>JBCNJP010000017.1:38368142-38451466 GCA_039602395.1 Deinandra increscens subsp. villosa | reverse complement strand
TCCCATTTGTTTCTGCTATAGGCTCAATTATGTATGCTATGCTCTGCAGTCGACCGGATGTCTCGTTTGCATTAAGCCTGACAAGTTGATACCAACAGAGTCAGAGTCCCGGTCTAGCTCACTGGACTGCTGTAAAGAACATACTGAAATACTTGAGAAACACAAGTGAGATGTTTTTGGTATATGGAGGAACTGATGAGCTCACTGTAAAGTGTTACACCGACGCTAGTTTTCAGACTGACCGAGATGACTCTCGCTCGCAGTCCAGGATACGTATTCACCCTCAATGGAGGAGCTGTTTCGTGGTGTAGTTCCAAACAGCCAGTAGTGGATGATTCCACTACTGAATCTGAATACATAGCCGCCTCAGAAGCTGCCAAGAAAGCAGTATGGATTAAGAAGTCCATCATAGCATTCTCGATATGGTTCCGAAGCATCAAGCAACCCATCGAGATGGTGTGCGATAACACAGGCACTATTGCTCAAGCCAAAGAGCCAAGGTCTCATAAGAAGGCCAAGCACATTCTGAGGAAATTTCACTATATAAGAGAAGTAGTTGAAAGAAATGAAATAAAAATATGTGAAGTAGACACAGATCAAAACTTAGCTGACCCCTTTACAAAGCCCATGGCTCACAAGACTCATGATCGTCACAGAGAAGCGATAGGGCTTAAATTAGCTAAAGACATGTTTTGATTTAGTATTTGGGTGTACAAACATATAACAATTATCTTTATTACTCATATTCCATTGGTGAGTGCAATATGGAAATTTCATAACTGTGTTCGATATTAATACGTTTAATCATACCTGAACAATTGATGATATTGTTCTAAATGTCCATAGTCGATTAGAGACGTGGGAACGACATAAATCAAGACTATTCTGATATTGAACCTTAAAGGGGTTTAACGTTCAAAGTCACATACCTCATTAGAGAATGACGTTGGATGTAACTCGCATCAAGCAATGCAATCATGGAAGATTTGCCTGCTTGATTAATGGTATGCTCTTATGTTTCCTTAGACCTGAGATGTATACTCGAACTCTCGTTTACTGCAGACTGTTCTTTGATTGTAATCTCTCGTTGTCGCGTAACTGCCAACAATAGGGCTACTTTTGGGAATGGATCTAAAAATCAGTGGGATTTGTATGCCTCAAGATGGGATTTCATACTATTGCTTCGGCGATAGATAGACATAAAGGTGCCCTCGTTAATTCCAAGTGAGAAGTGTGAGGCCTCACCCAAACTTACTCTGTGTTTGATTGGTTCACTTCAGATCGGATAACGAGACTATAATCGATGAAACTAATACATGAGAGTCCATGTCTCATTATTCATCAATGTCTAGAACGGAAGGGAACATATGACAACGATTACCATGAGTCCTCTATCTGTCTTTCTTTACAATCAGATATAGTTTGGATGTCGACTTAAAGTGTCGAAACTGGTTGGTGTAGCCATGCATAGCTAGAGTTCCTCTAACTACAACGCTAAAGTTTCGCGATCAGTCCAAGTGGGAGATTATTGGATATTAGATGTCCTGACCCGACACTTAAACGTAACCGACCCGGTTTTGACCCAGAAGAGTTACACCGGAGTCAACAAACTAATAATTATTTAATCATTAATTAATTAATTTCAAACGGTTTATTTAAATAAATAATAGTTATTTATTTAATTAAACGTAAAGAAACAATATTTATCGTAAAAGGTTTACAAGATATGTGGCGTGACATTTTCTAGTCGTTACCGAATTAATGGACTAGTAAAACCATTGGGTTTAGAGGCTTGGATCGCGACATGGGCCTAGGATTCCTACAAGCCCATTGTTAGTGATTAAAAGGAGGGGATTGAGGAGAGATTAACCCTAATCGCGATTTGGCTCTCTCTCCCTTCTCCCTTGCTGTCACCAACCTCGCAACCCTCTCCCTCTCTCTTTCTTGTTCGACGCAAAACCACCACCACCACCATAATCCGTCGCCTGCCGCCGGTACCATGGTGAAACGTGATCCTCTTTTGATTGCTGTCGCGTTGAAATTGGAAACCACCATCGCCGTCGCTTGCACCGCCACCGCAGAAGAGAGGGCCGCATCCTCTGTCGCCTCCGCCGCCGCCAAGGCCGCCGTCACCGCCGACCTATTCGGCGAGGACCACCGTGAGGTGGTTCTCGCTCTACCTGCGCCACTGAGGCCGATGTTCAAGCCCTCGCGTGCCGCCGCCGTCGAACCGGGTGAAAACCCTAAGTGGGCGGCACCATTGTATGCAGCTGCCGTTACGCCACTCCCTCCGCCGCCTCCACGCGTGATGAACGAAATCGTTTCTATAACGGTTTCATCATCAAGCACGGCGGAACCATTCGACTGGAATGCTATGTTGCATAGCATGATTTTGTTACCACCACGACTGCCGGTTCATGAGATGAACCCGCCCGTGGTGCCTGAGGTCCCGTCTTCACAGTCGGTTGAAGACTTGACTCGCCGGTTCGAGTCGGGCGTCACCGTTGACCCTAATGCCAGTTCGTCGAACCCCGGTGTCTCGAACGGTTGTTCGGACTCTGCCAAGTTATATCTAACTTTCTTAGATTATTATATTTTATTTATGTAATTTTCAGTATTTACGCGTACACGGTGATCAGATCCTGTCTGTGGTTTTACTAAATTCGTGTTGTAAAACTTATTTTCCACTGCGCAATTAATCTGATTAATTAACCTGTTAATTTAGTTGGTAAAAAATTAAAACTGGACAACCCAGATAACCACTGTAAAACCCAACAACTTCATCATATCTGACAAAAATGAAGATGATATTATATATCTTGTAGATCGATCAAATAATATTGTAATCAAGCCTTGAAACTAAACGAAGGGATGGATTCTAACAAAATAAACCCAAAAATGACTCTCATCTCGATCAAAAGTGTAATCAAGTTTCACTCGAGCTATTAATCTGATTAATTACATGTATGTCGCGAATTGTCCTTAAACTTTTGTCGTTTAAGTTTTCATGTATGTCGCGAATTGTCCTTAAACTTTGATAATAACGTTGAGTGTTCTTTATATTGTACAAACCATGGACGTTTGTCATTTGTCCTAATGACCATCTATTTCCACCCGTTAAGTCATGACAGATGATGGTAATTTAATCTTTTACCTTTAAAGGTTATTTTTGTAAATAACTCTAAGCCTGAGGACCATTCTTTAACTATGAAGGTTTTAATAATACTATGAAATATATTTTTACATTATTAAATCTTAAAATCACTATCCCTCTCTCTCTCTACCACTCTATCCTCCTGTCTCTGCGCCACTAATAAACCACCTCGCTTCCCACAACCACCATCATCAACTACTTGACCTAGTTGCGGATTCAAACAAAGTACAACCCTAGATATCTGACATCTTACGGTTGATACAACTCCTTAGCTTGGAGGTTTTGTGTAAAATGACTGCTCCTCCGGAAGTAGCACCATCGACAGTGTCTGTGATGTTCAATCGGTCATTGACGTCGTTAGAGTACTCTGAATTCTTTAGCCTAAATGCCCTTAGAAGGCCTGTAGTAATTAAATAGTATTAACCCGACCTTTATTTGTTTATAAGAAAATATTATTTATTGGAAAAGTTTATGTAACGATACTTCCCGTACATCTAAAGAAATCGCAACATCAGAACCAACCCCATTTGTTTTCGACATATAATTTATGTAAACGGTTATACAGCTTCTGGAATCCTTTTTACTTTAAATTCTAATCAAATTAGGGTTTAAATTTCTCTATTCGCATGAAACTTGTTATTTTGTAGGAAAAAATGTGTATGATATGTCAATCTGAAAGTTGATTGGTTTGTGTAAGTTTTGGAAGTGAAGTGCATCTTGTCCCACATTGGTGTGGGAACAAAGGTTTGACTAGATTATATGTGTAAGTCTCTAAACCTTTGACAAGCTCTTGGGTATGTTTTACTCTGGAACCTACCCCCGCGTGGGGGGGGGGGGGGGGTGGAGAAAACAGATTTTTGAGTCAAAAGTCTCCAATAAAAAGCATACTATGCGATTCATTTCTCAGTTGGCCTCATTCCAGTTTCCTTTTAGGCATGTAATCTAGTCCGGCAGTACACTGCTTCAAACCGGTGTACCCTGGGAACAAACGACGAATCTCTTTAAGAGAATTGTGTTAAACACAAGTCCGGTGTCTTATGTTTTTGTCTTCCATTCTTCTGTCTTTTTGCAGGGTTCGGACTTGCTCCTGTTCTTAGTTTGTCATCCGGTTTAGACTTCGTTTTCTTACGTAATTGTACTTTTCTTTGTTCTATTGTAATAGTTTATTGTGGTTTTATAAACGGTCAATTTATATCATTGTATCTTAGTCTAACAAGCTTAAACAGATTGGTATACATATTGTGTATGGGTTTTAGTAACTATTCTTCTTCCGGTTTCCTTTAAGAGCAGAATCTCAGCCTTTGTCGACCTTTGGTGTCTCTGCGATCTCTGCGATCGGGATCTCTGCTGTTGCTGTTACCACTCTGATTGCACCGCTGCATAATGCAATTGCAACCCATGCCGAGAAACCTAAAAAGTTCAACGGGGTGAACTTTAAATGTTAGCAACAAAATATGTTATTTTATCTGACAACATTGAACCTTGCGAGGTTCTTAACTGAACCAGCTCCCCAAACTTCTGAAGGGGAAATGGATGCTCAAACTGTGAGTGTGGTTCAAGCTTGGAATCATTTAGATTTTTTTTGTGTCGAAACTATGTCATTAACAACGTGGTAGGCTTGCTCTACAATGTGTACTGCAAAGCAAAAGCTGCCAAAGAACTATGGGGGTCTTTGGAACGCACATATAAAATAGAGGATGCGGGTACAAAGAAATTCATGGTGGCTAAGGATTTTAAAAATTAAAAATGGTTTTGAGTCAAATTCAAGAATTGCAAGTTATTCTTCATGATATACATGCAGAGGGAATGATGCTCAGCGAGACATTCTAAGTTACTGCCATGATCGAGAAACTACCACCAAGATGGATTGATTTCTAGAACTATCTCAAACACAAGAGAAAGGAAATGACCGTTGAAGATCTTGTGGTTTGTCTTCGTATTGAAGAAGAAAACAAAGTTGCTCAAAAGAAGAGTGATATTCCTGAATCAGAAAAGGCTAATATGGTTGAATATGTTCAATCCTTAAAGTAACAAAAGCAAAGGAAGGGCTGACAAGAACACCAAGGGGAAAGGTTTTAATCTTAAACCCAAAGATGGAGTTGTGAAGAAGAAATTCCAATGCACATGTTATATCATAGGTTTTCCAAAGGCTATGAGACGATAAGGTAACTTGTAACTGGAGTCGATTAGGGTACAAGGTCAATACGAAAGTCGATATGGTGAACGGGAGGAAGACCCGTTGCGTCATCGGGAACACTTTTCACGGTAATCCCGGGCGAGTAGGATGTCTTTGACTCCACTTTCTTTCGACTACTAAAATTTGGACCAAGAGCGCACCGCTCCATAAGTAAGTAATTGTGGGCTTGATGCAGGGCATAAGCTTGAGACCATAGACTGGTTTTCATCGAGCATTTTCGAGACCTGATAATGTGGTGAGGTACGAACGAGTTTTCCGGAAGCATATAGTTTTAGCAATAACTGTGGTAAAGGTGCTGAGATGAGAGGAAAAAGGTTAGGAGGTGCCAACAGTGAATACATCCGAGGAAAAAAAGTCAATGAATTGTGTCGTAGTGCAGGCCTAACTCGGGGATCATAAAAATTTAACTTCGAGCGAAAGCTTTTTTGAAATCAGTATGCTTGTAGAGTTATCTACTCGAGAGGTCATAAAGTCGTAAACTCGTACACATGTAATCCCATAAATATGTGGACTTGCAAACTCGTAAATTTCCAAATGAGTAGAATCCTAAACGCACATCCCTTGAAAATACGTGAGCATGCTTAAAACTAAAACATTAAAAATGGACAATTTGGAAATTTTGATTAAAACGGACAATCATGTGCAGATAGGCTCGTAGATCCGCTAATGTGCCCATTTTTTTTCCACATATGCATGTAATCCCATAACCATACAACTTGTAAATTCGTGAACCTATCAACAAGCACTTACCCAAAATACACATGACATTACAGATGTCAATAAGAGGGGAACGATTCAGATACTAAGAGACAAACACATAAATAGAAACATAAGAGCATGACCAACATAGGCGAATAAATCTTTAAACATTGACATAAGGAAGGTGAATGTTTGACAAAAATCCCAACAATCAATAGACATCAACGTAAGGTTGGTGCCATAGATTGGACCTATTGACGCTGAGCTCGAGCTGGCTGGTGTCGAGTGTTCACGAGATAGCCGGAGTAGCCATACTTGTGGCATAACTAAAGCCCGATTTCGAGGGGTGGTGATGCACAAAAATATGAAATTCTAAGTAAGGCTCCTTAACTGGGAAAGCAATGAGGGTCACGTTATGGACGCTACAACGATTGATGCCAAGCCGAGAAAATGGAGAAAACAATCACGAGATGAGACATGGCGAAATATCGATTTGAGGATAAGAGAGAGAGACATCCTGTTGAATACCTGAATCTGAGTATCACGAGGCATCCAAATAAATCAAATCGGAGTACCAGGAAACAACAAAACATAATAAATCGAATCGGAGCATCATGAAACGATAGATTAAAATACATCATAAGATACCGAGAATTATCAAAAATCATTAAATCACAAACGCATAAAACGAGAAATCAAGTTAAAAATTGATTTAAAAACACGAGGGGTCAATTAAAAAACACGTGCATTAGTGAACGTTAGGTAGTGTAACATAGAGCATCATAAATCATCGAGAAACATAATGATGCGTAAAACAGGAAATCAAGCAATTTTTTAAAAACACATCGGAATGGATCTCATCTCCCGATTGGGAAACTACAACCACGATTACTCAGAGTTATTTATGGTTCTAACGGTAATTGACATGCTTTGGCCTAATAGGTTTCGGCACTCTCGTCGGGGCATCCTAGGTGAGCGTCCGAGTTCGTTAATTCGGATTTATATGCAACGCCTTTCTTGATAGAGACCTCGACTATCAGTGCTTCCACCCTTCCAGTTACTACATGTCTACCGCTAAAACCCTAACTCTGAAAAGATCATAAAATCAAGAAAATCAATTCTCCTAAATGGTACGTAAGACACCATTTCTAAGGAAAGAGGCTAGGAAGCCTCAAGTGATTTGTGTATAAGTGCGTGCTAAATATCAAGGATCAAGGTAAAGATTGAAACATGCAGATCAAGAAGCATGTAATGGATATAAGCATACTGCGCATGATGCACTCATGCAGGACACCTAAGGCTTAAGTCTAGGTCAACCGTTTCTAATAACCTAGATCCCTATAGTCGTGGCTCTGATACCAATCTGTCACACCCCAATCGAAGGCAGAAAATGTCGGGGAACGATGATTGTCCAGATGCACACAACACTAATTAAATGTTGCGATATTCTTAATAAACCCATTTCAGAACAATCGAATATTGCATAAAAATCCAAATACAAAACATCAATGATTAACAGATTAACTCGATTAATTTAGGTCTTAGTAAGTCCACATGCGTCCGAATGTGTCATTAACAAGATCATTGATATCAAACAGCAAAGCCTGCAACATGTACAACATACGAGTCAACTACATGTAGTTGGTTAGTAACACAGGTTTTGTATACTACAATAGTTTAAAACATGTGATCCATGAGTTAAGTGCAATCGAGTACAATAAACCTGATATGAGATAAAGCAAATAAGAGTGTATAAGCCAACCCTGACAATAAGGTTACCAATCACCCGACGCTAAATGCCGGTCAAGTCAGGTGGGTCGTCATAGCGATAGATCTCTCATTGAAACCCTGGATTTTTATAGTTAATATCATACGAGGTTGTTCAAGCGTTCACACCATTCAATAGTTCACAACAATAATCCACACAAGTTCACATACAAGAACACAAATAACAACATAGAGTTCACATGCAGTTTTTGAGCAAAGTATATCGAGTATGAGTTTTGAATACGGTACATATTGCACCCCAAAACGTTTAAAGAAAGAGGGGATATGAATACTCACCTGGTATTGGGACACAAATGAAAGAATAACTCCACGAAAAACAAAACGGATAAACCTCGTAGATGACCTTAAGGACTAAATAAGAAATAAATGAATATATAAATAAAAATATAAATTATGTGACTCGAATGACTTAAGGGACAAGTGCGACTCGACGACTCGTTGGTGATTTATTTAAGTGATAACGTACAGATATAATATATTAAAGGTCCAATTCTAGAACTAACATCATACAATGGAAAATAATAATTAACACGGATATTTATTTATTTCTTACGATGCCATAAGCATGTATATATTTCCATAAAATCACATAGAGTCAAACATGATGAGAAATAAGCTTTCTAACCCTAACTATAACATAAACACATAGTTTATACAAATCTAACATGAATCATCCTAAAAATATATTTATTTGTATAAAATTATTTATTTTTCAATATTATCCCTAATTTGACTATTTTCCAAACAAACAATCATCCAAGATCCAATCTTTTCAATGTATATCATTCGAAAACAAATTTATTTATGATTAATCATGCTTGATCATCCTAGATCTATCATCTATCATCATCAAGTTATTATATTTTCATAGATCTAAGCATGCATGCACATACTATATATTTATTTTTTCCCATAAAATTCATCAAGTTTGCATCTTTCATAATCAAAACCCTAGATCCATACTAAGATGCCAATTTCTCAAGGTCAAACCCTAGATCTATAGCCAAGATAGCATCTTTATGAAGATCCAAGCATCAAAGTTCATCCAAGTTAAGATCCATCATCAAAACTCATAAAGATCAATATAAATCCAATATTTCATCAAGAACTCACAAGATCTATCAAATAGGAACATGTATCGCCAAGATCTAGTCTAAAAACCCAATAAAAATCTGATCTTGATGAAATAGAATCAAAGAACAAGCAAGAAGAAACTTACAAAACTGAAAATGAGGAAGAATGGTGATGATCGAGCCTTGAATCTTCTAAATTATTGCTATAAATCCAAGATTTTGATGAGTTTAAATGAAGATTAGATGTATACAGCCGTTTTGAGTGTTTTAGGGTTGAAGAAATGGGGCTAAAAGAGATGAAGATGAACTTATACCAAGAAAATTAGGTTTTTAATCATCATACATGTGATGCGGATCGCGAATGTAACATTTGCACTTTACCCGATTGTGAAATCCGACCCGTTTTGGGATTTCGCGTTTTACCGATTTGCAAATTATTTAAGTACCGGGAGATCTTTCAGGTATTACAGACCCAATAATGTTTTCAAATGATAAAATATTCAATTACAATCATTTGGGATCAAATTGGATCCCTCAAATTGGAAATAAAGCAATTATCAGTTTTTACGCGATTCGTAATTTACCCGGAATCTCGTATTTGGTCAGCGTATATCAAATTCAACATTTTTATGAGTCTAATAATGAATTATAATGTCATTAGTCATCACACACTTAATCGAGTCGTAAAACGTTGGTGAATTGCCCAAAATCGATACGTACGTTAAACCCAACCAAAAACGCATTATGTTTGATTAACTGTTTGATCATAATTCAATATATGGCATATTTATATTCAACTTTATTGGCTTGAATGTGGTTGATATGACGGGGGATGAAAAAAAGGTGAAAAACGTAAAAAAACGAAGAAACTGGAGTGAAAACGGTAAACCCTTGATTCGGGTGTGCTCCATACGTATGGGTTGGAGCAACACCACTCCCAAGCAATACGCTTGGACCAATTTTTCCCTAAAAAACCCCCTAAAAACTCCCTATTTAAATATCTTAAGCCTGCATGCTCCCTATTTCACCCCTAATCACCCCCAAACGACCCAAAACGACTGTAATCATGTAAGACCTCCATTTTTGAAGATTTCAAGCTCAAGATTGGTACTTTCTAGCTTAGATTGGTGTCGGTTTTACCCCTTTCGGTATGTAATCTCAAAACCATGTGTCTAGCTCCTTAAAACCCTCCTTCTTTCTCCATCAAAATCTGAACTTTATGCATTATTATGCTTAGATCTATCTTATATTTGATAGATCCATGGATTACTCACGCCAAGTTTGAAGTTTTTTGATGAAATTAGGCTAGATCTATGTCCTTGTTGATGATATGTTGTAGATCTAGGGTTTTGACTTCCAAGACTTGATTTTTATGATTAGAATTGATGAGATATTGGTCATATATGCTATCTAAGTATAGATCTATGAAATTAATCATCAAGATTACATTTTTATGCTTTGAAATGTTTAGATCTACTACATGCATGTCATCTAGGGCTAGATCTAGGAATTTGTTCATCAAGTTTACATTTTTATGCTTTCAAATGACTTGATCTACCTCATGCTTGGTATTTTGGACTAGATCTACATGTTATGATCATCAAGTTGGTATTTTTTATGACTTAAGAGGACTAGATCTACAACTTGCATGTCATCTAGGGTTAAATCTATGTGTTTGGACATTGTGGTTGGATTTATGTGCTCTAAATGACTAGATCTATATCATGCTCTATACTTAATGTTAGATCTATGTTTATTATGATCAAATTAGCCCCCCTTATGTCATGAAATGTTTAGATAAATGTCTCATATGATTGGATATGTTTAGATTTATGCCATATATGTGCCTAAAAATAGCTGGACCCATGTCATGTACTGGTTTGATGATGTTAAATGATTAGTTCCATGTTAGGATACACTAGATCTATATACTTCATGATATATCTCGATTAGATCTAGGTTTCCATGATATATCTAGGACTACCCTTGATAAGATTGCTATAAATTATGTGCACATTGACTTATTTTGACTTTCATTGACTTGGTTTGACTTTCCATGTTTACTAGTTAAATTAGGACCCTTTGACCTTACCTTTAGTCTAGGATTGACCTATCGTGAAACCGTACGTTATCACCTCATCGAATCACCAACTAGTCGTCGAGTCGAATGTGTTATGATATCCAAAATATTTATTTATTTATCTATTTCCTCTAAATTTATCTAGTCGTCAAGGTCACTCAAGGAGTCTAGCTTCCTCATTGTGTGGTGTCTGTCCGTGTCATCTCCAATCCAGGTGAGTATTCATAGTCCCACTTTCCTTTGAACATTTTGGGGTGCAACATGTACCCTATCAAAGTAAATCTATGTTCTTTACTCGAAAAATACATGCGAACTCTATGTTGTCATATGTGATCTGGTATGTGAACTTGTGTGCTTATTGGTGCTATGTTGTGGTTGGACTCATACTCATACTCATACTCGCATGACATTAACTGTAAAAAGCCTAGGTTACGGCAATAGATCTATTGGCCTAACAAGCATACTTGGTCTGCCTCGCATATGGCTCCTTGTGATTAAAAACCTTGAGTTCAGGGTTGGCTCATGCAGCTTATTTGCTCTATCTCATTTACTGGTTTGCTTTACTCGATTACACTTAACTCACTGATTCGCATGATTTAACCTATGTAGTACACTAAACCTATGTTTACTCACCAAATATTCGTAGTTGACCCTATTTTGTACATGTTGCAGGTAGCCGATACTTGATGATTGCTTAGTCGTTGAAACCATAGGATTGCATGTGGACTTAGCAAGACTTAAATAGTTAAGTTAATTTGTTTCCTTCTTGTTGTATTATGCATTGTATTGAATTGGTTATTTATGATTAATTAAATGGGCTGATTAAGAATATCGCAACCTTAATAATAGTGTTGTGTGCATCTGGACAATCATTGCGTCCTGACGTTTTCTGCCGTTGGTCTGGGTGTGACAGATTGGTATCAGAGCCACGGCTATAGGGATCTAGGTTATTAGAACCGGCTTGACCTAGACTTATGCCTTAGGTGTCCCGCATGGGTACCTGATGCATAGTATGCCTATATGAATTATAGGTCCAATAAATGCTTCTTAACCATGCATGTTTCAATCGTTGCTTTTATCTGCAGCACACACTCGTACACAAATTACTTGAGGTTGCCTAGCCTCCTTCCTTAGCTATGGTGCCTTACGTACCATTTAGTGAAAAATTATTTTTTTCGTTTCTATGATCTCTTCAGAAACGGGGCCTTAGTGATTAACACGTAGTAACTGGAAAGGTGAAAGCACCGGTAGTCGGGGTCTCTGTCAAGAAAAGTGTTGCGTACAAATCCGAACTGACAGACCCGAGCGCTCACCTGGGACCCCTTAATGAGAGTGCCGAAACCTATTAGGCCAAAGCATGTCAATTACCAGGACTCTACTCTGATTTGTCATGGTTGTAGTCTCCCAATCGGGAGATGAGAGCCACTCCGATGTATTTATCTCAATTGCTCGATTTCATGATTTTTCTTTGCGTTGTTATGTTTAAAATGATTTTGATAAGCTAATATGATCTATATCACACCATCTCACGTTACATGTATGCTCGATTTTACAATTGGTCTCATACACCCGAATTGATTATCGCTCACATCCTACCTTGTAACTCTTAGTTGTCTATCTGATTTCTCAGCATGTCGACTCGTTTCAATGGTCATCATAAGGGCGTTAGTGGAATTAAAATGGCCTCGATGATCGCTAAGAAAATGGCCGAGGTCATCCCTAACATTATGATACAGATTCAGCAGGGTCTAAATGCTAACCCCGCTTATGCTGCTATTGCCGCTTGCTCCTTTAAGCACTTCAATTCGTGTAACCATCCCAGGTTCAAAGGCACTGAAGGTCCCATTGGTTTGCTTCAGTGGTTCGAGGGCATGGAGAACACGTTCATTAACAGTGACTGCCCTAATCAGCTGAAAGTTCCCCGTGCCACCAGCACACTAACTAAAAAAGCTCTCACCTAGTGGAACGGTGAGAAGAGATACGTGGCACCGATGAAGCCCTAGCTTTATCATGAGCTGAACTTAAAGATCTGCTGAAAGAAAAGTATTGTCCTGGTACTGAATTGATAAAGCTGGAAGATGAATTTCAAGCCTTGAAGCAAGATAGTGGGGAGAATCAAGAGTACACCGATCATTTTTATGAGTTGAAGATTCTGGTGCCTGAAATTGTTGCTCCTGAATTTCGGGCTATAGAGAGGTACATTGGTGGGATTCCCATGCTGATCCAAGATTCTATTTGGGGCAGCAATCCAGTAACCCTTGATAGTGCTATTCACCTGCTGCATGATTAACAATAACCATGTGAAAGTTGGTAACCCGAAAAGGAGGGATCCAAGGAAGGAGTCAGTTTCAATCAAGGCCGAGTCTGTGAAAGAATCTAAAGTTAAGCCCTTTACTGCTAAATCCCAAAAGAAGCGTAAGGGCCAAAACTTTGCCATGACTGCTTCTCCTGCAGCACCCGTTGGACCTATTATCCCTGCTGATCCTCCTGCCAAAAAGCCCTACACTGGAATCCATCTTGTATGCAACCGGTGTGAGCGTCACCACCCGGTCCTGTTCCCTGCTGGCGATGCACCAATTGTGTCCGCCTAGGTCACCTATTGAATACCTGCCGGCAACTCATCCGAACTCAGCCGATGATGCCCCAACCCTTTGCCCAGTATCCATCTCAACCCATAGTAGCTCAGACCCCAAATGTCCAAGTTCAGGTTCGAGCTTGCTACAACTGTGGATCCACCACCCATTTTCGCAATGCCTGCCATGGTCTCGTTATTGTCAATCATCCTGCCACCAATGTCAACAATGGAGCTCTAGCTTGAGTTATCCGTTCAAGAGTCAATCGTAGAAAATTTTCATTTCTATCAAAATCATGTAACCGTTTGAATTCCATTATGTCTTTATGTTATTGTTGAACCTCTTATGTTTATGTATGAACGTTATCCATATTACGTCAAGATTGGTTTTGAATTCCAAATGTATCTGTTGCCTCTTTAGTTCTCATGTCATCCTTATCATTATGTGTACGATGGGCGAGTTCCTATTCACGGGTTCACGCATGTGTATGTTGCGTGGTTACAGGGTTACATGTATACATGCAGGCAAAGGAGCCCGTTAGCAAGCTTACGAGTCTACGTATACACGATGGTTGTTTGTTAATTTTTTTTCAAGTTTTATATTTTAAATAGTTTCGTTTAAGTTTTCACACATATCACCTAGGTATGTGTGTCGAGATGTCTACTCGTTTGGAAATTTACGAACTTACAAATCCACATGTTAACGGGATTGCATGTGTATGAGTTTAGGACTTTATGACCTCACGAGTAGGCAACTCTACACGCGTGCTGGTTTCAAAAGCTTTCTCTTGAATTTAAGTCTTCATAGTCATTGAGTTATGTCCGCCCTACAACCTAACTCATCGATTTGTGTACCTTCGAAGTTTTATTCCTATTCACGGGTTCACGCATGTGTATGTTGCGTGGTTACAGGGTTACATGTATACATGCAGGCAAAGGAGCCCATTAGCAAGCTTACGAGTCTACGTATACACGATGGTTGTTTGTTAATTTTTTTTCAAGTTTTATACTTTAAATAGTTTCGTTTAAGTTTTCACACATATCACCTAGGTATGTGTGTCGAGATGTCTACTCGTTTGGAAATTTACGAACTTACAAATCCACATGTTAACGGGATTGCATGTGTATGAGTTTAGGACTTTATGACCTCACGAGTAGGCAACTCTACACGCGTACTGGTTTCAAAAGTTTTCTCTTGAATTTAAGTCTTCATAGTCATTGAGTTATGTCCGCCCTACGACCTAACTCATCGATTTGTGTACCTTCGAAGTTTTATTTATGTTATCATTAAAAATCTGTGTGCTTCAGAGAATCATTCGTACCTCGCCCGGACATTTAAGTTTTGGCAATCCTTGACTATAAACTAGACGGTGGGCTCAAGCCCACAATTACTTGCGTGTAGAGCGCATTAGGGAAGTTCACCAAAATGAAAGGGGAATCGGAGACATCCGAAGACGTATCGGATCTTCCTCCCGTTCACTAAATAGACTTTAGCATTGCCTTATGCCAGTGCGACTCTAGTTGCCAGTCACCTTATCCTCTCAAACCCTCGAGGATCAGTCGCCCCTGCGCGATCACTCCTCTTTCATGTGTTATCTCGTCCACTTGATTTTCTCCTTAATCTGTACCCTTCATGTGTCTAGCTATTATTTGTATTCAAGTGTTTTTCTTTCAAATTCGGAGTAGTGTCATGATCTGAATCTCACGTTTCGGACGACACATCGCAACACCGTCTCAAATTCATGAATCGTCCCCATTGGTGATGTACGGATTTGCTCGTTGCTCGTCCACAACATCTGTCGCGAAAATCCCGTTGTGCTCAACCAACGGACTCCAATGACTTTCAGCTAGTTGAATTCTTAAATTCAACCCTTAGACACCTTATGAAATTAAATTTGGTCATTTTATTCTTCGAGTATCCTAGTTGCGCTCCTTCATTGCTTCTTGACTCGGACTTCGGGCTTAGTATTTATCGTTTCATGGTTTTGGTCCTTGGTTTTCCCCTCTAGTTGTTATTTGTCCCAGTGACTGTTCTATTTTGATAAGTCATTCTTTATTGCTCACAGGATTGGCTCGGTAATCTTTTTCATCGTGTATTTTCAATTCTAAATATATGGTCTCTTTTGAGGGTCTCTATGGATGGATGTGATCAGTAATCTCTATTAATCGGGATATTTTCGCACTATTAATCTATCAGTTTCTCACATTTCAAGTTATATTGTTCTAATTTGTGGATTTTCATATTTTCAGTTCTACTGATCGATTTATACTATCAGATTTCACGCATTTTCAGTTTTGTCATTCGGTCCATGTAATTGGGTAGGTGTATCACGAGTCATGTTATCCGAAACATGTTCTTGGACACTTGGATTACAAGTCATGATATTCGATGCATGTTATCGAGCTCATGTATATCGAGTCATGCTATCCGGTTCATATCGTCGGATACATGAATTGCGAGTCATGTTGTTCGGTTCATGTCATCAATACCTGTATTTCGAGAATTATTGTCCAGTTCATGTTAGTAGATTCATGAATTCCGAATCATGTTACCTAATTCATGTCATCAGATGCTTATATCACGAATCATGCAGTTCGTTCCATATAAGCGGGGTCACGTTATTCGGATATGTACAGTTCTGCTCATGCTAGTCGTGACGTTCGAATGAGTATTATCCAACTCGTGGCATCCAATGTGTGGTAGTCCGCTCAATTCGTGGTACTCGATTTTATGTTACCATGTTTGTGCTCACCGCTTGAGATTTTTGGTTGTGTGTCGTTAAATTCGAGCATTGATCACTATCTCCCACTCTTGCTAAACCAGTGACTCATACGTGCTACTACCGGCGATTGTGTGTGATGCTAGCTTAGCATACGATCGATATTCGTTAAAACACATTACGACTCGTTTCCAGATCAAAACAAAGATAGAGACGGAAGAATCTAGTCATTATATGTGTCGAATGAATGGTTACAACTGAAGAAGTATACATCAATGAAGCTCTGGGAGAGGTTGGATAGACCTCTCCTCTCAACACAAGACCAAATGACAGAAACATACACTGCAAAGCTAGACTTCATCTATTTATAGGTGACTCTGTCCAACGGACCAGTATACTTATCGTACCATTTGGTACGCTGCTAGCGTACCAATTGGTACGCTGCATGGTTCGTTGGCAACCTAGCCTAATTCACAATCTAGACTATTACATAATTCGCACAGTATTGACCACACCCGGAACATGCTCTAACAAATTCCCCCTTGGACGTTACCGTCGAATGTAGGTCATTATCTTCCAGCAGTCGTCAGAAGTCAGTCTACTACATCTTGAAATCTTGATCTTCAGCAAACTCCCCTATACCGAATTTCAGGCATGCAGGAAACAATTCGAATCTTGTACAATCTCCACAACCAATAAATTTCCCCCTTAGATAAAGCACAACCATCCAACTAGAACCGACATATATGAAATGGTTCACTTCATAAGTTGTATCCCGGGAACTGTAAAGACATCGACGAACAACACAGCACGTTGATAACAATCTATAATCTTCAGAAACTTGTAACATGCTCTAATCTTTATGAAAATCAACATCTTCAAAATCTTCAATCATAGAAATTCCCCCTCAGCATTAAGTCTCTCCCAATATATTACTCCGGTAAACATACATCTCGTTGTAGATTGGAAGCTCACCAAGTCTTCACAACTCGAGAAAGTATCAGGCATATGACAGAGAGTTCCAAACCATAACGAAGAAATTTGAACACATTCGTTCGCACAAATATTAGAACACACTACTAATTCACGAAGATCACAAATCACCATCATCCCTGAACTGATTGCTTTGAATATTCACATTTTCCGTTTTCATCAGATAAAACTTTGAAATTATCAAGGGTCCCAATTTCCCCCTAAACATGTGACATATTCAATTCCTGATTCCAACCCTGCAAGCAATGTTTTTCTAAGTAGCTCGCAATGGAATCACATATTTTCTTCAGTTTTTGTAAGTAATCATATCCATGTCTCTGAATCTCTGTCCATCATCAGAAACAAGTGTTCATGAATCTCTGTCTATCATCAATGTCACACCCCTCCTCCGCCGCCCCCTGCCAGGTGCGGGGGAGGGTGTGGGACCGGCTGTCCGCATCAGTTCCCGAGGCACCAACTAAATATCAACATACAAGCACACATAACGGACATCCAGTCCTCACATTGAAACTCTAGGCCGACTCTAAATGAGGATGCGTTAAGCACCTCCTAGCCGTCCTATAGAATCGATAGCCACCGGATATGACCCAGGACTGAACAAACGAAAGATACATTATATCAAAAGAAACATAGTCATAACAAGTCTTTGTTGGTCCTCACTGATCTTTATCAGTGCAAATGAAGGTGTATTTGAGAAGAAAACCAAATAAACAACACAAAATAGGATTTCCAATGACTAAAATGGTTTTCTAGCCTTGAACAATCTCAATATGAACCAATAGATTGATAAATGATGATAAACAAGCTACAATATAATGAAATAAGCTCCTAGCCGTCACCAAAACTCACCAAATGAAGATTTCTTGTATTAGGGTTCAAAGGTTTGAGAAAGTTACATTTGGCTGCACAATGGCTGCGCATATATACTGTCCAGTGAACAGTTTCGCTGGCAGTTTCGCTGGCCAAGCGAAACTGTCACTGAACCAGTCTAATCTAGGTACCGAGCGAAACTACAGTTTCGCTCGGTAGCTTACAGTTTCGCTAGCCTACCAAAATCTAACAATTACAAGAAACTAAACTATTACAAAGAAACTAAACAAAAGATGAATTCCTCCCTACATTGATCTTCAATATTCCCCCTAGGGAGGGATTCAGCCACAGGATCTTCACTTGTCAGCATCGGCTTCATTCTGGTTCGGCTCTTGATTCAAATCAGGAGTCCCTGATTCCCCCAAAGTAGTTGTCGTGTCAGCAACGGGGACAGTTTCTTCAGATTCCCCCACAACAGTTGTTTCATCAGCACCTGGGGTTACAGACTCTGGTTCCCCCAGAATGATTGTCTCTTCGGCGACGGGGACAGCAGTCTCTGGATCTGGGATTTGAGAAGATTCTCCAAGTCCGCTTAATGATTTGTTCATTTGATTTGCTAGATCCCGATCTTCTTCCATTTTGTCTTCAGCAGCCTTGACTTTGTCTGCTAAATCCTTTATTTCCTTGATAATTCCTCGGGCTTTATTGGCAACCCTCACGAACAGGTTTGCTTCTTCAGCAGTGTCATCGCCAGCCCCGTGTTTGATAGGATTTTCACATAATGTCTTGAGATCGTCATTACTGAAGGAGAAAACCTCCATTGGGTCGAACAGTCTGATCTCATCACTCTCACCGATTCGGATAACTGCTTCACCTGTCTGGTTATCGTAGAACCATTTCTTGAAATCTTGCAGTCTGGAAGGCTCTTGATCTGGTATTCGGATTCTAGTCATTGTCTTTGCAGGCTTGAATTTAAGATGGACTTTAGGCTTCCCTGTTGCTGCATCAATTTTAGTCTTAGACTTGATCCTTTGGCCTTTCATAAATCCAAACGATACGAAGTCGTCTTTTGCGGCTAGCTGCAAATGTTTCACCAAGTTGCCAGCCCTTTCTGCTTTATCAGCATCAATGAGGGGGAGCTCAGACAACCTTCTTAAATCCCATCTGGGTAGGGACTGGAACTTTTCACGTTTGTGAAGATATGAAATGCTACCTCCCCTTCTCTTAATCATGAAGGCACGAACGGATGAATTGAATTTCCAGCTTATAATGTGACGATCAGACTCTTTTCTGCTGGGTTGAGAGATGTTTTGAAATAGGGGAGTCTGATCCACAAGCTCAGGTTTCTTGAACCAATCATCTCTGTTAAACTCGAGAACCTCTTCGCTGACAGAGCTAATCTTCGCTAGATAAGTAAGACCATGCTCTTTCCATTCATAGCTCCTTGGCTCAGAGTGATCGTCAATTTCAGATTCTTCCTCATCTTCATCGATCAACACGAATTTGGCTTGAACAATCTCTGGCTGTGGTTGTTCTGTTTCAGTACTAAATAGATTAGCGTCACTGACATTGATAGCCTCCAAGTCTTCAGCATTGGGAGCTCCACTGTCATCAGCATCATTCAAACCTGTACCACTTCCTCCAACTCCACCCGATCCACTTCCTCCTGCTTTATCAGCCTCACCAGAACCACTTCCACCCGCTGCTCCGGATGTGTCTTTCAAGATGTCATTCACAGATTCAATCTCAGCATCACTCATTATACCAGGCAAGTTCAGATGCTTCTTGATATCGTTCAATTCTACCATCAAAAATTTGATCATGGAAGATTGTTTGGCTATGACCTCGTTCATGTGTTTGATCTGATCATCCTTCTCCTTCTCCCGAATTTCAGAGTTAACCAGCTTGGTTTTAATCATCCCCAATTCATTTGACAAAGAGGTATTTACACCTCTGATGATGTCTTCGTCTAATTCAGCTCTGGGGTCTATTCTTCTTTTCTTTGAAGCTCTCAGCTCATCTTCAGTCGGAACACTTTGTTTTTGAGAGATGTTCTTTCCTTTACGAGATAGATTTTCGAGCTCATCTTCAATTTCATCTCCAGCTTCTTTCCCCGAACTCCTCACATATTGTTTCCTTTTTCCCTTTACATTCTCACCAGCCTTACCTTGAGTTTTTCTCTTGTTTTCGTCTTCGATCAGCTTCTTGATGTATTCATATCTTTCTGCAGAATACATATGCTTCATTAAATAGGTGGTATGCCCAGAAAAATCTTCTCTTACAGCACAACAATCAGATAGAATCCTTGAGTGCATAGGATTTATAACAAGTGCTGTGCTTTGCTTCGGCAGCTCAGGTTCTAGATATTCTATAATTATCTCCAGGAATCTCGGATACAGAAGCCATCTTGATTTCTTCAGAGCTTGAATATTCGCAACCATAGCTTCAAATATTCTCTGGGGGATGTTAGCCTTCTTTCCCTTACACAACAGCAACATAGCTTCAGCCCAGTTTAAATTCAATCCATCTGATCCACCCTTTCTGTCATCAATGCAGGAGATGATGACGTGAGCAATGAATCTCCATTCTTTAGACATGTAAGACTTCTTAATCTCTTTCTTATTCTTCCACAAGTGACCTCCTTCATAACCCATGTGCTTTTCAAAACCCTTCAAAACATCTACGTCATTCAACTTGGGTGCATCACCAACATCCTCTTCTAGTTTAAGTGCTTCAGCAATGGTTTTCATGGTAATGACAATATCCTTCTGCATGATCCTAGCACGAATGCATTCAGGAGTGGCTTTGACGTCATATTCTGCAGACAGCCAGAATTCTTTGATGTGCCTTTCGTCGATGATTGTAGAGTGTGATATGGCATAGTGAATGCAAGATTGTTTGAGCCACTTTATACAATCTCGGAAACCGGTAGATTTATCAAGGTTATCATTTAGCCAGGCAGTCACATTGCTCCGAGGATCGTGTTTAAGATTGGACATTGTCTGCACACGAAACGAAGATTTTGTGAGTTCAAAAGAATTTAAAATGAATTAAATTGAAATTTTAAAAAAAATGTTAATTTCGCTGCGAAATTCTATTTTCGCTAAGAAGACCTCAGTGTCGCACACGGCGAAACAGTTAGTTTCGCGACATTGGTCTCGGCGACATTGACAAGGCCAGTTTCGCCGAGAAACTGTAGTTTCGCTGCGAAACTGTAATTTCGCTGAAGGCGAAACAGCAGTTTCGCTGCATGTCACGGCGAAACTGTCAGCGAAGTTTGGGCATGACGGCTAGACAGTTTCGCTCGTAACTAGTGAACTTTCGTTCAATTTCGCTGGATGAACCAGCAGTTTCGCTGGACGCGAAATTTGAATTTTAAATTGCCGAAACTCGATTTAAGCACAGTTTTCGCAATCCAACCACACAAGTAACAAATGCACATGTACACGAGTATAAAGCGAGTCCGAAACAGAGATTAACAACTGTTTTATGTATGAGAAATTCATAATGACTGTTCGGTTCAAAAACCCCAAATAAACTGTGAATCAGACTCGATTACGAGTGCGATAAAGCGATAACGCGACCAAGAAGCATACCAACCTTTACGCAAAATCGGTTAAGCGAAGATGAGATGAAACGGATGGAACAGTTTGGCGAAAATGAAGTTTCGCGAGTGGTATTCGACTGTTTTTCTGGTTTAGGGTTCCGGTGAAGAGAGACCCAGATGCGATAAAGGGGAATATATACTCGCGCAGTTTCGCTCGTAATTTCGCTCGGCGAAACAATAGTTTCGCCAGAGCGAAAGAGCAGATTCGCTCGAGACAAGATCGACAAAACAGTTTCGCCGGTAACGAAACAAACAGATTCGCTGTGAACCCACACGGCGAAACTGACGGAGCGAAACTTAGTTTCGCTGGAAACCCTAAAAAATCCAATTTTGACTAAATTTTGATTTTGACTTTAGGAAAACCGACAAACACACACAAAACGACAAATTATTTACAAAGTATCGATCTTATCAAAAATAACGCAGACAGAAAATCTTTTTGAGCTTTTTCAAATGTAAATTAAAACAACTATACAAGCAGATACTAATTTAATTTGTGAGAAAGATCCAGACGTGAGATCACATCAACCGATACGCATCATACACATTTCAATTTCAATTTTAATCAGCATGCAAGTCAAGCAGATCCCGAATGCATCACATTGATATTAAGCATGCACTAATAGTATTTAACATTTTTGGATATGCTTAAGGTATATTAATCAAGCACTGATTACCCAGCCTCACTCTATCAAAGATGTTAACAAGTCATCATATTTATCATTATTTTTCTTTTAATTCTTTTTCAAATGAGATATACGTTCATGATGTTTCATGCAAAAATAAAGCAGAACCCTAAGAGAACAGCAATCAGGTCGGCCGCAAAGCACGCAGAGAAAGCCCGATACACTTAGGAAAATAAAAAAGAAAAATAAAGCAGAAATCGTGTATATCAACAACAATCAGGTCGGCTTGTGGGCACGCAGAGAAAGTCCGATGATATACACTAAACACCAAGAAAATAAAGCAGAAAACTCAATCAGCAGGTGATCAGGTCGGCCGCCTAGGCACGCAAAGAAGACCCACTGAGTCGAGTGTAAAAATGGCATAAAGCCTTATTTGCAAAGCATGCGTACATCAGAACATCTCTTAATTGACAGAATCATTGCAACACTTATCAAGAAATGAAAACTAGAGCAAAATCAGGCAAGCGTTATGTTTATATCCTACTCATAGATATCATATTAGGCATACACACTCAAAGATCATACAAGCACAATGCAGCCTTTATTTTTACTCTATCCATGGCAGATAACGCAGGTTGATAAACAATCATTTCTCACAAGGTCGAATCAATTTCTCATTTTCATTTTTGAAATTTTATTTATGTATCAAAATTTTCTGAGGACTTCAATTTTCCCCCAAAATCCATAAATACTCTATTTTTGGATTTTCAATAAAGAAATTAGAAAAACAAAATTAAAAAGATTCGATCGATACTTGACACTAAAGGAAAGACAGACACTAGAAAGGAGGCAGACAATCGAAGAAAAGTTTGACAGGAAATCCGCTTCGAATTCATGAAAATTAGGTATTTTAGTGTGATTTACCCCCGATTCCCCCACAAAATAACAGTAAGGACATCACAAAGCAGATAAAAGAGAATTGCAAGGTAAATGAAACTAAAATACTCCCCTGATCATGTTCTGATGATGAAAGGCCAGAAATCATTTGTGGAGAATTGCATGATCGTTGATTTCTTGATATCTAGATTCTGTTCCGACCGTCACCTGATTCATTGATAAAATGAAATTGACAATCAGGTATAGACCATAACAAACGAGATGAAGTGAAATTTAAAGAAGTATTTACAAAAAGGTTTATTTAATCCCTTTTTTTTTTTTTTTTTTTTTTATTTACCAAAAAAAATTAAAAAGTTATCATGCCGAGCATTTTAATAAGCTCATAAAAGCGGGGTTTATCAAAGGTTTTAGTAAAAATATCCGCTTTTTGAGCTTTGGTTTCGATGGGGACAACATCAATAAACCCTTTTTCCTGAGCATCACGGATTGCATGAATCCGTGTTTCAATATGTTTGGTTCGGGAATGATGAATTGGATTCTTGGAAATTCCGACGGCAGCTTCGTTGTCGCAGAACAACGGTGTATGAAGAAAATTGATCCCGTAATCCATCATCTGATGTTGAATCCACAGCACTTGGCAGCAGCAACTAGAGGCAGCAATGTATTCGGCTTCGCCTGTAGATAATGAGACTGTTGTTTGCTTCTTGCTCTGCCACGAAACCAAGCATTCCCCCAAAAACTGGCACCCCCCAGAAACAGACTTTCTATCGAGTTTGCATCCTCCGTGATCACTGTCTGAATAAGAATTAAGCTCAAAACTTCCACCTTTAGGATACCATAAGCCCAGTCTTGATGATCCTTTCAAATAACGGAAGATACGTTTGACCGCCTTTTCATGAGATTCCCTTGGATCAGCCTGATAACGAGCACAGTAGCACACAGCAAAGGTGATATCTGGGCGACTGGCTGTGAGATACATGAGGGACCCAATCATAGATCGATACAGTTTCTGGTCAACCCGCTTGCCATCACTGTCGGGAGTCAAACATGTCTGAGAAGTGAAGGGAGTAAGCTCAGCTGAGGCGTCGTTCATTTTGAATTTCTTCAGAATCTCCAGAATGTATTTTTCTTGATGGATGAGGATACCATCTGGCTTTTGTTCCACTTGCAATCCTAGAAAGAAATTCATCTCCCCCATCATGCTCATTTCAAAATGCTCCTTCATCAGTTCCTCAAATTCTCGACACATCTTCTCATTGGTTGAGCCGAAGATGATATCGTCCACATACACTTGAACCATCAGCATTTCTCCATTCACCTCTTTCTTGAATAGCGTCATATCGATAGACCCACGAGTAAAACCTTTTCCCAATAGGTACTGAGTCAACGTTTCATACCATATTCTGGGTGCCTGATGAAGACCGTACAGAGATTTATCCAGCTTGTAGACTTTGTCAGGAAATTCATGATCTTCGAAGCCAGGAGGTTGAAGCACATAAATATCTTCATCAATATCCCCGTACAAGAATGCACACTTGACGTCCATTTGGAACACCTTGAAGTCCTTGTATGCAGCATGAGCTAGAAAAATTCGGATCGCCTCAATGCGTGCAACTGGTGCAAACACGTCTGTATAGTCGATGCCTTCTTCCTGATAAAAACCTTGAACCACCAGTCTTGATTTGTTTCTTATAACAATACCTCTATCATCCATTTTGTTCCGGAAGACCCACTTCGTGCCAATAGGAACTTTATTTTCTGGAAGATCCACCAATTTCCATACCTTTAGCTTTCTGAATTGTTGAAGCTCGGCCTGCATGGAATCTACCCAACTTGGATCAGCTAAGGCTTCATTTATATTCTTGGGAACAATCTGAGACAGAAAACATGCAAACAAACATTCATTAATCAAACCAGACTGATGACGAGTCCTCACTCCATCCGTAATCGATCCAATGACGAGGTCATGCGGATGGTCTTTTAGGGTTTTGAAATTTGAGTCAAGGTGGGCGGGAGCGGGTTCGGTGGTTTGTGGTAGTTCATGAGAGGAAGATGGAAGATCGGGTTGCTGAGTGGGTTGTGGGGATGAGGATTGGATAGGTTGTGGAATATCAGGTTGAGGGGTGATAGTTACGAGAGGAGGAGTATCTTCTGCATCAGCTAGGATAGGAAGATTGAATGACTTGAACAAAGTGTCTGAATCATAAAACCATTCGGGTCCAGTGCCGGTGTTTGGAGAGTTCGATTCTTGCCAGTCCACATAGTAAGATTCCTGCACAACACGAGTACGTTTGTTATAAACACGATAAGCTTTTTGTGATGAAGAATACCCCATGAAGAAACATTCATCGGAGACAGCTCCAAATTTTGTAATTTGAGCTTCGGTATTCAACAACGTGCACGAACATCCAAATGGCCTAAAGAAGTCGATCAGTGGCTTCCTTCCATGATACAGTTCATATGATGTCTTCATTTTGTCTTTCACGATCAGGACACGGTTCAGTATGTAGGACGCACAATTTACTGCTTCAGCCCAGAAAATGATCGGGAGCTTTGATTCAATCAGCATGGTACGAGCGGCTTCCACAAGAGTGCGATTCTTCCTTTCAGCAACACCATTTTGTTGCGGAGTTCTTGCTGCGCTGTATTGTCGAAGAATCCCCTTGTTTGCACAGAATGAGTCAAAGATCTGATTGCGAAACTCAGTTCCGTTGTCACTCCTGATTGCTTTGACCTTCTTGCTTCTTGAGCTTTCCACTGACAGAATGATATTTTGTAGAGCTTCAGACGTTTCACTCTTGTGCTTCAAGAATCTGACCCAAGAGTACCTGGAATAATCATCAGTCACAACAAGACAGTAAGTTCTCTTTCCCAAACTTGGTACACTAATAGGTCCAAATAAATCAGTATGGAGCAATTCTAAGGGACTTGAAATAGAATTCTCCAATTTAGGCTTATGTGGCTTCTTGTGTTGTTTTCCTTTAGCACATGAAAGACATTTTTCAACAACAGAAAAATCTTTGTATGGAAGACCTCGGACCAAATTGTTTTTAACAAGGTTGTTTAGAATTTTGAAATTTATGTGTCCTAGACGTCTATGCCACAAGAAGCACTCAGAAACAGAAGCCTTTGAAAGTAAACAAGTCATGGAAGAATTGAGAGTTGCAGTTGAGGTCAAATTCAGCAAATATGTGTCATTGATGCGTGGCGCACGCATTGCCACCATCTCTTCGGGCACAGAAAATTCAGGCTTGAGGAACAGGCATTCATTTGCTTTGAACAATACTGGAATATTCTTGTCACAGATTTGTGATACGCTCAGAAGATTAAACTTTAATTCGGGTACATGATTGACGTGTTCCAGAGTAAGAGACCCAGCAGACACGTCTCCTTGACCAACCATCTTACCACCCCTTTTATTTCCTGCAAAAGACACGAATCCACCATCCAAAATTCTATAATTTGTGAGCAGGTCTTTCATCCCTGTCATGTGCCGAGAGCATCCCGAATCAATATGCCAGTAACTGTTCTTCGGGAGTGCCTGGCAATACAAAACGAAAAATTACTTAATAACTGGTACCCAGACTTTTGCAATTCCGGGATTTGTGACTTTCTGTTTTCCCCCAAAGAATTCTTTTACAAAACTAGTTACCTTGTGGCCAAAGGATCTATCGTGGTTTGTTCGATTTAATTTTTCTTTACAATTTTTAACAACATGATCATCCTTACCACATCTGAAACAGTGTGATCTGTGACTTGAGCAAGAGGAGGTATCTGAAGTACTTTCCTCCTCAGAATCTGATGTTTTATAATCAGAGTCGCTGTTTGTTTCAAAATCCACTTTTGTTTTATCTTTTGAAATTCTTGGATTATTAGTTTTCAAAAATGATTCCTTCTTTTGAGAAACATGTTTTTCTGTTGGTTTTGAAATTCGTATCGGTGTGAAAGAAGGAATTGGATTAGAAAGAAATTTGTTGAAGCGATTTTGAGATGTACTGGCATGACATTGAACATTTTCATTAGAAGCAAATCTTTCTTGACTAACAGACGCAGACTCTTCACTACTGCTATCTGAAGTGGAACAACTACTAGCTACACTACTGTCTATGCTAGACTTCTTTGAATGAAAACTACTACTCTTAACAGACTCCTTAGGCTTAAGGCTACCGCAACCAAGTCCACTTGTGTCACCATATCCATGATCAAAATTTTCTCTGAGCTCCTTAAGGTTAACTCCTTCTAGACCTGCATGCAGATTGTTAGCATCACTGGGAATTAAATCATTTAAAGGGTGAGGTGTCGGAGTGGGCGAGTAGCAATGCGTACTTGGAGGAGGGTAAACTTTAGGAAGCTCCTTTTCTTTTTCCTCCATACCCACCCCAGTTTTTATTCTAGCACCTCGTTGCTTAACTAACATTTCCTCAACTTTCATTTGAGAAATAGTCCATCTATCTAACTTAGTCTGAAGCTCAGAGGCTTCAAATTGGGCTAAAGTTACTCTTTCAGAAAGCATGTTGATTTCAACGTTTTTAGCAAGAAGAGTTTGTTTTAAATGTTCATTTTCATGCAATGCTTCATTTAGTTTCACAAAATATTTTGATTCATTTTCTTTCAATTGTGTGTTCATAGTTTGCAATTCATTGTTGTTGTCAATCAACAATCGATTGGCCTTGTAGATACCGAACAGACGGGTTCTACAAGAGTGAGTGCACATATCTTGAACAGACTCATATGATAGATCCAGTATTACCTTTTCAGCAGCAAGGGCTTTCTCACAAGTGCATGCTGGTGTGCTTGCCTTTGACTCATTCACCTTCTTTGCATCTTCTTTCTTCTCACTGCTGCTAACCGTGTGCTCATTGCTTTGTTCCTGAATTTGAGCTGCAAGAGCTTGATTGATGGCCTCCTCAGCTTCAGAGGCTTCTGCACTCCAGTCAAAGTTTGTCAGAAGAGCCACTTCTTTGGTTGGCTTGGCTTCTGCTTTGTCAGTGATAGGAATGACGCGAGTTGCAGGCTCGGAGGTTGGTTCAGTCACAATTGGACTTGGGCACTCCCTTTTGAAATGGCCGAGTTGCTTACAGTTATAGCATCTAAGCTTAGCCTTGTCGAAACCAACTCGTCCATTTTGATTCTTGAATGTGTTTCTCCCAGTGCGTTCGAAGAATTTTCTAGCTCGAACAGTTAACATGGCCATTTGCCATTTCAGGTCAGTTTCTTCTAAATCATCCGGATCAACTTGGTACATGTCCTCAGCAGTCAGAGTTGAACCTTGAAGTTCTCCAGCAGCGAAAGCTTGATAGCTGTTAGTAAACAACGAGAACAATCCCATGTATTCAGGTGAAATCTGGGATGTTTGCTGATTGGCGGCGGAAGCAGATGCAGTTGAGGATGATCCAGATCCAGGATGTGAAGATTGAAGTTGAGAGAAAGCTCCTTTGGGTGTGACGGTTGAGATGAAAGCAGAATTTTGAGAGTAAACTTTAGTTGGACCCATGCTTTGATTGTATTCTCTCCTTTGCACATCTAACTCAAAGGATTTGAGCTTGTTAATGACATCCATGAGCTTGTAGTCGGGAAAACTTCTTTCTTGCTTTAGCATGCGAACCTGAATGCTCCACTCGGGAGGAAGAGCATCCAGAAGCTTCTTGATTTGTTCTGAGTTAGTGAGTTGCGCATCATATTTCTTCAGATTGCTTGAAACAGTTAGGAAGCGATTGGTTAAATCCACCAGCTTTTCGTTCTTCATGCTTGTGAAAGAATTGAATTCTTTGGTGGCTTGGGCTTCCTTGTCCTTTACCAGGTCTTCATTGCCATCGTAAAATTCACAGAGAGCGTCAAATAGACTTTTGGCGTCAGTGTGCTCAGCAAATCGGTTATAGATTTCTTGTGACAGGCATAGAGACAGAGCACCGAGAGCTTTCTGATCACGATCAATGAGTTTTAGGTCCTTCTCGGTAAAGGAAGACGGATTATTGTTGATTTGTGTCACTTCGCCGGTAGTAGTTGTTGGAACGTGTGGACCGTTGACAATCGACAGCCACTGGTTGTAATCGGTGTATAGGAAAAACGATTTCAGGCATCGTTTCCAATCTTCAAAATTGTCGCCATTTATCAGCCTTGGTGGTCGATTCGGGGCGATACTTTCAGTGTCAGTGGAATTTGTACCGGACGCCATCTTAAGTCAGCCTGAAATAAGAAAGACAAAGAACAAACCAAGAACAAGACAAATTGATTAGTTTCGCTGGGAGATATAGTTTCGCCAGCAATTTCGCTCGGAAATCCTGAACAGGTGAACAATTTCGCTGGATTTTGTAATTTCGCCAGCAGTTTCGCTTGACAATACTGAACCAGATCAGCAATTTCGCCAACTAGTTTCGCTGTATGCACGGGCAGTAGTTTCGCTCGGAAATACCCGATGACACACAGTTTCGCTAGCTAGTTTCGCTGGAAACTGGTTTGAACTTTCGTTCAATAAAACTGACAATAGTTTCGCTTCTCGATGTTCGGCGAAAGAATAGTTTCGCTCGGTGATGGTAGTTTCGCTCGGTGATAATCCGGCGAAACTGCCAAACGACTTGATAGTTTCGCTGTTTGAAGGCACAGTTTCGCTGAATAAACAGCAGTTTCGCCCAGAACAGAAAACCCTCTTTTTGAAGAAGAAATGATCAGAAATCAACCCAAATCACTATGGGTTAATGATCGGTTGATTGCCTAGTGTTCAAGACACCAAAACACACAATATTCAATCAATTTCCAGTCCAAAACAAGCTGATTTCAGAATCAAATAGATTTTTCAAAGTTTACCCAAAAACACTCAAAAACACCAAAATCAAGAGCACAGAGGCTCTGATACCATATTGTTGGTCCTCACTGATCTTTATCAGTGCAAATGAAGGTGTATTTGAGAAGAAAACCAAATAAACAACACAAAATAGGATTTCCAATGACTAAAATGGTTTTCTAGCCTTGAACAATCTCAATATGAACCAATAGATTGATAAATGATGATAAACAAGCTACAATATAATGAAATAAGCTCCTAGCCGTCACCAAAACTCACCAAATGAAGATTTCTTGTATTAGGGTTCAAAGGTTTGAGAAAGTTACATTTGGCTGCACAATGGCTGCGCATATATACTGTCCAGTGAACAGTTTCGCTGGCAGTTTCGCTGGCCAAGCGAAACTGTCACTGAACCAGTCTAATCTAGGTACCGAGCGAAACTACAGTTTCGCTCGGTAGCTTACAGTTTCGCTAGCCTACCAAAATCTAACAATTACAAGAAACTAAACTATTACAATGAAACTAAACAAAAGATGAATTCCTCCCTACATTGATCTTCAGTCTTCAAAAACAAACGTCATTTGTTTATCATACATAGCCCTATTCAAGTGGCAACAACCATGGAAAGTCCATATTCAGATTAGGTCCACACCTACACTTGCTTACCTGCAACATAAGTCAATCACACAAAGTCAACAACATGCGTTGTTGGTGAGTCGTAACTACCATCATCACATTAACAGTTTTCAACACATACAGGTTATAAATCTATCATGCCGCACCCAAGGTCAACACTCATATACTCTACGGGCTCGTTGCGCGTAGCCGAACACCCTCTACGAGTAGTTTTTAAGTTCAACATATAAGCACATATTTCCCCTAGTAAATTAATACTAGAGGATCCCGGTGAGTATGGATCGTTCAACTATAATGGCCGTCATAATCTCTTATATGCCTAGTGGTCTCAACCTTAATGACCAGAAAGTCTCTAATGACCCACACAGGGCATTCCGACTCACAGTGTTCGACATGATAATCATAACAGATATAACAGATACATCAGAACAGAAATGTGATCTCAATTAGTTAACTAATGAGGGAAGTCAGAGGACTCACAGTAATGAAGTCAGAAACAAGTTTCAACAGGGATTGCAATCCAAGATTCGCTAGAATATCATATCTTTAGTGTCTAGCAACCTATCAATTATCATGAATATACTCGTCATATATGATGCTAACGAGTCCATCAACAATCTCAGATTCAAAGTATCATGATTTACAATCTCCAGACTATTCACGCTAAGTTTTTGGTTAACTTAGAACCTATCAATAATTCTGTCATTTTCCTTCATAGGCGTACCGCCTGGAACTTATCAATTCTGGGCGGTACGCTCTGATTGATATTCTGTGCTTCTGATTTCAGAATCCGGGCGTACCGCTTTGCATGTACTCATCTTGGGCGGTACGCCCCAATCTGCGAACAGGGGCCCGACTATTTTGTCTTTTAGTGCCATTTTTATATTTTGATGTTTTATGGCCAAAATTGTTACTAGATCAGTTGTATACCATATTGAAGGGCTAATTAGGGGTTCATTTATGGTCCAAATCCTAAACCAAAGCATAACCTCAATCCCGAGCTTTCCATTTAAAGTAGGTTTCATCTTCTCGACCCTCATTTCATACGAATATCATTTGAAACAGAAAGCTTGTGGCTTAATAACTTATTTCCACATGTAAACCACTGATCAAAACTGGTCTCATGTTATGAAAGCTTTTAGGGTTTCTATTTATGGAAAATCAAACATGCATGCATAAAGGATTGTACCTTGTGAAAGATTTCTTGTACAATCTAACTTTTCTGATTTCTTGTTCCCTTAGGTCTCCAATCCAACTCTCTAGAACAAAGTTGGGGCTGCATGTATGATCCATCACCATATGATGAGTGTGTGGTCATATGGAACTCCAAAATGACAATCTTATGCAAAAATCAAGATGCTCATACCTTGATTACTCTTGAATTCACTTCCCACACCCCTTGATTCTCCTAGAATGCACATGCACAGCTGTATCCACAAGCATTAAGGCTGTGAATATGGTTTTCTCTTTGTAGTTGAACAATTTTTGAAGAAAATGATCAAATCAATGACTTACCCTTGAAGATACTCTCTCCTTTGATCCTAATGACTTGAATTTCGTGGGAACAGAGGTCTGGGGCAGTGATGCAGAGCCTTGGCCGGATATAAGCAGAGAATTGTGTGTGTAGTGGCTATAAAGGCCAAAAACTTAGTTTTTATCGAACTGACATTTTGAGGCGTACCGCCCCAAAATACAAAATTTGGGGCGTACCGCCCCAAAATACAAAATTTGGGGCGTACCGCCCGGATTTTGAGATAGCGGGTATGCGAGGATCTGATGGGTCCCGCAACCCGACCCGTTTACCAAGCGGGTCACGTACCGCCTAGGATTTCACAATCCTAGGCGTACCGCCTCAAATTGTTTTCCAGGAATTTTGAGTATTTCTCATTTGAAAATTCCAGCTTGGATCAATGTTTTAGACACAAAGGTTACATTCTCTCCCCCTTAAAGGAATTCCGTCCCGAAATTCGTTAGGCACTAATTGAATAGTTGGGGGTATTTTCTCCTTATGTCTACTTCAGATTCCCACGTATATTCGGGACCGCGTCTAGCATCCCACTTGACTTCCACCATTGGAATCCTTTTCTTGCGTAGCTTCTTTGTGATTCGTTCCATTATTTCAATGGGCTGTTCTGTGAAATTCAGCTTTTTATCGATTTTGATTTCTTTTAACGGAACCGCGAGAGCTTCATCTACCATACATTTCCGTAGATTCGACACATGAAACACATCGTGAACTCCGCTAAGTTCCTCAGGCAATTCTAGCTGATAAGCTACTTCTCCGACTCTTGATATTATCTTGAAAGGTCCGATATACCGTGGGCTCAATTTCCCTCTTTTGCCAAATCGGATTATACCTTTCCAGGGTGATATTTTCAACATCACCATGTCCCCTTCTACGAACTTGAGTGGTCTCCTACGCCGATCTGCGTAGCTCTTCTGTCGGTCTTGAGCGGTTTTAAGCCTTTTACGGATCCCCCTAACTTTTTCAGTAGTTTCCATTATCAGTTCAGGTCCTGTAAGTTGGCCTTCTCCCACTTCAGACCAACACACTGGTGTTCGACATTTCCTGCCATATAATGCTTCAAACGGTGCCATTTGAATGCTAGTGTGGTAGCTATTATTGTATGAGAATTCGGCTAGTAGAAGATGATCATCCCAGCTACCACCAAATTCTATAACACAATCTCTCAGCATATCTTCTAACGTTTGAATTGTTCTCTCGCTCTGTCCATCAGCTTGGGGATGATAGGCTGTACTAAATTTTAATTTGGTCCCCATTGCTTCTTGAAAGCTTTGCCAGAAATGAGAAGTGAATCTAGTATCTCTATCAGAGATTATAGACTTCGGCACTCCGTGCTTCGATATGATTTCGTTTACAAATAGCTTTGCGAGTTGCTTCCCATTGTAAGTTTCTGCCATTGGTAAGAAGTGAGCAGATTTTGTCAAACGGTCAACGACTACCCAAACGGCATCGTTCCCGCTTCTAGTCTTTGGAAGCTTTGTCACGAAATCCATGGTAATTTCTTCCCATTTCCACTCGGGGAGTTCTATTCTCTGAAGGCAACCAGCAGGTTTCTGATGTTCAGCCTTTACTTGCAAACAAATTGGACATTTTTCAACATAGGCATCAATTGCCTTTTTCATTCCCGGCCACCAATAATTTGCCCTCAGATTCTGGTACAATTTGTCACTTCCTGGGTGAAGCATGTACTTGGATTTGTGAGCTTCTCGGAGAATCACATCACGTAACCCTCCTTCTTTAGGCACCCATATACGTTTGCCTAGTCTAAGGATGCCATCCGTCTCTCTTGTCAATTTTCTTACAACAGTCATCATCTCATCCCGTTCGACATTTGAGTCCGCCATCTGTTTCTTTTGTGCTTTAATGATTTCTCCAATTAAATCTACACTTACATTCAATCTCAAGGCTCGAACTCGGAGTGGCTTGATTCTTTCCTTTCTGCTTAATGCGTCTGCCACTACATTGGCCTTGCCTGGGTGATACTTGATCTCGCAATCATAATCACTCAGCACTTCCATCCAGCGTCTTTGTCGCATATTCAACTCCTTTTGACTGAACAAGTGCTGTAAGCTTTTGTGATCAGAGTATACCACAAATTTGGCTCCATAAAGGTAGTGTCTCCAAATTTTAAGAGCGAAGACTATTGCTCCTAATTCCAAATCGTGAGTGGTGTAATTCTTCTCATGCTTTTTGAGTTGTCTAGATGCGTATGCGATCACTTTATCTTTCTACATCAGAACACATCCAAGTCCATTGGTAGAAGCATCACAATATATCACAAAGTTTTCAGTACCCTCAGGTAATGAGAGTATAGGGGCAGAGCTCAACTTTTGTTTAGGTAATTCAAAAGCATTGGTATGCTTAGGCTTCCAGTCAAACTTCACATTCTTCTGGGTAAGGGAAGTCAATGGTGTGGCTATCTTCGAGAAATCCTGAATAAATCTTCGATAATAACCAGCTAGTCCTAAGAAACGTCGAATTTCGGTAGGACTCTTTGGTTGCTCCCATTTTGCAATAGCTTCCACTTTTGTTGGGTCTACTTGAATTCCGGTTTTGCTGACAATGTGACCCAGAAATTGCACCTCTCCTAACCAAAAGTCACATTTAGAGAACTTTGCATAAAGTTTCTCGGATCGAAGCAATTCTAATATCTTTCTCAAATGTTCACCATGCTCTTCTCGAGTGCGGGAGTAAATCAAAATGTCGTCGATAAACACGATTACAAACTTGTCGAGATATGGTTGCACACCCGATTCATTAAGTCCATGAATATAGCCGGCGCATTAGTTAATCCAAAAGGCATGACTGTAAATTCGTAATGGTCGTATCTTGTTCTGAACGCCGTTCTTGAAATGTCTTCTTCACGAACTCTGACTTGATGATATCCTGATCTCAAATCGATTTTTGAGAAATAACTAGCCCCTTGCAATTGATCAAACAAGTCATCGATTCTAGGCAAAGGGTATTTATTCTTGATGGTCACACGATTGAGGTCATGATAATCGATGCACATTCGCATCGTGCCATCCTTCTTTTTCACAAAAAGTACCGGCGCTCCCCAGGGTGATGAACTGGGTCTGATGAAGCCTTTATCGAGGAGTTCCTGAAGTTGGTTCTTAAGTTCTTGCATTTCTGAAGGTGCAAGTCGGTACGGTGCTTTTGCTATTGGAGATGTTCCAGGTGTAAGTTCGATTTGAAATTCCACTTGTCTTTTTGGGGGCAATCCTGGTAGTTCATCGGGAAACACATCCGGATATTCTGAGACTATGGGTACCTCTTCCAGTTTCTTTTCTCGGGGTGTCTCAACCAGATTTTCCAGATATGCTTGATCACCTTTGCGAATACACTTTCCTGCTTTCAATCTGGAGATTATTCTCATTGGTTTGGTTTTCCTATCTCCAATGATTGTGTGAATCTTGTCGTCTGCAGACTTTAATTCCAACATCTTTTCGGCACAACGAATCTTTGCCTGATGTCGCGTGAGCCAATCCATCCCAAGCACAATGTCGAATTCGCTTAATTCCATTGGAAGGAGTTCTAGATTAAAAATGGTATTCTCATGCTCTAAACGACAATCTCTAATTACTTTGGTGATACTAATCTTTTGGCCATTAGCAGTTTCTACTACATAAGGTATATCTAACTTATGTGTCGTACATTTTAGTCTAGGTACACAGGCAGAGGATATAAAACTCCTATTAGCACCAGAATCAAATAGAATGCTAACAATCACATTATTGACAGAAAACATACTAGAGACCACGTCGTCATTCACACGTGCCTCTTCGGCTGTCATAATATAGAGTCGGGGTGTACCTTTTGAAGTTCCAGTGCCTTTGTTCTTATCATCCCTTCTGCTATTGCCTTGCGGACATTCCGAGCACCTATGTCCCTTCTCTTTGCAGTAGAAGCAGACCACTGGTGATCGACACTGCTGATGCGTGTGCCCTGCTTTCCCATAATTTTTACAATTATCTGCCTTTGGCCTCTTGAAATCCCTATCATCGTTCCTTCTTCCTTGATCTTTTCTCCCGAATTTTCCTCTCCTACTATCCCTTCCCTTATCATTGAACTTTCTTTTATTCCCAGATGTATCTACTTTAATTCCCACTGTTCTGATCCATTCATCAGCCAGAGTACCCGTCAAGCTTATAGCAGATGCCAAGGTACTAGGACGTGCAGATCTCACGTCTGCCCTTATTTCAGGGCTTAATCCCCATACAAACCTCCTGACCTTGGATGTCTCGGAATCTGCCATGTGGGGCACCAAATTCAACAGCTCATTATATCTATTGATATAAGTCATATAATCGTTTCCATTCATTCTCAGATTAATAAACTCATTTTCTAATCTCTCTGCTTCATTTTCTAGAATAAATTTCTCCATGACCATTGCACGAAAAGCTTTCCAACTCAAGCGATAAGCTTTATCCTTCCCAAGTCGATTCAACTCCACTTTCCACCAGTTTAATGCCGCTCCCTTGAAAGATTGGGATGCAAACCTTACCATATCCCTAGTAGCACAGTCACTGATATCCAAAGCAGCTTCAGTTTCCTCCAACCAATTCAGGGCATCAGTAGCTCCCTTATCTCCCCTGAATATGCTGGGTTTACAGGCCATGTAGGTCTTGTAGGAACATCCTCTTCTCACCTCATTCTCTGTTTTACGTTTTTTACTCCGAGATCTTTTTCTGGAGCGTTGCGGACGTTCTTCATGATCAGGACTGTGACTCCGACGGTTTTGGATCCTACTGTGAGCTGACGAGTCAGTTCTAGATTCAGTTGTTTGTGATCGAGATCTTGCAGACCCCTTTGATCTAGAAACAACAGTTTTGCTTCTTGGCGGTTCGCTGGATCTCTCTGAACCAACGTGCGTCTTTCCTTGCCTTTTCTCCTTAGCGACCAACGAGGGAAACGCTTTAGAGATTCCTTGAGCTATAAGCTCCTGGAGTCTTTCTTCCTGTTCCATTTGTCTCAGTTGCTCAGACGTGAGAGGTTCTCTCACCTTACTGTGAACGGAGTGATCATCACGATCATCTTCCTCATCATAATCATCTTGACGAGTTCTGCTCGTTCCTGCTTTCGACATTTCACTGAAAGCAATACCAAATTGACAGATTTAACATACATCTGACTTAGTTGACAGGTATTAGTAATTAGAGTTTATATTCCTTTGCACATTCAAGTGACATAAGGAACGTTATAAACATAGGGTTGTTGCACTCCTTTGGGCTTTCCGGATCACCATCTTGTGGTTACCGACATATTTTACCATGTTATGACTATGATCAGAGTAAAATCGCATACACACAAGCTCTTAGGGGTGGTCTAAATAAACCAAACCTCCTAAAAATCACTATGTATCCTGACTTAATCATTCCTATAATACCCAAATATTATAGATAACATCAAACAACTTTTATTCCATAACAATAACACATTCGACTAGCGGTTCAACGGTTCAACCGCTTTACAAAACAAAGCACACCCATACTCAAATCAGACTCAAACAAAGTTTCACAAAAGACACATAGTACATATCATACTAATTTATTGAACACAACACACAAAACTTCAGCCATCACAGTTCCTGCTTCTCTCCTGGTTTCTAGTCCTTGCGTCTTCCAAATGATGTCAGATGTTTGATGTGGGATGACACCTACTTAGCTTCTTCTGCCATTTTCTTTTCCTTCTTCAATTGTTTCTCTAGTCTTTTGGTTAGGGCCTTGTTTTCTTCTCTGAGAGCTTCAATGACCGGAGAGTTTGGTCCGGAGTTATCCGCATACGGGGTTAGGGCAAAGACTGGACCTGGTCCTGAATAGGATGATCTGGGTAGGTCCTGATATGGTCCATATGGAGCATACGGGTAGGCAGAAGGCGGAAAAGGCATGTAGGACTGCTGCATCGGTGGGGAAGTCGAGTACTGATATGGTTGTGGCGGATAACACGATGGCTGTGGTGGATAATACGGCATACCCGTGGCATAGGGTTCCGGAATAGGTGTCGGATACATGATAGGCTGCTGGAACCCAGGTGGTTGCTGAAAAGACGAATTCTGGTGATACGCAGGTGGCTGTTGGTAAGCAGACGGGGGTTGGCTGTTAGACCTTAGCAATTAGGGAAAACTGTGACGTTCAGATATGGGTTCACTGCTCTGGCCCTGCATCATAGCTGCTACGTACGGGTCCCTGATGTCGTTTGCCAAGGCTGCAATAGGATCATGTATTGGGACATCCACCAGATTTCCCATTTGAGGAAAAGTTGCCATGGGATCCTGTTGCATAGGAACCGATTCCTCGGGTCCTTCTTCAACATCTGCTGCATAGGCTGGGGAGGCAAACACATGTTGGGAATGATGTTCTGAGTGGTAGCTCACCGTGTGTCCTGCTGATACTGCAATGACCACATGTGGAATGGTCTCGTCAGCATCTTCTTCCGGCTCCTCTTCTGGGTCTTCTTGGTCCGTTCCTGCATCACGCGCGTTCCATTCTGATGGTGCAATGTGAATGGTGTGGCTTGGACGCACCGACATCCTCGGTTTAGTGCTTCTTTTCTTAGGAGGCTTCGGTACATCCATAGTCGACGCCGCCGGTGATGAAGTCTTCCTTTGAGTAGGCGCGGTAAAGTATCCTGAAAGGTCAGGGCTCATCGGTGGTACAGGTTGACTTGGTCCACCTTCATCCTTCTTGTTCTTGCTACTCTTGCTGCTACCGCTGTTCTTGCTGCCGGATTTTGAAGATTTTGCAAAGTTCCACATTTTTCACGAAAGTACCTGTGAATAAAATTTTAATATACAATGGGAGATATATATATATTATATATATATACATTTTTTTTGTGCACTCCTAAAATTTCTTCAACTTATTTCATGCTAAATTCTATCCATTGAGTTCACTAGTGTACACATAAAATAACCGTCGGTATCCACGTGTCTATTAAACTCATCATATCATGAGGTACTTGTGGGTAACAATGACAGCGTGCACTTTCTGCAATTTCTACCGACCTTACATCATGCTATGAGCAATTTAATACACCAGTTTCAACTTAGGTTAACACTTATCAAGGAAGACCATTAGCATCAATGTGTCTGTTAGGGTTCACCGAGTCTTAGTGCACCTGTGGGTAGGAATGGCAGTTTGCAAGGCTGTAACTTCTACCGACCTTACACTAAACCTCGATTACTTCTGACATACAAATTTTTAGCCTAGATCACAACTTGGTTCATGCAATACTTAGGGGTCCGACTAGGTTCAAGCTTAGGGCTCTAAGAAGTCCTAATTTTCTTGAACCTTTGGCTCTGATACCAACCTGTCACACCCCCCCCCCTCCGCTGCCCCCTGCCAGGTGCGGGGGTGAGGGTGTGGGACCGGCTGTCCGCATCAGTTCCCGAGGCACCAACTAAATATCAACATACAAGCACACATAACGGACATCCACTCCTCACATTGAAACTCTAGGCCGACTCTAAATGAGGATGCGCTAAGCACCTCCTAGCCGTCCTATAGAATCGATAGCCACCGAATATGACCCAGGACTGAACAAACGAAAGATACATTATATCAAAAGAAACATAGTCATAACAAGACTTCAAAAACAAACGTCATTTGTTTATCATACATAGCCCTATACATAGTGGCAACAACCATGGAAAGTCCATATTCAGATTAAGTCCACACCTACACTTGCTTACCTGCAACATAAGTCAATCACACAAAGTCAACAACATGCGTTGTTGGTGAGTCGTAACTACCATCATCACATTAACAGTTTTCAACACATACAGGTTATAAATCTATCATGCCGCACCCAAGGTCAACACTCATATACTCTACGGGCTCGTTGCGCGTAGCCGAACACCCTCTACGAGTAGTTTTTAAGTTCAACATATAAGCACATATTCCCCCTAGTAAATTAATACTAGAGGATCCGGGTGAATATGGATCGTTCAACTATAACGGCCGTCATAATCTCTTATATGCCTAGTGGTCTCAACCTTAATGACCAGAAAGTCTCTAATGACCCACACAGGGCATTCCGACTCACAGTGTTCGACATGATAATCATAACAGATATAACAGATACATCAGAACAGAAATGTGATCTCAAATAGTTAACTAATGAGGGAAGTCAGAGGACTCACAGTAATGAAGTCAGAAACAAGTTTCAACAGGGATTGCAATCCAAGATTCGCTAGAATATCCTATCTTCAGTGTCTAGCAACCTATCAATTATCATGAATATACTCGTCATATATGATGCTAACGAGTCCATCAACAATCTCAGATTCAAAGTATCATGATTTACAGTCTCCAGACTATTCACGCTAAGTTTTTGGTTAACTTAGAACCTATCAATAATTCTGTCATTTTCCTTCATAGGCGTACCGCCTGGAACTTATCAATTCTGGGCGGTACGCTCTGATTGATATTCTGTGCTTCTGATTTCAGAATCCGGGCGTATCGCTTTGCATGTACTCATCTTGGGCGGTACGCCCCAATCTGCGAACATGGGCCCGACTATTTTGTCTTTTAGTGCCATTTTTATATTTTGATGTTTTATGGCCAAAATTTTTACTAGATCAGTTGTATACCATATTGAGGGGCTAATTAGGGGTTCATTTAGGGTCCAAATCCTAAACCAAAGCATAACCCCAATCCCGAGCTTTCCATTTAAAGTAGGTTTCATCTTCTTGACCCTCATTTCATACGAATATCATTTGAAACAGAAAGTTTGTGACTTAATAACTTATTTCCACATGTAAACCACTGATCAAAACTGGTCTCATGTTATGAAAGCTTTTAGGGTTTCTATTTATGGAAAATCAAACATGCATGCATAAAGGGATTGTACCTTGTGAAAGATTTCTTGTACAATCTAACTTTTCTGATTTCTTGTCCCCTTAGGTCTCCAATCCAACTCTCTAGAACAAAGTTGGGGCTGCATGTATGATCCATCACCATATGATGAGTGTGTGGTCATATGGAACTCCAAAATGACAATCTTATGCAAAAATCAAGATGCTCATACCTTGATTACTCTTGAATTCACTTCCCACACCCCTTGATTCTCCTAGAATGCACATGCACAGCTGTATCCACAAGCATTAAGGCTGTGAATATGGTTTTCTCTTTATAGTTGAACAATTTTTGAAGAAAATGATCAAATCAATGACTTACCCTTGAAGATACTCTCTCCATTGATCCTAATGACTTGAATTTCGTGGGAACAGAGGTCTGGGGCAGTGATGCAGAGCCTTGGCCGGATATAAGCAGAGAATTGTGTGTGTAGTGGCTATAAAGGCCAAAAACTTAGTTTTTATCGAACTGACATTTTGAGGCGTACCGCCCCAAAATACAAAATTTGGGGCGTACCGCCCGGATTTTGAGATAGCGGGTATGCGAGGATCCGATGGGTGCCGCAACCCGACCCGTTTACCAAGCGGGTCACGTACCGCCTAGGATTTCTCAATCCTAGGCGTACCGCCTCAAATTGTTTTCCAGGAATTTTGAGTATTTCTCATTTGACAATTCCAGCTTGGATCAATGTTTTAGACACAAAGGTTACAATCATGAACAATGACTACCCACAAGCATCTTCTCAGAAATTTGACGACTAATTCATGATTAGCATCGAAATCTGGCATACTTATTTCTTAAATATTCATATAAGAATCCACAGTTACCAAATCAAGGGTAAACCCGATAACTAATTTGCTCTTTAAACTCCCCATACCCCACCGTTGTTTATCTGAATTAATGGGAGTTCGGGAGCAGCACCCCCGAGAAGCGGGGTCCAAGGGGCAGAGCCCCTGGCTGGGATCGAGCTCCAACGAACCATATGCTTTGGCGGACCATAAACCTCAACGGACCATTGAACACGTACCAGAAAGTCAACGGACCATTTTGGTCAGTGGCGTACCATTTTGGTACGGAGTAACTGTCACGCACCAAAGATAACCGCTCCAGACCATTAATGGTACGTTCAATGAATTAGATGGTACGGCGAATGAATGTGATGGTTCATTCGATGAGTTTATTGGTATGGTGGATGAAGATACAAAGGGCGTATCATCGTGTTCAACCGACGTACCAACATGTTTAACCGGCGTACCAACACTGAAACTCACGATTCAGAATTTGTCGAATTTCTTCACTCAATAACTCAAATTAGGTGCGAAACTGACTGAGGAACACTCGTTTGAACAAAATTTGATCAAAACATCACTGAATCTCACCTAATTTAGCTTTTAACGTCTCAAAAACTTCAAAAACGAAAACGGGATCTAGAAATGGAGCCAACGACTCTGATACCACTGTTAAAACATGTTACAAATCGTTTCCAGATCAAAACAAAGATAGAGACGAAAGAATCTAGTCATTATATGTGTCGAATGGTTACAACCAAAGAAGTATACATCAATGAAGCTGTGGGAGAGGTTGGACAGACCTCTCCTCTCAACAGAAGACCAAATGACAGAAACATACATTGCAAAGCTAGACTTCACATATTTATAGGTGACTCTGCCCAACGGACCAGTCTACCTAGCAAACCATTTGGTACGCTGCTAGCGTACCAATTGGTACTCTACATGGTTTGTTGGCAACCTAGCCTAATTCACAATCTAGACTATTACATAATTTGCATAGTAACGACCACACCCGGAACATGCTCTAACAATATTGGTTGTGGGTATAAGTCTTAGGTTTCAGCAAGAGCTGATTCGATTCCATCTGGGTATTGTGTCATGAGAGGTAAACCGGATGTGGGTTGCTACCCATATAGTTCACCAGAACCTGACGCTTTGCCTTGATAAGAATTTCAAAACTCCAGATTTTTGTTTATCTTTGATTATGCTGTTTTATCTGTTGTGATACTCTATGTGGATCTATTATATATGGATTGAAGGTATATATGTTGCACCCATTAGTCACTTGTGTCTCTCGACCCCTTAGTCTCGCTCCTAAAGTAGGGGAGATTGTGGTCAGCTACCCTTGTTAGTCTTTGATGGGTTCTTAGTTTGGCCGTGGTGTATTCCTTTGATCTATTGCTCATCCTCAATGATAGCCTAAGTATTGTGGTGTCGAGCTCAGTTGCTTATTGTTGGGTTGTAGAATAGGATATTCTCCAAATATGAATATTACTCTCTTAAAGATATTAAATATGTGGTGTGTTAGCTGCGGTACACCCAATATACAAGCATAGGTGATGTCTTTAAGTTGCATTGGGAGTCGGACAGAGAATGGTGTGTGTGTGTGTGTGTGTGTGGGTATGTCTTTGATGGATGGTTATATCACAATCCGCTCTCATTTGTCACCATTCCCAACATAACCCTTTCGGTTGGGATAAGTTTTGGCTCCGTCATAAGTGATGCAGTAACCGATGATATACCCCTAGCATCGGTGAAATCTTTTATGATTGCTCCATATTGATCCCTCATGTCAAAAATTTTGTTGTTTTTAGCAGAACTCGTTTTAACTACCTCTTTTCTTGAAAATTGTTTTGGTCTGTTCTAATTTCGAGACAAGATTCCCAAAAGTAGGGGAGATTGTAACATTTGCACTTTACCCGATTATGAAATCCGACCCGTTTTGGGATTTCGCGTTTTACCGATTTGCAAATTAATTAAGTACCGGGAGATCTTTCAGGTATTACAAACAAAATAATGTTTTTAGATGATAAAATATTAGTTACATTCATTTGGGATCACATTGGATCCCTCAAATTGGAAATAAAGCAATCATCGGTTTTTACGCGATTCGTCATTTACCGGGAATCTCGTATTTGGTCAACGTATATCAAATTCAACATTTTTATGAGTCTAATAATGAATTATAATGTCATTAGTCAAAATACACTTAATCGAGTTGTGAAACGTTGGTAAATTGCTCAAAATCGATACGCACGTTAAACCCGACAAGAAATGCATTATGTTTGATTCACCGTTTGATCATAATTTAACATATGGAATATTAATATTCAATTTTATTGAATTAAATGTAGTTGATATGATGGGGGATGAAAAACGCAAAAAAGGGGACTCGAAAACGTCAAAAAACAAAGAAACTGGAGCGAAAACGGTAAACCCTTGATTCGGGTGTGCTCAAAGCGTATGGCTTGGAGCAACACCACTCCCAAGCGATATGCTTGGACCAATTTTTCCTGGAAAAAAACCCCTATTTTGTAACATCCCAAGATTCAGATAAACTCGTAAGTGGTAGTTAATATAATAACTATACTTATTTTACGTATTTGAAAGAATAGGAAATGCATATTTATATGATATATGTGCTATACATGAGTTATATGTATACATGCATGATAATATACGTGAATACGTAGTTGCAAAATTGAGAAACGGATAAATATGTGATAATATATATGTTTTTATATTTTATATGTGAGAATATGTGTCGTATATGTGTTTATGTGATTAACATGTTAAAATGTTAAGAAATACGTATTTGAAGTTATAACAATAAACTATGCATAAGGTAAGTGTTTATCGGGTTAGATTATTAAAAAAAAATTAATATATGTTATATGAATGATTAGTCACCATGCTAGGTGTCAATTCTCATGATTAGTCACCATGCTAGGTGTCAATTCCCATGCTTAGTCACTAGGACACTTGTAAGAAGCATGTGAGACACTCTTGGCTATAAATAGACCATGGATCCATCCATTTTTCCTTGCTAATTCACCAAAAATCAACCTAAAACCTCTAAGAAACCTCAAGAACACCAAGAACACTCTAGCTTGCATTTTTGAAGATTCAAAGGGAGTTAGGAGCCCATCTTCTGGAATAGATCAGCTTAAGGTATGTTTAACATAAGCCTTCAATTAGTTTCATGATTCATAACACTTAGATATGCCTTTTAAGAATAATGCAAGATTAAGGTTCTTAAACATGTTTTGTTGAGATTGGGAGTTCTAGTGGGAATCATGGGTTGAAATTTGGTATGAAGCCTTAGAATAACATGTTTTAAGAAATCCTTAAGTTAGTTTCATGTTTAAAGAAGGGTTGGTATGGTTTCACCATGTTGGTTATCAAGAACAAGTAAACCAAGAACAAGAACATAAATGTTATGGGTCGAATTCCAAGCACCCGGCTGAGAAGCTTGATCATGCAGGAATCCGGGAATCCCAAGGATTCTCGACAGGTTACGTTACTTGTTATTTATTTTAATATCCTTTATCTGCTAATAGCCACGTGATTAATTTCAATGGCAGGTAAGCAAGGTTTAACCTCCCTAAGGAATCGGTCAATTAGCGCTGACGTGGCAATAACGAACGTGGACTGAGTGGTGAACTTCCTCAAACGGCTAATGGACGTGGTCAAGAGGATCCCTGATTTCTCGGATAATTAGTTATTTCTGTTTGTAGCTATAAATGGGACATGATCGAATTAGGAAACACAACACAACACACGACACTCTGAATATTGTAACACTTAGCCTTCGATCATCGTCTCCACCGCTGTAATCGAATTCTTACTTTATAAAAGCTTTAGGTAGCAGGCGCTTTGAGCCGGCTCCCGAGGTTTTTACTGGGATTCTCAGAGGCAACTCTCAGGATTCCGGGTTTCCCTCGTATATCACCGTGTCATTTGCATTACTTTTTCTTTACCTTTGAACCAGACTTCTTGGCACCTCACCCCACATTCTAAGTTTGGAATACGAGATTGTCTCGTGCAATTTTTGACCAAAACAGTTTGGCGCCCACCGTGGGGCAAAACGGTGCAAAACTTCATTTACTCTATTATATCCTACGTTTTCGATCGCTACAATGTCGTCCCACATGAAAACTTCATCAGTATCCGCGGGATCTTCGAGCATAAGCAAGATCAACACGATGTCCTCCTCTGAAAACCAGCCGAGGGACACTGGAGTGTTCATGCCAGCAATTAGCACGTCACTTCCTCCCATCCCAAGGAGAGATGTAGCAAAACAGAAAGGACCGCAAATTCCTGTCTTCTCGGGATCTCAGGGTGAGCGTATTGATCCTGTTATTACTAACCATGATATTTTTACTTTGATTCAACAGATGAAATCTCAAGCGGAGCAGCAGGAAAGAACCACTAATCAAGTGATGAAAGAGCTTGAGGAGCTTAAGAAATCTAGAAGCTCGGTCGACGAAGAAAGCCCTTTATATCCCAGGAATCTTGACTTTGGTGTGTCGGGATCCCTGGCCAAAGATCGTCTCAAAACAAGGGCATCAACTGCCGCCAATAAAGGCTCCTCGGCAACTTTCACAACGTGCCCTCCAATCGTTAGTTGTCAGAAGCAGATGTCTGGGATCCCGGAAAGCTATTATCAGGAATCCTCGAAGTCGCGTAATTACGATTTCTGGGAATCCCAACCAATGGGGGACCGGGAGTATTCTGCTTCTCAGCCTCGTCCTAAGGCTAAGGAGCCAAAAGGATACCGCTATACTGATCCGTTCGTCATCTCAGACGCCGGTCCTGCAAGACCTTCAGAAGTTCACCTAGGAGATTTCATTCCTATGCAGGATCCCGAAACAACCGAGTTTCCAGTATTCAGAAACTCACGACAAGAGCAAAGTCCCAGGACCAGGGACACATATGCAGGGAGAATTCCTAACCCTAATTATAATGTACCTAACACAACTGTTATGCAGGATACAGGAATTCCACCTCAATTTCTCAGGGAACTTCAGAAACTCAAGGAGATGATAGCTAGCGTCCCGGGAATCATCAAGCCCATTCCTGAAGTCCCTCTAGAGAGTCACAGGATATCAAGGTTTACACGGCCCATATGTGATGTGGAGATTCCGAAACGTTTCCAGACCCCCAGCATGAAATTATACGATGGAACGACGGATCCCGAAGAGCATGTGGCTCACTATAGAGAGAGGATGGAAATCAACCCAATCCCCGCTGAAATCAAGGAAGCCTGTCTCTGCAAAGGCTTTGGTTCAACTTTGACAGGACCAGCCATGAAATGGCTACTGAGTATTCCTCCCAATACTATAACTTCGTTTTCTCATTTAGTTAATTTATTTAATAATCAGTTTTCTTGCAGCAGAACTTTTGAGAAACTCACAGGTGATCTTTACCGAGTGGTACAGAAGCCATCGGAACCCCTCAGGGATTATATATCCAGATTTGGCCGGGAATCCCTGGAGATCCCAAATTTGGACATGGCGGCTGCTGTGGAAGCGTTCAAAATGGGACTCTCTAAGGATTCCCGATTTTATGACGATTTGGTTATGACTCCATGCAGGAACCTCGATGAAGTAAGAAGTCGGGCTCTGAGGTTCATTCGTCTAGAGGATGACAAGATAATTCATCAAAGAGAAGAAGCTGCGAGAAATGATCGAAATTCCAGGAAGTCTGAATCTTCCGGGAAATATTATAACTCCAAACCATACTCTCGAGGAGATAATCAAAGGATCAATGCAGTAGACGAAGAAGAGGACAATGAAGAGTATCCTAAAATTTCTGAATATTGTTTCTCTTGTGATATTGCCGGTCTAATGTGTGCTATGCAGGATTTAGGAGAAAAGGCAAGATGGCCCAAGAAAGGTGACAGACAGGGATCCTGGAAAGACAAATCTAAATGGTGTGCCTTCCATGAGGATTTCGGGCATCTCACCGATGAATGCATTGCACTCAGGAAAGAGATTGGGTATTTGTTGAGCAAGGGGCATCTCAAAGAACTTCTCGGCAGGAAGAAGAGCCGAACTCAGGAACCCGAGAAGTCCCAACAGCGAGCAGCTTCTCCGCCTCCGGATGCTCCAATTATTCATTTCATATCAGGAGGCTCAGACATATGTGGAACCTCTTACTCGTCTGCAAGGAAGCATGTTAAACAGTCAAAGAATGAGAAGAATGAGAAGCCTACGAAGACTTCACGTTTAACTGAAGAAAAGCTTATCTCGTTTGACGAGTCCGACAGAAGCGACATCCAGGATCCCCATCATGATAGTTTAGTCATTACTTTGCATATTGCTAACTGCGTTGTACGCAGGATTCTGGTGGATAACGGAAGCTCAGTAAATATCATTCATCTGGAAGCATTAAAAAAGATGAACATACCAGAAGGCGACATAATTCCAAGATCCTCAGTCCTTGTTGGATTCAGTGGAGAAACCAAGAATACGATTGGGGATATCCGGCTTCCTATTTATATCGAAGGGGTAAACTGTGTTCAAAAATTTTGTGTTATTGACTCACTCTCTTGTTGCAATGTTATTTTAGGTAGGCCCTGGATTCATGAAATGAAAGCTGTACCATCAACTTACCACCAGTGCATCAAATTCCCAACATCCTGGGGAGTTGTTCGGATAGAGAGCGACCAACAAGAAGCCAAGAACTGCTATCTCACTTCAATGAGAAAAGCAGCTAAGCTTAACTCAGCATAGCAATCAAAGAAACTGGCACTTCAACTTTAGGAAGAAAAAGAATTAGATGTGAAGGAAGTTCAGATTGATCCTGAGGATCCTGAAGTGAAGGTGCTAGTAGGAACTGATATTCCCAGGGATACCGAACAAGAATTGATCCGGCTTCTCACCAACAAAAGGGCAACCTTTGCATGGAAACATGAAGATATGACAGGTATACCTACTAACGTTATAACCCATAAACTTGGTTTGGACCCTACTTTCAGGCCAATCCAGCAAAAAAGAAGGAAGTTCGCTCCAGAAACCAACACTATCATACAAGAAGAGGTTAACAAGCTTCTCAAGACGAAAATGATTCGGGAAGTCAAGTATCCTAAATGGCTAGCAAACGTGGTCGTGGTACAGAAGAAGAATGGGAAGTGGAGAGTCTGCGTGGATTACACTGATCTGAACAAGGCTTGTCCCAAGGATCCTTTCCCATTGCCACACATCGATGCTATGGTGGATGCTACCGCAGGACACGAGATGCTCACCTTTATGGACGCCTCATCGGGATTCCAGCAAATTCGGATGGAACCTTGTGATCAGGAGCACACCGCCTTCATGACCCCAACAGGTATCTATTGTTATACTGCGATGCCTTTTGGACTTCGAAATGCAGGTGCCACCTATCAGAGACTTGTAAACATGATGTTCAAAGACCAATTGGGAGACACTATGGAAGTCTATATCGATGACATGGTAGTGAAATCCAAGAAAACAGAAGATCACCCTAAGGATCTCCAAACGGCATTTGATATCCTGGATCATTACAACATGAAGCTGAATCCTTCTAAGTGTCACTTTGGGGTCAGAGATGGAAAGTTCTTGGGTTATATGGTGACGGAAAGAGGAATTGAAGCCAGTCCTGAGCAAATTAAAGCCATTCTAAATTTGAAATCTCCTACGACAATTAAGGATGTTCAGAAATTGACCGGAAGGATAGCAGCTTTGAACAGATTCATATCCAGATCCTCAGAAAAAAGTAAAGATTTTTATGAGATTCTGAGAAAAAATAAAAGGTTCGAGTGGAATGAAAAGCATGAGGAAGCTCTCAAGTCGTTAAAAGAATATCTCTCATCGGCTCCTCTATTGATGAAGCCAATAGATGGGGAGCCTCTAACCCTATACTTAGCAGTCTCAGGAAGCTCAGTCAGTGCGGTCCTCGTCAAAGATCATGAAGGGCAGCAACACCCTGTGTACTATGTAAGTAAAACACTGCTTGATGCAGAATCCAGGTATTCCTATCTTGAGAAACTCATTTTAGCTTTAATCATGGCATCCACTAAATTAAGACATTATTTTGAGATTCATACTATTATTGTAAGAACTAACTATCCTATTAAGGCAGTGCTCAGGAGGCCTGAGATGTCTGGCAGGTTAGCGAAATGGGCAGTCAAACTCAGTGCTTATGACATACAATATGAGCCCAGAACGGCTATCAAGTCACAGGCCTTAGCTGATTTTGTAGCAGACTTTAGCAGTGACATCCTCCCGGAAGCCGATGAGGAAGTCAGGAAGCTTGATGAATTTGAGGAGCCTTGGATCCTATATACGGATGGGGCTTCCAATGTCAGAGGCACGGGCCTCGGAATCCTACTAAAATCACCCCAGGGAGACATTTTACCCTCGTCTATTTCTTGTGAATTTCAGGCTACTAACAACGAAGCCGAGTATGAGGCGCTTATTGCAGGTTTACAGATTGCTAGGGGCATGGGAATCAGGTGTATACAAGTTTATGTTGATTCCTTATTACTTGCTAACCATTTCAATGGATCTTATGCAGCCAAAGGAGAGAAACTTTCGAAGTATCTTGATGTTGTAAAAGATTTGTCTTTAAAATTTGAAACTCTCAATATAGTTCAGGTTCCAAGGGAGGAGAACTCGGAAGCCGATGCCTTGGCTAACTTGGCCTCATCTCTCAAAATTCCAGAGGATGTCAAGATCCCAATCACTCATGTTTTGACTCCGGCTATTTCGGCTCAGGAATCCAATAAGGTGGACTGCGAGGATTCTATGGAAATTCAGGATCCTGAAAAGGTCTTGGAATCCTGGACCTCCCCTATTATAAAGTATATTCAAAGTGGGGAAATTCCTAAAAATGAGAATCCCAGAGCCTTCCGCACGAAGGTAATTCCTTATATTATTTTAAATAATACTCTATATAGAAAGTCTCTTGCAGGTCCTTATTTAAGGTGTCTTGAAAAACCTGAGGCGATCCAAGTAATTCAAGATATCCATGCGGGAGATTGTGGAAATCATACTGGTGGAAGAGCATTGTTTTCCAAGATCCTCAGAACTGGTTATTACTGGCCAACTATGAAGAAGGATGCTATGGACTTCTCACAAAGGTGCGATGCATGCCAAAGACATAGCAATATTCTCCACCAACCAGCCGAGCCGTTGCACCCCATTGTCTCACCTTGGCCGTTTATAAAGTGGGGGATGGATATAGTTGGGAAGCTACCCAAGGCACCCGGAGGAAAAGTCTTTATGCTTGCAATGACCGACTACTTTTCTAAATGGATAGAAGCAGAAGCCTACGTTCAAGTTAGGGAAAAGGAGGTTATCTCGTTTATCAAGAGGAATATACTGACAAGGTTTGGGATCCCGGCAGAAATTATATGTGATAATGGCTCTCAGTTTATTGGCAAGAGGACTACGAGCTTCTGTGAGAGTTGGGGGATAAAGATGATCACTTCAACACCAGTACATCCTCAAGCCAACGGTCAAGCGGAATCCAGCAATAAAATCATCATCAATAACTTGAAAAAGAAATTGGGTTCCAAGAAAGGAAGATGGGCTGAAGAACTACCATTTGTTCTTTGGGCAGATAGGACGACTTCCAAGAATGCAACTGGCCAAACGCCTTTTTCCTTGGTATTTGGGGCAGAAGCCGTCATCCCTACTGAAATGGTGATTCCTACAGCAAGAGTTACGCTCCAGGATTCCCAGAATAACTCTGAGAATCTACTTCAGGATCTTGAAACGGTAGAAGAACTCAGGGATCTTGCCAAAGTCAGAATGGCGTCATACCAGCAAAGGATAGCAAGGTCATATAATAAGAATATCAGACTCAGGCGATTTCAGGTTGGGGACTTGGTATTGAGGAAAGCATTTCAGAATACGACCAATCCGGCTGATGGGAAGTTGGCGCCCAAATGGGAAGGACCCTATCTAGTGGAATCCGAAGAAGGAAAAGGGGCATATAGACTAATGAACTTAGAAGGAGACTTATTACCGAGAGCTTGGAATGCCATCCACCTGAAAGCTTATTTTATGTAGGAATCCTGTCAGGATTCTCACCCGAATTTTCGCCCAGTCAGCAATCCAGGTAAGTATACTAATCCAATTTCAATTCGCTTTATCAATTTCTTTTTAACCATTACTGACTTAAGCATCGGAGTGGTGTCAGCAAGACTGACACCCACCCTTCACCAAGTATTCAAGTGTTTTGCAGAAGCTTGGAAGTTATACAACAGTTTTTTGGGTTTATCCCCAGTCAGAGGCTGGCCACCTCTTCTCCGTTTAAGATGTCCAGCACATCTTCTAAGGTTTAAAGGTATTCACCTTTCTCAAGTTTGGGTAAACGCCTGTGACGCACGACCCTCGCCTGGAGCGCAAGTAATCCCTCAGGTTGCTCAAGGTGGCCGGACCAGTCCATTCTTAAGGGTGGCTGATAATCTTGTCACTGGAGGCTCCTGACTGGATTCCTAAGGTTTTTAACGCTTACGTGTTAATGATTGGTTTGGCATTTTCATGTCACTAAGTGGGATTAACCCCAGTTTCCTAACAATTGGTTTGACATTTTCATGTCACTAAGATGGGTTTTACCCCAGTTTCTTCGGGCTCGTCCCCAGCTTGTTTGGGTTTAACCCCAGTATCTTCGGGCTTGTCCCCAGTGTTATCGGGAATAACCCCAGTTTCTTTGGGCTTGTCCCCAGTGTTTAACTTGAAATTTAAAACCTATCGGATCTCAGTCGGGAGAAGATTAAAAACGCGAGTAATTTTGACTCATTATTCGAAGTCCTTTTCAACAGGTTTGGGAATCCTAAGGAATTCGGAATCCTGATCAGAAAGAAAGGAGAATTGAAGGGTCTTATCTTTCAATATACTTCATGCTTTGGGTCCTACAAAATCTGAACATGCGACATTCTTTTATGAGGAAAAGGTTTGTTTTGGATCCATTAAGGTAGTGGATTCAAGAAAGATTCTTTACACTTTAAATTTCTATTTTTGGAACCCAAGCATATACTTTATTCAAGTCAACGAAAAAAAAAACTATTTTTGCAAATAAAACGACAAGTGTTGGTCAAACCTACCATACCATTCATAATATTTAAGCAAAATAAAGGGATAAAGCATCCCAGGTTTCGTCCTGAAAACTTCAGGATCCCTCCACCTGGGAGGCTTGATTGTCTGGGTTCTAGGATTCCGGATTTCGTCTTGAAAAGTTCGAGATCCCTCCACCCGGAATCCTATCATTGTTAATTGTTGTTAAGTGTGCAGGAAACATAAAGAAACATTGTTTGAAACATCAAAACATCAACAAAAAACAGTGGAATTGAACGGCGGCACCTCAGGGTTCTTCATCATTGTTGGAGGTTTTGGAGGATCCCATCACCTCTTTCCCTTTGTTCTTGCCGGTATGGCCGATCACATCCACAGTCAGCATCTTCTCACCACCCTCCTGATTCAGAAGCTCATCGAGGCTACTCTCCTTAGCTGCCATCTTCTCAAGTTGAGTGCTGGGACTTTCTCCTTCTTGCTCAGAAGGATGAGCCTTCTCTTGCTTGGCAGCCTCGGCATCTTCGGCCTCTCTCTTCAGCTTCTCCAACTTTGCCCTCCAAGCTTCAACTTTCCAGATCCCGACAGAGAAGTCTGTCTCGGATGCCTGCTCAGCCATCTTGATTTTGCTCTGAAAAACGGCTATGGCAGCAGACCTTCTTCCCTTCTGGACCTCCAGCTCCAAGGCAGCATCAAACCCTTCTTGCACCATCTCCAGCTTCCTCTCGAAGTACTTGTTCTTTGATTCAGCAATGTCCCCCTGGATCTTGATGGTATCTTGGGCCCTCTTCACCTCTTCCTTCAGCTCCAACACCTTGGCTTCAGCATCGGCGTACATTGCGGCTAGGCGCTCGAAACCCTGCAAGATTGAGGATACTGATCAGAATCTTACCGGAAAAATCAGATTGTCAATCAAGAAGTTTAGAGATTGGGACTTACGTGCTTTTGAAGGCTAGTGAGCATGTTGATGGTCTCGGTAGTGTTTAGGCCTTCGAAGCAGTCAGGAAGGCTGATGGAAGCGGAATCTGGACCCCTCCTTTTCTTGGTGGTGGTGGCTTTGCCTTTGGGCTGCGGGGGCTTGGAAGAGGTAGCCTTGGAGGTGTGTTCGACCTTGGTATGGGTCAACTTGGGTGCTTCAGTGGTTACATCATCATCAAAGTAGTCAGAAAGGTCCTCGAGATCAAAACTCATCTTGGTCTTGGGAGCTGAGAAGTTGAAAATACGAAACAGATAAGTCTAAGATTTTCAATTTATTATAAATTCATATTACAAAATCTATCGGTACTTACTTGACATTTTTTCAGAATTGCTTGGCTCGCTGAAAGAGCTCTCTATCGCGAAGGTTCTTTCAGCCACGGGAATCTGATAAAAAGCCACAAGCTTCTTATCTGAAAGAGGAGTAGGTTTAATAAGCTTCTCGAACACAGGAGCTGCAAATAAAGGAAACTGAAGGTAAGTTAACAAATCACAAATATATCGACAGAAACGAAAGAACACAAGCTTCCTACCCTTCTTCACCCATTGCACCGGCAACTCTTCACCCCCAACGATGGAATCCCTACGGACAAAGAAGAATTTCTGCCTCCAATCGTGGTCATTGTGGGTGGCCCTAGGAATCAGATGGGAATCTGAGGTTTTGGCTTGAAGAACAAAGCGGCTGTTTCCATGGGTTCTAAGGTTGTAGGCAGCACAGATTTCCGGAATTCCTATCGACAAGTTTCTTGAACGGTTCAAGCTGTCAATGGAGTAAAGAATCTTCCAAACCATGGGCATGGTTTGGGCGTATGACAGCCCGGTGACTTTGAAAAAGTCATTCACCAGTGCAGGGAAAGGAAAGGACATACCGATTTGGAAGGGGTAGAGAAGAAAGCAAACCCAGGTTTTAGAAATCCAATCGGCTTTCATCCTGGGGTCGAATTGGAAGAAGACAGCATTGGACGGAAACTGGCCGGACTCCTTGAGGTCTTTCACGTCAATGTCAGTGAAACGGCAGGACTCCTCCGATTTCACCGGAATAAAGCCCTGATCGACGAAGTCTCCAACGGTGGCGGGAGTACCGGGGGCAACAGAGGAGGAACGAGTTCTCTTGACCATTACGAAAGCAAAACGGAAAAAAGAGAAATTTCCGGGAAGAAGGATTACTGACCTGAATGCCGGAGAGAGCTTTTCTCTAGGGTTTTCGGGAAGATGGTGAGTAAACGAGAAAATAAATGGTGTATTTAAGGCAGCGAGGTGTGACGGAAATCTCGTATGGGGGAGAGTGTAAGCCGTCAAATCAAAAAGGGTATCTTAGATCTCGGCCGTCCACGTGGGCATGAAGATTGTTTTGAAACGATTTGAATTTCACAGTTGTTATCCTTTATCGAACACCCGCGAAATTCAGGGGCAATTGTTATGGGTCGAATTCCAAGCACCCGGCTGAGAAGCTTGATCATGCAGGAATCCGGGAATCCCAAGGATTCTCGACAGGTTACGTTACTTGTTATTTATTTTAATATCCTTTATCTGCTAATAGCCACGTGATTAATTTCAATGGCAGGTAAGCAAGGTTTAACCTCCCTAAGGAATCGGTCAATTAGCGCTGACGTGGCAATAACGAACGTGGACTGAGTGGTGAACTTCCTCAAACGGCTAATGGACGTGGTCAAGATGATCCCTGATTTCTCGGATAATTAGTTATTTCTGTTTGTAGCTATAAATGGGACATGATCGAATTAGGAAACACAACACAACACACGACACTCTGAATATTGTAACACTTAGCCTTCGATCATCGTCTCCACCGCTGTAATCGAATTCTTACTTTATAAAAGCTTTAGGTAGCAGGCGCTTTGAGCCGGCTCCCGAGGTTTTTACTGGGATTCTCAGAGGCAACTCTCAGGATTCCGGGTTTCCCTCGTATATCACCGTGTCATTTGCATTACTTTTTCTTTACCTTTGAACCAGACTTCTTGGCACCTCACCCCACATTCTAAGTTTGGAATACGAGATTGTCTCGTGCAATTTTTGACCAAAACAATAAACATTGGTGTTTTGATCATAGTAATTCCGCCTCCTGGTCGTGATAACGCCTATACGGTCGGTCATGATCATCACCACACTAAAACACAAATATGGGTGATATCTCATAGTAATCCCGCCTCCTGGTCGTGATAACGCCTATACGGTCGGTCATGAGAATCACTCATCAAGTGCATAAAGGCTTGGACAAGGGTAATGATATTCAACAAAAGAACATGTTTTTATATATAATAAGTATATATAAGTTCAATTGTGATAATTAGTAAAATATACCGAGCTATTTGGGTACTTAGAAGTTCGTACGGACCGGAAGGGTAAGCGCCTGTACACTGGGGTTTATGGCATAGCGAGGGTGTCGCATAAATCCCAAATGGGACCTGGCATCCCTCACCGGGCGATCTCGGAGTGAGCGTTTACTTATATGAATGCGCGTCTTCATATTATAATTAGAAAAGTCATATTGACTATAAAGGACATTTTGGTCATTTTAACCTCTGAGATAGTATAATCTTAGGATTATGGAACATAGAAGATGTTTATAATATAAAGCCTTTCATTAATACAACCCGATACACGATTAGGTTTGGATCAAGGCCTTTAGTGAAGATTCCGCCTGAGATTATTCAAGTAAAAGACAGAGGTGAGTCTTTCTCTCACTGGGCAATTACTTTTATGAAACGGGATGTGTTGTTCTGTATTAAATTGTATATTTGACTACCATTAGTATCTATAAATGTTGAGGCCTGAAGGGTTAGATACGATCTCGGAAGAGGGCCCATGTGACACGTACAAATAGGTAGTATGCATACAGATAGACCTAGTTGCTTGGACGATCATTCCCGATCCTGATTCTGTGATCCCTGCCATGGATATACATGTTTATATGATGCTGTAGTCAAAATTTAATTACATATGAACTGCTACGTTTATGAAACTCACCAGCATTATGCTGAGCCCCAAATGTTGTCGTTTTCTTTTGGACGCACATCTTAGGTACCATGTAGTAGCAGATAGCTAGACATGGATGGGACGAGGAAGAAGCTAGTATAGAAGTCTGAATTTTGGTTGGACGAAGACATAGACTTCTAGTTTCAAATAAGAACTTCAATGTTGTATTATCTTTGTAATTTGTAGATCCTACAACTTTTGTTATGAATAAAGTTAAAAGACTTCCGCTGTAAACTTTGATTAGTGCCATGTGCTTTATTTTATTCGACGCGTAACACTCCCTAGTGCTTATCCTGGGATGCAGGTGTTACATATTTAAACATCTTAAGCCTTCAGGCTCCCCATTTTACCCCCCCCCCCCCTAATGACCCAAAACGACTATAATCATGCAAGACCTCCATTTTTGAAGATTCCAAGCTCAAGATTGGTGCTTTCTAGCTTAGATTGGAGTCGATTTTACCCCTTTCGGTATGTAATCTCAAAACCATGCGTCTAGCTCCTTAAATCCTCATTCTTTCTCCATAAAGATCTGAACATTATGCATGATTATGCTTATATCTATGTTATATTTGATAGATCCATGGATTTCTCTTGCCAAGTTTCAATCTTTTTGATGAAATTATGTCACACCGCCAAAAAATCAATGCGCGGAATACCACTGCAGGGAGCGCGAAAAACCAGGATCGTCGTCCATTAGTTACACCAAATGACCAATAATTAATAAAAATGTTTCATATTACATTACATTATAATTTAGAGTTCTACAAATGCGGAAGCGTATATACAATAAAAGTATTCAAGTAAAACATCGTCGCCCAAAGTGACGTGATTTGATCAAATACACTAAAAGTGTTTCAAGACTCATGCATACGTACACGTGATACTCGAACATCTGCAACCTGAGAAATAACAAGCTAAAAAGTGTCAACACAAAGGTTAGTGAGTTCATAGGTTTAATCACTTCATCATTTCAAATTCAATTCAAGTTCAGTTCAAGGTCATGATAAAACATATACAATAGCTAGCTAGGCTATTCTCAAGATCTAGGCACGTCAACGTTAAACGGTTACTGAAGTGTAAGTACACGGGATGGATCGGTCTACCGGATGCGAAGTCAAACGAGTAATCCGAATCACAAACACAAGGTAAATAACACTTCTTGTATTAGAAACAATCAATGTACAATAAGGAGTCCAGAATGCTCTCACCAGAAACACACAGTTAATCTCACAGTTCTAATCTAAACAAAGAGACTAGAACTATTCATACTAAACTGGTGCGGCGTACCATTTAACTCAACGTACCAATTGGTACACTGCGGCTGACCAACTGGTGCGCCTCATGGTACTCTTGAGAATTCTAAACACAAAATCAACAACGTAAACAGCAAACAACTAGGCCTAGCATTAAACATTAAAAATTATCCTAACAAACTCCCCCTTGTCTCATGCTAGTCTTCAGAAGCTTTCGTCTCGGTCTTTTTCCAAAATCTTCGTTTGTTGTTTCCAATGAATCCCAAAAGCATAATAGACTCGTATCCCCTACTGAAATTGCAGCACTTGTTCTGAATCATCAACATGATATAGGATGTTGTTGTGATAGTGTTTGTCAATATCAGCTTCAGACAGATTCATCAACCACATCAGATCAAATATCCGAACCACCTTATTGTTTTCTTTAATCACGATCACTGCTTCTCCAGTTCTGTTGTCATAGTACCACCACTTCAAAGTTTGAATGAAATTCTGCTCTAATTTCTTCAATGGTATTTGCTTAAGTAGAACTGCCTTTTGTACTTCAACACAATCAATGATTTTCAGTGATAAGATGAACTTTTGTTAGCTTCAAGTATCTGAATCTTCCTTGACATTCTCTATGAAGCAGTCCTTGAAACAAATCAGCAAGACCATTTTCACCATGATTCAAGAATGGCTTTCTAGTCAATTCCCTCACATCACAAAATAGTAATGTATCAAATCTTTTTGCATTCTTCAAGTAAATGATCCCAAACTCCTTTTTAATTGCATAACACTTCAGTTGAGAATCATACATCCAACTAATGATGTTACCAATAGCTTCACCTTTGTTGTCGACATATCGTCTTTGTTTTATAGGCTTCACTGGAGGTACATAATTCGCTTTTTACTCCTTCATCCATTCATCAGATAACTTTCTACGTTCCTACTCTTCAGTGAAACTATCAGACTCATTCCTCTAAGAGTTTTTCTCAGATTCTTTCTTTTTCAACTCTTGTTCCGCTTCCTCTTCATCATCTTTGCTAAAGAAGTTAAAACCTGTAGAAGAATCATCATCTTTGAAATTTCCATACACTTTTGGATCATCAGGATATTCTTCAGTAGTTATATCGTCAATTTCTACGTATTCTTCCTCAACTTTAACGTCTTCATTTGACTCAATTTCTTTTTAAGGTTCAGCAACAAGAACATTATCAACTTCTACCTCATTTAAAGCATATATCGCTGCAAGTTGTTCTTTTGAAAATGTATGAATAAATTTTCCTTCTTCAATCACACTTCGAGAGATTGGAATAATATCATATTCATCGCCTCCAACAACCTTCTCCCCCTAAGATGTACCAGCAGCAGTAGATGTACCAGTAAAACTAGAAGTAACCACTCTACCAATACCATCACCACATACACCTCCTTCTGGATCTTCCTCTTCATCATTCAAGAATTCCAGACCATCTCCTTCACAAGTTTCTTCAGTATTAATCTCCCCCTGAGCAGGTAATGATTTTAGCAGAAAGCTTAGCTGCTCACCCAGAGAAGTAGAAATTTGCATTAAACGGCTAATCACCCAATCTTTGACTTGATCACGATCCTTCAACATTTTAACAGTGTCTTTCCATTCTTGGATCTCCAAAGATCTTTTACGATCCGTCTGTAGCAAAGATGTAAGTAAAGCAAATTGACAATCAACTGGAATAATAGTCGATGAAGCAGACTGAGAAGTTATTGTTGTTGTAGTAAGAGCAACAGCTGCAGGAGCTTTGAATGTGATCTTTCGATTTAAGCAGGTGGATTAATAGAACTTGGAGTATCAGCAGAAGCGGTTGAAGCTGGTAAGAAGACTTTGTACTCGAGACTTTTTGCTTCTTGCTAGGTGAGTTACCAAGCAAAGCTTTCCTTGAATCAGCAAGAAATGAACCACGCTTTACCAACATCTTCAGTCTAGACATGGTCTTTAGACGCTTTCCAATTGCTTGTATTGGAGCTTTACTCTTTCCGGTAACATCAGCTCTTGAATCCGATTCTTCCATGTGAGGAACATAAGATGGATCAGTGTCGGTTTCAGAATTGTCATGTTGAGCTGTACGTTGTTCATACATTGAAGTATCTTGATTTTGAGACTTTAAATAAGCTATGTGAGCTTTCGAACCTTTTCTCACGAGCACACCTCTGGTATTATGCATAATCGTCACATAATCTCTAGAATCTGAATTACTGTCAGACGAACTAAGATCATCATCATCATCAGAATCAGAAATATCAACATCAACATCAGCCATCAACTCATCATCTTGAGCATTAACAGCAATATGATCAACTCTCTCAGCATTAACAATTGGATCTTGAATCACTTGTTCTTGAATGACTTGATCTTGATTAATCTGTTGTTGCTATACGGGTTCTTGATTTACAGGTCCTTGATTCTGAATTTTTGGTTCTGGGTTTGCAGCTTGATTTTGAACAACATCAACGGGCTCACCATTATCATCATACTCTAACTCATCATTCGAGCTATCATCATGTATTGGAGCACCATTAGCAGGAGCCACATAATCTGCTTTAGCAAGATGTCCAATCGGTCTTTTAACCGATGGAGGTACATTTGCCCCTTTTCACTTCTGATAAACTGGCAATTTATTGACAGCCAACTCATTCATATGCTTCAACTTCATAATAAATGCTGGATTCTTCGAAAGTAAAGGATATGACTCATCAAGTATTATTTGAATAAACCTTGGATTTATCAGACTTTTCTTTTGTTTCACTATTATGTTCTCCTCCATGTAAGCAAATATCCAACCAGAAAAATTGAATGTTCTATTCATCACCAAGGCTGTGAAAAAGGATAAAACCTTCATGTCAAATTCTTCATGACCTCTCAACCTGTTCTCAAAACATCTGATAATAACATGAAGCAAGTATTTGTATAGTGGGCACACATTTGACTTGATAAACCACTTGGTAGTCAAATTCCCATCATATTTGATTCTTCGCAATAACCCAATAAGATCTGCTTCAGGAATTTCCATTATATATGTTGCTTGATCATTGAAATGAAGTACTCGACGAACATCAGCCTCATAAATAACAATATCAGTATTGTTTACCCTTGACCTAATAACTGGTCAAGGGTAAGGTATTGATTATATCTTTGTAAGGTACACAATCATGCGTTGCTTAATAAAAGATACGGGATCTTTGTATAAACTTAAATATGTTCCCAAAATGAGATCTTCACTTTGCAGACGCTCCAAGATACGCACAAATGTTATTTGATGGTAACATAGCCATATCTGAAAATTCACAAAAACATTTATCGTTAAATTTATTTGAATAATCAAAAATGCTAACGATTGACTCATCCTAGACTCGAAACGCTTGAGCCTTGAATTTTGTGGAAAAACAATTTCAACGGACCAATCAAACAGCCATACCATTGACCGGGCCAATTTGGTCAAACGTACCACATTGGTACGGGCGTACCAGTGAATCGAACATACCATTGACCAAACCACTTTGGTCAAACGTACCATGTTGGTACGGGCGTACCAACTGGTACGGCGGCAGAACAGCAGTCGAATGGTCTTTTCGATTTTTCGCACAATCAAGACATGGAATGTAAAATCGGTTACTAGGGGTTGATTGTATATCAAAAACCGATTCTATAGGTACAAACAAACCAATTTAACACGCCCTAAAACCCGTTTAACCAAAGATCGTCAAGGTTTTTGAGAAACCGAGCCCTAAATCTTTAAAAATCAAGCGATTTACTAAACCAAACATAGAATCAAGACCATGAATGTGTGCGGATTTTGATTACGAACCTGTAGCAACAAAAATCACAAGCAGAGGTTAATTATCACGGAAGAAATTCGAGAAAAACACTCAGCGGAGGTTAGGGTTCTTTACAGAGAGAGATAATGGAGGTATGGAGTTTTTGACCAAGCATACCAACTCACCCTTTATATAGTATCAATGGTGCGGCCCAGCATACTGTTGGATATTCAATGTCCAGATCCGATAAGTTAACGTGACTGACCCGATCATTGACCCGTAAGAGTTACACTGGGGTCAACGTGTCAAGAAATGATTAATTTATTAATCGGTAATCGAACGAAACTGAATTACTAAGTTTAGTAATTATGGTGGATTAATTATTTAATTACTAAAATAGTTTAGTTCATTAAATAAAAGGTTAATTAATTAATTAATTGTAGTTATTTAAATTACGAATTTAAACAAATTAGATAATTGATTAATTGGTGGATAATTAAGAGGTTTAAATAAAAGGTTTATTTAAAGAGGATAATTGAGATTAAAACGAATTTGAGGTTTATCTAAATCGTTTTAGATCATTTATAAATAGATAACTGATTTGAGGGTTTAGTTTTAATCCAGTTACAAATCAAAAACACCTTAAACTCTCTCTCCCACCCTCTGCGATTTCGGTACCCATCCTCTTGGGTCCGACCGTCGCTAGCCACCGTCGAACGCCGCCCCTTGCCGTCGTCCCCCGCCGATCGCAACCACCACCATGGTGCCACCGCCAAGCCGTCCGTCGCAGCTGCCTCCGCCGGAACCGTCGCTGCCGCCGCCACCGCCGCTGCCGCCTCTGCGATCCCATCCCGTTCGTGGCCTAGTCCACTTTACCCAGTGAAGCTGTCATCGGATTCCATTGCCGCCCTGCCTCCGGCGATCGGAGCACCGCCACCGCCGGCCACCATGGCGCCTCCAGTGTGAAAGTTCGTGGGCATCGGATCGTCTACTCGATCTAGCTATAACGCATACGAAACGTAATTAAACCGATTGTTTTATTGATCAAAAGAACAATTACAATCAGTAAACACTCAGAAACAGACTCAGAGAAACACCGTGGAAAACACACATTTAACACTTGGTCTCTCTACCTTACAAACTTCGAAGACAAACTTCCTACTTATACTTGACTTGGCGAACTCTAGGCGAACTACCAGTTCGCCTAGATCTGAACTTGAGTTCGGACCCAGTTCGCTGAGCAGCATCTTGAACTTTTCATCGCCTTGTCTCGATACTTCACACGACGCACAAATTATACATTAACAAACTCCCCCTCGTCGTGTGCAATATCTTTTCAACATATCAAATATGTATCTTCAATCAAACTCCCCCTCAAGTGTATAATCCGTTCAAATTATCTTCAAACAAACTCTTCCTCAACTTGATAGTAGCTTGATATTGAATACTTGACGACGCACAATGTGTTTCTCTGTTTATCAGCAGCTTCAGAAGACTTGAAGTTGTGACATCTTTCACTTTAGTAACCTGCTCACAAATTAAATAATCTCGGCGTAAAACGTCTCTTTGAGACTCCAAGATATGATTTTGAAAATTTGATTTATATCACGTGTTGATCAGATCTAAAATAAAACAGAAACAAAATCTTTTTGGCTTTTTAGAAAGTTTAGATCAATACAAACCTGAAATCTTTTTGATTTTTCAAACTTATGCTAAAACACACCGAAAATCTTTTTGTACTTTTTTCGAAATGAAATGAAATTGCAATACAAAATCAACCTCTATTTTTGATATGAGAAAGATCACTATATGAGATCATATTGATCATGACGCACTGAATTACACTTTAATTTCAACTAACTGAAACACATAAGTCATGCTGATTGCCTGTATAATTTGTCAATCTTAAACTCAGGCATAATCATACTCATAACATCTGGATATGTTAAGGTATTGATTAGATTTGCTTTGACCAGTGTATCCCACACTATAGACATATTCAGACATTTTCTTTTTCTTGTATGATTACTTCTTTTTCTTGTGTGATTACACTTGTGATTATCACAAAGCATAATGTTTTCATGATATTGTCAACTATGTTCCATGCAAAAAGTAATAAGAATGTTAAATTGTCTACCTTAAGGTCGATCTTTCGATACACAGATAAAGCCTCGGATTTAACAAAATTAGAATAGAAAACAAGTTGAAATTGTATAACCCAACAACAATCAGGTCGGTACTCCCGTACATGCAGAGAAAGTCTGATGAGTTATACGAAACACCAAACAAAATAAAGCAGAACGTCAAACAAACAACAATCAGGTCGATCTTTCGATACGCAAAGAAAGTCCGATCGTTTGAGAAAATAAAGAAAATCAAACAAGTTTAAATCTTTGCAAAATGAACACATGTATACACAGTGACTTCTCACTTTGGTTTTCACACTTATTTTTCCATTTTTGTCATGAAATACACTTCAAGATGTTATCCACATGGTCAAGCATTAGTATTTAATGCATATCACATCTTAATACTGCATTAGTATTTAGTGTATATCACATCTGAATACTTTTTGATTTGCCGAGTCTACCAAACATATCAAACAATGATCTTATGGCTCTTTCATCTACTCTATCCATGAGTCAGATAAGTAAGCCAATGTACCATCATTTCCCAATGATCAATTTCTCAAAATTTTATATATTTTGCATGTATTCACCTTCACTATATATATATTGCATGTATTCATCTTCTTCCCATAACATGCATTTTCTCAATTTCTCCCCCTTACATGCAATTGTGATACCACTTGAAAGTTCGTGAGCATCGGATCGTCTACTCGATCTAGCTATAACGGATACGAAACGTACTTAAACCGACTGTTTTATTGATCAAAAGAACAATTATAATCTGTAAACACTCAGAAACAGACTCAAAGAAACACCGTGGAAAACACACACTTAACACTTGGTATCTCTACCTTACAAACTTTGAAGACAAACTTCCTATTTATACTTGATTGGGCGAACTCTAGGTGAACTGCCAGTTCGTCTAGATCCAAACTTGAGTTTGGACCTAGTTCGCCTAGCAACTTGAACTTTATCTGGAACTTTTCATCGTCTTGTCTCGATACTTCACACGACGCACATATAATACATTAACACAGTGGTGTCCTTTGAGCATGGGGTTTCTAACCCCGGTTCTGGTTTGTGTTTCGGGACGATTTCGCCGTTGCCGAAATTTATGGACCAAGATCCAACGGTCACCCAGTTACTTGGTGACGAAGCTACTTCTCCGAGCATGTCGGTTGAGATCTGACGATGAAGTTTGAGTCTACGGTTTCGTTCAACCCGAGCGGCGACATGTTGAATCCCGGTGTCTCGAACGGTTGTTCGAATCCGGCTAAGGTATATCTAAACTATAATTTAGATACTTATTTTAATTGATGTAAATCTATAATTTTCGTGTTTGCGTGTTAATGCTGATTTGATCCTGTAACGGTTTTACGGTTTTCGCGTTTTAATTTAATTAATGTTTCCGCTGCGTTAATCTGTTAATATATATTTATCAGGTTAAATAAATATATATATTTCTGTTTAGTAAAAAAGTTATTACTAAATGGGTAACCCGAACACCACTGTAAATCCCAACAATGGTATCATAGCCCTGATCACCGCACGCAAATCGAAAACTGGTCTTTTATTTTAACCGGTGATTCGCGATTTCGTTTTATTTCCAGATCGTGAATTTATTTTAGTTTATCTTATTTATTTGATAATTTAAATATCCATATATATATATATATATAAATTTCGAATTTATATATGGATATATATATATTCATATATATATATATATATATAATATGTGTGTTTCAACCCGATCCTCGTATTTAATTTTATTTAAATTTTGTGGTTGTTGTGGTTGTTTATGGTTTGGCCCAATTGTTGGCCCATTATATTAATTTAGCAGTTTTGGTTTTATTGGCCCTGATTACGTGTTCAAAGTTGTAAATTAGAAACTAGGGTTTCTATTTTTAGTAACTTTCCAATTTTGAAAGTTTCCTTTTTTTTAAACCAAAGACTGAAGATCCAACAAAAAGCCAAGAGGAGTCGTGGAGGTCAATGGGAGATATAAAAAGACACAAGATGCAAGTGTTGCGTACCATGTGGTTGTTTTATATTTAATATATAATTGTATACCTCCTAACCCTAATTAATCTTGCTAATCGGGCTTTAGCAAGATTAAGATAACAAGATTAAGTGATCTCATGGCCGATTACACACATATAATTCATTCGCGGACGCCTAGGCAATTTTAAATAATAGGTTATTTAATAAGGTGTCTCGAGTGATGATAGGGTTTTTCGTTCTCGATTAAACGATAAAATAAATATATTAAAATTAATTTAATATCCCTATCCGGTAATTAATAATTAATAGTTTATGCCGTCCCAGGTCTAACCCAACTTGGAGTACATTTACCGAAACGTTAGTATTAGAGCTACAACACCGTACTTGGCACGCAGGGTGTATTCTAAGGTACTAATTATTGGAGCTACAGCACCGTAATTGTACGTGAGGCCACCTCGGATAACTATTCCTCTACTTTGCAAGTGGTTTCCTTATTGGAGCTACAACACCGTAACGCGAATACTTGTAAATAGAAGTGGGCATAGATTAGGTTAAATGTATCACATAAAACATGCGATGTTATTGCGGCCTCATAAAACGAGAGTTGTGACCAGTTATTCACAATTGACATTCGATGTCAGTTCTTTTACTTAATTACTACTGATTGCATGCTACAACTGCCTTTAGTGATTAATTGATTAAATTCTTATAATTCTTAAATATAAATACTTACCACATTTTTTTTAAGAATTCCAAACATCGAAAATACTAATTAAAATACTTTGCTTATTTTTTTCAGAAGGCTATTGAAAACTCGAACCGGTTAAAGTTAATAATAAAACCGGACACTTTGACTGAGACCAACTTCATCTCATGGCAAGCTACCCTAAGAAATGTTCTGAAGGTGTTTGGCAAACTCTATGACCTGGACAGGCCTATACCAAATCTGCCATCATTCTTGCATAATGACCGTACTAAGGTAGAATTGGACAAGCATACCAATGATTCAAATGAGGTAACTGAGCTTATCCTATCTAGTAAGTTACCGGATTTCCGGTACAACTTACACGACATGAGTGCCTACGACATTGTTCGGAAGCTCAAAGATTTATTTGAGTTTCCACAAAGAGAGGAACGATACTCTATTTTTCAAAAAATTGTTTCTGTTTCTTCATTTTTTGAACAAGGATTTAAGTATAAGTTTGATGGTTTGACTATTCTTGCTTATCTTAATGATATATTTTATTTCGAAGCTAAACCTAGACATGGTATACATAATATAAATGTTCAAACAGACGACCAAATCTATCACGTTTCTAAAAGAAACAAAACTGATAGTATTGATTCCTCGTTATGGCATTATAGACTTGGTCATATAAGCAAGGCACGCATCAAGAATCTACAAAATGCAGGGATTCTTGAATCCACAAATGCAGACTCCTTCAATGAATGCGAATCATGCTTATCTGGAAAACTGACTAAGTCACCGTTCACAAATGTTAAAGAACGGGCCAGTGGACCTTTGGGACTGATACATACTGATGTATGCGGACCCTTAAGGACCACAGCGAGAAATCAAGAAAGGTACTTCGTAACCTTCATAGATGATTATAGCAGATTTGCTTATACTTATCTAATGAAGCATAAACATGAAACATTTAAAAAGTTTAAAGAGTTTCAAAATGAAGTACACAATTAGTTACATCGAAATATTAAAATACTTCGATCTGATTGAGGCGGTGAATACCTAATCATCGAATTCCTCGATCATCTAAAGGCCTGTGGAATTATTTAACAGCCCACTCCTCTTGGAACTCCACAATTAAATGGTGTGAGTAAAAGGAGAAATCGAACCTTGTTAAACATGGTTCGGTCGATGATGTGTAGGACAAAATTGCCTCAATCCTTCTGGGGTTATGCCCTTTTGACAGCCACTTGCCTAATAAATCTGGCACCGACTAAGAAGTTAGATAAAACACCATATGAGATATGGCATGGCTCTAAGCCTAAATTATCCTGCCTCAGGATATGGGGTTGTGATGCTTATGTCACAAATGATTCTGATAATAAGCTCAATCCCCGTGGCGAAAAGGTTACTTTCGTTGGTTAGTACGGTAACTCAGGTTATTACCATCTAGATGCAAATTATATTTCCATCAAAAGGAAAGATAAGTTCCTCGAAGAAGGGTTTCTGAAATGAGGAACAAATAATAATCAAGTGGATCTTGAAGAAGTTCAAGAAAAACTAATTCCTGAGGAAGTCGTTGCATCTGATCAACAAGAAATTGTTGGACCATTAGACATAGACACAAGCATTCGCAGGAGCGGTAGATTACGATGGCAACCAGATAGATATCTTGGATATCTAAATGGACCAGAAGTATTATTAGTAGAGGATTCATTTGATGAACCTCCTAACTACAAAGCTGCTGTTTCAGATTCTGAATCTAAAAAATGGCTAGAAGCCATGAATGCTGAGATACAATCCATGCATGATAACCAAGTATGGGACTTGATTGTGCTGCCTCCTGGTTCTCGGGCCGTAGGCAGCAAATAGATCTTCAAGAAGAAGACGAACATGCATGGAATTGTGCAAACATATAAACCATGGCTTGTTGCGAAAGGTTTCACTGAAACCCAAGGGATTGACTATGAAGAAACTTTTTCGCCCGTTTCTATGATCAAATCGACCAGGATATTACTTGCCATAGCCGCGTATTATGACTACAGGATATGGCAAATTGATGTCAAAACCGCTTTCCTAAATGGACTCCTCGAAGAGGATGTCTATATGGTACAACCTGAAAGTTTTGTTAATCCGAAATATCTTAACAGGGTTTGCAAATATGCTAAAAGACATCTCGTAGCTGGAATCTCCGTTTTGATAGGAAAATCAAAGAGTTTGATTTTGCGAAAAATGAAGATGAGCCCTGAATCTCTGTTTTGATAGGAAAATCAAAGAGCTGGAATCTCCGTTTTGCTTGGATGAAGAAGTTCATTACAGATCTCGTCGTGGTTCCTTCGATAAAGCAACCAATCGAGATGCTCTCTGATAACACAGGAGCCATTGCTCAAGCCAAGGAGCCCAGAGCACATCACAGAGCCAAGCACATTCTGAGAAAATTCCACTACATTCGAGAAATACTGGAAAGAGGAGATATCCGCATAAGCAAAGTAGACATAGAACAAAACTTAGCCGATCCATTCACTAAGCCCATGGCTCAAGCTGCTCATGATAATCATAGAGAAGCTATAGGACTTAAATCGGTTAATATATTTTGATTTAGTACTTGGATGTACGGACATTAAACAGTTATCTATTTATTATTCTTATTTCATCTAGAGAATGCAATTGAAGAATTATATAACCGTGTTCGTCTTTTAGTACGTTTAACTATAGAAGAATTTTTTCTAAATGGTTGGTAGTCGATCAAATATCCTGGGAACGATGTTTGAATTAAGACTGCTTTAACTTTTGAATATCAAAGGCGTTGACATTCAACACTTAAAGGCCTTATTTAAAAATAACGCTGGACGTAACTCGCATCAAATGAAACTCCATGGATAAAGAGATTTCTTTGATTACAGGTATACTGAATTGTATCCTTCGACCTGAGACGTATACTAGAACTCTCGTTTACCAAGGTCTATTCTTTGATTGTAGTCAACCGCTGTCCCGTTAATGCCAGTCATAAAGGTTTCTTTTGGGAATAGATCTGAAATTCAGTGGGAGTTTTATACAAGCAATAAGGGATTCTGTACTATTGTGTAATTCATTACACAATAGCGAGACATCATGACGCCCTCATTGATTCAAGTGATGAGTTTGAGGCCTAACCCAAACTTACTGTGTGTTTGATTGGATCACTAAGTCTAGAACGAGAAAATGATTAAACATAGTATGAGAGCCATGTCTCATAGTTCATCAAATGTCTTATACAGAAAGGATCAACTGACTTTACGCATACCTTAAAGCTCCAGTACTCTATCGGTCTACAGATATACCTTGGCTGATGACATAAAGCGTTATGACTAGTTGGACAGTCATGCATAGCTAGAGTGCCTCTGACTGTACACGTTAATTGTATGGATCAGTCCAAGTGGGAGTTTGTTGGATATTTAATATCCAGATCCGATAAATTAACGTGATCGACCCGGTCATTGACCCGTAAGAGTTTCACTAGGGTTAACGTGTCAAGAAATCCGATTAATTTATTAATCGGTAATCGAACGAAACTGAATTACTAAGTTTAGTAATTATGGTGGATTAATTATTTAATTACTAAAATAGTTTAGTTAATTAAATTAAAGGTTAATTAATTAATTAATTGTAGTTATTTCAATTACGAATTTATATAAATTAGATAATTGATTAATTGGTGGATAATTAAGAGGTTTAAATAAAAGATTTATTTAAAGATAATAATTGAGATTAAAACGAATTTGAGGTTTATTCAAATCGTTTTAGATCAGTTATAAATAGGTAACTAATTTGAGGGTATAGTGTTAATCCAGTTGCAAATCAAAAGCACACTAAAGTTTCTCTCCCTCCCTCTGCGATTTCGTTACCCCTCCTTTTGGGTCCGACCGCCACTAGCCACTGCCGAACGCCGCCCCTCGCCGCCGTCCGCCGCCAATCATAACCACCACCATGCTGCCACTCACGGCGGTGCGCCACCACTGACAGCCGCCGCTACCACCTCTGCAATCCCGTCCCGTTCGTGGTCTAGTCCACTTTACCCGGTGAAGTTGTCAATGGATTCCATTGCCGCCCTGCCTCAGGAGATCGGAGCATCGCCACCGTTGGCCACCGTGGCGCTACCGATGGTGTCCGTTGAGCACGGGGTTTCTAACCCCGGTTTCGGTTAGTGTTTCGGGACGATTCCTCCATTGTCGGAATTTATGGATCAAAATCCACCTGTCACCCAGTTACTTGGTGTCGAAGCTACTTCTCCGATCAAGTCGGTTGAAGATCTGACTATGAAGTTTGAGTCTACGATTTCGTTCAATCCTAGCGACGACATGTTGAATCCCGGTGTCTCGAACGGTTGTTCGAATCCAGCTAAGGTATATCTAAACTATAATTTAGTTATTTATTTCAATTAATGTAAATCTGTAATTTTCGTGTTTGCGTGTTAATGGTGATTTGATCCTGTAACGGCTTTACGTTTTCGCGTTTTAGTTTAATTAATGTTTTCGCTGCGTTAAACTATTAATATATATTTATTCGATTAAATAAATATATATATTTCTGTTTAGTAAAAAAAATTATTACTAAGCGGGTAAACACCACTGTAAATCCCAACACGTACCACTTGGTACGGGCGTACCATTGAATTTTTCCATTTAACCCCAAAACTTTTTGTTTTGACAATTTTCATCCAAAATACTTATTATTCGATTTCGCTCAAATTTGATGTTGATAAACTGATTCAAGCTTCGATTATGGTTCAGAAAAACATAAAATTTGCCATTTTCCGTATTCAGTTGATCTAAAACAATACAGAAACAAATTATTTTTGTATTTTTTAAAAAAAAATATCAAAACACACCAAAATCCTTTTGATTTTTCAAATTTATGCTAAAACACTCTAAAAATCTTTTTGAGATTTTCTAAAATGAAATAAACCAAAATATCAAAAATTAAAAACGATAAATTATATTTTTGTGAGAAAAATCGCAACATGGGATCATATCAGTAATATGTACTAAACACACTTCAATTTCAGTGTAATCAGCATGCAAGCCAAGTTGTTCACGAATACAACTTTTTCATGTTTATATCAGCCAAATCAAATCAATTTCTATAGCATTCTGATATGATTTAGGTATTCATTTATCAAGCACAAAAATCATGGTACCCACACATTCAAGTAATTGATAATCTGACTTATTGTATTTTTGATTTTTCTCTTATTCATCACAGAATTTATATACAGAGACAAGCTGTTCATAGAGTTTCATGCAAAAAGAAAGCAGAACGTTAAATCGTCTACCTTAAGGTCGATCTTTCGATACGCAGATAAGGCCTCAGATTAACAAAATAAGAAAGAGAAAACAAATTGAAGTTGTATAATTCAACAACAATCAGGTCGATACTCCCGTATACGCAGAGAAAGCCCGATGAATTATACAAAACATCAAGAAAAATAACGAAGAACCTCAAACGAACAACAATCAGGCCGGTCTTGTGGACACGCAGAGAAAGTCCGATCGTTTGAGAAAATAAAGAAAATCAAACAAGTTTAAATCTTTCAAAAGAACGCATGCATACGCTAGAACAATCTCTTATTCTAGTTTTGTATTTTCAGATAGTATCAGCATTATAAAAAACAAGAACAGTGTCTCACCACAGATTTCATGCTAGCTTTATATTTATATCATACTTGCATATATCATATTTGATTAGCACATTCAATATCACAAACAAGTACCTACAACCTTTCTTCCTACTTTATTCATGGTCAGTATCATACAGTGACTGATGTACTATCATTTCTCACAGGGGTTGGATCACATTTTTCAATTTTTAGATTCTTCAAATTTTTTATGCTTTTTCAATTTTTTTAACAACAAATTATCACATTCTTTTTGTATTTTCCAAGTATTCTCCCCTAAAAAGCAGAAGAGCAAAGAAAAATAAAAGAAAAATTGATCAACTAAATCAGATTACTTTACAGGCAAGCAAGTAATGCCATTGATTTGCAAAAGGAATTTAAAGCGGGTTTTATCAAAAGCTTCGGTAAACGCATTCGCTTTTTGAATATCAGTATGAATTTTCTGCAAAGCAATTAACTTCTTCTCATAGCAGTCACGAATAAACTGGTATCGAATGTCAATGTGCTTGGTCTTTGAATGTTGCACGGTGTTTTTCATGATGCATATAGCAGCTGAGTTATCAATAAAAATAGGAGTGGTCAGAAAGTTCAAACCGTAATCGCGCAACTGCTGTTGTATCCACAAAACCTGTGAACAGCAACTGGAAGCAGCAACATATTCCACCTCCGTAGTAGACGTCACGACTAAGGAATGTTTCTTGCACTGCCATGATACAAGCCTCTCCCCTAGAAATTGACAACCGACAGTAGTGGATTTCAAATTAATTTTGCACCCACCATAATCTGAATCTGAGTAGGCTGATAACTCGAACTTATTATCATTAGGGTACCAGATGCCAAGATCCAGACAATCCTTCAAATAAGCAAAGATCCTTTTCACTGCTAGCATATGAGAAGCCTTGGGGTCTGCCTGATACCTAGCACACATACAAACGGCAAACATCATATCAGGTCTAGAAGCAGTAAAATACATTAGTGACCCAATCATGGCTTGATACAGTGTTAACTCAACACTGTCACCAGACTCTTCTGGCGCAAGACCATGATTAACCTGTATGGGAGTATTTGGAATGTGGACATCTCCAATCTTGAATCTGGCCAGGACATCATGAACGTATTTTGTCTGGTGCAAAAAGATGCCTTTCTCTGACTGATTCACTTGAAGACCCAAAAAGTAATTCATCACTCCCATGGAACTCATTTCAAACTTTGTTTGCATCACAAGGTCAAATTCCTTGCAAAGCTTATCATTTATACTGCCGAAAATAATGTCATCGACATAAACTTGTACTAAAAGCAGATCGTTCCTCGTCTTCTTTGAGAAAAGTGTGCAGTCAACCTTCCCGTGCTTGAAACGATTTTCAAGTAGATGAGTAGATAAAGTCTCATACCAAGCTCGTGGAGCTTGATGAAGACCGTACAAGGCTTTATCCAACTTGTAAGCGCGCTCAGGGAAGTCAGGATCATAAAAACCAGGTGATTGCTTAACATAAACTTCTTCACGAATCTTCCCATTCAGAAAAGCACTTTTAACATCCATCTAATAAACCTTAAAGCATTTGTATGCTACAAATTCCAAGAAAATATGAATCGCTTCAATCCGAGCTATTGGAGCGTAAACTTCATTGAAGTCGATCCCTTCTTTCTGAGAGAAGCCTTAAACCACCAATCGAGCTTTGTTTCTAATGATGTGCCTCGATCGTCTTTTTTACATTTAAACACCCAGCGTGTACCATAAGGTTCTTTGGAATTCTTGGCTAAATCAACAAGGTGCCAGACTCCCAATTTCTGGAATTGTTGCAATTCCTCCTGCATTGCCTCCACCCAAGAAGAGTCTTGCAATGCTTCTTCAACAGTTGTAGGCTCAACTTGAGATGAGAAGCATAAATGAAAAACTTATCTTGAATCTCAGAATCACGAATTTCAGCAATTAGTGCATCGACTGAACTAGATAATTGATGCCTTGTGTGAACACCAAAATTTAGATCACCAATAATGCTCTCTTGTCGATGAATATTATGAATTCTGAGAGTAGGAACATCTGGAACCACCACATTGTCTTCAAGATTAGTGATATTCAATTCTGCAACCTCCGAGCTAGATGGAATAGAAGAACTAGTGCTCGGTAATGGAATCGTATCATCAATTGGTCCCGACTCGGCCTCATGAAATTCACTCTCCTCATCATCTGATGAACTAACACCCTCCAAATTTGAAATATTTTGACTAGAGGAAGATGACGTAGTAGGAGCAATAGGAAGCTTCAGAATATTTGAACCATTCTGAAACATCGTATGGTACACAGCAGCAGCTATGTCCTCCTTTGAAATCACATCATCAGAATCACTACGTGCGATAGAGAAAGAATCAAAGAAATCTTCATAATCAAAGCCACAAGCAGAACCCGTTTTTGCTGGTGGAAAGGTATGTCTTTGGCAATCAACCTTCAAACAATTCTTAAGTATCTTGGAAGCATTATTAAAAACTCTTTTCATTGGATGTTTGTATCCAACAAAAATTTCTTCAAAGACCTTTTCATCAAATTTGCCAGCTTCCTTGAGAACTGTACACATGAACCCAAACGGTTCTAGAAAATGCAGATTCGGCTTATGAACTATAATCAAATGATAACTGGTTTTCTGCAACCTTTTGACAATAAGAAGACGATTTAGCACAAAACAAGTTGTAGCAGCTGCTTCAGTCCAAAACTGAATTTGTAAATGGGCATCAGCTAACATCATTCGTGCTGTCTCTATCAATGTCCGATTCTTCCTCTCAACCACTCTATTTTGTTGAGGAGTATGTGACGCACTGAACTCTTGAATAATACCTTTGGAATCACAGAAATCTGTCATAGTTGCATTTTTAAATTTGGTTCCATTATCACCCCGAATGCGACTGATTCTCTTTTTGTATGCAAATTTAAACTTTGACAAAAATTTCTGAATTATACCATGAGTTTCATCTTTTGTGCGCATAAACGCCACCCATTAGAAACGGGAAAAATCATCCGTGATCACCAAACAGTAATATTTACCATCAATACTACGAACATTCACAGGACCAAACAGATCCATGTGAAGTAGCTCCAATGGAGTAACAATAGTATTGATACGTTTGGAAGGATGTGATTTCTTTCGTTGCTTTCCTTTTTTACAGAAAACGCACACATCCTGAAAAGTAAAGCGATTCTTTGTAACACCTTCTACCAGATCATGATTCACCAAGTAATTCATTTTCGGTAGTTGATGTGTCCCATTCGGTGATGCCACATAATGGACTATTTCTCAGTGGCTTTAGAAATAAAACATGTTGCAGGAACTTCAGAAGAAGTATAATTCATGTTGAGCACATACAAATCTCTAAACCATGGTGCACACATCACTATCCAGTCATCCGGGATTTTGATTCCAGGCTTCAAAATCAAGCACCCAGAACATTTGAAAGCAGTAGTGAACTGCTTATCAAAAATCTGAGAGACACTCAGTAGATTGTGTTGCAACTCTTCCACAAATTATACTCTATCAAATGTGACACTCTCGTTCCCCATTTTTCCTTCACCGGTAATTCTGCCGCCTTTGTTTCCATCAATAGTAACATTCCAACCATTGATTGGTTTTACATCAGACATCGGGGAGATGTTACCCGTTATGTGGCGGGAAGCTCCACAATCAACCACCCAAAAGTTGTTGACAACCTTTTTCCGAGCTCCCTACACAGGTCAGCAGATAATTAGTTTATAGCAGGACCTAAGCTTTCAGCTTTGGGTTGACCGGTGTCCTCAGAAAAATCTTCATTGGCTTTTGATGCCATCTTTGGTAGCCACTTCTATTTCAATGACGGAATAGAGGAGCCAGATGTAGATTCAGTGTTTGATGAATTACGAAAAGTACTTTTGTTATGTTTGAAAAAAATTTCACGTTTAAAATGATGCTTGGTAACCATCGGCTCGTCTACCATCTTTTCTTTTGAAACAGATTTTGAATCAGAATCGGAATTTTCTGATTTGCTCGTTTTCGTAGCGGAACTCTTCTTTTTAGCAAGCACAGGACACATTGGAAGTGAATGTCCCCGCTTATGACAATTAAAACATCTCCGATGTTCAGGAATGAGAATTCCAATGGGATTACCAAGTTCATCTGTAGTACCGCCATCATGGATGCGAGTAATGATTTCCTTTGGTTTACGGGCCTTAAACACTCTAGAATGAAACTTTGGAAGTGGTTTGAGCAATGGCCTAATATAACCAAATTCATTATAAAAACCATACTCATCATAACCATAATTTCTGAATAACGTTTTGGTTTTGTGGGTTTGGAAGTAGATTTACCAAAAAGTTTATATGATGAACCTTCACCAAAATCATCATAAAGATTGTAATCATCACAAAAACCATACGGTTCATACTCAAAAGAATTTGTTTTTGATGAAAAATGACCATCAGAATTATAAAAACTCTTTGGTGAGTACTTTGGTGATTTTGATTTGGGTTTAGATTTCTAGTCATTTGGTGTGGACTATGTATTGGGCTTTGAAACATTTTCAAGATCAGGTACCACTTTCACTCTAGAAGCAACATTGAAAACTTTTGCAACGCGTGTTGGATCAACACAACACAAAGGAAAAACAGCATCTGAGAAAATCGTATCACTTCCTTTCAAATAATACATTTTCTGAGTGGTAGAAGATTCACCAATCTCAGATTTTCCTTTCAGCTTATCATTAATTTTCTCAGATTTTGTGTCAAATGATTTGACACCTTTCTTATCATTCTTCTGAAATTTATGAGATTTCGTCTGATTGACATTAGAATTTTCAACATCATTTGATCCAAAACCAATTCCACTAAATTTAGCTGATTTATAAATGGGAACCTGAATTGTAGAAACATCAGGTCTGGTTTGCTTTCCCTCATTTGTTGTATCTTTTTCATAAAACAAATCAAGACGTTTTCAAATTTTTTCTCTTTCAAAATCCTTCATTTTCTTAATTGTTGTTAAAACCTCCATTTGTGCATCTAAAGGTGTTTGTTTGACACCTGCATCAGGCTTAATCTCAGTGACAGGTTTGAAAACCGCAGAGTCACTAGATTCTGATGGCTCTGGAACAACATGATTTGGTTTTGAACCATGTTTTCCGGGCTTTTTCTTATACGTGCCCTTGTGTCGGTCAGAAGACCCAAGCAAATTCTCAGTAAACTTAGAGTAATCAAACACAACTGACAGCTTGTTTTCAGTCTCAGTGGGTTCTAAGCCGTGGGAAATTGGTGGTGGAACTGTATTACACCCTAACTCTTTAAACACTTCTTTCAAAGTTTCATCTTTGCACAAATAACTTGCAAAGGAAGTTGAGTTTTTAAAATTCTCAATTTGTCGTTTAAGATCCAAGATTTCAATATTCAACTCTGAAATTGTAGCCGTAGCTTCTACAAGATTTTTCTCAGAAAAGATATATTCTTCAGTTTTATTATTCAATTCAATTTTAGTGTCAAGAGTCAAAGCGTGTTCCTTTTTCAGTTCAGCTTTAACAGCTTCCCACCTTTGTTTGAAAATTTTTGTATTTTCCTCAGCTAGCATTTATTTATCATTATACATCACTTTCTCATCAGAAAGTTCTTTCAATTGAGTAGCAGTTAAAGCACAAAGATCACAACAGTAAGAATTAACCTGTATGTCAGCCATGAACGCTTGATGTGCATCTCCAAGAAAATTATCTTCAGGAAGTTCAGAATTTTCCTCAATCACCACATTTTTAGCTACAGAACTGCATAAGAAAGTAGATTCATTAGGAAAATCAGTACTCCAATCATATCCCTCACAAGTTTGAGAAACTAAAGCTTTAGTTCCTGAACTTGAAGCATTAGCATTTGTAGTAGAAGTAGAAGGATTAGAGTTACTCCCTGAAGTCTTTGCACTTTGTGAAGCATATTTCTGATACAAACGGGAAGTTTCTTGCTTTTTAGCTTGGTTGCACTCTTTTGCAAAATGACCATAATTTTGACTATTAAAGTATCTGACTTTAGCTTTATCAAATCCAAGCTTTCCTTGAGGATTAAAATCTTTTAATCCCGTTCTTTGCATAAAAATTATACATCTTCGAACCAACATTGCCATGGACCAGTTGATATCCATTAATTCTAAATCATCAGCATCTATCTGTTCATAGTCTTCATCTATCAACTCAGCACTGGTTAACTTTCCCGCAATCACACCATCATATGATGATACTGTTGGGATTTACAGTTGGATCCGGGTTACCGATTTTAATTTTTATTAAAACCGATTTAATAATTAAATTAATTCTAAATTAATTTGGTAGCGGAAATGAATTAAAACGCGGACGCAACTGTAACAGGATCAATCACCGACACGACAAACACATAAATATATTTATTTAAAATAAATAAATAAATAATCAAATTAAATATCTAACGGATTAGATATACCTTGGCGGGTTCCGAACAACCATTCGAGACACCCGAGTTCAATGGACTCGCGTTAGGGTGAACTGAAACATCTGACTCGAACCTGCGGGTCAGATCTTCGACTGAAACTCCAGCGGCCATCGGAGGCGGCGATGGCAGTGGCGGCGGTGGTGGTAACTTCATCACCGGTGGTGGTGACAAAACTCCTTCCGCCGGAATCGCGACGGGGACCGATCCTACGATGATCTCGTCACCGGAAACCGGCGGTGACGAGGCGACGGCAACCGGATAGTAAATTGGTGCGGGCCACGAGGACGGAACGGGGCGCGGTGGTCTCGGTTGCGCCGACAACGCGAGAACCACCGGCCGGCGATCAACCGGAGGTGCGCCGGCGGACACGGCGGCGGTGGCTGCGGCCTGGGCTGCGGCGGCAGCTGCGGCTTCGGCTCGGCTTGCAGCCTCGGCTCGGGCGGTGGCTGCTTCCTGGTCGAGTCGTTGGATAATACTCGCGAAACATTGATCCATCGGGAATCGTGGTGGTGGCGTCACCGGAGATAGATCAAGAGCGGTGACGACAACGGGTTTCTCCTCCTGCTTCTTGGCTTGCGACGCAGAGAGAGAGAGAGGAGGAGGAGATTAGGGTTTCGAAAACTTATTATTTTTTTTTGATCTCAACTCCTCCCCACCCTATATGAGAATTTCGCAGACCATAGGCCCACCATGGCCTTTTGTGAATCCTCCATGGCCCACCAATGGGTTAAACTGTTAACCCATTAACAGTTTAACTCATCCGTCTTTTTAATCGCGAATGTATTTAGCCGATTAAATTTGTCATCGTAATAAATAAATCAGTATTTATTTATTCACCAATCAGTTCAATTAACTAATTAAAAGGGTAATAAGTTTATGGTCCATTGACCCGGGTGTAACTCTTACGGGCCAATATCGGTCGGGTTCGTTAATTCGTCGGGTCAGGACACCCTGTTTCCAACAGATACCATGGCAGAGAATAATACCATAAAATCATTTGTTATTTTTGCAGGAAATGGACTTTGACTTGATGCAAATGGAGATTGGCTTGAATGAACTGGATATGTAACTACGGCATTTTGAGTATAAGATTCCATGGATGGTCCTCTAGACACAATTGAATGCACAGATGAAGAATTCTCCACATAAAAAACAGTCAGGAGGTAATGCATCCAAAAAAATTTCCTTGTCAATTCATCATAAGATACATCATCAAAGCCTTTGTCATGAGTTAACAACAAAATGTAACCTTCCCATTTAGCAGGTAATGCATCAAAAAAAATTTCCTTTAATTCATTCGCTTCTTTCTTTACTCCAACTATCTCAAGTTCGCTCACTAAGTGTGAAAGCCTTGAAACCAAATCATTGATAGTTTCATTTTGAACATGACAAAAATTGTCGTATGCTCTCAATAAGACCTTCTTTTTGCTATTTTGTAATGCGCATTACCTTCACTTCTATTACATAAAGCATCCCACAAAGCTTTAGAAGTTATATGCATCTTGAATTGATGTAAAATGTCTTTAGGTAATGCCATAGACAACGTTGCATATGCCTTCCTTTCCAATTTGAAAGATTATTTTTCTGTTTCATTCATCTTACTGAACGGTTTGTCTTTCACCATTAATCTTTGGCATGACATATCCATCTAACATCGGTGTCCAAACACTTACATCAGTGACCCCAATATATGCTTCATATCGTGTTTTCCAGTTATGAAAATCTTCAAATTTCATCAATTTAGGAACCTTGTTCGTGGTTCCTATTTCGTTATCGTAATTGAGTAGGTCTTGAACAGACGTTGACATTGCTGCAAATGCTTGAAACAGATCCATTATGAAAATTTGTTGAAACTGACTCAGCGTACCAAATTATCGATCTCCGTACCAATGATCTTCACCGGACCAACAGTGTACCAGTGACCTTCAACGGACCAAATTAGAAGTGGACCAAACCAACAAAATGGACCAGTGACGGACCAACTATGGTACGGCGTAACTGCTACGGACCAACCTAATAACCGTCACAGACCACCGTTGAAGATGTTCTTCCGTACCAAGAAGCAACGTACCAAGGTAACTATGAATATATACTACCGGACAAGGAGATTCATCCACTGTACCAGGACATTCATCCTACGAACCACGATATTCATCCAATGTACCAGCGGAGGACCAATGAAAAATCGACTGAAATTTGAAAATTTGATGATCTAACACAAACTGCACCGTGAACACGTATTTCTAAGAAAACGGAAACATTCTATCGGATCAGAATCTCACAAACACTCACAAAAATGAAGAAAATGGATGCAAAAGAGATTTGTGAACTCCTTTGACTCAAAAGCACCCAAAGTAGATCGAAAACGGAGCTCTGATACCACTTGTAAGTACACGGGATGGATCGGTCTACCGAGATACGAAGTCAAAGGATGTTGATGCATATTATGAGCGTCGTGTGAAGTATCTGAACAAGACGATGTGAAGATCAAAACAAGACAAGATTGTAGCCTAACGAACTGGATCCGAACTGCCAGTTCGGATCAAGCGAACCACCAGTTCGGCTGAGGTTCGGACAGTTGAGTATAATTAGTTGTTTTGTATTTGTTTTGTAAGAAGGGGGAGCGTGTAAGAGTCTGAGCTAAAGTGTGTGTTTTGTACGGTGTGTTCTCTGTGTCAGTTCTTTGTGTTCTCTGATTGTAATTGTTCACTTTGATCAATAAAACAATCGGTTTAATTACGTTTCATATCCAAAATAGCTAGATAGAGTAGACGATTCGATGCTCACGAACTTTCACGTGGTATCAGAGCTTTCTGGTTCATTCTACTGATTTGTGGTTGCTATTTTTGGAGTTTTTGAAACAAAAAGTGTTGTTTTTCAAAAATTTGGAGTGTTTTTACAAGTTTGTGATCGGTTCAGTTGAGTATTTCATGAAAAATTTGTTCCTAAATCATTCCTCATCATTTGTTTTGACTTATTGCTGAAAATCTTGGTCAAATATGTCCAAATTCGAGAGTTTTGCGTGAAAATGGTTCAGTTCGGCCGAGGAACATTCTTTAGAAATAACCGTTATCCGAACTACCGGTTCGGCTATAGTTCGTCTGTCCGAAGTACCAGTCCGTCTCGTGTTTGGTTGCTTAAATTTGGTTCGGACGAGTTCGTCTTCAGTTCGGATAGTATTTTACTTCGGAAAGGTTCGGTAACTCTTTTTAGTTCGTTAAGTCGCAGTTCAGATACAGTTCGGATAATCTTTCTGTTTGGGTTGTGTTTGGGTTGTGTTCGGCTAAGGTTTCAGTTCGGATAAAGATAATTGTGTTCGCTCACAGTTCGGCCAATCAGAATTTGAAATTTTTCAAAATGTCGGATTTCCAAACTTTTGCTATGATGCAGAATGAAATGCAAACCTTAATTAATTTTGACAACAAAATTGTAAAAAGCCAGAAAGTTCCCAAGTTGTTGAAGTTGGAAGATTATCAGAATTGGAAGCAACGATTTTCTTCTTACATAGGCACGAATGATATCGATTTGTGGATTCCGATTCAAAAGCTTTACATGCACCCAACTAATCAAGGAGATTGTAGCCTAACGAACTAGATCCGAACTGCCAGTTCGGATCAAGTGAACCACCGGCCAGTTCGGTTGAGGTTCGGACAGTCGGGTATAAATAGTTGTTTTGTATTTGTTTTGTAAGAAGGGGGAGCGTGTAAGAGTCTGAGTTAAAGTGTGTGTTTTGTACGGTGTTTCTCTGTGTCAGTTCTTTGTGTTATCTGATTGTAATTGTTCACTTTGCTCAATAAAACAATCGGTTTAATTACGTTTCATATCCAAAATAGCTAGATCGAGTAGACGATCTGATGCTCACGAACTTTCTAACGAGTAATCCGAATCACAAACACAAGGTAAATAACACTTCTTGTATTAGAAACAATCAGTGTACAATAAGGACTCCAGAATGCTCTCACCAGAAACACACAGTTAATCTCACAGTTCTAATCTAAACAAAGAGACTCGAACTATTTATACTAAACTGGTGCGGCGTACCATTTAACTCAACGTACCAATTGGTACGCTGCGGCGGACCAACTGGTGCGCCTCATGGTACGCTGGAGCATTATAAACACAAAATCAATAACGTAAACAAAAAACACCAAGACCTAGCATTAGACATCAAAACTTATCCTAACATGAAGCTTGACCGATACGTTGCGTCTCGAAAGACAAGATGTGCTTCGTATTATGAGGTATATAACACCCGTTCGATATCCAATCGTGTCAGCGCGACTGACCAGGGTGGGGCTTGTCAAACCCATTAGTACTACTCAATAATCTCCCGCTACTCCCCGTAATTAATCAGTAACAAGACTCATTTGATCATTTCCATCACTCTATTCTTCCTCTTGTTTCCTCTCAACCTAAGCAAAGAAAACACCACCCTAAAATGTATGAAATTCTGGCCATTCTACCCCTTTTCAGCCACCACCGACCACCCAACCGTGATCATGAGCCTCTGTTGAGCAACCAGAGGGCGTTGGAGGTGCAAATCGTGATCGTGCT
>JBCNJP010000017.1:38350769-38367642 GCA_039602395.1 Deinandra increscens subsp. villosa | reverse complement strand
TTACCATTTTTGATATAAAATATATTTATATATATATTTTAATCCATTGTATTTTTATAAAATCCAAAACAAGCATTTAAGTATTGTGTTTTTAGATATTATATCTTTATAAAATGTGACCATTTTATATAACAACCTTGATGGTGAAATTTTTATAGCTTTAATATCTAAGTAATTTTTATAGAATTACCAACTTTGATATTTATCCATAAAAATTCATTTAAGGGTTTTTAAGGTTGTTATTTTATGTCCAAAAACTATAGTAACACTTCCAATGTCCAAATTAGTCCGCTAATGTCTTTAAACACCCAATTTCATCCATGATACTATGTCATTAGCAATTATAAATTCATTAACAAGATGATTAACAATTTAGACTATAAATAACAAGTCTAGCCATTTATAATCATGTTAAAACGTAAGAGAAACAATCATTTACAATGCAATATGTATCATAACATCATCGATTAACTAAAAATCAAATTAACCCATATTATTAGCAACTCTAAACATGGGTTTTTATGTGAATGTAGTTATTGACAAAATCACATTTTCAAACCTTATAGCCTTAAGGTTTAAAGAAAATAAGGAAGGAAAATATAGTTAGGTGTTTGATCATTAGCAACCTCTCGTTTAAACGGTTAGTTGTAAAGACTCGGGTTTTAAAAGAATCGATCGTCAAGACTCGGGGATCGTTTGGTAACGTTACTAACGTATGAGAACCGTAACGAAGTCGGTTATAAAGGAATTACTCACAGTGGGTGAGGAACAGAAAATGGCGGTTGGGTGTGGTGGTTCACGACGGTGAACAGTGGCGGCAACAAGAGGGTGGCGGAGCACAGCAGCTAGAGGCGGCAGGAGGTGGCACGACAGCAGCAGGAGGTAATGGTGGTGTGGTGGCGGGTCTCGGCTGCACAGCAGCAACAACAACTTCCAGTGGCGCAGGGCTGCTCCGGCAGCAGCTGCGGCCTATCATGGTGGTGGCAGCAGCCGGCAGTGGTTGTGGCGACGGGAGAAACAGCGGTACAGCGAAGGTGGTGGTTGTATTGCCATGAAACAGAAAAGAAGAAGGACGAAGGAGGAGATGGTGGTGGCTGTTAGAGGCGATGGTGGTTCACAGCTGCAGCAGTAGCGGTGCAGCAGGAGCTCCGGCGGACTGCAGCGGCAGCTCACGGCAGCAGCAGTTCCAGCAGATGGCAGCGGCAGTGGCGGTCAACAGTAACAACAAAGATGGTGGCTGGTTGCTGCTGTCTTACGTGAAGAAGAAAGGATGGGGAAGGTGGCGACGTGATGGTTGTGGGTGGCAGCGCCCAGCGGTGGTGATGGCTAGGGCTGTTCTTCACCGGTAAATGAAAAGAGAGAGGGACGAGGGGGCTGTGGTGGTTGCTCTCCGGTAGAAAGGAAAAAGAAAAGAGGGTGGGTCTTGCTTGATTCGACGGGAATAAAGAGAGGAAGAGAGAAGAGTACGTAGGGTGAGGTGATGTGTGTGTATGGAAGTAGTAGATGGATTGTATGGTGAAGAATGAGAGTTGGTAGGGAGGTGAGGTGGTCCACACAACCTCCACCACTTTTACCAACAAAATCCCTATCAAACATTTTATAAAAATAATGTGTAGGTGATATATTTTTATAAATCATGTCATGCTTCGTAAAGTAGGTTATTTATTTGTAGGGGTTTTATAAAATATGGGAAGGATGGTGATGACTAAAATCATAACTTTTATAAATAATAAAAGTATGAAAGTTTTATAAGTTGGTGATTAATTTTTATAAAAATAATAAGTGGTAATCAACTTTTATAACAATTATTGTAAAGTTGATGGGCCAAAATTTTTAAAAATTAATCCGTTGACTTTGGGCTTGATATTGGGCCAGAACATTTAAAGAGAGATGTAATTGGGCCCGTTTGTTGGTTATGGGCCGTACGGGTCCAAACGGGGCACCGGTTCGAGGTCCGGACCCGTTGTGTGTCCGTTGAGTTTACAGATCGCCACGATAAATCGGTTTATCAAGATTATGCAACGGTTTAAGGTTTCGGACTCGGTTTAATTGTTTTTGGCTTATTGGGCCTATTGGGCCTAGTTGGGCCCAACAGAGTCAACGATTGAGGTTTGGCTTAAGTCTTGACAACGACTTCAGTTTGTGATGTTTTTATTTCGTAAAAACAATAGTTCGAGTCGGTTAGAACAATTTTTTTCAGAAATCAGATATAGTTTTTAGTTTTTCACATGTTTTACGGTTTACGTTTTCAGTTTTGTCAGTTCGTAACAGTTTTAAGCTCGACCGTCCAGATTGTTTAAAACCGAATAGTTTTAAACATATGATCGCTTATCAGTTTTCCGTGTCGGTTATATAAACGTACGACACCAGTTCCAGATAAAATATAAAAATACATTTTATATTTATTTTTCTTGTTATTGAAAGTCCATAATTTATGCATGAAATTTCTAAGCATTTAACGGGTATACGCTTCTAGTACAAACGCGGGATTAGGTTTACGTCATCAGTTAACGGTCAGGCACAGTAATTAACAGTTTAAACAGTAATCAGATCGGTTAATGCACATTAATACTTAATTAAAAGTCAAAGTAAAGAGGTTTGACCTAGGGTTTTTGGACGAGGTGTCACAACAACATAGAACCAATAAGCACACATGTTCACATACCAGATCACATATAACAACATAGAGTTCGCATGTAGTTTTCGAGTAAAGAACATAGATTTAGTTTGATACGGTACATGTTGCACCCCAAAATGTTTAAAAGAAAGTGGGGCTATGAATACTCACCTGGAAAGGAGATATGACACAGACACGACACCACACAATGAGGAAGCTAGACTCCGAGAGTGACCTTGACGACTAGATGAAAATAGAGGAAATAGATAAATAAATAAATATTTTGGATTTCATGAGACATCCGACTCGACGACTCGTTGGTGATTCGATGAGATAATAACGTACGGTTTCATGATAGGTCAATCCTAGACTAAAGGTAAGGTCAAAGGGTCCTAATTTGACTAGTAAACATGGAAAGTCGAACCAAGTCAATGAAAGTCAAAATAAGTCAATATGCACATAATTTATAGCAATCTTATCAAGGTTAGTCCTAGATCTATCATGCAAACCTAGATCTAATCAAAATATATCATGAAGTATATAGATATAGCTAATCCTAATATCGAACTAGTCATTTAACATCATCAAACCAGTACATAACATGGGTCCAGCTATTTTTAGGCACATATATGGCATAAACCTAAACATATCCAATCATATGAGACATGTATCTAAACATTTCATGACAGAGAGGGGGCTGATTTGATCATAATAAATATAGATCTAACATTAAATATAGAGCATGATATAGATCTAGTCATTTAGAGCATACAAATCCAACCACAATGTCCAAACACATAGATTTAACCCTAGATGACATGCAAATTGTAGATCTAGTCCTCTTAAGTCATAAAAATACCAACTTGATGATCATAACATGTAGATCTAGTCCAAAATACCAAGCATGAGGTAGATCAAGTCATTTGGAAGCATAAAAATGTAAACTTGATGAACAAATTCCTAGATCTAGCCCTAGATGACATGCATGTAGTAGATCTAAACATTTTAAAGCATAAAAATGTAATCTTGATGATTAATTTCTTAGATCTATACTTAGATTGCATATATGACCAAGATCTTATCAATTCCAATCATAAAAATCAAGTCTTGGAAGTCAAAACCCTAGATCTACAACATATCATCAACAAGGACATAGATCTAGCCTAATTTATGACAATCTGTCTTTTCAGGTCCTTTCCTGACTTTAACCGAACTTAAACTGTATTAAATCGTTGTGTGAACATTTATGTGTTGACTGTGTTGACCCTAGCAAATTAGTGTTTTGTATAACCATCACTATACAAGCATACACGTGAGTCTAGATGTTTGATATTCTGTGATTTTATGTAAATCGTACGTTATGATTTCATGTGAATGTTTCGTTATTTTATGTGGCGACTAAACTTATGTTTTATGTGATATGTATGTATATATATTCATGTAATTTATTCATGATTTTATGTGATAATGTGTCACGTAGTTATACATAAGTTTAAACGTTTGATATTTTCTGATTTTATGTCAACGTAAAATTAATAATTATGAGTTATTATATCATTTTATGTGGTTATCTATGGTTTATATCCTTATATATGTCATGTGAAAACATGTGTGGATATATATATATATATATATATGATATATATATATATATATATATATATATTCGTTTAAGTTATCAAAGTATTCAAGATAGTCTCGTAATTTCCGTTAGTTCCTTAATCTTTTATAAACTCGGAGGGACCTTTTATGTCATTATTGAAACCCTTTTCCTTTACAAAACTTATGAGGGTTCATTCTGTAATTGTCCCAAACATTGTGTCAATTTATAAGGTTGAGAGGTGTAAGGACACGGAATGATCTTACTACTGCGTGAATCAATCAATCTAGTGAACACGAGAAAGTAAATAAGAGATTTCTTATTGATCACTTGAAGATTACAAGAAAAGCTCTCTGGTTTCTCTCTCTAGAACACACACACAGAAAGTGTAGAATGACAGAAGTGTGAAGCTCTCATTCTAACACAAACTATTTATAGGTGCAACATACAAGCTGGCGTACCATGTAGCGGACCAATTGGTACGCCCGTACCAATTGCTACGGCGGACCAGTATGGTACGGCCCTTGGTATATTGACACTTTGACTCACACAAACGCTCACTTAGATACAATACACGAGACACTCTATAGCATAGGAATATGCTCTAACAGACACCCCCTTAACGTGTAGTGTATCTATGCTAACTAAACTTAAGTCTTCAATCTTCAGCATTGCTGCATCTGATCTTTAACTTGAAATTTCTTTTCAGCTATAGAGCTTGCATGGCTGGATCACTTCTTGAGTAAACTTTGAACTTCAAAATCCACTTGTGAAAGATACTTCAAACTCCCCCTTTCACCATGCTTGAGTCTTGGCACATATAACCTGCAATTTCAGAAGACAGAAATGCGGTTTCCTTTTTCTTTTGAAAATTAATTTAATCTTGGCGCAAAACTTCTCTTCGAGAATCCAAGATATAGATTTGAAATTTGCTTTCGTATCACATGTCGATCGGTCAAAAACAAATAAGAAACAAAATCTTTTTGGCTTTTTGTACTATTCCGACTTCCCCAGAGCCTCTGGTAGCAAAGCTGAGACTGCGACATGTTCTCTCCCCGTGAAACTTTACATCAAAACACCGAAAATCTTTTTTATTTTTCTAAGTTTATGATAAAACACACCTAAAATCTTTTTGGAATTATCAGATATGAAACATAAATGCAATACGGAATCAGACACTATTTTTTATCTTTTGCAAGAAAGATCACAACTTGGAATCATATTGAACATAACATGCTGAACTACACTTCAATTTCAATTACTTCAGCACACAAGTCATGTCGATTACTGGCATAATTTGTCCATCTTAAACTCAGGCACAATCATACTCATAACATCTGGATATGTTATTGTATTGATTAGATTTGCTTTGACCAATGTATCCCACACTATTAGACATACTTAGATATGCTTTTTATATCACACTTTGTGATTTCACTTGTGATTTAACACATAGTGATTCTATTCATGATATTGTCAACTATGTTCCATGCAAAAAGAAATAAGAATGTTAAATCGTCTACCTTAAGGCCGATCTTTCGATACGCAGATAAGGCCTCAGATTTAACAAAATAAGAAAGATAGGACAAGTTAAAATTGTATAACCTAACAACAATCAGGTCGGTACTCCCGTACACGCAGAGAAAGTCCGATGATTTATACGAAACACTAAAGAAAATAAAGCAGAACGTCAAACGAACAACAACCAGGTCGATCTTTTGATACGCAGAGATTGTCCGATTGTTTGACAAAATAAAGAAAATCAAACAAGTTTAAATCTTTACAAAATGAACACATGTATACACAATGACTTCTCATTATTCTTTTTCACATATCTATTCAATATCTTGAGATATGCATCAAGATGTTGTCCACTTGGCAAGCACTAGACTTTAATGTATATCACATTTGAATACTTTCTGATTTAATGTCGAGCCTACCAAGCACATCAAACAATGATCTTATGGATTTTTCATCTAATTTATCCATGAGTCAGACACGTAAGCCAATGTACCATCATTTCCCAATTATGTTGGATACAATTTCTCATTTTTCAATGTTTTTGTATTTTTCCTGTTTTTCAATTTTTTTGTATTTTTTTTTTGTTTTTCTCCCCCTTAAAATGAAAACTCTATTTTTAGATTTTTCATTTTAACTAAAACACAAAGACACTATTTTTGGTATTTTCAATTTTCTCCCCCAAAACTACAAACACAATGCATTAAAGAAAAAAATTGACCTAACGAAATGGATACCTTTCAGTTTTAGCTTTCAGAAAAATTTCAGTTTTTGAAATTTGATATTTCTTGTAATTTAACTTAAATCAGGAGAATACTCCTCCATCAGCAACTTTTCAATCACTGATAGGTCTTCTAGAAGTACCTGCACACTGGTCAAACACATCAGTTCATAAATTACCCGAAGCGAATTGCTTCTAGTCGACCAGTGTTTTGATTACCCTTTGAAACCACTTTTGGAACATTTTGAAAACGAGAAATAAATCTTCCTTGATTTTGGTAAAATGTAGGTTGATATTCATCAAACACTCTGCCATATTCATCAATGAATCGTTGTTTGGCCAATTTACCAACATGTGGAACCTTTCCTCTTCTTTGTGTAGAAGTAGCAGAAACCGGACAATCTTGTGCCATATGCCCTTTTTGTCGGCAATTATAACACAAGCGATTGTTTACATTTCGCCTTTTGGGAATCTGCAAAGCTTCACAAAATATAGCATCTCCAAAACGATCATAAAAATTATCAAATACCTGAAAACGATGATCATGTACCCATTTTGATGTCGGGCTCTTTGGAGTAGAGTTTGAACCTCCAGAAGAATATTTAGCATGTTGCTTCTTCTTGTGCTTCTGATCATTATGCTTCACAAACACTTCAGCTATCTTCTGAGAATCCACATAATGAAGTGGAAACTCCTTATCAGAGAAAATTTGATCTGAACCTTTGAGTTTATAAAATCTCTCAGGTTGAACCTTTTCAGCATGAAACACATCCTTTTTCACCTTCTTCAAACTAAGTTTCTTCAATTTCTGTTCCTTTTGAACTTGAGAAGTACCAGCAGCAGTAACTTATCGATTAAAACCCAAACCAACATGTTTCCCTGAACTCTTCTCTTCAGAACCAGAAGATTTATGTCCATTCTTTGCAAGACGAGAGAACTCAGCTTTGACCTTGTTGATATTATTTGGAGCATCAACAATTGTTTCATCAATGTCAGTTTTTGAACTTACTGATTTCTCTTTTCCAGAAGATGAAGAACTAGACACAACCGTGGGAACTTTAGAACTTTCAGCAATCTTTGCTTTCTTCTCATTCTTTTCTTCATCAGGTTTGGAAATAACAAATTTAGAGTAATCACCAGTTTCTACCTTGTCCTTCAGATCATTAACTCCTTCTTTTAGACTACCCGCTGGTGACACTGTTTTGCTGAACATCTTTTCAAAATTTTCATCTTTAGCCAAGAAACTTGTAAAAGATTGTGAATTAGTAACATTGTTCAAAAGACGTTTTGAATCAATGACTTCAATCTTCAATTCAGAAATCTTCTGGTGAGCTTCAGCCAACTCTTTTTCCGTAGCTATTAACCTCTTAGCCACCTTGTGAGTTTCATATTTCTGCAACCTCATATTATCAAGTTCTGCAAACAACTCTTTCTTTAACTTGTCTTCATTTTGTTTCTGAATATCCAAATTTGCATTTTGCAATTTGTTCACTCTTACTAACTCCCTCTTCTCGTCTAGCAGCTTTTCCATATCAATCTGATAGGACTCAATTTTAGCATCTTGTTCATCAGAAGTTTTGGTGAGTGTATCAAGTCTTGATTTGGATTTATCAAATAAATTTTGAAAATCAGTTGCAGTATCCTTTGCTTCATCCTTCCATTTCTTCACTTATTTGACTAATTCAACCTTTTCTTCAGATAATTTTGTAAATTTCTGTTCAATCTCCTTTTTGACACATTGAAAGTTCAACTCTTTCTCAACAGCTTCTGCTTGAAATTCTGAAAGCTTTTCTTTTTGAGATAACAACTCTTGAATTATATCTTAACCTTTTCTTTTCATCACTCAATTCTTCTATCTTCCTCTCATAATCAGCAACCAACAACTCATTTTCATTTACCAAACTCTGAATCCTTTTATCCTTTTGTGAACAATATTCACAAACTAATTGATAGCCACTAGTTTCAGAACCACTTGTGTCAGATTCAAAATCAGATATTGTTCCATCATTCTATGCAATTTGGACAACAAATGCAGATTCCATCAGAAAAATATCTAGCCTAATCATAACCTTCCTTAGATGCTTGTGCCATTTTCTCAGAAGTAACAACAGTTAAAGCTATTGGAGGAGAATCAGAATTTCTTCCCCAATCATAGTGCTTATCAACTTGAGAAACTAAAGCTGTTGGAGACTTTGATGAAGATGCATTTGACTGTGAACATTCATGAGAAAAATGTCCAAAATTGAAACATTTGAAACATTTCACCTTTGATTTATCTAATCCAACTTTATCATCTGGATTTAAACTTTTGATTCCAGTTTTCTTTCTGAACCTTTTAGCTCTTTGGGCTAGCATAGCAATTTGCCAATTAATATCCATCTGTTCAAGATTATCTGGATCTATCTGATCAAAATCTTTTTGAATCAGGTTAGACGTTGGCAAACCACCATTTAACAATCCATAATATGAAGATAACAATGCAGAAATCAACTCCAAATGTTCATCAGGTGTCTTTACAGAAAATAACGATTGACTTGAATGATTTGGAATAGTGAAATTACACCCTCTTGATGAATTTTCAGAATTTCCTAAACCATGACTAGCAACAAATGCTGTTGGAGCTGGATTTGATGAATCAAAACCATATGATTTAGACTTTGCATTAATACTCGTAGAACTTTGACCATGATACAATTCAGGATTTTGCAATTGAGCAGTTGACTTATTTGAAGTCATCATTTCCATCTCTCTAGCATGAAGCTTTCCGGTTAGATCATGAAATGATAATTCTGAATACTCTTTGTCATGAGTCAGCAACAATACATAATTCTCCCACTTTGCTGGTAATGCCTCCATCAATTTCTCTTTCAATTCCTCCTCGGTCTTCTCAATCTTAACCACTTTCATTTCACTTATCAAATGAGACAATCTAGATACAAGAGCCGGAATGTCTTCTTGATCATAGTTTTGAAAATTAAAAAAAAAATTATTCAGCACTTTCCTTCGACTCTTTTTGTATTGATCATTGCCATCACATCTTGCAGATAATGCATCTTATAATTGCTTTGATTTGTTGCAAGTACTAAAATGATGTAGTAACTCGGTTGGTAAAGCCATTGTAAGATATCCAAAAGCTTTTTGTTCAAGTTCATAAAGTTTTCTCTCAGCATTGTCAAACGTATGAACTTCTTTGAAATCGCCTTGATCAGTTGGATGTGCGTAAAGCTTTTTAATTGGAATCCACAAATCGATATCATTCGTGCTGATATATGCGGAAAATCATTGCTTCCAATTTTGATAATCTTCCAACTTCAATAACTTGGGAACTTTCTGGCTCGTTTCGATTTCATTATCAAAATTTAGCATTGTTTGCATCGCACTTTGCATACCGGCAAAATCTTGGAAATCCGACATCTTTTTCGAAATACGATGCTTCAAAAACTTCGAACTAAAAAACGAAGGTCTTAAAAATTGATTTTGGGGGTCAAACTGGAGGGTACTGGCCATTTGGCGAGTAAAAGTATAGATCTCGTCGAGTACGGTTGTTTTGGCTGGTATTAGCTCCCGTAACTCTTAACGGTTCTCAAGTTACGTCAGTTTTAGTGAACACTACTTTTCTACCAGCGTACCAAAAACCTTCTCAGCGTACCAAATTTTTGACCAACGTACCAAAACTTTGACCGGACCAAACTCTTCAGCATACCAACTCAGTAGCGTACCAGTGAACTTAGCGTACCAGAATTGTCAGCGTACCACCTTGGTACGGCGTAACTGCCTACGTACCAATAAGTAACCGTCACGTACCACCGATAAAGATTCTCTTCCGTACCAACTAGCGTACCAACGAGCGTACCAACAGCTGGTTGAAGATTTCCTTGCGTACCAAGCGGCGTACCACAGTATTCATCTGGTGTACCACGTCATTCTCGACTGATTTTTCAGAATTTAACTGTTTTGAGCTGTAATATGCTAGAATAGGTTGCGAAAACACACTAGGAATGTTTTGAAATCATGTTTAGCACCAGAAACACTCAGGATTGACTCGAATTGATGAAAAATGAAGAGAAACCCACTTTCTCTCACTAGAAATCTGATAATCAAAACACAGCAGTAGAGCAACCTGGATTGCTCTGATACCACTTGTAAGGACACGGAATGATCTTACTACTACGTGAATCAATCAATCTAGTGAATACGAGAAAGTAAATAAGAGATTTCTTATTGATCACTTGAAGATTACAAGAAAAGCTCTCTGGTTTCTCTCTCTAGAACACACACACATAAAGTGTAGAATGACGGAAGTGTTAAGCTCTCATTCTAACACAAACTATTTATAGGTGCAACATACAAGCTGGCGTACTATGTAGCGGACCAATTGGTACGCCCGTACCAATTGGTACAGCGGACCAGTATGGTACGGCCCTTGGTATGTTGACACTTTGACTCACATAAACGCTCACTTAGATACAATACACGAGACACTCTATAGCATAGGAATACGCTCTAACAAGAGGGACTAAATCTGCCAAAAGACCAAAGTTAATTTGAAAATTCTAAAGAAACCGTCGGTCGCCTTCCAAGTTCTGGTAACCGACTTATTTTTTTTCTTAAACTCGAATTCAATTTCATCGATTACATTTGTTCCAGCTGATCGGTTACCTCATTCAATCATGAGGAGGATTGAAGACTCATTTGATCATTTCCATCACTCTATTCTTCCTCTCATTTCCTCTCAACTGAAGCAAAGAAAACACCACCTTAAAATCTATGAAATTCCGGCCATTCTACCCCTGTTCAGCCACCACCGACCACCCAACCATGATTGTGAGCCACTGTCGAGCAACCAGAGGGCGTTGGAGGTGCAAATCGTGATCGTGCTTGGTGTTTGTGTTCGTGTTTCGGTTCGTTTTCAGCATCAGAAAAACACATCAACCTCTCACTTCCGATTCAAGGTAATTACTCCTTCATGTTAGTCTCACCTTTCTGATCACCTTGTATCATGTTTCGCGTTTTTCCGGTGATCGGAATAAAAATTCGATCACCGGAGTTTTAAGGAAGAAGATGACATTCGCGAGTGGCTTTAGTTTAAAAATCATGTTCCGATTTTAGACCAAAAGCAACGCTTGGCTCAGTGGCTAAGCACGCGCACTTTAAACTTAAGGTCGCGGGTTCAATACCTGTCCCCTACCATTTCTTTCCTGTTTTTCTTTTCCCTTGTATTCCTGGTGCTCGCCTCTACTGGATAAAAATAATTTTATCCGTGGTGTTAACAAAACAGAAGGCTGGCCTAGTGGTATAGGTTCCTGCGTTATAGGCTGGAGGTCGCGGGTTCGACCCCAACAACCTCCGTTTTTTCTATTTTTGTGATTTGTTGTGATTTAGGCCTCTAGTGGCATTGGACTTGCACCGGAACTGTTTCTTTGCATATACTAAACCCCGTAAACAGTAATTTGAATTATAAACGCGCCTAAACTTATCGTTTGAACTAAAATATTATTTTTAATAAATCCATATAAATATAATATATATATATATATATATATATATATATTAACTAAAAACCATGGGTTTTACATAAAAAGAAAGATATATATGTATTTCTCGGAAAATTATATATATTGCCCACATAATTCGTTTAATGAAACGTATAGATATTTTATGAGGAACTTTTAATTATATAGCTCACTTTGTGAACTCGTTATTGTCACCTTCGTATCAAATGGTTTTATTACGTTTGGTTTATATATATATTTTACGTATATATATATATATATATATATATATATATAAATATATTTTGAAACCTTGAACTTAGAAAATATATAATATTTATATATATTATATTTTTTGCGTTATTTCGATAATCGTTCGGATTTAGCAAATGCGTCATCCTTGACGTGTTTTGGACGTCATGATAATTCACTTTCGTCGTTCACATTCAACTTAGTTGTTTTAGTCGTTTTGTTTTGTCACACCCCGAAAAAATGATTGGGTGTGAGCGAGATGGAATCATAGTCACAGATATACAGGACAACTACTACTAAATTCAAACGTTAATTAAAACATAATATCATTAATTGTTGCAGCGGAAAGAGTGGTAAACGATATTGTCTTACATTTGAAATTTAAAAGTCAAGTTTCATTTATTGAAAACATAAAGTAGTTATTTAGGATAGATGGGGACTAGGACTCCAACGAAGCAAGTCCGAATATAAAGGCGAAGTCCTATTTGCACGGCTTCCATGATCAGCTTATTTACCTGAGAAATCATGAGTTTAAAAGGTCAACATAAAGTTGGTGAGGTTCACAGGTTTAGGACTCGATAGTAAGATTGTAAAACAGTTTTCAGAATACTTAAATGTTACGTTGGCTTACTGTTGTAGTTGTATGATCTCACCTGAACCTTGATTTCAAATACTAATGGTTTACCCACCCATGGTATCCTCGCCCGAGAGATACCGAACAGAGCAGAATAACTGACATGTACCCCAAGACAATATCCGGAAGTCAGAATTGGAGCTACCAATCGGGGCAGGGTTGTCAACCCAAATAGATCTATTCACTAGTTATCGTTTCGAGCAGAACTAATTGAAATCAACTAATGGTGGGATTCAGTTGTACTAACGTTTATAACGATAAAGTACCAGTTGTTGGGCAATCAGTAAGAGAACAGATAATCATACGGCAAACAGGTAAACCATAACATTAAGTTAAAACATTTTATCAGTTCATGATTTCTCCCCCATAAGTGTAAAACAATTGTAAAGAAAAAGGGGTCGTGAAACTCACTTGATTCAGTGGTAATGATGGATTGTCGAGTGACAACTAGCAAGTAAAGTCCTAATAAAACATAAGACAACATGCATAAGGGTCTACATAATCATTTGTGTAACGAACGTTACCCAAATGATACCGGTCAAGTCTTGACGTATAATCCCGTTTGTAGCGTTTTGAAAATCCGTTAGTTAATTAGTTTACAAAATCAGTAAATGCAACCGTTCACGTATATAAGCATTTATGTAAATAAATACAAAGAATGAACATGCGATAACGTATCATGAAGATCAGTTAAATCAAGTCTTGAATATTGTTTTAAATAATAATATTTGTTATTATTTTTAAGTTCGCTCGATCGATTGAATAATTAATCGTGTTAAGTTATAATATATATAACTAGGGTTCACAATTATTATTGAAATAATTATTCTAAATTGTCGAAATAATTTTTATTAAATTATTCAAGTTAAAGATTAAGTGATTAAACACAAGTAGGTAAATATTAAAGGTCGTTTTAATATTTAAACTCATGTTATGAAAATTAGGGTTTTGAGTTAATATAAATATAATTATCATTAGAATAATTATATTTACAAACCAAAATGATTTTAACTCAAATTAGGGTTTCTAAAATTCATAAGGATAATTATTTGTTGAAAATAATTATTTACGATTTGTTACGTCGTAAAACGTTTTTAAATCGTTTAAAGATTTTGTTTTAAATTTCAAATGTTTAAAAATAAACATTTGATCCGGTTAAAACGTTTTGATTATTTTGATTCATTTAAAATAATCAAAAATGTTTAAAATATGATTTTCATGATTTCTATAAGTCTTTTGATTTTATTTTCATAAAATCATTTTTAAATAACTTTATTTATCAAATAAAGTTAGGGTTTCAATTTTTAAAGACTTTTTATAGAATTATTTACCAACATAAAATATTTCAAATTTTGTATAAATCCAAAGTTTTATACTTTTTGTCAATTGTTCAAAAATATGATATTCTATCATTTTTGAACATAAAATATATCTATTTATATTTTATCCATTTACTTTTATATAATCTAAACAAGTCATTTAAGTCTTGTATTTAAGAAATTATATTTTTATAAAATGTGACCATTTTATATATCAAGTTCCAGGGGGAGATTTTTATAGTTTTAATATCCAAGTAATTTTAATAGAATTACTAACTTTGATATTTATCCATAAAAATTCATTTAAGGGTTTTTAATGTTATAATTTTATGTCCAAAGTCAAGGTTATTATTTTCTAATGTCCAACTATGTCCATAAGTGTATTTAAACACCAAATTAGTTCATGAATATTTGTCATTAGCAAATTAGTCCAAAAATCAAGCTGATTAACAACATAACTCACCATTAGCAATTCTAGTAATTTAAATCATCCTCAAACATGATTATGACTAAGATTATCCATGCAAAATATGTAAACATCATAATCTAACCAAATGATCAATTTAACCCATTAACTTAGCAACATTGACCATGGGTTTCCATTTTAAGCAACTAACTCATTTTTTTTTGAGTTAACAAACAACATGATAACCAAGCTTGTTCAAGACTCATTAGTTTCAAAACCATAGGTTTTTATACGAATGAAATCATCAAATACTAACACATTTTCAAACCTTATAACCTTTCGGTTTATAAAAAATGTAGTTTGGTGTCTATGATCGTTAGACAAACTTCACGCTAAACGGTTAGTTGTCAAGACTCGGGAATCGTTTGGGTCGTTTAAATCGTATAAAACGTAAACGATAATCGGTTAGAAGACTCACAACGGAGAGTGAAAGAAAAACCAAGAAAAGGTAGCGTTGGCTTGGTGTCCCACGATAGCAGCTAGCGGCGGCAGTGGCAGCAGGGAGGCGGCATGGTGGTGGTTGTGTTCCAGTGGCAACGGCAGCTGGGCAGCAAGGTGACGACAGCAGCAGCAACTCGTGAAGTAGGGTTGTGGTGTGGTGGCTGGTTGGTTGCCGAGAGAAAGAAAGAAAGAAGGGTGGCGGCTGTTGATGATGGTGGTTTACGGTGGTGGTGGGGGGGCTGGCCTCTACAGAAAAGGAGAAGGAAGAAGGGTGGCTGGATGGTGGCTTGTTCACGGCAGGAAAGGAAGGGAAAGAAGGTGGTGGTTCATGGTGGGTTATGGTGGTGGTTGTGGCAGCGATTGGCGGCGGTTGTGGGGTGGTTTGTGCTGGCCGGAAAAACAGAAAGGGGAGAGGATGTAGCTATGATGCTCTTCGACAGAAAAAGAGAGGGTGAAGGGGAGGGTTGGTCGTGAGAAAGGAGAAGGAGAATGAGTGAGGGGTTTGTGTAAGGTAGTTGGTGAAGGTTATGGTGAAAGAGACATGAGAGTCTTCTAACACATTTGGCAATGATGGTGATGACTAGCTTAGGATGATAGGTATGTAGAATGAGGTGTTGGTCTTTTGATCATCACAATTCACCAACTAAAATCTCCTAACTATTTTTATAAAAAAATCAATGTGTAGGTGACTTTTTATAAAAAGAATGTCATGGTTTTATAAATGAAGTTTAAGTGTTGTGAAGGTTTATAAAACTTATAAATATTTGAGGTGAAATAACCTACAACTTTTATGAATAAATGTTGTATAAAATTTTATACAAGTTCATGACAAATTTAAATAAATTAATAAGTGGTAATTCAATTTTTATAAAAATTATTGTAAAATTGATGGGCTTAAATTAAAAAATAAACCCATTGGACTTTGGAATTTATATTGGGCCAATTTAATTAAAGAGAAATGAAATCGGACCCGTTTTTGGTTATGGGCCGTACGGGTCCAAACGGGGCGCCTGTTCGAAGCTCGGGCCCGTTATGCATCGGTTGAGGTTACGGGTCGCCACGGTTAGTCGGAGTATTACGTTTGAGTAATGGGTCAAGGTTTCGGGTTTGGTTTCATTGTTTTAGGCTTATTGGGCCCATTGGGCCAAGTCGGGCCCAATTGGGTGATCGGTTGTAGTTTGGCTTAAGTCTTGACAACGATTTCAATTTGTGATGTTTTTATTTCATAAAAACAATTGTTTAAGTTGATAATAAAAGTTTTTCAGATATCAGTTATGTTTTTCAGTTTTTCACACGGTTACGGTTAACGTTTTCAGTTTGTCAGTCTGTATCAGTTTTTAGCTCGACCTTTTAGAATGTTTAAAACCGAATAGTTTTAGACAATCGATCGCTTATCAGTTTTACGTGTCGATTATATAAACGTTCGACACCAGTTCCGGATAAAATATAAAAATACATTTTATATTTATTTTTCTTGTTATTGAAGTTCCATGATTTATTCATGAAATCTTTATGTTTTTAACGGGTATACGCTTTTAGTACAAACGCGGGATTAGGTTTACGTCATCGGTTAACAGTTAAGCACAGTACTTAGCAGTTTAAACAGAAATCAAATCAGATAAGGCACAATTAATACTTAATTAAAAGTCAAAGTAAATGGTTTGATCTGGATTTCGGACGAGGTGTCACATTCTCCCCCAGTTAAAAGAATTTCGTCCCGAAATTCAGTTCTTGATCACTGGTTGACTGTGACGTTTCCGAAAAGACGAGGGTACTTTCGACGCATTTGATCCTCGCGTTCCCAGGTGTACTC
>JBCNJP010000017.1:38333772-38350269 GCA_039602395.1 Deinandra increscens subsp. villosa | reverse complement strand
CTTTCCGCTGCAATATGAATGGTATTATGTTTTAAATGACGTTTGAATTTAGTAGAAGTTGTTCTGTATATCTGCGACTATGATTCCATCTCGCTCACAACCAAATCCGTTGACCGGGGTGTGACACCGGTGTAACCGGTTTTGCGGACAGGATATGAAGGAGCAGTGGCGGCATAGACCCTTGCCGGTGCGGTTTCCTTAACTGGGGCTTTCTCAGGGTTCTTTTCTTCGTGATTTTTCCAGAATGGGCGCTTCCTCTTGTTATTAGGTTTCTTGCTTGATGATGGAGTGGCACTAACATCAGAGGGCTTGTTCTCAGACGCTTTCTTGCCAATGTTTACACCTTGACGATTAGCTTGGTAAATGAGGTTATGTGCCATACGCACAGCATCCTGAAAAGTCTGAGGGTTCGAGGAAAGGACATTTCCGTGAATGTGTGGTGCAAGTCCCCAGATGTAGCGTTCGATCTTCTTGTATGGTGGAGTGATCATTGTAGGACAGAGGTGAGCAAGCTCACAGAACCTCTTAGTGTATCCAGCAATGTCGGCTACATTCATGGACAGATTCCAGAATTCGGATTCAAGCTTCTGCAGTTCCTCCCTAGGACAGTACTCATCACGCAGTAGTTGTTTGAGTTCATCCCATGACATTTCATAGGCTAAGTCAGTTCCCATAGCATCAGCATGGGAATTCCACCAAGTCAGTGCACTATCAGTAAACGTGCAGGTGGAATACTTCACCATGTACTGTTCAAGGCAGTTGCTAATACGGAAGACTGACTCCAGCTTTTCAAACCAGCGAATTAGACCAACTACGCCTTTAAAACCCTTGAAGTGAGTGGGTTTGCAATTCATGAAGTCTTTGTAAGAACATTCACGAGGGCCTGCAATGTTAAGTGAAAATGTTGATCACAATTTTGCAATATTGTAGTCTAGTGTTTTCAAACATTGGTTAATTCGTTCTTACCGCGTGCTCCAGCGTCAGCGTGATGTTGGGTAGCAGCAGCAGCAACGGTTTCTGCAACGCGTTGAACAATCATCTCCTCGATATTAGCAGCACTCATGGCCGGAGGAGGTGATACGTTTCTGGTGGCTCGGCGTCTAGGCGGCATGTTTTCGCTTTAAGATATCAAAGGCAACATAAAGGAAAAGTTAGATCATATGTAAGTGGGGTTATTACATGTGCAAGAATAACAGCCACAACATACATCGACCCCAACGACCTCCATTTTTTTCTATTTTTGTGATTTGTTGTGTTTTAGGCCTCTAGTGGCATTGGACTTGCACCGGAACTGTTTCTTTGCATATACTAAACCCCGTAAACAGTAATTTGAATTATAAACGCGCCTAAACTTTTTTTGGAAAGGGTTTCCCCGGTGATTCATTAAAACAACAAAGAAAAAACAAACAAAGCAAGTAGAAAGCAGAAAACGCTTTCTAGTTCAGACAGGGACAGGCCCCTGAAAGTAAAACCATACAAGAAACAGCCCAGAACATACAAAACGAAACCACAAGTCCTAATCTAGGACACAACCAAAACACAGACATGCTCCTTAGCCGCCATTATTAAACACGAAGCCCTCGGCTACCCCCCACTCAGAAAGCCGATCAACAACAAACTAAGTTCTCCGGAACTTCGAGCTAGCCAAACGCATTCGAACCACATCAACTATAGAAGACGCAAGCAAATCAGGAGGTCTAGATTGGTTCCGGAACAACCGATTATTCCTTTCCTGCCACACAAAATAAGCAGCCGCAGCCATACCAATCCTGGCAACAATAGCATCAAACGAATTTGAACCACCTCTCTTGCATAACTCATTGATAATCTCTGACCAAGTAGTACTACGAGCAACCACCTTCAACCGATTCCTAATTAGGTCCCAAACGTGCCTCGAATACAGGCACTGGAAAAACAAATGATCAATAGAATCAAAGGCAACAAAACAAAGAGGGCAACACATCATGTTCTGGTTACCCCTCTAGAACTATCCCACCTCAGAATCCGGTCCTGCGTTAACAATCTATTTATTAAAATCAGCCACATGTTGAACGCATGCTTAGGGATACACTGCGAGAACCAAACCACCCGAGTCCAAGGAACTTCAGGCAAGCGCACCCGGATCGAGTTCCAAGCCATGTAAGCAGAAAACTCACCTATGTACGAACCAGAAACCCAATTCAACTTATCTCTAACCCATGTGTAAGGGAATAATTTGTGGCTTGTGTATTAAATCATCACTTGGCGGACTATTTTGAAGGCCTATGTGATAGAATAGGTGGAGATTAGCTGGGTTATGGTTATATTGGGTCATTGGGCCAATTTAGATGTGTTTGGGCTCAATTAAACAATGTTTAGAGGGAGTTTAGTGGGCCTATATGGTCAAAAACGGGAATTAGTGGGTAATTAGGGTTACCAAAGATAGATTAGCTTGTTTTCCAAGCTAATCTCCCCCTATATAAGGATAGCTAATCTAGGGGTTTAGGGTTGCTGATTTTGGGGTGTTCTTGGTGTTTTCAAAGAAGTGTAATCGAAATTCTCCCATAGAGAATTTCGAACCTTTCAAGTGTGTTGCAATCAAGTTTCGATCTAGCATTCTCAATCGGTTTGTGTGTTTCATTATTTTCCTAATCGTTTGTTCTTGTTTATGTTGTTTATACTTGAATCACTCTAGTGTTTGGATTCCGCACACTCACTAGAGATCGTGATATCGTGTTTGGGTTCTTTTCGATCCTTACAATTGGTATCAGAGCCAAGAAACGCAAGTTTCGAGGCTCTCGCGATATCCGATTCAAGTTTTTGACAACTAACGGTTTGAGTTTTGTTGGTGATTTTCAGCTTTTAGCACGTTCGGAAGTATTTTTGCAGGTTTCAAGTCAAGACAGGAGCTTTCGAGGTGCTTAATTCGTGATTTGGAGACTTTTCGACCCTGTTTCTAGACTTTTCGATCGTCCTCCTGATCGAAAAGCCTTTTCTGTCGCGCCATTTCGATCGGAAAGTCCCCTTGTGACTTTTCGATCAGCCATCTGTCGATCGAAAAGTCCCCCTTGTGACTTTTCGATCAGCCCATTTCGATCGAAAAGTCCCCCTTGTGACTTTTCGATCAGCCCATTTCGATCGGAAAGTCCCCTTGTGACTTTTCGATCAGCCATCTGTCGATCGAAAAGTCCCCCTTGTGACTTTTCGATCAGCCCATTTCGATCGGAAAGTCCCCCTGTGACTTTTCGATCAGAGCATTTCGATCGGAAAGTCCCCCTGTGACTTTTCGATCAGCTTCTCTTTTCGATCGGAAAGTCCCCACTGAACTTTCGATCGGAAAGTCCCCACTAAGACTTTTCGATCCGCTGACACTTTTCGATCGAGAAGTCTGCTTTTCGACCGACCCCCTGTCCGATCGAAAAGTACTTTTCGATCCAACCCTTTTCCGACCGAAAACCCACTTTTCGATCCATCCCCTTTTCAATCCGTTCAAGTCTTTCAGTTCGTATTTGATCCAGAAGTTCCATCCAAAGAAGTTCATGGCACCCATTCTACCAGGTACCACTTCATGCACCAACAATAATGAGGCATGCCTAAACCCTAAGTGTCAGGCTATTTTGAATGAATGTAAAGACTGGGAACGTAAGTTTACCAATGAGACCCTTAATCGTGAATTAATTGATAGAGACCTTAGGGAGTCCAAAGGTAAGACCAGAATATTTAGAGAGAAACTTGAGGCCATTCAGGTTGATGTTAAGAGTCTTCAAAGACAATTGAGTGATAAAAGCACCTATCTTAGGCTTGCTAACGCTAAGGTAGAAGAGCTAACTAAGGAGGTAGAGGAACTAAGAACCAAACTCGACACTTCCCAATCTGCCCTTGAGAAACATCAAGTTATTCAAAAGAAAATGATGGACTCTCATCGTGCTTTATTCAAATCAGAGGAGCGACTCGAGCATGTAAAAGAAACATCTGGCCTCGGGGATGGAAATTTTCCTCCCCCATTACAACATGAATACATCAGAGCGCCCCAAACTGCCGATGAATTGTTGAAAGAGCCCCTGAATGAAGCAACCATGGTATATGGGCCTCAACCTGTACATAAAGATGAAAAGACAGCCACTGAAGCAACTCAGTCAAATAACACTACTGAGTGTGCAGGTTCAAGCTCTAGTGAAGTAAAGAGAGCTGATGAAGAAAAGTTGGTTCCTTATCCAAAAATCGAGACTCCTTATTCCAAAGTTGTGGATGAGGTAAAGCGGGAACGAGTAGTGATGACTACAAGGCCCAATGGTAAGATATTCATGACAGCAGGGTCTATGTTCATTCCGATTGAAGGAGAAAAGCGACCCTCATTCACCACTAAGTTCAAAGGCTTGGGTCATGATGGTGGTTTATCATCTCACATTAAGAGTATAAGGCCCAAGATTCAATAAAGTCTAAGCCAATGAAGGTGCAACCGCCTAAGGCAATGAAGACTGTTTCTCCTAAGATAAAACCCTCTGATCAACATTGGGACGCTGCCAAAGAGCAAAGAACATTTTCAAATCAAAAATATGTTTTTCCAAATTATGAAAATTTTCATAAAAAGGTGAAGAAACCAATTTCAAAACAACACAAAGATGACAAACCTAAAGTTACCCCTCCAAAGGTAACTAAAACTGTTTTGAAAAGGAAACCTGAAATGAAGAAGGTTGAAATACCTAAAGTCACTACTTCAAAGGTGACTAAAACAACTTTCAAATCACCTGGAATTTGGAAACCAAAATCAAAGGCAACTGCAGCTCAAATTCCTGATTTCTCAAAGGGAGTGTTTTTAAAAGAAGTTTCATTTATTGATGCTTCAGGAATACCCAGAACCACAATGGCCTGGGTACCTATGGCTAACTGATCTCTCACCTTGTGCAGGAACAGTCAAGGAGGACTTTCATTAACCTTGTTTGTTTGTGATAGTGATTGTTCCAGGCACAGGATAGGAGGCATCTCTCTACTACATGACATGAAGATTTCAATGGAGGGTATGTTGGAAATTTACAGTGGGATCCGGGTTACCGATTTTAATTTTATTAAAACCGATTTAATAATTAAATTAATTCTAAATTAATTTGGCAGCGGAAACGAATTAAAACGCGGACGCAACTGTAACAGGATCAATCACCGACACGACAAACACAGTATAAAATATTTATTTAAATAAATAAATAAATAATTAAAATTAAATATCTAATGAATTAGATATACCTTGGCGGGATCCGAGCAACCGCTCGAGACACCCGGATTCAACGGGCTCGCGCTAGGACGAACTGTGACGTCTGACTCGAACCTTCGAGACAAATCGTCGACGGCGGCATCGGCGGCGGCGGCCAAGGGCGGCGGCGGTGGTAGTGGCGGCGGTGGTGGTAGGGTTACCACCGGTGGTGGTGACAAAACTTTCTCCGTCGGGATGGCCACCGGAACGGATCCCACGACGATCGAATCGCCGGTGATCGGAGGTGACACGGTGGCGGCGGCCGGCGGGTACAGCGGCGCGGGCCACGACGACGGGACCGGACGCGGTGGTCTCGGCTGCGCCGGCAGCGCGAGGACCACCGGTCGGTAGTCGCGCGGCGGCGCGTGAGAGGCAGCGGCGGCGGCGGCTTGGGCCGCGGCGGCGGCTCGGGCTGCTGCGGCTTCGGCTTCGGCTCGGGCTGCGGCTTCGGCTCGGGCTGCGACGGCTTCGCTTTCGAGTCGGGCGCAAATACTGGCAAGACGAGGATCCATCGGAGATCGCGAAGGGATCGCGGTGGAGGTGGTGGCGGCGTACGGACGGCGCGGCGGCGGCGGAGCCGGCTTCGGCTGGGGCGCGGCGCAGAGAGAGAGAGAGGGAGGGGATTAGGGTTTTTGTGACTTGTGTTTTCTTTATCCTCCTCCTCCCTCCTTCTTTTATTATTAAATCGCGGACCGGGGCCTGTGGACTGGGCCCGGTCGCGATTCTCCTTAATCCACCAACCGATCAGTCTGTTAATCCGGTAACAACTGATCGGTCCGTCTTTTATTTAGCGAGTAATTTTGAACCGATAAATTTTGTCGTTATAATTAAATAAATAATTAATATTTATTTAATTCACCAATTAGTTCGTTTAATACTAATTAACAATTAATTAGATTTAATAGTCCGTTGACCCGGGTGTAACTCTTACGGGTCAATATCGGTCGGGTTCGTTAATTCGTCGGGTCAGGACACTCTATATCCAACAGGGTATGTTTCCTTGTGAGAGGTAAAACATCAGCAGAAAAAGGTAACACTGTCTGAATTGTTTGTTTCTTGGCTAATTGTTTGTTTCAGAAAATTTTCAAAAGATAAACTTTGAAGGTTAGCTTGGCCAGCTTTAGTAGATATTTAGTGATGTGTCTGTGTGTGCAATAATAAAAAAACATGTGTGTTGATTTTAAAAATCAAAAAGCAAGGGGAAGAATAGATAAGATGAAATAGTTGACCCCTCAAAAATTGTGCTTTTTAATTTTTAATCTTTTGTTTGTGTTTGAGAAGGCAGGGAAGTGAAATATTTCCGTTCTCAGAATGACTGACACGCGTAAGGCAAAAGTGAAAGACATGATCCAAGGTGATGTGCTCGGTAGGCTCAGTTCCAAAAACAAAGGTATGGGTCACAACACTTAAAGATAAAGTATGTCATTTGACGGGAAACACACACTTAGGTTAAGTGCTTGTTCTATTTGACTGCGAAATTGTTCCCGATACACACGCCGGACTCCAAAGTGTTGAATCGAAAATCTCAAAAAGTCGGCGTCCCCTCTGTTTTGTGTGAGCAAAGATCTGGGGATGTCAAAGCCGTCAGTCAAGTCTTGCCTTTGCTTTGCGTGAGCAATGACCTGGTGTAGAATGGTTGACGTGTTAATCAGATTTTCCTCTGTTTTGCGTGAGCAAAGACCTGGTTAGTCTGGATTAACGTGCTTGCAGATCACTGTATATAATTTACACCCCAAAAGATGCCAATGTGCACAACAAAAGAGACCCTCTAGCGTCCAAAACCCTTTAGCCCTGACTTTGTGACTAGGCTTATGTGTTTGATGAAAGGTTACCACCTGACTGATAAACGCCTCTGAGTTGAAATCATACAAGTCTTTGTATATTATTCCTATCTCTTTTATGATCTGTTCTTTCTCTTCTCAACCAAGTCTCGAGAAAAGATTCAAAACTCTGGATATGGGAATGTGAAAATATGTGGTAGGGAATGATCAAGCTTGATAGACTGCACATATTAATTACCTAGGATTTGTGTGTGACTGTCGGATGTTCATAATTAATGCACCTAAAAGATAAATAAGTGACAAACAGCCGGGAAAATGAGGAACATGGGTTTAAGAAGGACCAATATACTGGCAATCGCCTGGACGTGTTCGAGTAACAGATGCTGAAAAGGGTTCCTCAGTTCAGACAAAGACGGTTTGATCCCAAAATAAAACCTTCTCGTTTAGTAATTTGGTATGTTTGTTTTGTTTCTTTTGTGTTATCTTAAGTTTATGAATTGGCCAGGTTGATTTGAGAAGTTTAAATAAATTTTTTATGGGTTTTATGCAAGAAAGTTTGACCCTCCCTCAGAACCTCAGGGGGAGATAATAAAAAGAGTCCTCGGGTTCAGGGAAAGTTGTTTGGTTAAGTAATGCTAACCCGATAACCAGTCATCATTGTCTGGTTAGTGTTTGTTCCATGTTGTGCTTGACAGGTTAAGTGAAAAAAAAACAACTCATGAAAAAAAATCAAGGACTCAGTTGATCAAAGCAAGAACTCTGCTGCTGATCAAGTTGAAGAACCAGCCGGAAAAGGACTTACCTTATGCTTAGGGGAAGTTTGTTGGTTGTTCAAGAAAAGCTTCCAAAGACTCAAAAGACACTGTTCACGAGTTGAGGGGAAGCTAAATGCCGTCAGTTCAAAGATCTACAATCAAGAATGCCAAGATAGAGGTTTTCAAAATTTAACCTCTGAAGTTAATGGCAAGTCAAGACAGTTACTGATGATTCAGCAAGGACTCAACAGTTTTCAAGAAGGAGCAAGTATTTGAGAATCCTCCTCTCATTACATGTTCGTCATTTGAAGTCCAAGCTAATGCTGATTGAGAGAACACTCCCTAAAGTCATTTGTTGTTGCCCAATGAAGATTGTTAAAGAAAGGAATCTTCACCAACCCATGCTCAAGCCAAGGTGAAGACTGCAAGTTCTGAAGATTGAAAGTAGAAGACATTTAATATCACAAGCCAAGGGGAAGATTGTAAGGGAATAATTTGTGGCTTGTGTATTAAATCATCACTTGGCGGACTATTTTGAAGGCCTATGTGATAGAATAGGTGGAGATTAGCTGGGTTATGGTTATATTGGGTCACTGGGCCAATTTAGATGTGGTTGGGCTCAATTAAACAATGTTTAGAGGGAGTTTAGTGGGCCTATATGGTCAAAAACGGGAATTAGTGGGTAATTAGGGTTACCAAAGATAGATTAGCTTGTTTTCCAAGCTAATCTCCCCCTATATAAGGATAGCTAATCTAGGGGTTTAGGGTTGCTGATTTTGGGGTGTTCTTGGTGTTTTCAAAGAAGTGTAATCGAAATTCTCCCATAGAGAATTTCGAACCTTTCAAGTGTGTTGCAATCAAGTTTCGATCTAGCATTCTCAATCGGTTTGTGTGTTTCATTATTTTCCTAATCGTTTGTTCTTGTTTATGTCGTTTATACTTGAATCACTCTAGTGTTTGGATTCCGCACACTCACTAGAGATCGTTATATCGTGTTTGGGTTCTTTTCAATCCTTACACCATGCTGGATAACCGGCAACTGAACCCCTTTCTGCTCCCAACCATAGGGGACCCCATTACTGACCAAATCAGCCACCGAAGCAGAATCTGCCATACGAGCATCATACACCATACGAGAAGTAACAACCTGACATAATGGACCAACATCACTCCATTTCTCATACCAGGCAGACGAAGAGCGACCATCACCAATCTGAACCCAAATAAATTGCCTGATCACCGGCCTAAGTAACAGAAGTTTCCGCCACCCCCAACAACAATTTGGCGGAACACGAACCACCCAAAAATGGCGAGAATGCAATCGGTGAGAGTAAATCCAAGCCACCCATAACGACTCCCGTTTGGTCAATATGTTCCAAATATGAGTAGCCATAGGCGCCCTATTCATATCTCTAAGCCTACGGATTCCAAGCCCCCCTTCATTTTTTGGAACACACAAGTGATTCCAAGCAACCTTAGCCCTACCATTATAGGCCGAACCAATTCCCCAAAGAAAATCCCGCATCTTGGCCTCCAACTCTTTTATAATACGGCTAGGCAAAATAAACATCGAAGCCCAATAAACCTGCATCGACATCAAGACAGATTTTACTAACTGGAGGCGACCTGCTGCAGACAGAAATCAGTTCAAGCAACTCGAAATTCTGTCATTCAATCGCTCCACCAGAACATTACAATCATTGTAACGAAGCCTAGAGGAGATAAGAGGAACACCACGATATCTAACCGGAAGAGCACCTTCGACAAACGGAAGAACTTCAAGAATAGAAACTCTCATAGCATCCGACACATTGCAGAAGAACGCCAAACTCTTTTGCACACTAGGCACCAAACCCGACATATCCGTAAAAAGTTGTAGAGATTTCAAAATACTCTTAGCCGAATAAACGTCACCATGCGCAAACAAAAACAAATCATCCGCAAAGCACAAGTTAATGATTTTCTGCTTAGCACACTTATGATGATACCTAAACACAGAATCACCACCAGTATTCTTCTGCAAGATAAGAGTCAGAATCTCCATGACCATAGTAAAAATATAAGGTGACACCGGATCACCTTGACGAAGGCCCCTCTTACCCCTAAAATAACCATGAACTTGCCCATTGATAGAGATGGAATAGGAAGGAGTAGAAACGCAAACTATAATCCACTGAACCATAGTCTCGTGAAAACCAAATCCACGTAAAACACTCTCCAGAAACCTCCAATTAACAGTATCATACGCCTTCTGAATATCCACCTTAAACGCACATCTAGCCGGCCCAAACCGCCTATGATACTTGTGCATAATTTCCTGAGTAAGCAAAATATTATCCGAGATCCGACGTCCAGGAATAAAAGCCGATTGGTTGACCCTAATAATCTGCCCCAGACCACCTTTGATTCGGTTAGCAATTATCTTACTAATACATTTATATAAAATGTTGCAACAAGCGATTGGTCTATAATCCAAAACAGACGACGGGGTAGAAACCTTAGGAATAAGAGAAAGAAAAGTGTGATTAATCTCCTGGAGAAGATTACTAGTCTCAAAGAAGTCTTTGAGAGCCGCAATAAACTCACCACCAATGACCGACCAAGCCTTTTTAAAGAACGCCGCCGAATACCCGTCAGGACCCGGAGCCTTATCATCCTTCATCGAGAACAAAGCCTGCCTAACCTCATCGTCACTGACCGTTCTGATCATATGAATTGCATCATCATCAGCTAATTTATTAGAGAACAACTCATCAAGACCAACTAGATTAGGATCCCCACCAACACCAAGAAAATTCTCATAATGACACACCAACGCCTCCGGCATCGCATCACCCTCATGAACCCCTCCATGGACATCTTTGACAACCGAGATCCGATTCCTATGATGGCGACACTTAAGCGAATTATGGAAAAACGCCGTGTTAGAATCTCCTGTGGCAAGCCAAGTAATCTTAGACTTCTGCTTGAGATAGCGCTCTTCATCAAGACTGGAAACTTGAAACCTACGCAAGCATTCAGCTTCCCAACTTCTAAGCACATGATTCGAGGGGTTTAAATCCATCGCTTTCTGCGCCTCATCTAACTGCAAACGTAACGTGGTAACAGTTTTATGAACATCACCCTGCATAGTAAGCATCCTACGACAAGGTTTTTTAAGCATCTTGAGTTTTTTCACAAACTTGAACTGATTAACTCCATGCACCACGAAATTCCAATGCTCCTTCACCATCTCCACAAATTCCGGTTTATAGGCCAAGAAATTAACAAACTTGAAAGGAGCATGTTTCTTAGAAGAACAATCAGGAATTTTCAGAACACACGGGGAATGGTCCGAAATTACGATATGGTTGAACCAACACAAACGCATTAGGACACATATCAGTGAAACGAATATTCCCCATAACCCGATCTAGCTTTTTCAATAATCCGGTACTCCCCTTAGGCTTTTGATTCCACGTGAAATGCATACCAAAAGAGTTAAGATCAAACACTTCCAAGTTCAAAACACAATCCTTAAACTCGATCATCCCAATATCAATTTTCGACGATCCCATAGAATTATCATCAACATGAAGAGTGGTGTTAAAATCACCCATAAGCACCCAAGCACTATCACGAACAAAACCCTTATGAACTTCCAGATTCTGCCACACACTCTTCGATTGACATAATAATTAGAAGCATAGACGATGGAGCAAAACAACACCTTCGCAGAGTGCTTGATAACAACTTGCACATGGAGAACCTGATCCGTCATATGAAGCAACATCACCTCCAGAATATCAGTATCCCAACCCACGATAATTCGAGTACCCTTTTGACACATCGACGTGTTAGAAACCCAGTCCCAATGCCGAAAAGTACCTTTACAAATAGAATTATTATTAGCCATATTGACATGAGACTCCAAGATAGCACATAAACTCAACTTATCCTCGTGAATCATTTGGCGAACCTCCTTTTGTTTTAGCGAGCGGTTCAGCCCCCTAATATTCCAAGTGGCCATGCAAATCATTGGGAAACATTAACAGAAGGAGTGCTTTCCCCTTTAGAACCAGTAGCCATGAACATGCCCATTTCATCACCCTCATCACGAATGACCTCCACTTCACTACCTCTTGCACCATTCTCATCATTGTTTTGAGTATTCAAGGTAGAAAACCGATTAAAACTAACAGAACTAGTCCCACCCCTTGGTTCGTTACCATTTTTAAAAACATTCTTGGATGACTCACCACCATTATTCCCCGTCACCGGCCTATATTCAAACTTTTTGGGTTGCTTCTGAACCTGATAACCACCCTGTTTAGTCGTTTTCTTTTTGGTGACCAACGTAAACCCCTCATTATCAACCATAGTAGACTGATTAGCATCCGAAACAATAGGCTTATGTTTTACACATTCCTTGGAATAATGACCAAACACGCAACAATGTTCACATCTCGGTGGTTTCCATTCATACTCCACCTCGACCACTTCCTTTACATAATTTTCACCATTTTCATCCGGAATAGCTAGACTTATCTTTTCAACAAAGTCATGAGCGGTAGAGATCTCAACAAAAGCACGAGCAAAACTACTTCGACCCCACACATCATTACACATCGCAGAAGTATACGCATCAAGGTGTTTAGGTTTACCCACTTTAGTAGCCAACATACTTAACCCATCATCGGTATAGGCCACTAATGGGACATTATGCAATTTGATCCACACAGCCACAGTATCAATGTCCTCCTTCTTAAGAATCGCATTGGGAGACCAAACATTAAGAAACAGTGGTTGATTACGAATCATCCAAGGACCACCCCTCCAACACATCCATAATACCCTTTTGATCACGAAACTGAAAAACGAAAAACCCGTTCCCGTTCATCATACTCTTAGTGATCCCATATTTCCGCCAATTTTGTCTTGTGAAGTATTCAACAATCGGATATGCAAGACTCTCACCCAGAAAATACCCGTACAAAGTGTACCCCATTTGACTAGACACCTTCCTAACCGTATTCAAAGGAATAACCACATCCACCCCATGCTCATTAGCACCCAAACTAACAAGCCGGAAGTTAATTTTAGGGGTACTCGGAATAGCAGAATTACTCACCGTAGCAGCATACGACTTAACCGTTGTTTCCGATTGGCTTGCCACCGGAATATCCTCTTGAATAGACTCCGCCGCTGGTTCTTTTGATTCTACAATTACCTCCACTACCTTAGGCACACCATTACCCTCTGGAGCAGCAACAGACGAAGGACCCTTATGGGTTGGGAATCGGCCATCTATGTTCTTCACTTTTTGTGCCAAAGATGACACTACTTTAGGTTTCGCAGGGATACTAGACGTCTGCATGGGGGCATGCAAACCCTAGCCGCCAACACTATTTCCGATCAAGATCACCCCAAAAGCTAAAACTCGGTTCCAATCAACAAGGAGAATTAAACAATTAACCTGGTCAATAAACCGGAATCGTAGCATTTGGTTGATACAAGATCAGCGATAGGTAAAAAAACCAACCAGAAACGAGCACCCTAAACGAAATAAATCAGCCGCTAACAATACTCGTATCGCACCACACTATCAAACCAATTCGATCACAGGGTGCTATACAGCTATCGAAGGATTAAAATTTGAAAAAACTTCAAACCCTAATCCAACACAGTCTAACACTACTCGTACCAATCAGTGATTGATGACGACAATCACAGGAATGCTAGGTGCCGATCGCAAACGAAAAAGGTGTGGGAAATCAACGCGCCTAAACTTGTCGTTTGAACTAAAATATTATTTTAAATAAATCCATATATATATATATTTATATATTAACTAAAAACTATGGGTTTTACATAAAAAGAAAGATATATATGTATTTCTCGGAAAATAATATATATTGCCCACATAATTCGTTTAATGAAACGTATAGATATTTTATGGGAACTTTTAATTATATAGCTCACTTTGTGAACTCGTTATTGTCACCTTCGTATCAAATGGTTTTATTACGTTTGGTTTATATATATTTTACGTATATATATATATATATATATATATATATATATATTTTTTTTTTTTTGAAACCTTGAACATAGAAAATATATAATATTTATATATATTATATTTTTTGCGTTATTTCGATTAATCGATCGGATTTGGAAAATGTGTCATCCTTGACGTGTTTTGGACGTCATGATAATTCACTTTCGTCGTTCACATTCAACTTAGTTGTTTTAGTCGTTTTGTTTTGTCACACCCCGGACAAATGATTGGGTGTGAGCGAGATGGAATCATAGTCACAGATATACAGGACAACTACTACTAAATTCAAACGTTAATTAAAACATAATATCATTAATTGTTGCAGCGGAAAGAGTGGTAAACGATATTGTCTTACATTTGAACTTTAAAAGTCAAGTTTCATTTATTGAAAACATAAAGTAGTTATTTAGGATAGATGGGGACTAGGACTCCAACGAAGCAAGTCCGAATATAAAGGCGAAGTCCCATTTGCACGGCTTCCATGATCAGCTTATTTACCTGAGAAATCATGAGTTTAAAAGGTCAACATAAAGTTGGTGAGGTTCACAGGTTTAGGACTCGATAGTAAGATTGTAAAACAGTTTTCAGAATACTTAAATGTTACGTTGGCTTACTGTTGTAGTTGTATGATCTCACCTGAACCTTGATTTCAAATACTAACGGTTTACCCACCCATGGTATCCTCGCCCGAGAGATACCGAACAGAGCAGAATAACTGACATGTACCCCAAGACAATATCCGGAAGTCAGAATTGGAGCTACCAATCGGGGCAGGGTTGTCAACCCAAATAGATCTATTCACTAGTTATCGTTTCGAGCAGAACTAATTGAAATCAACTAATGGTGGGATTCAGTTGTACTAACGTTTATAACGATAAAGTACCAGTTGTTGGGCAATCAGTAAGAGAACAGATAATCATACGGCTAACAGGTAAACCATAACATTAAGTTAAAACATTTTATCAGTTCATGATTTCTCCCCCATAAGTGTAAAACAGTTGTAAAGAAAAAGGGGCCGTGAAACTCACTTGATTCAGTGGTAATGATGGATTGCCGAGTGGCAACTAGCAAGTAAAGTCCTAATAAAACATAAGACAACATGCATAAGGGTCCACATAATCATTTGTGTAACGAACGTTACCCAAATGATACCGGTCAAGTCTTGACGTATAATCCCGTTTGTAGCGTTTTGAAAATCCGTTAGTTAATCAGTTTATAAAATCAGTAAATGCAACCGTTCACGTATATAAGCATTTATGTAAATAAATACAAAGAATGAACATGCGATAACGTATCATGAAGATCAGTTAAATCAAGTCTTGAATATTGTTTTTAAATAATAATATTTATTATTATTTTTAAGTTCGCTCGATCGATTGAATAATTGATCGTGTTAAGTTATAATATATATAACTAGGGTTCACAATTATTATTGAAATAATTATTCTAATTTGTCGAAATAATTTTTATTAAATTATTCAAGTTAAAGATTAAGTGATTAAACACAAGTAGGTAAATATTAAAGGTCGTTTTAATATTTAAACTCATGTTATGAAAATTAGGGTTTTGAGTTAATATAAATATAGTTATCATTAGAATAATTATATTTACAAACCAAAATGATTTTAACTCAAATTAGGGTTTCTAAAATTCATAAGGATCATTATTTGTTGAAAATAATTATTTACGATTTGTTACGTCGTAAAACGTTTTTAAATCGTTTAAAGATTTTGTTTTAAATTTCAAATGTTTAAAAATAAACATTTGATCCGGTTAAAACGTTTTGATTATTTTGATTCATTTAAAATAATCAAAAATGTTTAAAATATGATTTTCAATAATTTCTATAAGTCTTTTGATTTTATTTTTATAAAATCATTTTTAAATAACTTTATTTATCAAACAAAGTTAGGGTTTCAATTTTTAAAGACTTTTTATAGAATTATTTACCAACATAAAATATTTCAAATTTTGTATAAATCCAAAGTTTTATACTTTTTGTCAATTGTTCAAAAATATGATATTCTATCATTTTTGAACATAAACTATATCTATATATATTTTATCCATTTTACTTTTATAAAATCTAAACAAGTCATTTAAGTCTTGTATTTAAGAAATTATATTTTTATAAAATGTGACCATTTTATATATCAAGTTCCATGGGGAGATTTTTATAGTTTTAATATCCAAGTAATTTTTATAGAATTACTAACTTTAATATTTATCCATAAAAATTCATTTAAGGGTTTTTAATGTTATCATTTTATGTCCAAAGTCAAGTTATTATTTTCTAATGTCCAACTATGTCCATAAGTGTATTTAAACACCAAATTAGTTCATGAATATTTGTCATTAGCAAATTAGTCCAAAAATCAAGATGATTAACAACATAACTCACCATTAGCAATTCTAGTAATTTAAATCATCCTCAAACATGATTATGACTAAGATTATCCATGCAAAATATGTAAACATCATAATCTAACCAAATGATCAATTTAACCCATAACTTAGCAACATTGACCATGGGTTTCCATTTTAAGCAACTAACTCATTTTTTTTGAGTTAACAAACAACATGATAACCAAGCTTGTTCAAGACTCATTAGTTTCAAAACCATAGGTTTTTATACGAATGAAATCATCAAATACTAACACATTTTCAAACCTTATAACCTTTCGGTTTATAAGC
>JBCNJP010000017.1:38318051-38333272 GCA_039602395.1 Deinandra increscens subsp. villosa | reverse complement strand
TCCTAAAATGGGAACCCACTAACAGACTGATTAATTACAAATTTATACAAATAAACACAATGGGATATTTAATCTTACTAAGCCAGCTAGGCCTACCAATACATCACTAACCGGAAATGCTTTTAACTTTTAATTATTTCATTTAAGCATAAAATTAGAGACCTAAATCCTGATTGTACTATCATTTTCCATGTACTTGCAGCCTGAATCTCAGACATTTTCTGAATTTTCAATTTTTATTTTTACTTTTGCAAATTAAAACACACTAACATTAAAACAAACAGACTCAAGACGTAAGTCTTCCCATCCCCACACTTGAACCACACATTGCCCTCAATGTGGAATGGAAATAAAAATAAAGCAGAAATAAAAATAAAAATAAAAACACACGAACGATGAAAATGCAACGAAAATAAAAGAAAAATAAAGCGGAACGGACTCCCCTGATTAATTATGTAGATAAATGACAGGCGAGCTCGTAACCGCAGGTCCTCCACTGAAATCTATCGAAAGCCTATGCGTGAATATCATCGGACCTGTACGACACAAACAAAAACAAACGGACTCGACTCGACCAAAACATTAGTAACCATTACGAAAAATAAAATCTCACAAAAAATATAAACTAAGGACGAAGTAAAATAAATTGAAAAATCCAGTGGAAGTGGTGTTTACCTGGAAAACGAGAACTCACCGACCAGCTCAAATCAAAAATATAAAAATTTGAACACTTTCCTGGTCGCTCCAACCTCCTCGCGTATCGCGAGGGGTTCCTGCTCAGCTCCTCGCGTACCGCGAGGACCTAACAACTCCGGCGGGTCGACACCTTCTCCAGGCGTATCGCCTACTCCTACCATCCATTCCAGGCGATACGCCTGGAACGCAATTTCCAGAGATCCTTCTAACTTTTGGCCTTGATAATTTTTCTATCTCTTTTGTCCATGTCTCAGTCTATAGTCGATTATTTTTTCAGCCAAACCTGCACTCAAGACCTGCACAATTCACCCGGAATCCACCATCTCCATTTTCCACCTTTTGAGTCTCCCGAATCACCTGCAAACACCGAAAAACACAAAACCGAAAAGACGCAAAAGGCACAAAAACTAAAATTGCAGAAAATTAAAGACACAACTACATAACTATACAAACCCGGGCACTTAATCATTCAGCACAAAACATAACAAGCAACCTCCCAAACCATCCGGAGGCTTCGATTTCACATCTCTAGCCACAAAACTACCGGTTTTCATCCGGTTCCTATTCTCCCAGCTGCCTACCAACTTCCTAACCCATCAAAGCAACCAACTTCAGTAACTCCAACACCATCTTAACCTTCCAATGCTTAAATCGACCCGGAAGAAATCTAATCTTGCCTAGAAAACTCAATGTCGGGTCAAGTTTCGCTAATAGCCACATGCAACCTCCCCACACTTGGCTTTAACCCTATATCATCACTCAAAACACCTAGATCACCAAGTGTGGCTCTCTTACAACTACTCTCAACTACCAACTCACCCCCGGGTTCTACCAACGGGTCAAAATTCTCAGTTCTATCCAATAACTCCTCTAACCCCACGGGATCTTCCCCACACTTATCCTCTATCACAACCTCATCCCTAACTTCTTCAACTACCTCACCGGGTTTCACTAACGGGTCAAAGATTTCATTTTTGTCAACTAATTCAACTAACCCCCCGGTGTTCTCCTCACACTCATGTTCCTTAACCTCTTCATCCTCTTCATCCTCTAACCGATTACCTACCACCACTAGGTCTATGAATGACATCAAAGTACCTATCAAACACACAGATTCGGTGCCCCTATCCTCATGTCTACCCACCTTGAACACAACACTCTCATGATCAACCCTCAAAGTGATGGTGCCCGCAAAAACATCAACTAACGCCCGGGCGGTCCTAAGGAAAGGCCTACCTAAAATCAAAGGGCAACTAGCATCATATGCACTGTCAACTACCACAAAGTCTATAGGGAACAAAAATTTATCAACTTGCACAAGTACATTTTCCACTATTCCTTTGGGCCTAACCACCGACCTATCTGCTAAAGAAATTGTCATCCTAGTCGGCTCTAACTCGCCTAATCCTAGGTGCTGAAAAACAGAAAAAGGCATGACATTGATAGAAGCACCTAGATCAGCTAAAGCACGTGTAACAGAAGAATCACCAAAAGAGCAAGGAATTGTAAAGGTCCCTGGGTCATTAAGTTTCTCGGGCAATTTATTCTGTACTATTGGCGGAGCATTGAGCATCAAGTGTAACATCGGACAAACTCTCGAGCTTCTTTTTATTTGTTAACATGTCTTTTAAAAATTTAGCATACTTAGGCATTTGTTTTAAAACATCAGTGAAAGGTAATGTAATCCTAAGTTGCTTAAGAAGCTCTAGAAACTGCCCATATTCACGCGCATTCTTTTGCTGAATCAACCTCTCAGGATAGGGCACATGCTTCAGGTCGTCCTCTGTGATTGGTTTACTTGCGAATCGCACCCTCTTCTTCTCCTTGGCCGCCTCCCATTTCAACGGCTTCTCTGCAGCCGGCGGTTTCCTAACTACTTCAGCCTCGACGTTTGGTGCGGTACTTGCTGGCGTTACGCTCGGATGCACCCTCCCGTCAGGCGTCTCCAGCTCCAACTCCTCATCAACCGGTTCCTCCTCAACTTCCGCCGGTGATGGACTCTGAACTACCTTCCCGCTCCTAGTAGTAATGGCATTGACATTGGCATTGGGGTTCCTGTAAGTACTACCGGAAAACTGACCCCCGCGGGAATTGAGCTCTTTCAATTGCTTTGCGATGTCACCCACCGAACGCTGTAAGTCCAAGAAAGAAGCTTGCTGATTTCTCAGTAAGGTATCATGCTCCATCAGCTTCTTCTGGGTAGCTTCATCTCGCGCATTCATCTGTGCCAGGATCTGGGTCTGGTTGGCTATAAGCTCCCTCATCTCTCTCAAACTAGACCCGTCATCTCCTCCACCATGGTTATTTCTCGGTGAAAAACCAGATGGGTTTCCTCCCTCTCGCCATCCTGAATTCTGGCCACTCCTCCACCCTGACTGGAAAGAATTACCGAACTGGTTTCGGTTTCCAATATAATCGACTTGCTCAGCGGGAGCAAGCGGGCAGTCTCGGGTGTCGTGAGTGCCTCTACACAGCTCACATTTGGCTTTGATATGGAGTTTGATTTCCTCTAAGGCCCTATAGATGTTCTCTAACTCCTTAGGCGTCATAGTCTCTGAGCCAATGTGACTGACACTCCGGGTAGATGTAGATGGTGCGAGTGATCTAGTCGGGGCCAAGGTGGCTCTCCGACCTCCGGGTGCCTGCTGTTCAGCAAGTGCAAAGCTCTCGAATAATGATTTGCATTCATCCACAGTGAGCTTTTCCATCATATGCCCTCCAGCCGAAATATTGAAATCCTTCTGAACATGATAAGGAAGTCCATTGTAGAACTTTTCTATGATCGCCCAGTCCGTCAACCCGTGTTGCGGACACTTGCTCAGAAGGGTATTGAATCTCTCGTATGCGACCGAATAAGGCTCATCGGGGTCCATTTTGAAGGAATGGATTTCCTCCCGAGTACGTGCAGCCTTGGCTGGGGGATGATACTTTTTCAGGAATTTTAACATCAGATCGTCCCAGGTGGCGATCGAGTTAGGCGGAAGCGTCTCGAGCCACTCGGCGGCTCGAGAGGTAAGGGAGAATGGAAACAAGCGCAGATAGATGGTGTCGTTCGCGACTCCCGTGAGTCCGAACGTGTTGCAGATTCGAATAAAGCGCGAGATATGCGTCGGTGCATCTTCGTCTTCACGTCCATGAAACTGAATGGAATTAGTGAGCGCATTGATGACGTGAGACGGAACTTGCCAATTATTGGTGTTGGCAATGTTGGGTTGGGCGATGGCAAACCGAGCGTCGTTGATACCGGCGCTGGCCTGCTCGTGGACGGTGCGACGGGCCGCCATGGTAGTGAGATCGGGAAATGGAATGGGTTTGGTGTCGCGTGAGACGTGTGTGGACGAGGTGGATGGTTTCGAATGAGTGGTGGAAAGAATGAACGCCTCGAGTTCCGCGCGAAGACGTACGGAACCGTTCACGAATGTCCTTATCGGGATCAGAAAGCGGTGTAAGTTCAGACGGACCTTGCGAACGGGTGTGTGGCATAAACCGGAAGACTCAAATAAAAATTAGAAAAATTTTAAACCTAAAAATCTAGACTCAAAAACGGAAACCTAAGACTCTAGACACGGAAAAACCCTAAAAGACTCAAAATTTCCTAACGACGACCTAAGTTAATTTTGCTATTGCCAAGTGTCCCCGGCAACGGCGCCAAAAACTTGATGTGTTCAGAACGACACTAAAAATACTACTAAAACCTAAATACTAAACCTAGACCTAAGACACACCTAATTTTACCGAAACATACCTAAACCGAGACCGAACCCTAAGGCAAGTGAACCTGTCGGATTGTAGTAGAGCTAAGGAAGACCGGATATCGAACCCTAGAGACACTATTATAGACAAGACTTAACCTAGGACCTAAGAAAGGAAATATTGAGAATTGAATTTGGGGTTTTGGAATTTAGGAATTTAATTAACTAACTTAACTAATGTCTGACAGCAGAACAGAACCTTGAGGAAACAATCAAATGCGAGAAGACACCACCTAGACCTGGAATCCCTAATTAATACATATAACCGAACCTGACTTTGACAATTCTGATGGATCCTAGTTCACCTTTTAAGTCCTTCCTAGTAATTGTTTCTAACGCTCGAACAGGAGTTCACCTTGTGGGTACTTCCTACCTCAACTAAACCTAACCACCCTCGAATCTAATCTAAGGCACCCTAGGCTAGCAGGAGCTACCATTAACCAACTATAAATGACTCGGAATAGCAAGTTAGAAAAATAACCTAGGGAATTTCCTTTTAAGACAACTCGATCCTAAGCAATTAACCAACCCGACTACCCAATAGCTATCACCCTTTTAAGTCTATTTAGCTAAGCAGCATACAAGATTCAGTTAACTAATTATCAACTAACCCTATGACCACAATTCAGCAATCACATTAAATTGCAAGTTTGACCCTACAAGTTAACTACTTTACCCAAACCGGAAGACATCCGCAAGCAAAGCAAAGATTAATCTATAACTAGAAAACTAATTCAAGCACACAAACGCATCATCACATAAAATTAATGGATTTTAATAGAAACAAACATCAATCAAATTGTCCAAAGTCAACTACGATCATAAATATCAAAAGTTCATCATTCGGTCTAGGTGGTGGTATAGATTTAGCCAACCACCATAATCAAAGCATAAGAAACCATAAAAACATAATCTTTAACCCTAAACATGGTTCTTGAACTAAACAAATACAAGAAATCGGAGATAGAAACTAAACCGGATGATTGAATTGAGTGCGGTCTATGATTCCGGTCGAATTCCCTTAATTCCTTCCTTCTTCATCTTCAAAAATCGCTATCCAGAAGCTCTCTAACGTCCAAAGAGTTATTGCCGTCGAATGGGAATTTTTTTTAATCGAAGTCTCCTTCTGTCGTCCAAGAATTCCTCTAATTAATTCTGCCGTGCGAACTCTTCCAATTATTCTTTCGTAGGGTTCTTTTTATAATAAACCTTGATGACCTTATTTAAATTTTCCAATTCTTATCCCCTTTCTTTTGCTTACGTGAGCCCAGCATACCCTCTTTGTTTAATTCTTGTCTTTCTCGTTTTAAATCAGCCCAAATATTATTGTTTCCTTGGTTCATCGGCCCACTATCAAACCAGCATGTCATCTTGTCTTTCATTTGATCCAAAGTTTCTGTTTGTTTAAACCCCTTTTGTATTATACTTTGTTCTCATGAACCAACAGGAAGCGACATGAGTTTTCACTTTCAGTTTTAAATTTCTATCTCAAACTCTCATGTACTTGCATTTGTAGTCCCCTTAAACTTGTATGTCAACCTACAACCAAATATAATTAAACAATTTTGAGCACATTTGACCTAATAAACAAACTTAAAGATAAAATACTCAAACTCACACCAATTTAAACAAAAATGACTAAATACCACATTAAGACTCAAATACTAAAATAAATGAAATACCAAATAAAAATGACTCAAACTCGACTCAATTACTATACAAAAATAAATAGAAAAACAAAATGTGTTTGGCACACATCAGTATACACGATGGTTGTTTGTTAATCTTTTTGTCAAGTTTTCTATTTTAAATAGTTTCATTTAAGTTTTCACACATATCACCTAGGTATGTGTGTCGAGAAGTCTACTCGTTTAGAGATTTACGAACTTACAAATCCACATGTTAACGGGATTGCATGTGTATGAGTTTAGGACTTTATGACCTCACGAGTAGGCAACTCTACACGCGTGCCGGTTTCAAAAGCTTTCTCTTGAATTTAAGTCTTCATAGTCATTGAGTTATGTCCGCCCTACGACCTAACTCATCGATTTGTGTACCTTCAAAGTTTTATTTATGTTATCATTAAAAATCTGTGTGCTTCAGAGAATCATTCGTACCTCGCCCCGGACATTTAAGTTTTGGCAATCCTTGACTATAAACTAGACGGTGGGCTCAAGCCCACAATTACTTGCGTGTAGAGCGCATGCATCTAGGGCCCAAGATTAGGGAAGTTCACCAAAATGAATGGGGAATCAGAGACATCCGAAGACGTATCGGATCTTCCTCCCGTTCACTAAATAGACTTTAGCATTTCCTTATGCCAGTGCGACTCTAGTTGCCAGTCACCTTATCCTCTCAAACCCTCGAGGATCAGTCGCCCCTACGCGATCACTCCTCTTTCATGTGTTATCTCGTCCACTTGATTTTCTCCTTAATATGTACCCTTCATGTGTCTCAGCTATTATTTGTATTCAAGTGTTTTTCTTTCAAATTTCGGAATAGTGTCATGATCTGAATCTCACGTTTCGGATGACACATCACAACACCGTCTCAAATTCATGAATCATCCCCATTGGTGATGTACAGATTTGCTCGTTGCTCGTCCATAACATCTGTGGCGAAAATCCCGTTGTGCTCAACCAACGGACTCCAATGACTTTTAGCTAGTTGAATTCTTAAATTCAACCCTTAGCCACCTTATGAAATCAAATATGGTCATTTTATTCTTCGAGTATCCTAGTTGCACTCTTTCATTGCTTCTTGACTCGGAATTCGGGCTTAGTATTTATCGTTTCATGGTTTTGGTCCTTGGTTTTCCCCTCTAGTTGTTATCTGTCCCAGTGACTGTTCTATTTTGATAAGTCATTCTTTATTGCTCACAGGATTGGCTCGGTAATCTTTTTCATCGCGTATTTTCAATTCTAAATATATGGTCTCATTTGAGGGTCTCTATGGATGGATGTGATTAGTAATCTCTATTAATCGGGATATTTTCGCACTATTAATCTATCATTTTCTCACATTTCAAGTTATATTGTTCAAATTTGTGGATTTTCATATTTTCAGTTCTACTGATCGATTTATACTATCAGATTTCACGCATTTTCAGTTTTGTCATTCGGTCCATGTAATTGGGTAGGTGTATCACGAGTCATGTTATCTGTGACACCTCGTCCAAAAACCTAGGTCAAACCTCATTACGTTGACTTTTAATTAAGTATTAATGTGCGTTAACTGATCTGATTTCTGTTTAAACTGCTAATTACTGTGTCTGACTGTTAACTGATGACGTAAACATAATCCCGCGTTTGTACTAGAAGCGCATACCTGTTAAATGCATAAAGATTTTCATGTATTGATCATGGAACTTCAATAACAAGAAAAATAAATATAAAATGTACTTATATATTTTATCCGGAACTGGTGTCGTGCGCATGAATAATCGACACGGCAAACTGATAAGCGATTGTATGTTTAAAACTATTCGGTTTGAAACAATCTGGACGGTCGAGCTTAAAACTGTTACGAACTGACAAACTGAAAACTCTAACCGCAACTCGTTCAAAAAAAAATATGAAAACTATAACTGATTTCTGAAAAACTGTTATAACCAACTTAAACAAATGTTTTTATGAAATAAAAACATCACAAACTAAAATCGTTGTCAAGACTTAAGCCAAACCTCAGCCGTTAACCCCATTGGGCCCGACTTGGCCCACTAGGCCCAATAAGCCTAAAACAATGAAACCGTCGTCGAACGCGATATTAATCGAAATAAGTTCGATTAACCGTTCGAGATAATCTTGACGTCTCGGCAAGGTATAAATTATTATTATAATAATAATTAAGAAATTCGACCGAGAAGGTGTATTCGGTCTGTGAGACGGCCATGGTCGCTACGCCGTTTGAACACACGCTTTCTACCGCGTAATAACAAAACGCTCACCAGTTTACGTTTCAACCAAAGAATAAATATATTAATTATATTTATTAGAGTCCCGTAATATTTTAGATGATCAGAAATTTTTATGAACCGGTTACGAAATATTAAATTTATTTAACGGGTTTAGAACACGAGATATAATACCTACTTATTCAATAATGCACCACGCCATCTCAAAATATCTATTTTAAAGTATGGCTAAGTGCATATATACGTACCTTCAACCAAATGTTGTTTTGTGTTTTGAATTAGATCCACAAATCCTATCATAGTAAGTGTACACGTTGCCATATAGAAGAGGATTGTTGGCATACTTTTGTACCTTTCATCAAACTAATACCATATATATATATATGCATACATCCATATCCATGCACTACAATACGTACACAAACCCACAAACAAACAAAATTATAAAAGAAAAAAAACTTAAAAGAAATAAATAGAGAAAGAAGAGAGCACCGTGCTCCTCTCCCTCAATTTGTTTTTCCCGGCCGACACCGACCATCTCGCACCTCCTCCGATTTATAAACTAAGCAACCACCGACCACAAACTCCACTTCTTTTCTTTTTCTTGTTGTTTTGTTTCTCACGGTACACAACAGAAGCCCAACACCACCGCCGGGAACCACCTTCAATAACCACCTTCTTGCTCCTTTAACCGCCACCACCGTAACCCCCATAAACCACCACCAAAGAACCGCCACCTTGTCCCTCCCGTTTTCTTCTCCGGTGACCACCCAAGAACACCAACACCCCCCCTTGGTCTCCCTCTTTCTGCCGGAGAAAACAACCACCGCACCACCACCGTGTTGCTGCCGCCGCTGCTATGCCGTGAACCACCACCGAGCACAACCCAAGCACCGTAAAACTGAACCACTACGTGCCGATGCCACAGCTCCACCCCCGCCGCCCGCCGAGCCATCGGCTCACCGTCACCATCATCGCGATCATCATCACCAAACATACACATATATATACGTACGTATATATATATATATATATAACTATATATATATATATTCATATATAGAGAAAGAAGAAAGAAAACTAAACTAGTCCCAGCCCACGAATTCGTTTTCTACCAGATCCTTTATTTTTCTTTTCTTTTCTTTTCTTTTTTCTTTTTTTGTTTGGCTACAAAACAGCCCCAATGGCCAACTTTACACCACCATAATACCACCATCGGACCACCGCAGCGCCACACTTTCACCACCAACGGAAAGTCCACCCAGCCACCTCCCAAACGGCCTCAACGTTTGCCCCTTACGATCACCGTAAACCACCGAGAACTAGCCCGCAAAAAGGCCGCTTTACCTTTCGGGACGACACCTTTAAAGTCGATATTTTTCGATCAAGTCTACGGAGATGTTCTTGCCTCTTTCGGTTCATCACCTAGCCTAGTGCTAGAGGTAAAAGTCTAAACTTTTCAATTTGATTATTTTTATTATTTTTATTATTCGTTTTTTATGTTTATAATCACCCCAAAACGAGTCTTGACACTCCACCCACTAAATATATAAACTGAACAAACCATCCTAAATATTAAACTAACGTTAATATTTAAGAACTTGCGTCACAATATATATTTGACAATCGTTGTGAAGACTAAAAAGAATATAGATTAAGCGGTATAAAAACTAACTCAAAGACCGTCAAAATAACACATCGGACTAAAATATATAAATGGATATATCTTGGACATAAAATATAAGAAATATATTATTGACTATGTTGATTATAAAAATAGTTTTATTTTTATAAAACATATATATATTTCTAAATACCGAACGTTTGGACTCGTAATCAACAACTAAGTGCTCATATTTTTAGATATCACTTTTAATGACTTGAATTTAAAGTTATTAACCCAATAATATTTAAAGACTTGAATATTAGTTTTTCGTATCATATTATTTGTCGGAATAAATAGTATATATATTATATTAATTCCGAACTTTGGACCTAAAATATAAGGTATTATATTTTAGACTGTCACGACGTGAAACTTTTATATTGTTACAAATATATCGACACCACTTCACACAAATATCTCATCTTAATATTTTGTTATTTAAATATTATTTTTCTAAATATAATTTAGAAAAACTGTTTAAGAGATATCATAAACTTAATAATATTTACGAAGCTAAATATTTATTATCATAACGATCAATGGTCAGATACTTGTATCTATATAATCAGACTAAAATGACTTATATATATATATATATAATTATTTGTCTATAATTATGAACTCCAACTTAAATATATAGCGTGAACTTCAAATAATAACTTTATTGTTTGTCTCAATGTTTAGAACTTGACTGAATATATATTTTCGTAATCTTAAATAATTATTTGATTATAATTATTTCTACTATACATATTTATTTGCTATAATATATTCATTAACTTAAATATTTATTTGAACGATAAATATTACGAACGGGTTTTCCAAACATTACAAATGGGAATAAGATGTCAAGACTCGACCAGGATCGTTGGGTAACCAAAACGTTTTCCAATTGAAACAAGACCTAAGACGTGTTTCTATTATTATTATTCATATTAGGACGTCGGTTACTTGTTGCTTGTATCAGCAGTCACGATCATTCACCTTGAACAGGTGAGTTTCACGGCCCCTTTTCTTTACAACTGTTTTACACTTATGGGGGAGAAATCATGAACTGATAAAATGTTTTTTTACTTAATGTTATGGTTTACCTGTTAGCCGTTTGACTACATGTTCCATTCTGTATCCCAAACAACTGGTACTTTATCGTTATAAACGTTAGTACAACTGAAATCCCACTATTAATTGAATTCGATTAGTTCTGCTCGAAACGATAACTAGTGAATAGATCTATTTGGGTTGACAACCCTGCCCAGATTGGTAGCTCCAATCCTGACTTCGTATATTGTCAAGGGGTACACGTCAGTTATTCTCGCCTGTTCGGTATTCTTGGGATAGAATGCTATGAGTGGGTAATCCGTTAGTATTCGAATTTGAGGTTCATGGTAGGATCTTACAACCACGACAGTAAACCAACGTAACATTTAAGTATACCGTAAACTGTTTTACCAACATACTGTAAACTGTTTTTACAAACTTACCATAGAATCATAAACCTGTGAACCTCACCAACTTTATGTTGACCTTTTTAAACTCATGATTTCTCAGGTATCTAAGCTTATCATGGAAGACGTGCAAATGGGGCTTCACTGTAACTTTCGACCCTGCTTCACTGGAGTCGTAGTCCCGACCTATCTTAAATAAACTGATTTATGATTTCAATATCAAACTAAGACTTTTATTCAAATGTAAGACAATATCATTTCACCACAACTTTCCGCTGCAACATAAATGGTATTATGTTTTAAATGACGTTTGAATTTAGTAGAAGTTGTTCTGTATATCTGCGACTATGATTCCGTCTCGCTCACACCCAAATCCGTTGACCGGGGTGTGACAGATTGGTATCAGAGCCGTGGTTATAGCGAACTAGGTTAAACAAATAAACAAAAACCAAACCTGGACTATAACCCGCTCCGAAGCTACCGTTTGCACGCAAGACCAATTCCTTATCATATTGGTTACGTTAACTTATGTTTTACAGTATACGAGTCATTATTACTACAACTGGTACATTTATATCTTTTATTCTAGATACTGTTATCGTGTTACCAACTATGTTCTCTCATGGAATATTATCGCAGAGATGACTTCCGAAGAGGTCATCTGCATATCTGATTCCTCTGGAAAAGACACAGTCGTGTCTGAGTACACACATTCCCCTGAGGACCATGAACTGTCTAGCCTAGTGCAGGACATTCTCACCGTCGGTACTAGTCCGACAGTCCTCATTACCATCGAGTTTTCTGAGACCATTGTGACCCCGTCTCTCAGACGACTCCTCGAACCACCCGATTCCCACCGCTGCTGCTGGCAGTGCGACCACTGCTACTGGTGACATGCCTGAGATATCACGAACAAGCCTTTGGGGTAATCAACGATGAGATCACTAGACTCCCCACCTGGACCGATCTGGCGACACTAGAGACCCGTCCAACCGCCATGGAGCATCACCAGGCTTCCACACTGGGTGTTATGGAGTCACTGCACGCTCGTATGAGTGGTGTCAACATGGCCTACACCGATCTGCGGTTGGCCAACGAGTCCCTCCAGACGAGAGTCGCTTACCTGGAGGAATTCCCTGGGCGAGTGTTCAGTTACATGAACCTCACTGCTCAGATCACCACCACCTTAACTATGCCCTCTGGACCACGCCACTCTAGATAGCTTGACTAAGAATCTAGACTTTTGATCCTTCATTTTAGCAATAAAATATATTTATATATTTTGTTGGGATGGGACTGCAAACCCAAGACGAAGACTTATCCTCTTTTGAGTATGGTATGTTCTACCAGTTGATATGGTGGTAAGGGAAACTAGTATTATGATTATGATCTTCATGTTTAGGGTTGATGTTATCACTGTTATTGTCATTTTATCATGTTATTTATTCACGTATGTTGTTCCCCTCTGCTTCCTGTTTCTTGGTCGTGCTTGCGCGCGTCATGTTTTGGGCATCATGGATGTATGTCGTGGCAGTTATTCTCGCGCATGCAATAACCCCATTCACATATAATCTAGACTTTCCTTTATGTTGACACTAATAACTTAAAGCAAAAGTATGTCGCCTAGACGCCGAGCCACCAAAAACACTTCACCTCCTCCGCCCTTGAGCGCTGTTGAGATCGAGAAATCGATTTCCTAACACATTGCTGAAACCGTCGCTACTACTGCAACCCAACGTCATGCGGACGATGGGGCGCACGGTAAGAGCGAATTAACCAAGGTTAGAAAACACCAGACTACGATTTCACCAAATTGTGTTCAATGTTTTAAACTAACATCGTAAGCCCTCGTAAATGTTCATAAATAGATTTTATGAATATAAGCCCACACATTTTAGAGGTTCTGTGAGCTGCTCACCCTGTCCGAAGGACCGGTTACACCGATATAGCACCTCCATACTTCAAATGCAACCTACACCACACTCTCGATTGTGGTAATGTCTTATGTAACCTCTGCAAGGTTAAAAGACATGTAGCACACGATTGCCCAAATCACATTTGCTACGGTTGCTGGGAAATTGACCATTACAAAAGGAATGCCTGAAGGCGAAGAATCAAGATGCTAACCATGCTAGAGGAAGAGCTTTCGTGATCAATGCCGGAGACATCCGTCGTGACCCCAACACGGTGACGGATACGTTTTTGCTAAATAACCATTATACCTCTGCTTTATTCGGTACTGGTGCCGATAGAAGCTTGTGTCCACCGATTTTAGTCAATCACTTGAAATCGCCCCCGTTGCCCTAGACACTAATTTTGCAAAAGAATTAGCAAATGGATATTGGATAGAAATCGGAGTAATCTACCCAGACTACCCGCTGACCAGTCTTTCAGCATCAACTTAATGCCCATTGTTTGAGGGATTTTCAATGTAGTCATTGGAATGGATTGGTTAGCAGAGAACCATGCTGAAATTGTGTGTCATGAGAAAATGGTTGGAGTGCCATTAGCATACGGCAACACTCTGGACGTACAAGGCGAAAATAGTGGAGCCAAACTAGATATCATATCGTGAATGAAGGCACGGAAAATTCCTATGCAAAGGATGCCAAGCCATTCTAGCTCATGTCAATGAGAAGAAACTGAAAGAGAAGCGCGTCGAAGACGTTCCTATTGTCTGCGAACACCAGGAAGTCTTTCCAGAAGACTTGCCAGGCTTATCTCCAGCACGACAAGTAGAGTTTTGCATCGACCTAACACCCGGAGCCGCCCCGTTGCCAGGTCCCCTTACCGACTGGCACCGTCTGAAATGCGAGAGTTATCTAGCCAACTGCAAGAGTTGCTAGATAAGGGCTTCATTTGTCGAAGCCACTCCTCGTGGGGTGCTCCCGTTTTATTCGTGAAGAAGAAAGATGGAACATTCAGGAGTGTGTATCGACTACCGAGAGTTGAACAAACGGACTGTGAAGAACCGTTACCCGCTTCCAAGGATCGATGACATGTTTGATCAACTTCAAGGATCATGCTTCCATTCCAAGATCAATCTAAGGTCGGGGTACCACCAACTGTGAGTTAGAGATGAAGATGTCTCGAAGACAGCGTTTAGAACACGCTATAAGTCATTACGAGTTCCTCGTTATGCCATTCGGTTTGATTAAAGCACCGGCCGTATTCATGGACTTAATGAATCGCGTGTGCAAACCGTACCTGGATAAATTTGTTATCGTGTTCATCGACGAATTTTTTTATCTACTCACGTAGTAAGAAAGAACACGAAGAACAATTGAGACTCATCTTAGAACTGTTCAAGAAAGAAGAACTCTCCGCGAAATTCTCCAAATGTGACTTTTGGATTCGCGAAGTACACTTTCTGGGTCATGTGATCAACGACCAAGATATTCAGTTGATCCGTCTAAGATTGAATCAATCAAAGATTGGAGCACTCCCACGACCCCAATCGAGATTCGAAAATTCTTAGGTCTCGCTGGCTATTACCGCCGATTCATTGAAATTATTTTTTTAAGATAGCCCAGCCTCTTACCACCCTGACTCAGAAAGATAAGAAGTACATCTGGGATGATAAAACTGAAACTACTTTCCAGTTGTTAAAGCAAAAACTCTGCAACGCCCCAATCCTATCCTTACCAGACGGAATCGACGATTTTGTAGTATACTGTGATGCTTCGCATCAAGGCTTGGGTTGCGTACTGATGCAGCGTGAGAAAGTCATCGCTTACGCCTCTCGACAA
>JBCNJP010000017.1:38302359-38317551 GCA_039602395.1 Deinandra increscens subsp. villosa | reverse complement strand
CAAACCCGGTTATTTGCAAACGGATGCAGCAAGAGTTTTGGAAGACGGCAGATGTATCTGAAGATGGAAAGCAGATTATTGCCAAGATTCAAAGCACTGAGGTGATATTAACTGAAGAAAATTTCAGACAGGCACTCAGACTCAAAGATGTTGCTGCTGATTCCACTCTGCTTGACAAGGAGATGGTGTCCCAATGTCTAAAGGAAATGGGATACCTCACAATGTCTCCTCCCATAATGAAAGCTCTCATTCCACCGTATTGGAGAATGCTCGCACATTACTTGAAAAAGTGTGTCATTTCCAAGAAAAGCTCTACAGATCAGTTGAACCAGGTACACACCCATGCAATGGTGTCACTAATCAGAGGTGTTCGGTTCAACTGGTCCGGGATGATCTTTGAAGATGTGAAAGTGGTTGTGTCTAGAGATAAGAAGTTTGCTGCTGTTCCTAGGTTCATCCAGTCTGTTCTGGATTCAAGATACCCGAACCTGAGAAAGACCAATGACACGCATGATACTAAGCCAATGGGTATTGAAGTGTTTCCGATGATAAATCCGAAGAAGAAGTTGTCTGATAAGATGTCGTTCGGTAACAAGTTTGGAGAGTTTGCAGAGATAGTGAGAGAGGAGATTCCAGTTAACAGAAATGCATCAGTAGAAGAAGAACATTATATGCCTCCTCTTCAGAAGAAAGTTGTTGATCTTCCTGATGACTCTGATTGGGAAGAGTTTGATTTGAATGATGTGAGGATTGGAGCACTCAATTTTGAAGGTGATGAGTCTATCAACTATGATACTTATCTGGATGACATTGACATTGAGGAAGAAGAGACAGAGACGACTGAGGTTCCACTGATGAGAAAATGGAAAGCCACTGGGGATCCTCCCCTCGGTGCTTCTGTTCAGATGATATGACTGAGACTGAGTCGACTGTTACACCACACCACATTGAAGGCCCTAGTGACCCAAGGAGAAGAAGATTGGATTCTCATGTGCCACCAGTCACAAGTTCAAGTGCTGGTCAGTCTTCTTCTCATCCCACAGCCCAAGACAAGGGGAAAGCTGTAGAAACCCCTGAGTTGAGATTGGAGAATGAACTCAGAGCAGAGATAGAAGATTTGAAAGCCCAAAATGCAACACAAAGTGAAATCATTGGTGATTTAATTGATATTCAGAAGGTCCATAATACTGAATTGGAGAATCAGAAGAAGATAAACAGAGAATTTTCCAGGCAATTTAGAGAACTTCATAAGCTGATCAGGCAGCTTAGTTCAGATAAATCAGTCAGATCAAGCATTGGGCAAGGAGATAAAGGTGAAGGAGGTTCAGGTGCAGGTGATTCCTCACAATCACCAGTATTTGATTTTGAAGCTGATATTCCTGAAGAAACTCAACCAGTTTTGCCTGAAGTCTCAAGTGAAGATAAAGATACCAGGGATAGAGATTATATGACAGTTCCAGCTTCTGATCTTGATGGAGCTTGGGGATTTCGAAAATCTCTAAGGAGATTGACTTGTTTACCAAGTCAATCTCACCTATATATAGTCCCATCTTATTTGGTTTTAGGGTTGCTAGTCTTTTGGTGATTGGTGGTGTCATCGAAATTCTTCTAAGAATTTTGATCAAGGTGTAAGCAACAATCAGTGATTAATTCAAGTGTTCATTCTTCAAGCGTATTGATTTGTGTTTGTTATTTTCTGGTTTTAGTACTTTTCGATTATTATCTTTCACTGTTTCTTGAATCAACTAGTTAAACCGGATTCCGCACGGTTTCACTAGTCCAGATATCGCGTGAGGGTTTAAATTTGATCCTTACATTAAGCTCGGCTTTCCCCCAGTTCAGAGCAGGGCCTTTAAATAACCGAGACAAAAACCTGATTTTGTCTTTTCTCCGCACATTCAGTAATATCCAATGCACCCTGTAAACGTGAGTGAATATGAGATGAATTAGATGAACACAAAGAGTAAATACTAATGATTGTATTGATTAGAAGGTCTGGTTGAATACACACAGGAAAATACACACAAAATATGATAGAAGTGATAAGTGTTCTAAACTAAGCCCAAGTCAATCTATTTATAGGTTGACTGACCGATGTACCAGCTGACCAACGAAACCATTTAGTTCGTGGCTCGTTCATTAGCTTACTAACTCATATATAGATCTATTCTTGATACAACACACGAGACACACTGACGCATACAGACTATGCTCTAACAAGACTGCATAAGATCTTCAACTTGATATTCCTTGCTAGTTGTAGAGCTCACTACTAGAAAAAGGACCTTCCTTGACGCGCGAACGATGACGCACATTTTGCGCGTCATAAAATTTCTGTCATATTATAAATTAAAAAACACGGAGTACAGATTTTAAGTGCGCGTAATCCCATTTCCGTCATTTTATAATTTTATTTATCCCGCTAGAAAAATCAGTTCCCCCCATTCTCAGCTTCATCTCCCACGGCTGAAAAATTGAAATGGCGCTCTTCCTCCCCAAATCTCATTATATTCTTTCAAATCCTTTTCCTGCCGAAATCTCTTCATATCATCCATCAGACCGTTCCACATCCCTGTTTAGGAATCGATTGTGAGAGGACCACCGTCACCACCATGGCCGAAATTAGGGCATAAAATTAGGGCTCAGGAGTTCGAGAGTGATGGCGGCTTGGGATTCCACAGCCACCGTCAATTGAAATTAAGGCTCAGGAGTTCGAGAGTGATGTCACAGCTATCCGCAATGGGGTAAGTTAAATTATCGAGATTTTAGTACAAGAAAAGATTGAGAAATTTCTAAAACACTCCCTTGTCTTCCACCAAAACGGTTAACCCCTAAATTGCGAGAATCGAGGGTTTTGAGTTCGAATTAGCTTTCACAAACGTAACTTCTCTCTGCTTTTGGGTTAAATCTTGTGTTGCAATCTGTATTGTAGTTATATCAGTTAATCCTTTTGTTTCATTTATGCTCGAAGATTTATTTTCCTTGTCCCTGATTGATTCAATCGAGTTTTAAGCTGAAGCAACAATGTCGGTAAATCTGAAGATCGAGACACTAAGTATACCTCTCTGTTTGGTTAGAAACTGGTTTTTTCGTTACATTTTCTCGGTTCGTTTGAAGAATTCATAGCTCCTTCTGTTGTAATGATCGTGTTTAGTGTATGATTGAAGAATTGATCTGTAATTCTTGTTCTTGATATTTTGCAGGTTTAGCTTGTAAAATTTGTATTTCTGACACAGTAAGTCTCAGAACTCTGAACCAGCAATCTTTAATTTCACTAGTGTTAATTCATTATAACAGATCAAACTAAAATTTTCAGGAGAAAACACGGTGAGCACCCTCGGTCGACTGGTTCTCTTAATCTGGCTTTTTGTAGTTCTGATTATCAACTCGAGTTACACTGCTAGCCTTACATCTATGTTAACTGTTCAACAACTTTCATCTCCAATCAGAGGATTTGGCTCGTTGATCTCGACCAATGCACGTATTGGGTTTCAAGTAGGATCATTTGCTGAGAACTATATGATTGAAGAACTCAACATACCAAAATCAAGACTTCTTGCTCTTGGCTCCCCACAAGAATATGCTGAGAAACTTGGGGCAGGAGTAGTTTCTACCATTGTTGATGAAAGACCCTACATTGACCTTTTCCTATCAACTAACTGCAAGTTTCAAGTTTTTGGTGAGGAGTTTACAAAAAGCGGCTGGGGATTCGTAAGTATCATCTCCCTTCATATATCACTTACTAAGTTAAGGAGGCATAAATGAGTATAAGAAATCTCAAAACGGGCTGCTCTGGGTTAACCCGTATCATTTTTTTTAGAAAAAAAAACAGTACTTTTAATAAAACAGTTTAAAGAGATTGTATGCGTTAGAGTTAGACTTCAGATGACTCGTTTCTGTTTCATCAAACTTCTGACCCATTTGACTCGTGTTTCTGTTTCATCAAATTTCTGACCCATTTAACTGATATGAGATAAAATATAATATGACCCAGATTAACTTACTCATTATAAGTAGGAAGAAATTGGTGGTTCGCCTTCTAATCATTATAATGTACTGTTTTTTAAGGTGTAATTGCTGTTCAATTTACTATTAGCAGGTGGCTTAAATTGTCTAAAAGCAAAGATTAACAAATATATCGATATCCTAACAACATTTAAAATTAAAAAGAAAATTAATAATTGGTGAATTACATGGATAAGATCAACCCAATTTGACTGTTGGGTTTCAATATCAACAAGGTGATTACCATTAGAAGCACACTAAGTGAAATTAACAATGTGTTTGACATTAGTTTTATTATGTATATTATAAGTCATAAGATAACCTTTATGAGATGCCTAGTTTATTTTTTCATTAAGAAAAAACCTTGATTATGGATATGTTCTTTCTTTTCTTCCTCTTGATTTCTTATAATCTTGTCTTTTGGTTGAAGATTTCGGATACCATAAATCTGATGGGTGGTTGGCTTTTCATGCATGCTCCAGAGTCCATCTAGTAGCCCTCCCCCCACAAGCAAACACACTAAAAAGAGGAAACTCATTTATAAGTCATTTATGGGTAACTTTTTTGAGTTTTAAATGAATACATACCGGATGGAGTAGGGGCTCATGTATGAGCTTGACATACAACCTGCTAGTTAGTTATCAGTTCTCGTTCTTAATTTACTAGCCACAGTTTTCATTGCCTTTATGTGAAGTGAACTTTTCATGTTGTTATTGTTGTATCCTTTATGATCTTGTTGTTCAGTTCATTGCATTTGCCCGTCTTTTGTGTAATTCAAACTACCTTACAAGTTTCGCATGTCTTTATTCTGCAGAAATCTGAGCATGATGGGACTTTTGAATGTTTATCATAAGTAGTTATTAAATTATATCGTGGCCTCTTCGGTGTATATCATTACGTCAAAGTCGCCAATTTACTCTCGTGTGGTTTTCTTGTTTATTAAATTATATCATGGCCTCTTCTGTGCACAGCCAATAACATTAGTATACTAATGACTACTTAATAGGCAGTTAAATAAGTCCAAGGCACATAAATTATAACACATTTCTGTGTGCTGAATTTATATTAGCAGGGGGAATGCAGTTAGGCTCAACTGCGGCAACATATGTATACGTTAATCCAAATTCACCAACCGTTGATTTACTAATGTCCAGGTTAGTGTTAAAGCCATATATGTTATGAGGCTGTTACAATCCATTCTTATTTTATGTCCGTGTTCTTTAAACGCATCCTCAAGAAGAGAATAGATGATCGTAACGACTAAACAGATGCTCAGTGTAAGTAAAAAATTTACCATTTTAATTCAGATATGTACAAGCTCGGCTGTGTAACACCACTTAATACATATAACAGTTCAAACTGATTTCCAACACATGCACGCAGTCATAGAGATCTCAAACGGTAAACCATCGTACTATAAAGCATATCCAAGGTGCCCCAACACAGTGTATCAGAGTGGTGACGAATGGGCATGCACCTCAGATGGAAAATTTAATGTGCCAAGACACACGTAAGTAAAAAAAAACCCCAGATAAATAAACATTAGAAAAGAATTAACATGTGCTATTCATGGACTTGGGTTTTTTTCTCCACTCTAATGGGTTCTGCATGTGTGCTTGCTTCTTTTAATAAGCACATAATTTTATATGTTCGAACTATAAAAGAAGGCTTTATGTTTTATGTAACATTCTGCTATTGGAAAATTGAAATTCCTAGTATGATTACTTGTTCATTACTTTCTTACATATATGTTTTTTATTCAAACTTGCAGCAACAACAGCCTTCCAGACTTCGATGGTTCTTGCAGTAGCCAAGCCTTCTAGTCTCTAAAGGAACGTTCCTCCTCAACTTGGTGAGTCCCCCTGATTTAAAAAGATTTTGACAGAAACAGATTTTTGTCACTTTTGTAATACTTTTTTTTATGCTTACATGTCAAATATTCTCATTACAATCTAATATAAAAATCTTGTATATTAACACAGATTGTTGCATTTGTATTGGAGGCATTCTTTGCTGGTGGTATACCTGAAATGGCTGGAATGAGTCACAGAATTCGTGAGAGGACTGATGCCCTTGATGCTGCTGGGAATACTACTGCAGCTATCGGCAAGGTACATTGTTGTGTGGTTTTGTACAAACAATTTCGGTGGCTAACTATATTTAAAGCACTACTACTACATGCAATTGTTTATGCACTTCTTTATGAAAAAAGTAGGTTCTGTAATGAACGTACAATTGTGTACGAGACTAAGAGTGCTTCTAGCAATTTTACCTTTTTACACATATAAGTAGATGATTTATTGATTTGTTTTTATATTGGTTTGACATTGCAGAATTTGGGATTGGAGGCTGTTGGTGTGAAACTCAGCAAGAATGGAACAATACTGGTATATTTATCTGTTGACCAACCACTGCACGTAATTAGATTTCGAATGGCAAGGAATCCCAAAGGAGAGTTGTATCAATGTAAACTAATGTCATTATCTTTGTAATTCTTAATTATTATTTGTATCAAACTCAATTTGCTATATATATGAAATACATTATTTTGTTAAAAGTGTATTTTTATTTTGTATTATTAGGTTCATTGCCATTTAATGTGAAAAATAGTGATTCTATTAAAAATATATTTTTTTAATTTTTTTTTAAATCCATGACGCGTAAAAATGCGTGTCATTTCCCTTTATGACGGGGGCTTCCTTGACACGCATTTTATGACATGCATTGCGCGTCATAAAATGTGTATCATTGTTCGCGCGTCAAGAACTTCTTGACCCCGGCTTCCTTGACGCGCATTTGCGTGTCAAGAAGACCCTTTCTTGACACGCATTGCACGTCAAGAAAGGCCTTTTTTGTAGTAGTGGCTTACATGGCTGGAACATGATTCAATCAACTGAACCACTTGAGAAGAATTCTTCAATACTCTCCCTTTTCTCCATGCTTGTGAGTATAGACATGAACCTACGATTTTAGAAGACATAAACGCGATTTTCTATTTTCATGCCATCATAAGTTAATCTTGGCACAAAACTTCTCTTTGAGAATCATATTTGAAAATTTAGTATCTTGTGTCTATCGATCGAAAAGAAATAAGAAATAAAAACTTGAGTTAAATACGATTTGCGTCCCTGTGGTTTGGTGATTTTAACTCTTTGAGTCCATTTTTCAGATTATTAACAAATATTGCCTGAGGTTTGCATTTTATTGCTATATGAGTCCCTAGAACTAACTGGGTTAAATTTTCTGTTAAGTAGAAGGGTGTTTAAGTCATTTTATCCAACAGGGACTACTCAGTAATTAAAAAAACTACGGGACCACTTGTGTAATATAATAAAACATTAGAAACTAAAAAAATATTCGTAAATCAGACTTCACCTATCACTACAAATTAAATCCCCCAATTGATTTGCTACACAGTCGGCGGTTTCATCGCCGGCAACCATTCATGGGGCGACGGTGGTGACTGTGGTTTATACAGCGGAGGAGTGTGGTGAAGAGGCTGTGGTGGTTGGTCACCGGTGGAAGAAGATGCGGTAGGGTGGGGTGGGTATATAAACCTCGGCGATGGCAGTGAATGGTGGCGGATCGTCTGATGTCACCGACCACCATAAATTTTCCGGCGACCATCATCACATAAATTCTGACGACCACCATCAAATCCTTTCTTTGGCATTTACAAACTTTATATCAAAAAACACCTAAAATCTTTTTGATTTTTCAAACTTATGCTAAAACACACCAAAAATCTTTTTGATTTTTTCTGAAATGAAAACATAAACATAATACAAAATTTGCACTCTATTTTTTGTTTGGGAAAGATCACTATCTGGGATCATATTGGTCAGAACGCGCTAAACTACAATTCAATTTTAATTATCGCAGCACATAAGCCATGTCGATTGCTGACATAATTTTTTCAACTTTAAACTCAGTATAATCATACTCATAGCATCTCAATATGTTAAGGTACTTATTAATTTTCTTTAACCAGTGTATCCCACTCTATCAGAAATATTCAGATATGCTTTCACATACTTTTCATGTGATTATACTTGTGAATCCCACAAAGTATTTTGTATTCATGATCTCGTCAACTATGTTTCATGCAAAAAAGAAATAAAAACGTTAAATCATCTACCGTAAGGTCGATCTTTTGATATGCAGATAAGGCCTCTGATTTAACAAAATAAGAAAAATAAAACAAGTTGAAATTATATAATTCAACAACGATCAGGTCAGTCTTGTGGACACGCAGAGAAAGTTCGATAAATTATACAAAACACCAAAGAAAATAAAGCAAAACCTCAAATGAACAAGTATCAGTTGGATAATCACATATATGCAGAGATAGTCCGATCATTTGAGAAAACAAAAAAAATCAAACAAGTTTAAATATTTGCAAAATGAACACATGTATGCACAGTGACTTCTTAATTTATTTTCACAAATCTTTTTCTATATCTTAAAATATGCATCAAGATGTTGTCCACTAGGTCAAACATCAAATTTAATGTATATCACATTCGTGTACTTTCTGATTTGCCAAGCCTACCTAGCACATCGAACAATGGTCTTATGGTACTATTGTTTTTTCATTTACTCTATCCGTGAGCCAGAAACGTTAGCTAATGTACCATCATTTCCCAATGATCAATTTCTCAATTTTGATATTTTTCATTTTTTACTGTGATTTCTCAATTTCTTTTCACGTATCTTTTTCTATGTCTTGAAATATGCATCAATATGTTATCCACTAGGTCAACCATCAGATTTAATGTATATCATATTCGTATACTTTCTGATTTGCCGAGCCTACCTAGCACATCAAACAATGGTCTAATGGTCTTATGGCTTTTTCTTGTACTCAATCCATGAGTCAGAACGTTTGCCAATGTACCATCATTTCCTAATGATCAATTTCTTAATTTTGATCTTTTTCATTACTTTTTCTCCACCTAAAATGAAAAACTCTATTTTTGGATTTTTCATTTTACAAATACAAGACACTATTTTTGGCCTTTTCAATTTTCTCCCCCTAAACATATATGTACAACTACCACTTGTAAAATAAACTTGAAAGAAAGAAAACTGATCGACGAACACAGACACTTTTCAGTTTTAGATTTTTGAAACACATTTTGTTTTAAATCAAAAATTCGTTTTGAAAGATTTTTTGAGAATGATAAAGCAGTGAACTGCTAAATTATGCAAGTTCTTCACTATTAGCAACATAAGCTTGTTAGGTATTCTTGAAGAAACCCGCAGACACCAAATAAAACATTAGTGGTTTTGGGATCGGCCCGAGTCAAAAGCCTCGGGTTGCTCGGTGTCTTCAATGTTGATGTAAACTTTGGCAATAGGTTCATTAAAAATTTTATCATTTTCATAAAACATTAGTGGTTTTGGCCTTGGAAACAACTCGGGGTTTCCACATCATCGGTGATTGAAAATTTTTAATTGAACTAAAAACTTTATCAACTGGCGTCTTTGTCCGAGATGGCTTACTAGTTGATGTAAACTTTGGCAATAGGTTCATTAAAAATTTTATCATTTTCATCCACATATTTAGCAGTATTTGTCACATAGGATAGAGTGCTCGCATTCGTCGAACACAGAGCAGCGAGATGTCCTGGCTTACGACATGTGTAACACTTTCTTTGTAAAACATTCAATGAACTGCTATCAAAATTAATTTTAAAAATTTGTTTTTGATTTGAATAATGGTTGGGTTTCCGACTACACTCTTAGCCGAAGAGTCATAGTAACCAAAAGAATTACTAGAGCCAAATGAATCAAAGAAACCATTGTAAACATCATACCTCGAAGATGAACTTCGTGATGGATAGTTCGCATCACTTGAAGAACCTCCAGAATAATAACGACCATTTCTTGATAAGAAATGTAACAACCACACATATATTATATTATAAAAACAGCAGTCGGAGTTTTTCGCGTTTCATTTTACATGCTTATTTAGTATAATTAGAACACAAGCATCAATGCACAACACGTTGATTCGATTATGAACCAAGTAACCATTTGCGGTAAACAACTTAACGCAACCATTTGCATGTGTTAGAAAGCCCAATAAGCCAATAGTTAAGCCCATTAAGCATAATGGATCACTAGAAGGCCATTTAGAATAATATGGGCCATGAAGTGAACCGGATGCCAAGCCCATTAAGAAAAGTGACATGGGCCGTAGCCTAGTGTAAGCACAATAGGACGGAAGCTGGTTGGGCCCCAAGGCTTAACTAAGCCCAACTTAGGACCAAATGATTTGGGCTAAGGAACCCGATAGCTTAGAGGCGACATATAGTCCAACTTAGAAACCCGATAGGCCCAGTAGCCAAACCCATCAACCACTAAGCCCGATGACCAAATTGGTGAAATAATTAAAACCGTAGGGACTAGAAGTTTAGTTTCTACATGGTTGTAACCAATAGGAGACCACCGCCAAAAACCACCCAATAAAACCTTTACCTTGTTCCACATTTACACGTCCCCACACAACCAATCCAAAGCAATGCATGGAACTCGATCAATTGGAAGGGATTGCGTGACATTAGAGGGGTGTGATAAGACTCACATCCAATAGGGTCGCATGCAACACACGGGTCGCCCATTGACTCATGTGTAATAGTCAGATATTGAAACAAGGATAAAACCACCACCAATGTGTGACAATCAGTCTTTTCAAGTCTTTTCCTGATTTATATAAACTTAAAACATTATAAAAGTTGTGTGAACATTTATGTAATTGACTTGTGTTGACCTTAGCAACTAGCGTTTGTGTAACCATCACTATATGAGCATGCACTTGAGTCTAGACGTTTTATATTTTATGATTTTATATAAATCATTTTCTATAATTTTATTCTTCATCTTATGTGAGAGTTATACTTGTGATTTTATGTGTTATACAAACTTTGAGGGATTGGACTTGTCAAAAGCTAAACTTTATTCCCTTAAAGTAAACTTAGAGGGACTATTTTTGACATCTTAACAAACTCGGTTTGAGCTACAAGAAACAATCGATCTCTTTGGTTACCGTCACCTTTAACACGGGATTTTCATCGCTGTCAGTTATGAACTCAGACCATCAACACCATAACTCTATTATAGTAGCCATTGATCCTCCATCTCTCATTTAATCGACTTCTGCTACCATCCACCACCCTAAAAAATTCCCCTCCCGTGAACCCTCGATCTTCAAACTCAACATCACCATGAACCAAGTTGAAGAACCGTGGAGAAATCCGGCGATGCACACGCACGTCTCCGATCATCAACACCGTCTCTAACCTCGTCACTCTGCCGTTTCACACACCCCATCACTTGTTTTCCTCACTGTTGCGCCACATTTCAGCCACCGTTCGACTAGCTTGAAGACCTGTTCAATGTCGACAGCCGGTGGGGGACGTCACCAGCGAAGAATAGTCCATGAGAACGGGTCACCGGCGAACGTGAAACGCCATCGTCATCATCCTTCGAGTCTGTCTTCGTCTCAACATAAGGTATGTATATGTTCTTTTAGGTTTCGTATGCTCCTGAATGTATTTCATATTGCTTGGATGTTGGTTATGGAGGTCCAGCGAATTAGGGTTATGTTATGAGGAAGATGACAACCGCGGGTAAATGTTAAATAAATTTCTGAATCAAATAAAATCAATAAAACGCATTATGTTCTAGTGGTTAAGGCAAAGGTCGTATAACCTGCATGTCGCGTGTTCGTGCCTCAGCTCCCTATAATATTTTTATTTACTTTCCTATAAACCGATTTTGCCCTATGTGTATTCAAGAGACCTTTTGAACGAATTGTGAATCAAATGGAGGCCTAGCCCAGTGGTATGGGGCGTTGTAAATTGAACCAGAGGTTTTATTTACTTTCCTGAAAACCGATTTTTGCCTTCCGTGTATTCAAGAGACTTTCTGAACGAATTGTGAATCAATTGGAGGCCTAGCCCAGTGGGATGGGGCTTTGAAAATTGAACTAGAGGTCACGGGTTTGAATCCAGTGACCTTCGCTTCTCGGTTCCTCTTATTCTATTTTTTTAAGAACTCGTTTGACCCAAAATATCACCAATCGTTTCCCATGATATTTTGGAACCTTAGAGATCTTCATAGACATCGTTATCTTCGTTCTTATCTCATAGGTTTATAAAATATGATTATTATGTAAAATATTTGGTTTTTGACAAATAATTATAAATGGTGCGTATTTGAAAAATTGTATAAATATACGTATTTGGAAAATATAAAACGAACGTTTTAGTAACCCTTACATTTGTGTAAAGATATATGTATTTTGTGATATAAATGTTCTAAACATTAGTTTATATTCAAATAAATACTTATAATTAAACATATAAGTATATTTTGGAGTACTCTTTATTGATATAACTATTATTTTATTATTCGATTTGATGGAGGAACATTGTCATTTAATAATGTACTTTTCTTCGATTTTCGTAATCGTCATGTTCTTGGCTATGTGCCATCTGTGACTCATTCCGGATTTAGTAATCCTCGTCATGTCATGTTATGACATCATTTATTTTCGTCGTTGTTCTAGACTTAGGGGCTGTTTGGTTCGTCTTTTTCATTTGGTGCTAAATGAATAAGCTGTCTGTATGGTAAAGAAGTGCTGAATCAATAAGCTGCTGAATAATAATGTGCTGTTTGTTTTGATATCTGAATGACCGTATAATCAAAACAAAAAAAAAACACTAACAAATCACTATGAGAACAAAAAGAAATCTATTTTTTCTTTCATTTAGCATGTCCCATATTGGTGTGGGAACAAAACACCAAAATTTTTCCTTCATTACCTTGTCCCATATTGGTGTGATAATAAAAAATCTATTTTTTTCTTTAATTTTAGTTTGTCCCACATTGATTTGGGAACAAAAATATAGTTAGCTTATATATGAAAACCTACATGACATGTTAAGTTCTTATGTTGTGTTTTACTCCGGTGTCTACCCGCGCGCAGGGGGGGGGGTGCAAATTTGATGAAATTGCCTTCCCGTTCGCACGACCTGCGGACACGAATGCAACTCCGAAAACTGTGGGCGAGCACAAAATAGGTTTTTGTGTCTCATTTTTTGCTTTGCTCAACTCACTCCAGCTCGTCGTTTTGCTCGCAGACCCTCCTTCCCTCGTTTTTTTCTTCCCCAGCTCGCACAGCTCCTTCCCTCGCCTCGTCTGTATGATGCAGCTTCGATTTCTTGCCTGGATCGGACAGAAGTAAATGTCTGTTTCGGTAAGCCACAGCCCAGCGAAACAAACACGTCTGTATGGCTAAAACGTCTGATTCGGTCAGCAAATTTACCATTAAGACACCATTAAGTTCGAACCAAACAGCCCCTTAGTAACTTTCGATTGAAGACACACTTATGTTTATTTGGTCGTTAGGTGTTTCGTAGTATACACAAGACCTGTTATTCACTATTGGCTATTGTTACTTATCTGGAAATTGCTCTGCACATAAAGGTGAGTTTCACGACCCCTTTTTACCTATTTTAATCCTGTTGGGGGAGATTAACATGCAAACACTTGAAATGTTAGATAATTATATCCCCTGAATGATAGTGGCACACTTATGATAATGTCCTCAGTTTTAGAGTTACTATTAATGTGACATCAGCGGAAACTTATTTAGTAGATCTACTGGGTTTGACATCCCCACCCATGTCAGTCGCGCTGACACGATTGGATATCGAACGGGTTTTATAAACTTCTTAGCCTTAACGAGAAACAATTGAACTTGTCGAGCTTCAGTAACTGGATAGCTAGTTTATCTAGTCAAACGTGCATTGATTTCTTGAAAATAGCCTAGCTAGCTATTGATATATTATCTGGATTTTAAATTGAACTAGAATATGAACATGAACTGTTGTTGAACAGTGAATTTACATTAAACTGGAACTAATTATGAACTAAACCTGTGAACTCACCAACCTTTGTGTTGACACTTTTTAGCATGTTAATTCTTAGGTTGCAGACGTTCGAGTATCACGAGTACGCATGCATGAGTCTTTGAAACACTTTTAGCGTCTTTGGTCAAGTCACTTCACGTCACCTTGGGTGATGGTGTTTTACTTGAATACTTTTATTATACTTACGCTTTCGCATTTGTAAAATCTGTATTTAAATTTTTAATGAAATATACAACCCTTTTATTAATTATTGGTCGTTTGGTTTGACTAATGGATTGCGATCCTGGTTTGTCACGCTCCCTGCGGTGGTATTTCGCGCGTGGATTTTTAGGGGTGTGGCAGATTGGTATCAGAGCCATTGGTTACAGCGAACTAAGATACGTCTTAGACTGTACCTGGTTTACAGTATGCCGTTTACATTATCCAATCTCCTTATACTCATAGTGAGGAGCTGGTTATTCTTTAGTCGTTTTCCTTAACCTCTTTGAGCCATGTACCTTTTGGTTAACATTCATGTACGACGAGACATCAAATCACATCTTCATAATTGACGAGTCGTTTCCTGCTCGGGATTATTCTGGATTGAACCACTGGGCGTAGTACCCATATTATGGACATATGCTGCATAGGGAAGGTGGTGTAATGCTTATTCCTGTCCTTAAACCTTTCCCATAACTTAGGAGGTTCTTGTTATACCTGCCTTGAATATGCTGCTCAACTCTCATGTTTAGGGAACGTAATCATGACGTGCTAATAGTACGATCATTTAATTCCAGAAGTGGCAACATTGTGTGAATTCAATTGGTTGCCCATGGGGCACTTGTATCAGCCTCTGTTACCCCAATCGTTTTCGCATTTGCCTTGATCTTTTAAGATTCCCCTTTTCTCGTTTATATTGTGCTGTGTGCCGAGATAACATAATTTGAGAACAACTCTTATAACCCAATCAATACCTGATGTGTATTGACTAATATTTTTTTCCTCTTATATATATATATATATATATATATATATATATTATATATATATATATATATATATATATATATATATATGATTGGTGATCAAGTGGGTATGTGTAATAATCATTCTGTACCTTCAAGCTAAACTAGGGTCATTGTGATATACCCTATTCGAATTTTGTTAAGCAAAATTTATGGTTGACTCGCTTCGGATGGTTCATTCCCATTTAAAGGAAACATTTTATCCTTGAAAATTGTCTTTTTAACAAATTTTGGTCAAGATA
>JBCNJP010000017.1:38172901-38301859 GCA_039602395.1 Deinandra increscens subsp. villosa | reverse complement strand
TAACTTAAACGAATATATATATATATCCACACATGTTTTCACATGACATATATAAGGATATAAACCATAAATAACCACATAAAATGATATAATAACTCATAATTATTAATTTTACGTTGACATAAAATCAGAAAATATCAAACGTTTAAACTTATGTATAACTACGTGACACATTATCACATAAAATCATGAATAAATTACATGAATATATATACATACATATCACATAAAACATAAGTTTAGTCGCCACATAATATAACGAAACATTCACATGAAATCATAATGTACGATTTACATAAAATGAAATCATAATGTACGATTTACATAAAATCACAGAATATCAAACATCTAGACTCACGTGTATGCTTGTATAGTGATGGTTATACAAAACACTAATTTGCTAGGGTCAACACAGTCAACACATAAATGTTCACACAACATTAAATACAGTTTAAGTTCGGTTAAAGTCAGGAAAGGACCTGAAAAAACAGATTGTCATAAATTAGGCTAGATCTATGTCCTTGTTGATGATATGTCGTAGATCTAGGGGTTTGACTTCCAAGACTTGATTTTTATGATTGGAATTGATAAGATCTTGGTCATATATGCAATCTAAGTATAGATCTAAGAAATTAATCATCAAGATTACATTTTTATGCTTTAAAATGTTTAGATCTACTAATCTCATGTCATCTAGGGCTAGATCTAGGAATTTGTTCATCAAGTTTACATTTTTATGCTTCCAAATGACTTGATCTACCTCATGCTTGGTATTTTGGACTAGATCTATATGTTATGATCATCAAGTTGGTATTTTTATGACTTAAGAGGACTAGATCTACAATTTGCATGTCATCTAGGGTTAAATCTATGTGTTTGGACATTGTGGTTGGATTTGTATGCTTTAAATGATTAGATCTATATCATGCTCTATATTTAATGTTAGATCTATATTTATTATGATGAAATCAGCCCCCTCTTGTCATGAAATGTTTAGATACATGTCTCATATGATTGGATATGTTTAGGTTTATGCCATATATGTGCCTAAAAATAGCTGGACCCATGTTATGTACTTGTTTGATGATGTTAAATGACTAGTTCGATATTAGGATTAGCTATATCTATATACTTCATGATATATTTTGATTAGATCTAGGTTTGCATGATAGATCTAGGACTAACCTTGATAAGATTGCTATAAATTATGTGCATATTGACTTATTTTGACTTTCTTTGACTTGGTTCGACTTTCCATGTTTACTAGTCAAATTAGGACCCTTTGACCTTACCTTTAGTCTAGGATTAACCTATCATGAAACCGTACGTTATTATCTCATCGAATCACCAACGAGTCGTCGAGTTGGATGTCTCATGAAATCCAAAATATTTATTTATTTATCTATTTCCTCTATTTTCATCTAGTCGTCAAGGTCACTCTCGGAGTCTAGCTTCCTCATTGTGTGGTGTCGTGTCTGTGTCATATCTCCATTCCAGGTGAGTATTCATAGCCCCACTTTCTTTTAAACATTTTGGGGTGCAACATGTACCGTATCAAACTAAATCTATGTTCTTTACTCGGAAACTACATGCGAACTCTATGTTGTTATATGTGATCTGGTATGTGAATTTGTGTGCTTATTGGTTCTATGTTGTGGTTGGACTCATACTCATACTCGCGTGACATTAACTGTAAAAATCTAGGGTTACGGTATTAGATCTATTGGCCTGACAAGCCCACTTGGTCTGCCTCGCGTGTGGCGCCTTGTGATTGGAAACCTTGAGGTCAAGGTTGGCTCATGCAGCTTATTTGCTCTATCTCATTTACTGGTTTGCTTTACTCGATTACACTTAACTCATTAATTCGTGTCATAAAACCTATGTAGTACACTAAACCTATGTTTACTCACTAACTATTCGTAGTTAACCCTTTTTTGTACATGTTGCAGGTTGCCGATACTTGATGATTGCTTTGTCGTTGACACCATAGGATTGAATGTGGACGTAGCGAGACTTAAATAATTAAGTTAATTTGTTTCCATCTTGTTGTATTATGCATTGTATTGAACTGGTTATTTATGATCAATGAAATGGGTTGATTAAGAATATGGCAACCTTAATAATAGTGTTGTGTGCATCTGGAGAATCATTTCGCCCCGACGTTTTTCGTTATCGGTTGGGGTGTGACAGCGAAGGCTGGCGAAAGGAACCCTTATGGTCCGCATCGCGCCCAGGCAGGGGCTCCTTTGGTCGGTTCTTCCATCCGTCGCGTGAACATTTCTTCGTTTTTTTTTGTTGCTATTTTCGAGTCCCGTTTTCACACAAATTACTCAAATCATCATCCCATCATGTTAACCACATTTAGTCAACTCAAAATGAATATAAATATGCCCCGTAACTCATAGAAATGAACACATAGGGTCAAATAACGTGTTTTTGGTAGGTTTTGATGTTCGTATCGATTTTGGGCAAATCACCAACGCTTCGCGACTCCATTAGGTGTGTGATAGCTCGTGACATGATATTTGATTATTACACTCATAAGTATATTGAAATTAACATAGATAGACAAATAGGAGATTCCCGGTAAACGACGAATCGTGTACCGAAATCGCGTAAAAATTAGAAATTGCTTTATTTTTTATTCAAGGTATCCAATTTGAATCCAATTGATTTTAATTAAGTATTTTGTTTAGAAAAACGATTATGAACCATTTAAAACATTAATTTGGGGTATAAATACCCAAAACTTCTCCCGATATTCAATAATAAGCAATTCGGTAAAATGCGAAATCTCAAACTGGGTTGGGTTTCTTAATCGGGTAATCTACATATGTTACGGAAAGCAGCATTGGCAGCGGGTAGTGGAGACTTTTAAATGACGGTTATCGAGATGGAAGGCAAAGTCATTATTGATGTGCGCTAAATTATACATACTTTTATATCAAATATTCCTCACATTTTATATCTGACTAACTATTATTAAAACATTATGATATTGTTTTCTTTTTAGTTTTTCAATGTGATCCAGTGAAAATCACAAAAGAAGACAGAATCGCTCAAAAATGAAGAATATATGAAGACTTCGTCATTTTGTGCCAAGAACCGAGCTTTAACCTTGCAAGATGGACTTGATGCCCTCATACAACCTTCTCTCAAGTCAAGACATAGTGGTAACCCCAATACTCAACCACATCTCGAAGCGCAACTGCTGAAAGACACCGGTGCAGTCGGGAAATGCCCTAAACTTCGCAGAAGCATATCTCGGGCTAGAAAATTAGTTACGGGACCCATGAGTAGTGAATTCTGAGTATCTCGGCGAGTGGAAGATGATTTTTGGATCAACACGCCCCGTGCCATACTCCAACATGCCCCGTGTTAAACCTAAAAATTGACTTTTTGGGCACACCCCATGCCCCACTCAGCACACAACGTGCCCCTGACCACCTTGGCAGAAGTCTCTGACATAGCACGGCCCGTGCTCCTTCAAGCACGCCCCGTGCCACTAACACCGTCGGCAGAAGACTGTGACATGACATGCTCTGTACCTGGAGAAACACGGCATGTGCCCCTGACAAGCTTGCCAGATGACTGACGGATCTGACATGACACGACCCATGCTCCAAGAAACACGCCCCGTCCGCCCCTTTGACACACACACCCCGTGCCCAACCAGGCACGGGTCATGCCCACCTCGGCTGGTCTATAAATAGAGGAGCCTCTTCACTTCCAACTTGCTCATTCTACCCCCCCCCCCCCCTGTCACACCCCGGTCAACGGATTTGGCTGTGAGCGAGACGGAATCATAGTCGCAGATATACAGAACAACTTTTACTAAATTCAAACGTCATTTAAAACATAATACCTTTTATGTTGCAGCGGAAAGTCGTGGTGAAATGATATTGTCTTACATTTAAATAAAAGTCTTAGTTTGATATTGAAATCATAAAGCAGTTTATTTAAGATAGGTCGGGACTACGACTCCGGTAAAGCAGGGTCGAAAGTTATAGTGAAGCCCCATTTGCACGTCTTCCATGATAAGCTTAGATACCTGAAAAATCATGAGTTTTAAAAGGTCAACATAAAGTTGGTGAGGTTCACAGGTTTATGATTCTATGGTAAGTTTGTAAAAACAGTTTACAGTATGTTGGAGTAACAGTTTACGGTATGTTGGAATAACAGTTTACGGCATGTTGGGATAACAGTTTACGGCATACTTAAATGTTACGTTGGTTTACTGTCGTGGTTGTAAGATCCTACCATGAACCTCAAATTCGAATACTAACGGATTACCCACTCATGGCATTCTATCCCAAGAATACCGAACAGGCGAGAATAACTGATGTGTACCCCTTGACAATGTACGAAGTCAGAATTGGAGCTACCAATCTGGGCAGGGTTGTCAACCCAAATAGATCTATTCACTAGTTATCGTTTCGAGCAGAACTAATCGAATTCAATTAATAGTGGGATTCAGTTGTACAAACGTTTATAACGTCTCTGTACCATAGTTTGGGATACGGAATGGAACATGTAGTCATACGGCTAACAGGTAAACCATAAAATCAAGTAAAAAGCATTTTATCAGTTCATGATTTATCCCACATAAGTGTAAAACAGTTGTAAAGAAAAGGGGCCGTGAAACTCACTTGATTCAGTGATGATGATGGATTGCCGAGTGGCAACTAGCAAGTAACGTCCTAATAAAACATAAGACAACATGCATAAGGGTCCACTTAATCATTTGAATAATGAACGTTACCCAAATGATACCGGTCAAGTCTTGACGTATAATCCCGTTTGTAGCGTTTGAAAACCCGTCAGTTAATCAGTTTAAAATCAGTAAATGCGAATGTTCACGTATGAAAGCATTTATGTAATTTGAATACAAGTATTGAACATGTGATCACGTATCATGAATGCCAGTTCAATCAAGTCTTGAATATTGTTTTAAATAATAATATTTATTATTATTTTTAAGTTCGTTCGATCGATTGAATATTTAATCGCGTTAAGTTATAATATATATAACTAGAGTTCATAATTATTATCGAAATAATTATTCTAACCTGCCGGAATAATTTTATTAAATTATTACAAGTTAGAGATTAAATGATTTAACACAAGTAGATAAATATTAAAGGTTATTTTAATATTTAACTTATGTTATGAAAATTAGGGTTTTGAATTAATATAAATATAATTATCATTAAAGTAATTATATTTACAAACCAAAATGATTTATAACTCAAATTAGGGTTTTTAAAATTCATAAGGATAATTATTTGCTGAAAATAATTATTTACGATTTATTACGTCGTAAAACATTTTTAAATCGTTTAAAGATTTTGTTTCAATTCCAAACGTTTAAAAATGAACATTTGATCCGGTTAAAACGTTTTGATTATTTTGATTTATTTAAAATAACCAAAAATATGATTTTCATAGTTTCTATAAGTCCTTTGATTTTATTTTTATAAAATCATTTCTAAATAACTTTATTTATCAAATAAAGTTAGGGTTCTAAATAAAAGACTTTTTATAGAAAATTCTCAACATAAAACATTTTCTACTTTTTTTCGTATAAATTCCAAATGTTTTATACTTTTTTGTCAATTATTCAAAAATATGATATTCTATCATTTTTTAACATAAAATATATCTATATATATTTTATCCATTTTATCTCTTTTATAAAATCTAAACAAGACTTTTAAGCCTTTTATTTTAGAACTTATATTTTTATAAAAAGAGACCATTTTATATATCAAGTTCTATGGGGAGATTTTTTATAGTTTTAATATCCAAGTAATTTTTATTGAATTACTAACTTTGATATTTTTCCATACAAATCCATTTAAGGGTTTTTGAGGTTATCATTTTATGTCCAAAGTCAAGATTATTATTTTCTAATGTCCAACTATGTCCATAAGTGTATTTAATCACCAAATTAGTTCATGATAATTTGCCATTAGCAAAATTAGTCCATAAATATGAAGATTAACAACTAAAAATCACATATTGACAATCTAGTCATTTAAAATTATATTGAAACATGATTTTAACCACATTTAACCATGCAAAAATATATAAACATCATCAAATAACTAAATGATTATACAAAATCATTAAATTTGTAGTTTAATCCATAGGTTCTAAAACACAACATATTTGCGATAGAATAATCATTCGGTGGTTTCGATCATTAAAAGTCTCGGATTTAACGGTTTAGTTGTCAAGACTCAGGGACTCGTTTGGGACGTTTAATAACGTATTAAAAATGTAAACGAAAGGATTAAAAACGACTCACAATGCGAGAGTGAAACCGAGAGGAAAAGAAGGAAGGTGACGGGTTTCGTGGTGGTTCACGGTGGCTGGACAGCAGCTCGCGGCAGTGGCAGCAGAGAGGTGGCGGCGGACTGGTTCAGTGGCAGCAGCAGTTGGTGGTGGTGGTCGAGGTTGGTGGTGGCAGGTGGCGGATCATGGTGGTTTGCCGAGAAGAAGAAGGAACAAGAAGGTGGCGGTGGTGTGGTTCACGGTAGAAAAGAAGGAGAGAGGGGGGCTGCGATGGTGGTTCACGGCAACAGCTAGCAGCAGCGCAGAAGTGGCAGCAGGTGACTCGTGGTGGTGGCGCACGGTAGCAGTAGCAGTGCAGCAACAACTCCGGCAGAGAGGGCAGCAGCAGTGGCAGCTGCTGTGGTTCTCGGTAGAGAAGAAAAAAGAGAGAGGGGGGTTGGCTTACTTGTTTACGTGAAGGAGAAAAGGAAGGGGAAGTGGTCCATGGTGGTGAGTCAAGGTGGTGGTGGCCAAGTGTGACCGTGGTGGATGGTGATATGCTCGACAGAAAGAAAAAAAGAAAAAAAAAGAAGAGGGAATGAGAGTGAAAGTGTTGGTGTGTTTGAGTGTGTGTAAGGTGAGTAGGTAGAGTTAGTGGTGAAGGAGGGGGTTGTGTCATGCCTTACTATTTGGTGATCATTTGCTAGTTTTAGAGTGATAGGTTAGGGAGATGTGTTCATCTCAATCACCACATTTCACCAAAGGAGTCTCCTACACTTGCCTTTTATAAAATGTTGAGTAAGTAGGTGATTTGATTTTTATAAAATTTGCCATGTTTTATAAAAATGGTTTTTGTGTAGTGTAAGAGTTTTATAAAGTATGGGAAGGATGGTGATGACTAAAATCATACCTTTTAAAAATCATAAAAGTATAAAAATTAATAGAAAAGGTGGTGATTAATTTTTTTAAAATTTAAAGATGTTAATCCATTTTATAAAAATTAATGCAAAGTTGATGGGCTCAATTTATAAAAATAAACCCATTTGAATTGGGCTTATGTTTGGGCCAAAATATTTAAAAGAAAAGTGTGATTGGGCCGGTTCGTCGGTTATGGGCCGTACGGGTCCAAACGGGGCACTGGTTCGAGGCCCGGGCCCGTTGTGTGTCGGATAGGTTTTCAGATTGCCACGATGCTTTGGTTCGTCAAGTTTGAGTAATGTGACAAAGTTATGGGTTCGGTTTTATTGTTTTAGGCTTAATGGGCCTATTGGGCCAAGTCGGGCCCAATTGGGTGTTCGGTTGGAGTTTGGCTTAAGTCTTGACAACGATTTCAGTTTGTGATCTTTTTATTTCGTAAAAACAATAGTTCGATTCGGTTATAACAGTTTTTCAGAAATCGGATATAGTTTTTCAGTTTTGTACACAGGTTACAGTTTACATTTTCAGTTTTGTCAGTTCGCAACAGTTTTAAGCTCGACCGTCCAGATTGTTTAAAACCGAATAGTTTTAAACATACGATCACTTATCAGTTTTCTGTGTTGGTTATATAAACGTTCGACACCAGTTCCGGATAAAATATAAAAATACATTTTATATTTATTTTCTTGTTATTGAAATTCCATAATTAATCCATGGAATCTCGATGCATTTTACGGGTATAAACTTCATGTACAAACGCAGGATTAGGTCTACGTCATCAGTTAACAGTCAGACACAGTAATTAGCAGTTTAAACTGAAATCAGATCGGTTAATGCACATTAATACTTAATTAAAAGTCAAAGTAAAGAGGTTTGACCTAGGTTTTCGGACGAGGTGTCACATTCTCCCCCAGTTAGAAGAATTTCGTCCCGAAATTCAGTTCTTGATCACTGGTTGTTTGTGACTTTTCCGAAAAGAAGAGGACATTTCAGACGTATTTGAGCCTCACGTTCCCAAGTGTACTCTAGACCTCGCCGTGAGTTCCAGCACACTTTGGCAATGGGAATGCGGCTGTGTTACGTTCTCTTAAGGTCTCAGTCAAGTATCTCGACATGTTCCTCAATAAGGTGAGGCATTTTGTCAAATTGATTTTCGTCAAGTGGAATGACAAGCGTTTCATCAGATAAGCATTTCTTAATATTTCTAATGTAAAAGACATCATGCAAACTGCATAGCTATACGGGAAGGCGTAAACGGTAAGCTACTGGTCCGATTGTTTTAGTGATTTCAAATGGACCAATGTAACGAGGGTTAAGCTTTCCTCGTTTGCCGAACCGGATGACACCTTTCCAAGGTGACACTTTTAACATGACGCGGTCACCCTTTAAAGGATAAGGGTTTGCGACGATTGTTGGTAGATAAATTTCAATAGTCTGATAAATGAATGAGGATTGACACACGGATGAACGAGGTTTTGAGCATGAAGGTTTCTGGACAAGTCAGGATTTCTCATGAATGGGCTCTACCAGGATTTTCATGCAGTTCAAATTACAATTATGTGTGCACCCACAATTGTGATTTGCCTTACATGATTAGCCTAAGCTTTGCTCATACTTGAGTTTTCAGTTTGTCAGAAAATGAAATGTATCGGGGACAAGATGGCTTATGGAAAAGTTTAGATTGATTTGCTACCGGACGGAATCTTCTTTGATTACCGGGATTCCTTAATAATAACAATAATGGGTATGTGGTTTGGCTCCAGTCTATTGGTCTTGCAGTCTAAGGTCCTAATAGGTTCTAGACAAGATGGGTGTGTAGGCCATTGGTCCAATCCGTTCCAGGATCTCAAGGGACCAATGAGGTTTAAGCATGCCTAGCTTTCCAGGCCTAGTTACCTCCGTCAGAGACAGAATCCATTATAAGGTTTTGAACCCTCTTATAGCTTCTAAGGGTTCGCGTTGAGTGTTAACGTAGTTCTCCTGGAGATTACCTATGGCTTTTGGATGGTTCAGAAATTGAAAGGTCTCCTTAGTAGTTTCATGAACTATCTCTGGACCAGTCAGTTGACTGTTACTGGCTTCGGTCTAGCGAATGGGGGACGAAAATTTCTTCCATACAAGCCTTCGAAAAGGGGCGGCTTGAATATTCGAGCGATATCTATTGTTATGAGGAAACTCGGCAATTGGAAAATAGTTGTCTCAACCATTGCCTAGGTTTGTCTTGCGTGATGACAATCTGTCACATAACTACGCAACATACCTTTTAAGGTCTGGATTTTTCCTTTTGATTTGGTCATCAGTATAACTCCTTCATACATACATTTTGTTGGATCCCTGGGTCGATGGAATATCTTGATTTATGGGCTTCATCAAACACTAGCTTCTCAAGTCTCTGAGGCTAGGTACCCACAGTCTCTCCAAAAAGTTCATGGTTCCATCAGGCTTTTCAATCAGTTGTTTCTCCATGCCGCGCGGGCATTTTTTTCCAGATTCCCAGGCTTAAGAGCTTTGATTTGAGCGTCACGAACTTGTGACGTGAGGTTCGAGTGTATGGTCATTCTTAATGTTTGAACACGACGCAGTTTGGTATGTTCCTTCCTGCTTAATGCATCGGCTACAACGTTAGCCTTGCTCGGGTGATAATGAATATCACATTCATAATCGTTAAGCAGTTCAAACCATCGTGGTTGCCTCATGTTTAGCTTTTTCTGGTTAAAGATGTGCTGGAGGCTCTTGTGATCGGTGATTATAACGCACCGAGTCCCATAGAGGTAGTGCCTCCAGATTTTGAGGGCAAAGACGACGGCTCTAAGTTCTAAGTCGCGAGTCGTGTAATTCTTCTCATGAATCTTCAGTTATCGAGATGAGTAAGCGATGACTTTCTCACGCTGCATCAGTACGCAACCCAAGCCTTGGTGCGGAACATCACAGTATACAACGAAATCGTCGATTCCGTCTGGCAAGGATAGGATTGGGGCGTTGCAAAGTTTTTGCTTCAACAACTGAAAAGCAGTTTCAGTTTTATCATCCAGATGTACTTCTTATCTTTCTGGATCAGGGTGGTAAGAGGTTGGGCTATCTTAAAAAAATTTCAATGAATCGGCGGTGATAGCCGGCGAGACTTAAGAATTGTCGAATCTCAGTTGGATTCGTGGAAGTACTCCAACCTTTGATTTCTTCATTCTTAGACGGATCAACGTGAATGTCTTGGTCGTTGATCACATGACCCAGAAAGTGTACTTCACGAATCCAAAAGTCACATTTGGAGAATTTCGTGTAAAGCTCTTCTTTCTTTAATAGTTCTGAGATGAGTCTCAAGTGTCCTTCGTGTTCTTTCTTACTACGTGAGTAGATAAGAATATCGTCGATGAACATGATAACAGATTTATACAAGTATGGTTTGCACACGTGATTCATTAAGTCCATGAATACGGTCGGTGCGTTAGTTAAACCAAAAAGGGCATGACGAGGAACTCGTAATGACCCTAGCGTGTTCTAAATGATTTCTTTGAGACATCTTCATCTTTAACTCGGAGTTGATGGTACCCCGACCTTAGATCGATCTTTGGATAGAAGCATGATCCTTAAAGTTGAGCAAATAAGTCATCGATCCTTGGAAGCGGGTAACGGTTCTTCATAGTCAGTTTGTTCAACTCTCGGTAGTCGATACACATTCTAAACGTTCCATCTTTCTCTTTCACGATTAACACGGGAGCACCCCACGGGGAGTGGCTTGGATGAATAAAGCCCTTATCTAGCAACTCTTGCAGTTGGCTAGATATCTCTTGCATTTCAGACGGTGCCAGTCGGTAAAAGGGACCTGGCAACGGGGCGGCTCCGGGTGTTAGGTCGATGCGAGACTCTACCTATCGTGCTGGGGGTAAGCCTGGAAAGTCCTCTAGAAAGACTTTCAGGTATTTGCAGACAATAGGACGTCTTTGATACGCTTCTGTTCTGGTTTCTTCTTAGTGGAGGAATTTCTATGCCTTCGTACAAGATATGATATTTAGCTTGGCTCCACTCTTTTCTCCTTACACGTTCAGAGTGTTGCCATCTGCTATCGGCACTCAAACCATTTTCTCATGACACACAATTTCTGCATGGTTCTTTGCTAATCAATCCATTTCAATAACTACATTGAAACTTCCTAAATCAACGGGCATTGAGTCGATGCTGAAATAATGGTCAGCGGGTAGTCTGGGTAGATTACTCTGGTTCCTAACAAATCTCCATTTGCTAAATCAATTGCAAACTTAGTGTCTAAGGTAACAGGGGCGATTTCACGTAATTGATTAAAATCGATAGACACAAGGCTTCTGTCGGCATCAGTACCGAATAACATAGAGGTATAATTGCTATTTAGCAGAAACGTATCCATCACCGTATTGGGGTTACGACGGGCGTCTCTGGCATTGATCATGAAAGATCTTCCTCTAGCATGGTCAGCATCTTGATTCTTCACCTTTGGGCATTCCTTTGCAATGGCCAATTTCCCAGCAACCGTAGCATGTGCGATTTGGGCAATCGCGTGCTACATGTCTTTTAACCTTGCAGATGTTACAGTAGACATTACCACAATCGAGAGTGCGGTGTAGGTTGCATTTGGAGCATAGGGGTGTTGTACCGGTGTAACCGGTCCTTCGGACAGGGTGAACAGCTCACGGAACCTCTAAAAGGTGTAGGCTTTAATTCATAAAGTCCTTTATGAACATTCACAAGGGCTTACGATGTTAGGTTAAAACATTGAACACAATTTGGTGAAATTGTAGTCTGGTGTTTTCTAACCTTGGTTAATTCGTGCATACTGCGCGTCCCATTGCCCGCGTGACGTTGGGTTGCAGTAGCATCGACGGTTTCAGCAACGCGTTGAGTAACCGGTTTGTCGATCTCAACAGCGCTCAAGGGCGAAGGAGGTGAAGTCTCTGGTGGCTCGGCGTCTAGGCGGCATACTTTCGCCTTAAGTTATTAATGTCAAACTAAAGGAAAGTCTAGATTATATGTGAATGGGGTTATTACATGCGCGAGAATAACTGTCACGACATACATCCATGGTACCAAAATATGACGCGCGCAGGCACCACCAAGAAACAGGAAGCAGAGGGGAACATCATACGCGAATAACATGATATAACAGTAATAACATCAATCCTAAACATGAAAATCGTGATAATAATCATAATACCAGTTTCAATTACCACCATATTAACTGGTAAAATATACGATAGTCAAAAGAGAATAAGTCTTTATCTTGGGCCTGCAGTCTCGTCGCAACAAAATATGTCAATATTTTTCATTGCCAAAAGGAGGGATCAAAAGTCTAGATTCTAAATCAAGCTATCTAGAGTGGTGGTAGTCCAGAGAGCATACTTAAGGTGGTGGTGATCTGAGCAGTGAGGTTCATATAACTGAACACTCGCCCAGGGAATTCCTCTAGGTAAGCGACTCTCGTCTGGAGGGACTCGTTGGCCAACCGCAGATCGGTGTAGGCCATGTTGACACGACTCATACAAGTGTGTCGTGACTCCATAACACCCAGTGTGGAAGCCTGGTGATGCTCCATGGCGGTTGGACGGGTCTCTAGTGTCGCCAGATCGGTCCAGATGGGGAGTCTAGTGATCTCATCGTCGATCACTCCAAAGGTTTGCACTTGACATCGTAGGCATGTCATCAGTAGCAGTGGTCGCAGTGCCAGTTAGTGGCAGCGGTGGGAAACGGGTGGTCCGAGGTGTCGTTTGAGAGACGGGTCACAATGGTCTCAGGAGACTCGATGGTAATGAGGACTGTCGGACACTACCGACGGTGAGAATGTCCTGCTCTGGGCTGGACAGTTTATGGTCCTCAGGGGGAAGGTGTGTACTCAGACACGACGGTGTCTTTTCCAGAGGAATCAGATATGCAGATGACCTCTTCGGGAGTCATCTCTGCGATAATATTCCATGACAGAACATAGCTGGTAACACGATAACAGTATCTAGAATAAAGATATAAATATACCAGTTGCAGTAATAATAACTCATATATGTAAAGCATAAGTTAACGTAACCAATATGATAAGGAATTGGTCTTGCGTGCAAACGTTAGCTTCGGAGCAGGTTATAGTCCAGGTTTGGTTTTTGTTTATTTATTTAACCTAGTTCGCTATAACCACGGCTCTGATACCAATCTGTCATACCCCGGTCAACGGATTTGGGTGTGAGCGAGACGGAATCATAGTCGCAGATATACATAACAACTTCTACTAAATTCAAACGTCATTTAAAACATAATACCATTTATGTTGCAGCGGAAAGTCGTGGTGAAATGATATTGTCTTACATTTGAATAAAAGTCTTAGTTTGATATTGAAATCATAAAGCAGTTTATTTAAGATAGGTCGGGACTACGACTCCAGTAAAGCAGGGTCAAAAGTTACAATGAAGCCCCATTTGCACGTCTTCCATGATAAGCTTAGATACCTGAGAAATCATGAGTTTTAAAAGGTCAACATAAAGTTGGTGAGGTTCACAGGTTTATGATTCTATGGTAAGTTTGTAAAAACAGTTTACAGTATGTTGGAATAACAGTTTACGGTATGTTGGAATAACAGTTTACGGCATGTTGGGATAACAGTTTACGGCATACTTAAATGTTATGTTGGTTTACTGTCGTGGTTGTAAGATCCTACCATGAACCTCAAATTCGAATACTAACGGATTACCCACTCATGGCATTCTATCCCAAGAATACCGAACAGGCGAGAATAACTGACGTGTACCCCTTGACAATGTACGAAGTCAGAATTGGAGCTACCAATCTGGGTAGGGTTGTCAACCCAAATAGATCTATTCACTAGTTATCGTTTCGAGCAGAACTAATCGAATTCAATCAATAGTTGGATTCAGTTGTACAAACGTTTATAACGTCTCTGTACCATAGTTTGGGATACGGAATGGAACATGTAGTCATACGGCTAACAGGTAAACCATAACATCAAGTAAAAAGCATTTTATCTGTTCATGATTTCTCCCCATAAGTGTAAAACAGTTGTAAAGAAAAGGGGCCGTGAAACTCACTTGATTCAGTGATGATGATGGATTGTCGAGTGGCAACTAGCAAGTAACGTCCTAATAAAACATAAGACAACATGCATAAGGATCCACTTAATCATTTGAATAATGAACGTTACCCAAATGATACCGGTCAAGTCTTGACGTATAATCCCGTTTGTAGCATTTGAAAACCCGTCAGTTAATCAGTTTAAAATCAGTAAATGCTAATGTTCACGTATGAAAGCATTTATGTAATTTGAATACAAGTATTGAACATGTGATCACGTATCATGAATGCCAGTTCAATAAAGTCTTGAATATTGTTTTAAATAATAATATTTATTATTATTTTTAAGTTCGTTCGATCGATTGAATATTTAATCGCGTTAAGTTATAATATATATAACTAGAGTTCATAATTATTATCGAAATAATTATTCTAACCTGCCGGAATAATTTTATTAAATTATTACAAGTTAGAGATTAAATGATTTAACACAAGTAGATAAATATTAAAGGTTATTTTAATATTTAACTTATGTTATGAAAATTAGGGTTTTGAGTTAATATAAATATAATTATCATTAAAGTAATTATATTTACAAACCAAAATGATTTTTAACTCAAATTAGGGTTTCTAAAATTCATAAGGATAATTATTTGCTGAAAATAATTATTTACGATTTATTACGTCGTAAAACATTTTTAAATCGTTTAAAGATTTCGTTTCAATTCCAAACGTTTAAAAATGAACATTTGATCCGGTTAAAACGTTTTGATTATTTTGATTTATTTAAAATAACGAAAAATATGTTTTTCATAGTTTCTATAAGTCCTTTGATTTTATTTTTATAAAATCATTTCTAAATAACTTTATTTATCAAATAAAGTTAGGGTTCTAAATAAAAGACTTTTTATAGAAAATTCTCAACATAAAACATTTTCCACTTTTTTCGTATAAATTCCAAATGTTTTATACTTTTTGTCAATTATTCAAAAATATGATATTCTATCATTTTTGAACATATAATATATCTATATATATTTTATCCATTTTATCTCTTTTATAAAATCTAAACAAGACTTTTAAGTCTTTTATTTTAGAACTTATATTTTTATAAAAAGAGACCATTTTATATATCAAGTTCCATGGGGAGATTTTTTATAGTTTTAATATCCAAGTAATTTTTATAGAATTACTAACTTTGATATTTTCCATACAAATCCATTTAAGGGTTTTTGAGGTTATCATTTTATGTCCAAAGTCAAGATTATTATTTTCTAATGTCCAACTATGTCCATAAGTGTATTTAATCACCAAATTAGTTCATGATAATTTGCCATTAGCAAAATTAGTCCATAAATATGAAGATTAACAACTAAAAATCACATATTGACAATCTAGTCATTTAAAATTATATTGAATCATGATTTTAATCACATTTAACCATGCAAAAATATATAAACATCATCAAATAACTAAATGATTATACAAAATCATTAAATTTGTTGTTTAATCCATAGGTTCTAAAACCAGTGGCGGATCTATGTGTTGTTCAGGGGGTGGCAAGGCCCCCACTCAGGTTTATCATCATAGTGGGAAATTTTAGGTATATTATCACAGGCCCCTAATGAAAACCTTGAGAGGCCCCTCAAAAAAATATTTGAGACGAGAGATGGAGAAAGAAATAAAAAAACGTGATAATGGGTGAACTATCTGTTGGAAGCCATGGAAGCTTGCAGAGAAGCTTGAAGACGAAGAAGAGAGAAGATACAGAAATTTGGGAAGATGAGATACTTTCTCTCTCTTTGTGTCATGGATGATGTGTAATCAGTGAAAAAATAATCATGATGCTACAAATAGAAGTCATTTTAAATCCATATTTCCAATTTATTCCCTTAACAAATAATACACTACAATTTATACCCTATAATTCTAGAAACATTTCAAATATTCCTTCGATATAATAAAATACATTTAAACTCGTTTAATCAATCCTTCAATAGTCTAGAATCGATCATTTTAACAATGCTTGCTTATAAATGTTTTTGCTATTTTATTCGTGACATACTATTATGTATATTTAATTATTTATTCACTTTATAAGTTTAATCAAAAGATATCGTCAAATTCTATATATTATTAAGTAATAAGTAAGAATAGTCAATAGTTATATAATAAGTAACAACCAGTTTTACCCGGTCTGATTTGACTTGATTTATTTTAATGTTATCAATTTTTTGCCCCCTCTCATAAAAATGTCTGGATCCGCCACTGTCTAAAACACAACATATTTGCGATAGAATAATCATTCGGTGGTTTCGATCATTAAAAGCCTCGGATTTAACGGTTTAGTTGTCAAGACTCGGGGAATCGTTTGGGACGTTTAATAACGTATTAAAAATGTAAACGAAAGGATTAAAAACGACTCACAATGCGAGAGTGAAACCGAGAGAAAAAGAAGGAAGGTGACGGGTTTCGTGGTGGTTCACGGTGGCTGGACAGCAGCTCGCGGCAGTGGCAGCAGAGAGGTGGCGGCGGACTGGTTCAGTGGCAGCAGCAGTCGGCGGTGGTGGTCGAGGTTGGTGGTGGCAGGTGGCGGCTCATGGTGGTTTGCCGAGAAGAAGAAGGAACAAGAAGGTGGCGGTGGTGTGGTTCACGGTAGAAAAGAAGGAGAGAGGGGGGCTGCGATGGTGGTTCACGGCAACAGCTAGCAGCAGCGCAGAAGTGGCAGCAGGTGACTCGTGGTGGTGGCGCACGGTAGCAGTAGCAGTGCAGCAACAACTCCGGCAGAGAGGGCAGCAGCAGTGGCAGCTGCTGTGGTTCTCGGTAGAGAAGAAAAAAAGAGAGAGGGGGGTTGGCTTACTTGTTTACGTGAAGGAGAAAAGGAAGGGGAAGTGGTCCATGGTGGTGAGTCAAGGTGGTGGTGGCCAAGTGTGACGGTGGTGGATGGTGATATGCTCGACAGAAAGAAAAGAAAAAAAAAGAAGAAGAGGGAATGAGAGTGAAAGTGTTGGTGTGTTTGAGTGTGTGTAAGGTGAGTAGGTAGAGTTAGTGGTGAAGGAGGGGGTTGTGTCATGCCTTACTATTTGGTGATCATTTGCTAGTTTTAGAGTGATAGGTTAGGGAGATGTGTTCATCTCAATCACCACATTTCACCAAAGGAGTCTCCTACACTTGCCTTTTATAAAATGTTGAGTAAGTAGGTGATTTGATTTTTATAAAATTTGCCATGTTTTATAAAAATGGTTTTTGTGTAGTGTAAGAGTTTTATAAAGTATGGGAAGGATGGTGATGACTAAAATCATACCTTTTAAAAATCATAAAAGTATAAAAATTAATAGAAAAGGTGGTGATTAATTTTTTTAAAATTTAAAGATGTTAATCAATTTTATAAAAATTAATGCAAAGTTGATGGGCTCAATTTATAAAAATAAACCCATTTGAATTGGGCTTATGTTTGGGCCAAAATATTTAAAAGAAAAGTGTGATTGGGCCGGTTCGTCGGTTATGTGCCGTACGGGTCCTAACGGGGCACTGGTTCGAGGCCCGGGCCCGTTGTGTGTCGGATAGGTTTTCGGATTGCCACGATGCTTTGGTTCGTCAAGTTTGAATAATGTGACAAAGTTATGGGTTCGGTTTTATTGTTTTAGGCTTATTGGGCCTATTGGGCCAAGTTGGGCCCAATTGGGTGTTCGGTTGGAGTTTGGCTTAAGTCTTGCCAACGATTTCAGTTTGTGATGTTTTTATTTCGTAAAAACAATAGTTCGATTCGGTTATAACAGTTTTTCAGCAATCGGATATAGTTTTCAGTTTTGTACACAGGTTACGGTTTACGTTTTCAGTTTTGTCAGTTCGCAACAGTTTTAAGCTCGACCGTCCAGATTGTTTAAAACCGAATAGTTTTAAACATACGATCACTTATCAGTTTTCTGTGTTGGTTATATAAACGTTCGACACCAGTTCCGGATAAAATATAAAAATACATTTTATATTTATTTTCTTGTTATTGAAATTCCATAATTAATCCAAGGAATCTCGATGCATTTTACGGGTATAAACTTCATGTACAAACGCAGGATTAGGTCTACGTCATCAGTTAACAGTCAGACACATTAATTAGCAGTTTAAACAGAAATCAGATCGGTTAATGCACATTAATACTTAATTAAAAGTCAAAGTAAAGAGGTTTGACCTAGGTTTTCGGACGAGGTGTCACCCCCCCCCCCCCCCAAATTCTTTAGTGTAGTTCTTGTATTTCTCATGAGCCATTTGGCGTTTTTATGTTTTTGTAAATCAAGTTTATAAGAACGTTAACTTAAGTAGTTTTTGCAAAGTATTTGTCTATGAATCTTTCTTCTTCTCTTAGGCAAATCTTTAAAGTCGTGTTTGGCTAAAGTCTTATACTTACTTGGGAAGTAATAAACCTTTGGTGGGTTGGTCAATGGATTTATAAGCTTGTTTAAGGTGTGCTTAATGACTTTATGAAAACCTTTTTTTTATTGAAAGTGTATTATTGATTTTCTGAACCAAGTGTGCTTCACGTATCACAGACCATTTGGGGAGTCGAAATCCCAAAGGCCGGACTTGTGACACCCGGTCGGGGGATGATGCATGATCCGTAAGGTGACTCGCGTCCCATGCTACATGATACGTTTGAGGTCCTTATGTCTATGTAAGCAAACTCGGCTGACCACGCAAGTGCGGGATGAAAGTATTTGGTTGTGAACGAGGGTTGGTAATATTTTGTCACTTCACGGAAGTCGAAAGGTACGTGTTTGTGAACTTAGCTCTGGTTACGCCGGACGTGCATGCGCGAGAGCGGTGCGCGGAAGAAACGGACCTTAGTCCCTTAAAATAATCATTTTCATAATAAAATAATCTGGCACGCAATGTTGTTCCCCCGCTGGTTCATGAAGGCGTGTCGAGTGTAACGGTTGCTCGACCAAGGAGCCCTATAACTAAGTGGCATTACACCACTTTGTTTGATCACTGGCAGCACCTTCTGTAGGGCTATATTTATGTAAGGCATGAACATTAGTGTTGGGCTTAGTTTATATTAGTTTTGGGCTTATAATTTACTAGTTAGTGGGCTTGTTTAGTGTTTATTATTGGGCCATGTGGGCTTCCATATAGTTTACGATTTGTATAGTGGGTAGTATATAAACCCACTTGATTATGATTGTAACTAAGCTTTTCAATACACATTTACTGTTTACGATCTCTCTCTCTTGTGTGTGTTTACGATCAGCTTCATTCAAGTAGGGTTTCTCATTCAAGACTAGATCTTTACATTAGATCTAGCCTCTTTCTTCTACTTGCTTCTTGAATCAAGCTTATACGAGGTTTCCGCACTCGTATTTGTCAAGATATCGTGTTGTTTGGTTGATCTCGGACCTACAATTGGTATCAGAGCTAAGAATCTTCGATTCGAGGCTCACACGATATAGATTCAAGCAGTTTTCTGGGTTTTTGGGCTGTTTTTGAAGATTTGAAGGTGTGTTTGGCGTTTACGATTGTACCTGCTGCTGTTCTTTGTGTTTGCGATCACTTTTCTGGGTTTGTTGGGAGTTTACGACATCAAGATTGAATTTTTAACCGTTTACGATTGTACTTTTTGGTGTTTACGACTTTTCTTGATCGTAATAGGCGTTTACGATTTTGCATCATCGTAATCACAGGATCGGAATTGAAGTTTACGATCAATTTGATCGTATTTGGTGTTTACGATCATCGCTAATCGGAATCAGGGTTTACGACATCCGGAGTCGTAATCGTTGATCGTAATCTGGTTAACGACATTTTAATCGGAATCGGTGTTTGCGATTAGGTTTGGATCGGAATCAGTGTTTGCGATCGTAATCGTGTGTTTCCGATCGTATTCGGTGTGTTTTATCGTAATCTCAGTTTTTGGACGTTTGGACTTTAGTTTTAGGTTTCCTAAGCTATTGAAATGGATTTTGAGCCGAGCATGTATCAGAAATTGGACTTCGAGATCGGATCTATAACTCGTCCGCCAAGACTAACTTCAGCGGATAATTTCTTAGAGTGGAAATACAGATTCGAAAATCATTTGAAGAGTGTGGATCTGGGGTTATGGAGGGCTGTTGTGAATGGATCGTTTACACCTACTCACGCAACAGGAACAAATGCAGGGAAAGAGAAGAAAGAAGATGAGTATGATGATGATGACTGGGAGAGGTGCAACAAGGCTGAAAGGGCATTTGCGATAATGACTATGGCCCTAACTCCAGATATTGCTCAGGGATTCAAACACTGCAAAACAGCAAAGCAACTGTGGAATGCCTTGATTGTTGCTTATGAAGGGAACCCTGATATTAAGGCTAGTCGGAAGCAGATGCTGAAGCAGAAGTTTAACTTGTTCAATCATATTCAGGGTGAATCGTTTGAAGCTCAAGTTCAGAGGTATGTGTCACTGATGGAAGAGATGTCGAGTTATGGAGTAGAGCCAGATACTGAAGACAAGAATTTGAAGTTGCTGAACAGTCTGCCTAAGTCTTGGAACACCAATATATCAATCATCAAAGACAACAATAGGCTGAGTGAAGTGACTTTGGATGAATTAATCAACAAGCTGAAATCCAAGATGATCGATGATAAGCAGAGAGAGCTGAACCACATAAGTTCTCTAAGTTTGGCTGGAAAGTTGAATCAGGCTTTGCTATCGGAAGAAGTTGAGGGTAAGCATGAAGGAAAGTTTACAGGGAATGGATCAAGCTCAGCTCCTATGTCTAGTGCTTTTGTTGCACAGCCCCAAGGCAGTTCAAGCGGAGGTGTCAACTCTGAAGATGTCAATGATCCTAACTTTGCCCTTGGTATGGGTTTCATGAACAGCTATCATGCCCTTGTGGCCGGGAATCTTGTACCTTCTGATATGGTGGCTGGTGATCTTAATCAGATAAATCCTGAGGACGTGGAGATGCTGGATGTCTCTTGGCAAATGGCCATGGCTGTCTTCAGAGCCAAGAAATTTATGGCCAAAACGGGAAGGAACGTCTGGAAGGATCAGGATAAAATCAGAATGGGGTTTGACAAGTCGAAGCTAAGGTGCTATAATTGTGATGAGTATGGTCACTTTGCCAGGGAATGCACGAAGCCCAAAAAGGAAAGAGCTGAAGAAAAGAAGGTTGCTGAAGTGAAGGGAAAGGCTGATGCCAGGGCACTGGTGGTTCAGGGAGGTGGAGGTTATGACTGGACCCCCCAGCTGAGGGAACTGACCCCCCAGCTGAAGGATCTTAGTTTGTCACATGCTTTGATTGCTACTGCAGAAGAGGATAATGAAGAAAATCATGCATTTGTGGTCACTGATGAAGAAAAGCCTGAGGAGAGTCAGATAGAAGACAAGGAAGCGTTCGTTGCTGATGCTGAAAACCTAAAGGTATGTTCTGATCCCACTTGTGCTTGTATTATTCCTGGTCTTAGACAAATCTGTAAGAATTATCAAATAGAATTGTTTGAGGTCAAGTGTGAGAGGAGCTCATTTAAGGGTAGATGGGTAAAAAATGAAGAAAAGGTTAAGGCACAAAAGCTAGATATAGTGAAGTACCAACAGATAGCAACTGAGAAATCTATCCTGTATGATAATGCCAAGTTAGAAATAGCTGACCTTAGAAAACAGGTAGATGAATTGACTCATAAGACTAATGAGATGCAAGTTCAGTTAGATATGAATCAACTGAGAAACAAGAGAATGCTTCAGGCAGGTAAAGAACTATCTCAGGCAGTTATTTGTGGACAAGTAGGAAAACACACACCAGGTTTTGGGTCAGAAAAGTCTGACAAGTCCGTGGCCGCAAATGTTATAATTCCCCCACCTATCCCTAGAGATATCATAGGAATGCTCTATGAGGAGGACCAAGTAGATAGAACTAGCTCAGGATATCATGAAGCTGGTCCTCCTATAGATAGCTTGATGGTTGGTGTGACCCCTATGACAGAAGTAGAGAAAGAACAGGAGAAACTTGGTTTATATAGGACAGGTAGTCAGAACAATGTAGTTGACCTCACAACTAAACCAGGTTCTTCCCAGGAATCTTTAAACAATAATGTTAGTTCTTCTAATGTTTTTGTTACATGTGCAGATGTTGTAGGCATTGAAGATGTATCTGGGGAGGATGCTGAATGCTTGAGGGTCAATGAGTGTCATGAGTCTAGTTGTTCTGTTTTTAGTTTACCTAAGGATGACGTTCTGGCATCTGTGTCAGAACTTGAATCATCCAAGTCCAATCAAATTGTCTTGTTAAAACATGTTTCTAATCCTAATGAAGTCGTTAGTTCCTTTAAAATGCGTGTTCCTAACACAAAGATTGGCCGTAAGTCTAAGCCCAACGACTTTGTTCCGTATCCCCAGGTTGTGTCAACTTATAATAGAACTGATAAATCAAAATCTGAACAATTTTGTTTAATAACACAACCTGAAAAACATTCAAAACGTGTGATACACAAATGGGATGATCAACCGGAATGGAAGTCGTCTTACCCAAGACGCTCATACTTGTGTAGCAACGTCAATGGGCCTAGACAAATGAATTGTTTTCAATGTGGTCAACCAGGTCATTTTGCTGCTAATTGTATGAACAGACCCTATGAGCCATATTATCCGCAGAACAAGCGGACAACTATGCTTGAGAAAATGATGAGGGGTGAGAACATAACTCAAAAGCAGCAAGCATCGTCACAGGGGAAGCAAAGTTCTGAACCAATGAAGACTCAACAGTCTAAGGTTCTAAACACAAAGGCCCCAGTGACGAAGCCTGTCAATGAAAGGAGAGATGTGGGACAAACTTCCAAACCTGCTTATGCAGCTAAAGGAGTTTTCAACAAACCAAATAAAATGAAAACAAAACCTTTTGAGAAACAAGTACCTAAATTCAATCAGGCTGCTAAACCTAAGGGTAAAGCAGTTATAGAACAACCAAAAGTTGTCACTCAACCAAAACAAATGGTTTATACCAAATTAAAACTTGAGTGGACACCGATCATCAAAGCAAAAGGTAAAAAGGTCACATCTCCTCCAAGGAATGATTCACCCACAAAGAACTCTGCTAGTAGCTCGAACTCCCAAAAACAACCAAATTGGAAACCAAAAGTTCATACTAAAGTTTTAAATGAATCCGAATCAAAAGCAGGAATGTCCTTCAAGATGGTTAATTACATTGACTCCAAGGGAGTGCCCAGATCTGTTATGACCCGGGTACCTGACTCTAACTGATTTGTGGTTTGTGTAGGGACAGCCGAGAAGATCTGTCAACAATCTCTGGTATGTTGATAGTGGTTGTACCCGACATATGACCGGAGATCTGTCTTTATTAGATGAGGTAGAAGATTTCAATGGAGGAAGTGTTTCCTTTGCTGGAGGTGTGGGAGGAAGAATTTCAAAGAAAGGAGTTGTGAAGAATGGAAGTCTGACTTTTTCAGATGTGCATTATGTAGAGGAGCTTTCCCACAGCTTGCTAAGTGTGTCACAGATATGTGATCGAGAATACTCTGTGATGTTCAACAAAAAGGAATGCATCATTCTTAAGCCTGGTGTAAAAATTCCTGAAGAATGTATCTTAATGCGTACACCAAGGCACGGGAATTCTTATCAATTGAACATGGGAAAGCCTCCAACATCTGAAGCAGCTTGTCTTATTTCAAAACAGACTGAGTATCTTGCATTGTTGTGGCATCGTCGTCTGGGACATGCAAACATGAAGAATCTATCCAAGCTAGCTAAAGGAGAGCATGTCAGAAATCTTCCGATCACAGATTTCTCTTCAGTGGAGAAGTGTGTGGCTTGTGCTAAGGGGAAGCAGCACAAACTGCCACATCGTCCAAAGGTTACAAATTCTGTCTCTTCTGTGCTTCAACTCTTACATATGGATTTGTTTGGTCCCATGCAGGTACAAAGTGTCAGCAAGTTTTCATACTGCCTCGTGATAGTGGACGACTACTCGCGATTTACTTGGGTCTTTTTCTTGTCAAACAAGTACGAAACTCCGGCCCTAGTAAAGAAGTTTGTGACTCTTATTGAAAACCAGCTGGATAAAAGAGTGAAGGCAATCAGATCTGACAATGGGACGGAATTCAAAAATGCTGAGCTGAATATGTTTTGTGGTGAAAAGGGGATTGAAAGGCAGTTCAGTGCTCCCTACACTCCTCAACAGAATGGAGTTGCCGAAAGAAGAAATAGAACACTCATTGAAGCAGCTAGAACAATGATGTGTGAAGCAAAATTACCAATCTTCTTTTGGGCAGAAGCTGTGAATACTGCTTGTTATGTGCAAAACAGAGTTCTTCTGAACAAGCGTCACGAGCAAACTCCATATCAGATCATTTATGGAGAGAAACCGAAGGTGGGTTATTTCAAGACGTTCGGGTGTCCGTGCACGGTGCTGATCCAGTCCGATGTAGGGAAATTCGAAGCGAAGGCCGATGAGTGCTATTTTGTTGGTTATTCAGCAAATAGTGCTTATCGTGTGTACAACAAGACCACTGGGTTGATCATTGAGGCATTCAATGTAGATTGGATGGAGGACAATCCTACTGATGCGGGAACTGGTCCTAATTGGATCTTCGACTATGGATCATTGTTTGAGGGATTTAATTTCTCGAATGTTTTCCACAATTTGGGCGAAGAAGAAGACATTGTAGCTCCTAGTGCAGATGTAAGACCTCATGTGGATAGAGCATCAGCTGAGTCTTCTCGGAATGCAACTGCTGATATTCCAGAATGTTCAGGAACACGTGATGCTCCAGTGGATTCTCAAGGCTCAGGTATGTCTGAAAATGTTGTTAATTCTAATCTGCCTGTTAATGTTTCAGTGCCTGATGTCCAAGAGAGCAGAATCAACAAGGATCATCCACTGAGTAATGTTGTTGGGCCAGTGACAGCGGGTGTCACCACAAGAAGCCAGACAGGACACATCAACTTTTGTATGTTTTCCTGCTTCATCTCCCAGATTGAACCTCCCAATGTGATGGTTGCTCTGAAAGATCCAAACTGGATGGAGGCCATGCACAATGAACTCAATCAATTTTCAAAGCTGGGAGTGTGGCGTCTTGTGAAGCGGCCAGAGGACAAGAAGGTGATTCCCACGAGATGGTTGTACAAGAACAAAAAGGATGACTCGGGGATCATTGTAAGAAACAAAGCAAGGTTGATTGTACAAGGGCACAGGCAAGTCCACGGTATCGACTATGATGAGGTTTACGCTCCGGTGGCAAGATTGGAAGCAATTCGGATCTTTCTAGCTGTGGCTTCGTACCTTAATTTTACCGTACATCAGATGGATGTGAAGACTGCCTTCCTGTATGCAGAGATGAACGAGGAAGTCTATGTTGCTCAACCACCAGGGTTCATAGATGAAGAAAATCCAGATCATGTTTATCTGCTGGATAAGGCTTTGTACGGTTTGCATCAAGCTCCTAGAACCTGGTATGAAACGTTGTCCAATCACCTGGTGGAGAATGGATATACAAGAGGAGTCGTTGATCAAACATTGTTTAGGAAAAGGGTGGAAGAGGACATTATCATGGTGCAAGTGTATGTAGATGATATTATCTACGGATCGACAAACGAAGAATTGTGCACCGAGTTTGAGGAGATCATGAAGAAGAAGTTTGAGATGAGTGACCAAGGCGAGATGAGTTTCTTTCTTGCACTTCAAGTCAAGCAGAATGATTCTGGGATTCTTATTCATCAGGAGAAGTATGTGAATGAGATTCTGGAAAAGTTCAAGATGCAGGATTGCAAGCTCATCGCCACTCCTATGGCATCCTGACCACTCTTGTCAGCGGATCTTAACGGGGAGTCAGTGAGTGAATTCCATTATCGATCGATGATTGGATCACTAATGTACTTGACAGCAAGCAGGCCAGACATCATGTATGCAGTTTGCGTGTGTGCTCGATATCAGGCTAACCCTAAACTCTCTCATTTAGCTGCTGTTAAGCGTATCTTTAGGTATCTGAAGGGCAGGCCTAGGCTTGGTCTTTGGTACCCGAAGAACACTGATTTTCAATTATATGCTTTTACTGACAGTGATTATGGAGGTAGTGACCTTGACAGGAAATCTACTACTGGAGGATGTCAGTACCTGGGAGATAGGCTCATCTCTTGGCAGAGCAAGAAGCAGCATACCGTATCCAAATCAACTGCCGAAGCTGAGTACGTGGCCGCATCTGCCGGTACCTCACAGGTAGTGTGGATCCAAAACCAGCTCACGGATTACGGTATGGAATTCGTTAACACTCCCATATTTTGTGATAATGCTGCTGCTCTTGAGATTGTGAAAAACCCTGTCCAACATTCCAAAACCAAGCACATTGATATCAAGGTACATTTTATTCGTGATTGCTTTGATCGTGAGCTGATTCAGCTACAAAAGGTAAGCTCCGATCAGAATGTTTCGGACATCTTTACAAAACCCCTTCCTCGTCCTAATTTTGAATCTTGTGTTGAAGGCCTGAAGATGATTGCCTTCGAGGAATGATCTGATCATCTATGTTTTTGTACAGAGTTTTTGGTTTTTCAAATTTTACTTAAAAATATATATATATATATATATATATATATATATATATATATATATATATATTTAAAAAAAAAATAGAAAATGACTGAAAAATTGAGTCTTGTTTCAAAAGCCTCACAAAAACAGGGGAAGAAATGGTGCTGGTTAATCTGAAAGGTTTTTATGATGTCTTTTGATAGGACTTAAATGCTTAATGACGGTTGGAGACTGACACGTGTAAGGCTGATGTGAAAGATTGCTCGAAGATGATATGTCGGTAAGCTCAACCAAAACAATGATCATCTAAGTAAGTGCAGTAACCTTAAACTCTATACATGTTTAGTTTCCCATCCTAGTCTACATGGTTTAAAAAACTGAGTCCCGACAAAAACGGGTTGAGAGTGGTATTTACCTAGTATTCACTCTCTCACACGCCATGCTTATACTGTATAAGACAACACCACAGAAAAAGAAAAAGAAAAAGAATTCAAAAAAATGAATATTCTGAAAAAGAAAAAGAAAAGAAAATAAAATTATTCAGTTGGTCTTCTCTGCGTGCTTATGCGGCCGACCTGATCATCAACTGATAATGTATAAAAAACAGAAAATAAGTGGTAGTCAGAAACAGTGTTGCATGGTTCCTCAAGTTGGGGGTTTGTGAATCCTCAATAAACTCTGAGGTTGGGTAGGTTTTGCTATGGAAAATTGGGTGTGGGGACGGTTAAACATATCGGTAAATCTGTACAATATTTAAGCACTTTACTGGATGTGAGTTTCTGTGTTCAAACCACCTGACAATTGTCTAAAGTGTCTAGTAACGGAAGCTGAAAAGGGTTCCTCAGTCAAAGACCTGTCTGATATTTTCTGTGAAAAATACCAGCACCAGGTATGTAATTATTTTAAATTTCTGAGGTAAGTTTGTAAATATTTTAATTTGGTTTTGATATTATCTGTTTTATCTTTTAAAACTTTTATGATCATGATCAGATACTCGGGGTATGAGTCTGAGGGGAAGTTTTGTAAATTCTCAAAAGTCAAAATCTATCAAGTTGTTAATAAGATTTATCAATTTTGTAAGTTTGGGGTGAACTTAAATGTTTTTGAAACTTGAGGGGCCAAAATGAAAAGTCTTTTATATAAAACCCTTGTTTCCGATTCGTTTTCACATTTCCGATCCCTTCACCTTTCTCACTCTCATTTACGATTCCGTCCAGAAACCCTAACCGACACCGTCACTCACCGGAAATCTGATCCAGACCACCTCCAACCTTCCTCTGTCAAACCCGAGCACATCACTGTGTTCGCAATCAAATTCCGACCCAGAAACCCACTTCAATCATCTGTTTTTTTCTAAGTTTTGAGTGTTTACTGTCGAGTTTTTACGATTCGAGCCCTAAGTCGTAACCATCGTCATTCTTTTGTGATTAGAAGTCGATTTCTTGTGATTTGCAGTCGGTTGTGTGTTTGGAACAGTTAAAAGGTAGTGCTATGAGTTTTGTATACATATTTGAGGTGTGTTGATATGTTTATGAGAAATTGCAGGTTCATTCATGGCGGATGTAGCGTTTACGATTTTTTCGATGAAGAAGATGACGATTCGTGATTACGATTCGTGATTACGATCCGAGATTACGATCGGTGTTCACGATCGGTGATCACGATTCGATGATTACGATCCTCGTTTACGACATACTCGTTTACGACAAGCCGTTTACGATCGGGCTTTGAATTTGTTTACAAGACTTCGATTGGGCCTGGATGAATACGATTGGACTTAGACGATTACGATTGGGCTTAATTCAAACCAATCGTGAACCCATTTGGTTAATCGTAAACCCGATTAATGGGTCGTAAACACATTTAAGAATCGTAATCACACTTTAAAATGAGAATTAATAAGGATTTGAATCTTAATTACTTAATATTTTTTGAAATCTCATTAAGTTGGTCGCTTTTGAGATAAAATTTGTCGGTGTTTGTGAGCATGTGCTTAATTCAATTATTTTCCCTAAAATGTTCAAATTGAAATTTTGTGAAGTTCAAAAGTGAAATGTGATCGTCAATTGAACATGTTAAGGGTAAATAATCATAATTGCTTACTCATGATCAAATCTGATGCATATGTCTTGTCTTTCTCAGATGGCTAAAGAGATGTTGATTGGAGATATAAAATATGAACCAGATCATTGTATGCCGGCTTATCTAGAAGACCCACCAGAAAAACACATGGAGTTATTCTACTCGCTGGTGGCAGGGATGAACACATGCAAAATAAACTATGCTCTAAGGACGAATGTGCTCATCGACGAGATGCTGGTCAGAGAGTTTTGGGGGTCTGCTAGAGTGAATTCTGACAAGACTAGGATTACTGCAACGGTCAGCAACAGACAAATTGTAATTGAGGAAGAAGACATAAGGCAGGGGCTGAACATCACTGATGATGCTTCACATCCTATCAAGTATCCAAAGGAGGTAGTTCTGGCAGGTGCGCAATCAATGGGGTATGAAGGAAAATTTCCGCCCATCTTTAAGAAGCTTCTGCCGCACTACTGGAGGTGCCTGGCGCATTACATGCAGAAATCTTTCCTAGGCAAGAGAACGAGTTTTGATCAGTTAAACCAACTCCATGGAACTGCCTTCGTTGCATTGGCCTTAGACTGGAATTTTAACTTCTCAAGGATAATGCTGATTGATTGGATAGGCAATGCAGAACTGAGTGCCAGAGAGCAGTTTCTAATGACGCCAAGGTTCGTTCAAATGGTAGTGATGAAGAAATATCCGATGATAGAGGAGAGAATTGAGAAGCTTGATGTAAAGGTCATGGATAATGGGGTCTTTTGGTTGCAAACCCAAGACAGACCAGGCAAGCAGACATTTGAAGGAAGATTGGAGTGGGTTAAGAGAGGTGGCTTCCCTGAAGTTGCACGGGAACAAGTGTTGGATGACTCTGAGCCAGAGGCAGATGTGCCTGAAGTTAATGCATCAATTGCCGAAGACCAAGACTTGACAGTAACTCAGGCTGTCAATGTTCAAGATGAAGATGTCATTCCATCCGATGAAGAAAATATCATGGATGACATCCTGGCTGGGCAGGACATCTCTGAAGAGGACATTTATAGAGATTTGGAGCCTCTCACCCATAAACGGTCGAGGGATGACATGATTGGGTCGTCTGGCAGTGATGATACACCTCCTGAGCTGAATATAAACATTGATGAAGCTTTTGTAGAAGAACCCGTCCCTGCTCGTGAACCATCTCCGCGAAAGAAATCTGATCCTAGGAGCATACGGTTCAAGTTCACCAAGACAAGCTCAAGCCTTTTGGTTGTACAACCAGCTGGACCCAGTTCTGAGGGTGCCAGTGGTCAAGAAGAAACTGTTAATGAAGCCCTTCAAGAGCAACCGTCTCTCACACAGACTGAAGATGGTGATGATCAACCTGCCCCTGTGCAGCAAGCTAGTCCGATTCTGAACGTGCAAAGCCCTGTACGTGAAGATAGGCAATTTCTCGAGGTTGAGAGCACCTTCGTTGTTCCAAGTCCGGTTAGAGTGAGCCTCTCTACCGCGACCAGCCAACCACTCGCAACTCCAGGTTTCCGTCCATTGATGGCTGCAGAACTTCCAGTTGATTTGAGGATTAGTGCTGATCCTCAGATCAACTTCCTGATCTCTCAGAATAGGCTCAGACAGAATGAGATCAAGGCTCTCATGGAAGAAAACCAGCATCTGAGAGAGAAGGAGGAGGCAAGCAGCAAATATATGAGAGAATATGAGGTGGCAGACAAGGAAAGAATGGAATATCTTTACAAGATGATAAAGGACCTGAGAAGGAAGGTTAATGCACTGACAGATGGTGCAGGGCCTAACAACACGGGTGCCTCTGGTCAGAGTTCATCTCAGGGAACTCAAGCTGCTGATGCAATGGAGACTGACGAAGGTGATGAGAATATTGTGATGCCGGATTACGCCCACTGTGGCAGGATCATCTCAAAGGCTCCAAGATTCCACGAAAACTGGTTCAAGGAGTTTTTCCAAGGACCAGCTCCCACACAGTACACCATTGACGTTGGTGAAAGCTCAATTGATAAGCGTGGGAGTCGTGAGGCAATCTTATGTTGGCACTATGATATGGAGAAGAAAATCTTTGCCGTGATCCGTGACGGTTATAGTCCAGTGGAGTACTACTCTACACGTGCTCAATTCCACTCCTGGACTGAGCCTGAGATCAGGAGTCTTCTGAGAGCTCCATTTATTAACAGGTGGAATGGACCAGAAGGTAATCAGATCAGAGATAATCTGCTAGGCCACATGGAGAATGATTTCAGAGATTTCGAGCTGAAGGAGGTCAGGTGGAGAGAGACCGGAACTGACCCTGTGACAGGGGAGTCTATTGGAGAAGCACGGAGGCCACCAACTAAGCGCACAAGGGTGATTAATATGTTGGATGAGATCGAGGATGAAACACTGGTAAGAAACTTTGATTGCTGGTATTACGATCCAACAACACATGAAGTGGTGGTTCTCTGCAAGCCGATGCGTCAATTCAGATTTTATGACCCGGTGGATTTGCTTAGATTTGGTGAGAAAGATATCAAGCTTCTGGCCACCCAACCCATACTTGGAGACGAGAATGATATGGCAAATGCTATAAGGGTTGGGATATTTGATGGAGCAGCTAAGAAGATAGTAGAGAAGGGATGGTGGTTTAACAACGTTCAAACCTCATTCAGATTTGACTTGCTGCTGCCGTGAAGTGGTCTAATGGTTCATGCCTAGGGGAAGATTGTAGGGCTATATTTATGTAAGGCATGAACATTAGTGTTAGGCTTAGTTTATATTAGTTTTGGGCTTATAATTTACTAGTTAGTGGGCTTGTTTAGTGTTTATTATTGGGCCATGTGGGCTTCCATATAGTTTACGATTTGTATAGTGGGTAGTATATAAACCCACTTGATTATGATTGTAACTAAGCTTTTCAATACACATTTACTGTTTACGATCTCTCTCTCTTGTGTGTGTTTACGATCAGCTTCATTCAAGTAGGGTTTCTCATTCAAGACTAGATCTTTACATTAGATCTAGCCTCTTTCTTCTACTTGGTTCTTGAATCAAGCTTATACGAGGTTTCCGCACTCGTATTTGTCAAGATATCGTGTTGTTTGGTTGATCTCGGACCTACACCTTCCCTCGGTATTCGTACTCCTCGCAGACGATTAGCAGTTGGATGGTGGTCAACTAAAATGTGCCGAAAGGTGGTTGACTTTCTGCCAGTGAACAATCTTAAGCACGATTATAAGTGTATGTTCAACCTTCCTCAACCACTGGTAAGTTCTCCCAAGTAATACTAACTTCGATTTACAAAACTAAAAATACCATCTTATTTTATCTTTATTTTTTTTTTCTTCTTTTTATTTTAGTCTACTTAAACATTTTCAAAATAGATTTGGTTAGACGTTAACAAAGATAAAGTATTAAAATCCCCACTTTCCATTGTGTCCTTGATCGACCCCGATTCAACTTACCACTACTATACTACTCCACGATGGGTGCACTTGCCCGTGATGTGGTGAAATAGTAGTTGTCAGTAAATCAGGTTTTATAAATTTAAAAGCTTCAAATGCTAAAAATGTGTAAAAAAGAATATCATAGTTTATATATACATCACAACACACCAATTATCGTTGGGTGGTTGGCTTACTCTTGTCAAGAGCGTCCTCAGCTGCTTACCGACCTATTTCTTTTCTTTATACAAAGCCCCTAAAGGCATCATTGATACGTTGGAGAATTTGAGGCTTCGTATTCTTTGGGTGGAGTGGGTGATCGAAAGAAAGTCCATTGGGTTGGTAAGGAAGACGTGTGTAAACCGCTTGAAGCAGGTGGGTTGGGATTGTTCAAACTTGAGGACATTAATATTAGTCTTCAATGTAAGTGGTTGTGGAGATTCAAGAAGAAATAAAGAATGCTTTGGAGGAATGTGATCGCGTCCCCTCATTCTTTGAGAAGTAGAATTGCCTTCTTCCGTTGTAACAATTCTGTCCCAAGGGTTTGGAATAATATCATTACTAACAATAAATTACAGGCCCATAATTTAGATATGGAACGTTTGTTGGTGGAAGTCAATAACCAATGGACTTGGAATGCGGGTGGGGGCATAAGTTTTTCAGCCAAACTGTTAAGAAATTGATATCCAAACAAAGTTAGGAGACTCCTGGTTTTTTTATTGGAATGGAGTTCGATCGTGCCTTGCTAAGTCAATATGCTCAGTTGGAGGGCCCACAGGGATAAGATAACAACTTCGGATGCTCTCCAGAAGCTGAATATTCAGACGAGTTCATCGGTGTGTCAGATGTGTAACGATAGTGAGAAATCGGTTACTCACCTTTTTACGGGATGCATCTTTGCTTCGTTGGTGTGGATTTGGGTCTCGGGTTGGTGCAAGATCTCGTCGATAATAGCTTTCTAGATGAATGATTTGTTGTGCATCTACAAGGATAAAGCTATTGGGGAGAATAAAAAAGAGTTTATTCATGGGATTATCCTCACGACGTGTTGGAGTATTAGAGCGGAATGAAGCCATGTTTCATGGTGCAAGTTGTGGTTTGAATTATACGTAGGAAAAGAATTATTGGGTGAACTATTGTATGGAGTAGTGTTTCTATTGTTGTGGTGGTGGGCTTGCTGGTCTCTAGTTCCTTGCTAGAGATGGCATCGTCCCTTTTTCTTGGTGTTTAATACAAATCGCTATTAAAAAAACGTCAATGCGATCCTCTTCATCACGCCATTCTGTGTTGCCATTTTCTGTTTCCCTAAGGGCACCTGGTATGGGTATATATACCACAGCGCCATTTTGATGTGGAAATATATAACGCCGCCAAAACCAGCTCTTCTCTCCGCCAAAGATCACCTCCTCCAAAGATAGGCGCTAAACATATCACGCCAACTTTGGAGGCGTTAAACTCATATCCAACATGCATCCACCAATTATTTTTTAACACCTCATTAATATATTCAATATAAAAGAAAAATAGAATTCACATCACACCACACCACATAACATGGAGTATACCCCATGTGTGTTATGTGGTGTTAAAGTCTAGTCATCAATGACGTGGCGATGTTAAACTTTAACATGACATGAAGTATACCACATGCCCTAAGGGGGGACGGATTGGGCGGCAAAAAAGCCGCGGCGCCGAAAACTTTCTCGGCAAACACCGCCGCCACTCAAAATTCTTCGGCAAAAACTTTCCAAAAATTCTACTTCTTGCCGGAGAAACTTTCCAAGAATCGATGCACATGACCGTTGAACGGTCATTAACTTAAATAAAAAAAAAATCTTTATATTTTATATATAAACCCATCATCTTCGCACACCATTTCACAATTTTTATACTTTTTTCATTCTCTTCTACACCAAATATAATTTCTTCCACACTCAATAACTTCAACATGACTTGGACTATCAACGAGGATGTCGCTTTGGCTCGCGCATTCTACCACGTGTCCGATGAGAAGGTTCTTAATCAATCAACGGCGGATGAATTTTGGGCTAAAGTGCTTGACCATTTCAACAAAGAACTTGGTGGTACGAATAAAACCGTGCACCAAATGAACTCGAAATGGCACAAAATAAGTTCGAAGGTTAACAAGTTCGAAAGCGTGTACATCGAATTTGAACGAAAAGCTACTTTGGCGGATCTTGAATCGGGTTTGATGTTTAAGGCGTTGTGCGAGTACCGAAAAATACATGACAGAAAGGGTTTTTCACACGTCGAGGTTTGGACCTTGATGAGGGACCGTCTCCAGAGGGCGTCAACTTCAAATAATAATATCTAAGTTTCTTATGTAATGTTTTTTTAGTGTGTGTTTTTTTTAAAGTAATGTCATGTTTTTTCTTTATTATGTAATTTTTTTTTAAATAAATGTGGTGTTTTTAAAAATAAATCTACTAGTTTTTTTTTAAATAAATATAGTGTTTTAAGATTAATTACAATATAAATATAACTCAAAAACATTAAAATATATTAACCTACAATTCTTTATAATCCTCACCACTCCCTCACAAAATCCTTCAAAATTCTTCAAAATTCTTTCTTTTTCTCTTTCCTGCATGGCACCCTCCTATTGGTTACAACCCATTCTTCAAAATCCTAAAAATTCTACCACTCCTCCCTCCCTAACATCTCTTCATTTTCCGTGTTCTCCACGCTAGCCTGATCTCTTTCCAACTATGATCTTATCCTTATGATTTTTTATGCCAAAGGTTTCTAATTAAAACATTAACTTCAAGAGAATTAATTCGATAAGCAAAAGAAACTAATATAGTTATTATGGTTATCATTAATTATACATATACATTTTATTGTATTATAAATATAAATATGGTTAACCAATACTCATGATCATAATTGTATTATAAATATGGTTAACCAATACCCTATCATGTTGTCATAATAGTTGTTAGAGGCTTAGGCTATCCGTAATGGGGTTTTATGGGGGCGCTATGGAGCTTCTATAGCGCCCATATAGTGCCCGCCACCGTCCGCCGGGGCGCCATGTTACTCGAATTGGGGCTGAGCGCCATGTTAATGGCGCCGTGTGAGTTGTGAGGTTTTTAAAAATCCGACCGTTGAACGGTCATTTCCCTTTCTTTTTTTTTTTAACCTATTTCAAACTACTATAAAATACTATCTTCATTCCATTTTTTATACACACTCCTCCACCCATCTCTCATGCAACCGCTACCCGAAGACGAACCCGCTCGTAGCCTCGCGTTGCAAATTTGAGCGGATATCATGAAAGATTATGGCCTTTAGATGTTTTTTTTTAAGAATCTAGGTTTGTTTTTTTTTTAATTTTCATGTTTTTTTCTTTTTTAAGAATGTTGTAAGTTTTTTTTTTTTTAAATCTTCTAGTTTTTATGTCTTTTTTTTTTAATTTTAGTTTTTAATATGTTTAATATTAAATTATATAAAAATGATTAAATAAATAATTAGGTAATGATTGGTAGGGGGTTATATATGGAGCCCCACTACACCACTACACTTAGCCTTATATAGATAAAGTTCCATTCATATTTCACTATAAGAAAATGGGTTTTCGGTAGCAAGAGTTAAGGTGACAACTTTTATCATCACTAAGGGTCGGTTTAGGTGGTGATTGCCTACAGATGGTTACTAGAAAACAAACACTAAAAATTCACCTATAGTGGCGACTTGTCGCCACCATAGGTTGAGCGGGAAAATTAACGCCTTGTGAAAGCTTATGGTGGCCACATGTCGTCACCGTAGGTTTATTTTAATTTTTTTTATATTTTTCTTTTATATCTTTACATATTAAAAAAATATTCTTTTAAACAAAAATTACCCTATGATGACGACTTGTCGTCACAGAATGCAATTTCGGTTTTCTTAATAATTTTTAACCGGAAGAGATTGGTGAAGGGGAATGCCTCACACGTGCCCTAAAACCAAGAAGCAGGCATGAGAAATGTATTGGCCACGTGGTTAAACAACCATCTCCCGGGTTGATGTCGATGCTTCCTCATCACAACAATATACGGAATTAGAAAAATGGCAAGCCCAACAACAAGTGGAATCAACACAACAAGTTGCTCAAATAATAGCTTTGTTAAACCCGTCAATGCAACAACAACGACGACTACGACAATCAAATAACGTTGAAGATGAAGTTCAACTTGAAGGTGATGAATATGATTAGATACTATATATGTTTGGGACTTTTTTAGTTTGTTTTGTGAATTGTTCTTTATAGCAATGTTTTATATTAATGGTTATTTTAGTTTCTTTTATGAATTGTTCTTGATTTGAGGGATTGTTTGATTAGGTTTTAAAAACTGAAAAAAATATAAAAAATATAAAAAAAATTAATATAGTACCTATGATAGCGACATGTCGCCACCATAGGCTCGAAAAATAAATATTAAACAAAGTTATGGTGGCGACATGTGACCACCATAGATCCTGATTCAAAAAACTAGTAATAAAGGAACTTATATCTATAGTTGCGGCGTCTGGCCATCATAGGTTCTGATTTAAAAAAAAAATAAAGAAAATTATATCTATGGTGGCAACATGTCGCCACCATAGGTACTGTTTAAAAAATAATTAAAGCTATGGTGACAATTTGTTGCCACCGAAGGTCCCATTTAAAAAATTTTTAGGGCGCGTTTAGTTGTGGAAAACAGGGGGTGTGGTGTTTTCCGTTTCTGTTTTCCAAGAAAACAAGGAAAATAGAATACGCGTTCAAATTGTATTTTTTAGAAAACGTTTTCTAGGAAAACAGAAAATAGTGTTTTCTAAATTTTAACTAAAAATGGAAAACACCTTTTTTACTGTTTTCTGTTTTCTATTTTCGTTTTCCAAATATATACAAAAGAAAAGGGGCGTTCATTTTCTAGGGTTTATACGCACAGCCGCTCGACCTCTCCTCCGTTACCTCCGTCGTCGTCTGCTCCACCGCATCGTCGACGGAAATCTAATGAAATGTAGAGATAGAAAACAAATAGAAAACAATTAATTTGAACATGTTTTCTAGTTTTCTAATTTTGAAAATGAAAATTCCATCTTTCAAATTTGAATGTGTTTTCAAAACTTTTCATGTGTTTTCTAGAGATGGAAAACTCATTTCATTTTCTAGAAAACCAGAAATGAAAAACTAGAAAACATTTTCCACAACTAAACGGCCCCTTAACTTTTGTTATCCGTTAGATCTATACCGGCCCCTTTTAGATGATGACTCGTCATCACTATTGTCACACCCCCAAAATACCACTAACGGAGTTTATACCGTTAAGGGGCGCGACTAGACCAGGATCCACAACCATAGTTACAAATACTAAACGAATCAGGGTTAGTTCAAACACAAGATAGAAATCAAAGTCTTTAATTACATACGCAGCGGAAAATTAATTGTCTTTGGCACTAACCACGTGCCTTACATAAATGTTGTTTTAAATTCCCAAAATAGTTCAATTAAAATAAAGGTCTTCACGTGCCATGCCAACCCGCTCCGGATACTCCTTAGCGATCTGCAAAAGTTTAAACCACGCAAGTGTCAACCTAACGGTTGGTGAGTTCACAGTGGGCTTGTCATGCATTGGCCCGGTCTCATAATCATTGTTCGTATCAAAATATTCATTTGTGAAAAACAATGCTCGTATTTAATTCTCAGTTTATAAATGGTTTGTCCGTGACCACGTCATCGGGTATGTACTAGTTCCGTAAAGTTAAAGGACTCAACCGATATCGCGGGTAGCTAATCCGTTGTTCCATGCTCTAAGGAAGTTTGTACCAAAGCTGACTTATTTTGTGGGGGCCGAGCCATCCCGTACGGTGCGGACCAAGTCATCGCGGTTTCTGCCTCCCCCGTGTCCTCTCGGGACCACGGTCAAATAGGCTGATATTGTTCCTCCGTGCACTCCCCGTGCCACGGGGCGGAGTTTGTCAAACTCCAGTAGATCTACCCAACATCCCCTCGCTTTCACAAATTAATGGCACAATTAAGTTGAGGACTTTTAAGTTATAAGGCATCCTTAGAAAACATGTGATATCATATGGTTTAGACTTTAACCTACACTAGCCATATTAAAATGTTTTCAGTTTTGTTTCAAAAGCAGTTTGATCAGAATTCACAAGTGTTCCCATAAAACACTTCAGTTCATCAAGTGGGTGCCGAGCATCCCGTGTTCTCAAGTTTATCAGTGAGGTGCCTAGCACTCTCGAGTTTGTCAGCATTGTTTTCGTTAAGTTATTCTGTGTGGCCCAACGGACTCACGGTAAGCGGGTTAGTGACACTCACCTTTGGTTGCACTGCTACACTTCAAGTAAATCCAAATATTGTTGTTTAATGAAGACCTAGAACACGTTTAGGTCTTAAGTATTAGTTTCGTGTCTAATCTTTACTTAACGTCACTATGGCCCATAACATAGCACGTTGCAACTATGACTCGACATACCGACACACGACACCAATGGTTGATCATAAGCAAGGGTTTCTATAAATCAGATATCAAACATGTTTCATCATGGCATAATCATGTAAGTCATGGCATAACACTTAAGCAAATTTCACAAGTTTGGTTTTTAGGTCAAGCCTTAGTTTCGCTAGCATAGTTTCGCTAGGCAGTTTCGCTAGGTGCACGGGCAGCATTTTCGCTAGGCAATGCCCGGTAACACAGTTTCGCTAGGCTAGTTTCGCCCGAAACTGCTGACGCAGTTTCGCTAGCCTAGTTTCGCAGGGAAACTGGTTTGAACTTTCGTTCAGGTATTTCGCTCGATAGTTTCGCTCGAGCTGGTCTGGTCAGGTTCCCGGCGACACTATAGTTTCGCTGGTCAGTGTCGCTGGAAGGAGATGCAATTTCGCTACTTAGTTTCGCCCAGAGAACAACAGTTTCGCTGGTCGCGAAAAACATACGGATTTGCCTAAAAATCAACCTAACAGCTTCTGATCATACATGCAATTCATTATCTAGTATCCATAGGCATTTACCAACATAAATCAAGCAACTTTAACACGTTTAACATGCATTTTGTCATCAAATCACCAAAAAGCACATTTTAACCTAAAAAGACCTATTCTAGCATAAATCATCATCATGGTTTGTTTTTACACGTAAAGTTTCTGACTTTAAGGTAGATCTAGCATCCTAAAGCAACATATTAAGAGATCAAGTGATTTCATGTAGATTTGAGCATGCTTTAAGGAGAAAACATATAGAAAGGCATAAAACATAGTTTTTGGGACTCACGATTTGATCTAGGATCCAAATGGGTGTTGTCTCAAAGCTGAGATGATGGTTCTTGATGGTTTCCTAGCTGACCAGAATCTCCAGGAGAAGTGTATGTGTGTGTTGGTTGTGAAATGAGGCAAATGAGGCTACTAGGGTTCATTAAGTTTATTTATATTCGCTCGGTAGTTTCGCTGACTACCAAATTTAGGCAATTTTCACGTAATCAAGTATTTACAATTAATCATGCTATTCACAATAATAAGTCACATGTATTTAAATCACATTGCACATTAAGACAATCAATGATGAACACATAACACACATGGACGGGTTCGGTGATCAACCAAAGGTCGTGGACGTATTCGGCCTAGTTATGCATTAGCTACTTATAACGTAACTAACGGGTTTGTCTAACGGAAGTTAACCTTGAAATTCTCGGGTGTCACATCATTCCCCTGAAATTGGAATTTTCGTCCCGAAAATTATTCTTGTGTCGTAGCGTTCGCAGCATCAGCTGTCGTCGTTGCTATCGTCGCTGGGGAAAGAAAGCAAAAAGTTTTAGGGTTGTCACATCCTCCTCCCGTTAAGGAATTTTGGTCCCCAAAATTAAATCATACCATGAGTTTCCGTGGACGTTTGCTCGAACAGGTGAGGATACTTTTTCTTCATCTGATCCTCACGTTCCCAAGTATATTCAGGTCCACGTCTTGAGTTCCATCGCACCTTGACGATCGGAATCTTGCTACGTTTGAGGGCTTTCTCCTCGCGTCCCATGATTTCTACTGGTTGCTCAATAAATCTCAAATGTTCATCGATTTCCAATTCCTCCAGAGGGATTATTTCGATGTCTTCAGCTAGACATTTCTTCAGATTGGAAACGTGAAACACGTTGTGAACTCCATCGAGTTCAGCAGGGAGTTGCAATCGATAGGCCACCGGGCCTACTTCCCCAATAATTTCAAACGGACCGATGTAGCGAGGATTTAACTTTCCACGCTTTCCGAAGCGTATCACTCCCTTCCAGGGAGATACCTTCAACAATACTTTGTCACCCACCTCGAACTTCAGAGGTTTTCGGCGTTTGTCGGCATAACTCTTTTGTCGATCACGCGCTGCAGCTAACCGTTGCCTAATTTGAATAATCCGTTCGGTCATATCATGGATAACTTCCGGTCCAGTGAGCCCTTTCTCACCTGTTTCAGCCCAACACACGGGCGATCTACATTTTCTGCCGTAAAGTGCTTCAAAAGGTGCAGCACCTATACTTGAATGATAACTATTGTTGTAAGAGAATTCCACCAGTGGAAGGTGAGTTTCCCAATCTTTTCCAAAGTCAAGGACGCAAGCTCGGAGCATATCTTCCAAGGTTTGAATCGTTCGTTCCGTCTGACCGTCAGTCTGCGGGTGATAAGCTGTACTCATGTCTAGTCGGGTTCCCAATGCTTCCTGCATTGATTGCCATAACCGGGAAGTGAATCGAGGATCTCGATCAGAAATGATAGTCTTAGGCACACCGTGAAGCTTCACAATTTTGTCGATGTACAGCTTTGTCAATTTATCCATATTATCACTTTCCTTCATCGGAATGAAATGTGCAGATTTGGTTAACCGATCGATGACAACCCAAATCGCATCCGGTTGATTTGATCGATGAGGTAATCCCGTTACAAAATCCATTGAGATATCCTCCCATTTCCATTCTGGGATCTTTGGTTGTTGCAGTAAACCAGAAGGCTTTTGGTATTCAATCTTGACCCTTGAACATGTTAAACACTTAGCCACATATCGAGCAATGTCGGCTTTCATATTCGGCCACCAATAAAGATTTTTCAAGTCTTGATACATTTTATCTGATCCAGGGTGCACCGAGTATCTTGACTTGTGAGCCTCGTCCATCACGAGCTCACGGAGATTTCCAAACATTGGAACCCAGATTCTGTCATTATAATACGTGAGTCCATCGGACTTAACTTCAGAACGGCCATCTACACCACGCAGTGCTTCAGCTGCGAAGTTTTCGGCTTTCAAAGCTTCTCGTTGGCAGTCACGGATCCGATCCGGTAATCCTGAATGTATAGTAAGTTGAAGCGCTCGTACCCGACGAGGCTTTTCGTATTCTTTTCTGCTTAGGGCATCAGCCACAACGTTGGCTTTCCCAGGATGATACTTAATGGCCAAATCATAATCGTTTAGTAACTCGACCCACCGTCGTTGTCGCATGTTGAGGTCTTTCTGATCGAAGATGTGCTGTAGACTTTTGTGATCGGTGAATATCGTGCACTTTGTTCCATATAGGTAATGTCTCCAAATCTTAAGTGCATGAACAACGGCTCCCATTTCCAAATCATGCGTTGTATAATTCTTTTCTGTATCCTTTAGTTGCCTGGACCCATAGGCAATTACTTTATCTCGTTGCATCAACACGCAACCGAGTCCTTGAATTGATGCATCGCAATAAACTACAAAATCGTCAACTCCATCGGGTAACGCAAGAATTGGAGCCGAACATAACATATCTTTGAGCGTTTGGAATGCGCGCTCTTCCTTCTCACCCCATCTGTATTGCACTCCTTTGTGCGTTAAGGCCGTTAAGGGTTGAGCCAGTTGAGAGAAACCTTTAATAAACCTTCGATAATATCCGGCAAGCCCTAAAAATTGTCGGATCTCTGTTGGCGCTCTTGGGGTAGACCAGTTCTTAATTGCTTCCACTTTGGCTGGATCTACATGGATTCCTTCCTCATTTACAATGTGTCCAAGAAACTGGACTTCGCGGATCCAGAAGTCGCACTTCGAAAACTTAGCATAAAGCTGTTCCTTGCGGATCAATTCCAATATAAGTCGCAGATGCTCCTCGTGTTCTTCCTTTGACTTGGAGTAGATCAAAATATCGTCGATGAAGACTATCACGAACTTATCGAGGTACGGCTTGCACACTCGATTCATTAGATCCATAAATACAGCAGGTGCATTGGTTAGCCCAAACGGCATAACCAGGAACTCGTAGTGTCCATACCGAGTTCTGAAAGCTGTCTTGGGAACATCCTCTTCACGAACACGAAGTTGGTGATATCCAGACCGTAGGTCAATCTTTGAAAAGTAGCTTGAACCCTGTAGTTGATCGAAGAGATCGTCGATTCGAGGAAGTGGATACCGATTCTTGATCGTAACTTTGTTAAGTTCTCGGTAGTCAATGCACATGCGGAACGTTCCATCCTTCTTTTTAACAAACAGTACCGGAGCTCCCCATGGAGACGAACTTGGACGAATAAACCCCTTGTCGAGTAGCTCTTGCAGTTGTGAGGAGAGTTCGTTGAGTTCACTTACAGCCAAACGATACGGAGCGCGTGCAATCGGAGCGGCACCTGGAGCTAAATCAATCCCAAACTCAACTTGTCGAAATGGAGGCAAACCAGGCAGATCTTCAGGAAATACGTCTTGGAAGTCGCGAACTATCGGGTAATCATTAATTTTGCGCTCGGGATGTGTCGTGTCAGTGACGTTTGCAAGAATCGCGAAGTGACCCTTACGGAGGCATTTCTGAGCTTTGAGAAACGAGATAATACCAGTTACTACTCCACCTTTTTCACCTTGAACCGTTAATTCTTTGCCGTCTTCGAGTGGGATACGAACCACTTTTTCCTTACATAAGATTTCAGCCTGATTCTCGGATAACCAATCCATTCCTACTATAACGTCGAAACTACCAATTGGGAAAGGCATAAGGTCGATTCCTAGGGTATGGCCCGCTAGCTCTAGCTTACAATCCTTAACTATCTGGGTAGTATCATGAAGTTTACCATTTGCTAGTTCTACCACATATTTAGCGTCTAGGGCAATCGGTTTAGCATTAATTATTCTAGCAAATTTAGTGGAAATAAAACTTTTCTCAGCACCAGAATCAAATAAAACAGTAGCAAAGAAACCGTTCAAAATAAATTTACCGTTGATCACGTTGGCATCATTGCGAGCTTCACCCTGGCCCATGACGAAACCCCCAAAATACCACTAACGGAGTTTATACCGTTAAGGGGCGCGACTAGACCAGGATCCACAACCATAGTTACAAATACTAAACGAATCAGGGTTAGTTCAAACACAAGATAGAAATCAAAGTCTTTAATTACATACGCAGCGGAAAATTAATTGTCTTTGGCACTAACCACGTGCCTTACATAAATGTTGTTTTAAATTCCCAAAATAGTTCAATTAAAATAAAGGTCTTCACGTGCCATGCCAACCCGCTCCGGATACTCCTTAGCGATCTGCAAAAGTTTAAACCACGCAAGTGTCAACCTAACGGTTGGTGAGTTCACAGTGGGCTTGTCATGCATTGGCCCGGTCTCATAATCATTGTTCGTATCAAAATATTCATTTGTGAAAAACAATGCTCGTATTTAATTCTCAGTTTATAAATGGTTTGTCCGTGACCACGTCATCGGGTATGTACTAGTTCCGTAAAGTTAAAGGACTCAACCGATATCGCGGGTAGCTAATCCGTTGTTCCATGCTCTAAGGAAGTTTGTACCAAAGCTGACTTATTTTGTGGGGGCCGAGCCATCCCGTACGGTGCGGACCAAGTCATCGCGGTTTCTGCCTCCCCCGTGTCCTCTCGGGACCACGGTCAAATAGGCTGATATTGTTCCTCCGTGCACTCCCCGTGCCACGGGGCGGAGTTTGTCAAACTCCAGTAGATCTACCCAACATCCCCTCGCTTTCACAAATTAATGGCACAATTAAGTTGAGGACTTTTAAGTTATAAGGCATCCTTAGAAAACATGTGATATCATATGGTTTAGACTTTAACCTACACTAGCCATATTAAAATGTTTTCAGTTTTGTTTCAAAAGCAGTTTGATCAGAATTCACAAGTGTTCCCATAAAACACTTCAGTTCATCAAGTGGGTGCCGAGCATCCCGTGTTCTCAAGTTTATCAGTGAGGTGCCTAGCACTCTCGAGTTTGTCAGCATTGTTTTCGTTAAGTTATTCTGTGTGGCCCAACGGACTCACGGTAAGCGGGTTAGTGACACTCACCTTTGGTTGCACTGCTACACTTCAAGTAAATCCAAATATTGTTGTTTAATGAAGACCTAGAACACGTTTAGGTCTTAAGTATTAGTTTCGTGTCTAATCTTTACTTAACGTCACTATGGCCCATAACATAGCACGTTGCAACTATGACTCGACATACCGACACACGACACCAATGGTTGATCATAAGCAAGGGTTTCTATAAATCAGATATCAAACATGTTTCATCATGGCATAATCATGTAAGTCATGGCATAACACTTAAGCAAATTTCACAAGTTTGGTTTTTAGGTCAAGCCTTAGTTTCGCTAGCATAGTTTCGCTAGGCAGTTTCGCTAGGTGCACGGGCAGCATTTTCGCTAGGCAATGCCCGGTAACACAGTTTCGCTAGGCTAGTTTCGCCCGAAACTGCTGACGCAGTTTCGCTAGCCTAGTTTCGCAGGGAAACTGGTTTGAACTTTCGTTCAGGTATTTCGCTCGATAGTTTCGCTCGAGCTGGTCTGGTCAGGTTCCCGGCGACACTATAGTTTCGCTGGTCAGTGTCGCTGGAAGGAGATGCAATTTCGCTACTTAGTTTCGCCCAGAGAACAACAGTTTCGCTGGTCGCGAAAAACATACGGATTTGCCTAAAAATCAACCTAACAGCTTCTGATCATACATGCAATTCATTATCTAGTATCCATAGGCATTTACCAACATAAATCAAGCAACTTTAACACGTTTAACATGCATTTTGTCATCAAATCACCAAAAAGCACATTTTAACCTAAAAAGACCTATTCTAGCATAAATCATCATCATGGTTTGTTTTTACACGTAAAGTTTCTGACTTTAAGGTAGATCTAGCATCCTAAAGCAACATATTAAGAGATCAAGTGATTTCATGTAGATTTGAGCATGCTTTAAGGAGAAAACATATAGAAAGGCATAAAACATAGTTTTTGGGACTCACGATTTGATCTAGGATCCAAATGGGTGTTGTCTCAAAGCTGAGATGATGGTTCTTGATGGTTTCCTAGCTGACCAGAATCTCCAGGAGAAGTGTATGTGTGTGTTGGTTGTGAAATGAGGCAAATGAGGCTACTAGGGTTCATTAAGTTTATTTATATTCGCTCGGTAGTTTCGCTGACTACCAAATTTAGGCAATTTTCACGTAATCAAGTATTTACAATTAATCATGCTATTCACAATAATAAGTCACATGTATTTAAATCACATTGCACATTAAGACAATCAATGATGAACACATAACACACATGGACGGGTTCGGTGATCAACCAAAGGTCGTGGACGTATTCGGCCTAGTTATGCATTAGCTACTTATAACGTAACTAACGGGTTTGTCTAACGGAAGTTAACCTTGAAATTCTCGGGTGTCACAACTATAGATCGATCGAACTACGGCAACAAAACTTCCGTCGGGGACATTTTTGAGCTACATGTCAACGAAACTTTTGTTGGCAACATTTTTGAGCTATAGCGTCGAAATTCACACGGCTAGGGCAAGTCGCCACCTAAAGCTATGGTGGCGACATGTCGCCACCAACGGGTGCTTTTTTTTTCGCCACCAAAGCTCCTCTTTCTTGTAGTGATTTCACACTTGATAATAAGTCATAAAACCATTTAAGATAACCTTTAAATGACGGGGATAACTTGATAATAAAGTCATAACTTTTTACTAAAATTTTATCGGTTCAAATCCTACGAAATACATAGGTGATGACTTTAGCGGTTAAAGAAAAAAAAAATAGTCAAACTCTTAAATTTTCTAAATCTGAAGTAAACTAAAATCAAATTTAACCTGATGCAACAAATGTCCTTGGATTTATGCTAGCGATAAGACATTTATAAACTTAAAAATCGTCAATGACCAAATTACAACATCATTACAATAAATCTGGAAGTGAACCAAAACATAATAAAGAACAATTCTCGGTTATTCAAGCGAAAATTTCTGTCTTTACAAACCAATGTCAAACACAACCAACAACCACAATATTATTGCGAAAAATATTACCAACACTTTGAAGCTTTTGTACTAAAAGGTAGATCAGCTCACTAATGATCTCCCAGCAACGATTTTTCTACAAGTTCATGTTGACCCTGCACACCCGACAATGAAATAAGATAATCCTTCAGTTTTCTGTCTGAGGCATCCGGGCTTTTATTGTTCATTTGTCTAGATATATAGTATGTTTAATAGAACATGCAACTTGTTAGGGTAAACCACTTGTGATCATCTGATTATTAAATAATCACTTTTTGATCACCTACAATAGAACTTCCTATCAAAAGGTATACCAAAATTACTTAATTACCCTACTTCTAACCAAATTTTGAAGACTCACATCTCACATTGATGATCTCCTTTCTTCACAAGAATCATTTCATGTATGTTATTAGAATTTGACAAAGGCTCAAACAGCAAAAGCATATCAAACATCATCTCATGCGACCAGTTGTATTACATCTAATCATCTCATTCTGGTTACTAAAGAATCACATAATCACTTTCAAAACTCACATCCACCCTCTCTTAATGTTTCAATAATCTTTAGACAAGCTACAACTCTCTTTTGATCGTATCCTTTAAAGTAACGTTCTTGTCATAGAAAGTATAACGGAATATTTCAAAATTGCAGTAAATGGAAGGTTGTACATGCAATTCTAAATCAGGAATGTCACTGAAAACTATGAAAGAAGACTATAAATTAGTGGAAAACAGAAAATTTTGTGCAGAGATTGGAAAGAGAACTTTTACCTGATTCACTCTCCTGTTCAAACTGATTATGTTATGGTAAAGATATGATAATCACAACTGCATAACTTTATTCTGTTTTACACAAGGGGGTGCCTTAAACGCCTGGCACTTCCACAACGGGCCCCTCTCACTGGCAGAGGGTCCCACAGATAACGGGCTTCTAGAAGTAACATCCTCTTTAGGGGCTGCTTGATCCCTATCATGACAGATGCTTAACGGCAGCTTCTTCTGCTTCATTCTTCCCCTTTTCCTACCCAAAGTACTCATATCCTCATCACCAGATTTTGCCTTTGACCCATTTCCTACGTTTGACTTCGTCATATTGTCTACATCCTTCTCATGGCTAGAAGAACAAGTCCCTTCAATAACTATACTTCGACTGTTAATTCTACCGTTTTCTGAGGTTTTAAGCTTTTTATGCTTATGACTCTTTACATCAGAAGGCACACCACTCTTTGAAATTCTAGGGGAGCTGTTTATCGCCTGGTGCAATTTACGGGCTAATTCCTCATCATTTGTCTTTCCATTCTCAATCCTCGGTTTCCTATTGTCATACAACATTTGAACATCAACTTGCTTTTTTGTTTTGTTCTTCTTTAGTTGTTCTGCAAAAGATGATATTTCCTGACCATTGTCAACATTTGCTACTAATTCTAATGCTTTCTTGGCGGCAGCCATAGCTTTGGCTGCGATTACCGCTTTCTCCTGAGCTGCAGCTCTTGCAGCCATTGCCACTTTGGCTGCAACTTCAGCTGCTGTTCTAGAAGCTTCCACAATCTCCTCCTGTGAAGGATTATCACTACTCAAATGAGCTTTTAACAGGTGGCTGATACGCGTATCTATTTGATCCAATGAGTTACAAGTGGATGGTGAATGGGAATTTGGACTTCCATTCACATCACTGTTCTGCTTTTTCAAACAAGCAAGTAGCCGCTTTCGTGGAGGCAAAAGTACATCGGAATCCAAATGATTCACACCGCATACGTTGCCTTCCATTATTTGTTACGTCAAAGTAATATCTTCATACAATTTGCATATAGTTTTCTCTGCACAGCATATAATCAATAAGAACATAACAGGCAACTAAATCTCATTTCTATCAAAAGTCTGCACAACCTATCAACAGATTCCATCAAATTGTTGAATTTCTACAACACAATAGTCAGATTCTCAAAATTCAGATTCAAATTCATCAAAAACAAAATAAGAAGTTCCCAATCCCAATCCCAATCAGAATCACAATCCAATTTCAATTTCCACAGCTCATTACATTAAAGCATAGAGCGATTATTGAAAAGAATTTACAAGATGAGAGGATCAGGAGCTTAATTGAACAAAATTCTACAAATTCAATCGAGCAATTGATTAAAGATGTGTTGTTTCTTGGATTTACACAATTCAATTGAGCAAATAGAGATTAAATTAACAAGAGCTGGAGGAATTTCATACCTGATCTTGCTAAAAGGGGCACGTGATGTTAGAATTAGGGTTTTGGGATGTGGAAGGAAAATGGTCTGCAAGTAGTTTTGAGAGAGAGAATGAAAATCATATATATATTGTCAGGTCATTTTGAGTTCCGTTTCTGAAACCCATAAAACGCAAATCCAGTAAAAACTTTTTTCTTTTTTTGTTTGTTAAACCTGTATTTATAACTATACCCTTGTTTTATGTTGTAATTACACATATGCCATTTATACTATATAACATTAAAAACTTAGGTCATGGGAGGAGGCCTTATTTCTATTTATGGTATTCTAATAGCGGAGTGGTGTTTCTGAGTCTTCTAAAACATTCATCTCCAGCTTTTTTCTTGTCATTTTTCAACGGCCAATACAGGCAGAGGAAAATCTGGGATGAGTTGAGCCACTTCATAGAAAATTCACTTGCACGAGCAACCGGGTAGTAAAATCCGAATGTTTAAAAAATCGAACATGTAATCTCTTAGTCTCATGCTTCCCGTTCTTCCCGAAACCTCCAATCTAATATTGTTGGTGTAGATCTTTGGTACCGTTTGATGGACTCTCGGGAAGCATGTCATTGAATCTAAGTCATGACAACTTTATGATGATTCTATTTTTAAGTAATCTTATCTTATTGGGAGAGTCGGGAAAGACCTGCAAGGGCTGGGTTTGGATTGTGAGGAGATGATTGGCGAGGCTGTGATATTAAATGAGGCTCCAACAACTTTGGTCAGAGGAAGGTTTGATGCCCCGGGTAGAGGGACTGCTTGTCATATGCATGATTGGAACAATTGGGTGCCGATTAAGGGACTGCTAACTGCTTGGAGAGGGGGTTTGAACTGCCTGCCGACCAAGGATGCGTTGGACAAACGGGGTGTCGCTTGTGGGTCGTCGGAATGCATGTTGTGCGTTGAGGGTCTTGAGTCAGTTGATCATATTTTTGTAACTGTTCGGTAGTTGATTAGGTGTGGTTGGGTCTGAGTTTATGGCTCAAAATCCCTCCAATTTCTGGCTTTTGTGTGAAGGATTATATGCAGATCCATAGATATTTATCTGGGTTGGATAACAAGAGAAGGAAGTTGATCCATGCAGCGATGTTGACTACTTTATGATGTATTTGGAGAGCTCGAAATGAGTGAGTGTTCAAGGGGAAAAGACCTACGGCTGGGATGATAATCAAGGAGTGTTGGAGCTTTTGGGTGAATAATAGAGTCAACAATGTAAGTTGTTGTAGTTGTTTTCTGTTCCGTTCTGTTGATTTTTCTTTTGTTTGGTGTTGTGCGCAAGCAGCCTCCTTGTTACTATGTTGTTTTTGGTTGTTTGAGGTTAATATATTGCTGCCTTTCAAAAAAAATAATAATCTTATCTTATAATAAAATATAACAATGTAATCATTATAATTATGTATGAATAGAGATTTGAGACTTCAACATTAATTTTTGTGGCAGTTTTACTTATAGGATTTCACTTTTATCGTCACCATTAACGGTTGCACCCATTAGCTTATCCTAGTGGTAAAAGTGTATGACCTCTAAATTAGAGGTATTAAGGTCGTGTTTGGCGCGCCATAAGCTAGCTTATAAGCTAGCTTTTTGACGTTACCAAACGGAGCTTTTTAAAAAAACTAGCTTTTTTTAAAAGCCCCGTTTGGTAACATCAAAAAGCTAGCTTATAAGCTAGCTTTTGAAAAGCTAGTTGGAGTAGCTTTTCAACTAGCTTTTATAATATTTCCAGTTTTACCCTTCCCTAATATTTTGTTTTTAAATTTTAATTTATTTATATACATGTACTTTTATGTCATTTTATATTTTTCAGCTAGCTTATCAGCTAGTTTTTACCAAACGTTATTTTTTATCAGCTAGCTTATCAGCTAGCAGCTAGCTTATCAGCTAGCAGCTAGCTTATCAGCTAGCAGCTAGCTTATCAGCTAGCAGCTAGCTTTTCAGCTAGTGCGCCAAACACAGCCTAAGTTCAAGTCCCACTTGTAATAAAGAATAAAAAAATTGGGGGTTACAAGTTGGGTCAGGGGGTTTTCTCACCAGAGGTGGGTTTCCTTTTGATGGAGATTGAAGATGATCGGGTGGGTGGTGTAATACCTTCGTCAGTGATCCAAAGTTGCCGTTCAAAAAAAAATCAACATTGACGGTTTAATTTCCAAGATCATATGTAGTGCGTGTTGAGACCATCTTTTTACTAATTTTATCTACAACTGAGATCAGATTATTAAATGTGGAGTATTTTATTATGTAAATTATATGCTTGTCTACTTTCAACAAGGCTAACGTTATTAAGAATCACTATTTTTTAATTATATCAAAATGCATATATTATGTGTTTCATGGGTGACACTAAACATATCAAACATTTATGCCCCCAATGATGAGATAGTTGTGACGGGAGCTTTTTCGATTAGATAATGTCTCAAATGAGACTAAAACTCATCGCATTTAGGAGGAGGACATATATTTTTACTACTAGGCTAACCTAATTGTTGTGGATCATATTATCAATGAGAATCAGAGTAGTAAAGAAAGAAATTGATTGTATTTTTTTTTTTTTTTTTAGTGTTTTACAAAGAATACGATGACCATTATAGGTGTTTACATAAGAAACTAAATGGAAACTAGTAACACGCAATGCTAAATTACAATCTTGCTAATTGAAAGAGGGTATATGCGTAGGGATATGATGTGATGAGAGTGACTAACTTACCCTCATAAATTGCTCAATAAAAGTTGACTTTCTATTCTAACACTTCCCCTCAAGATGAGTATTGGGGTCTCATATACTTAGCTTGACTAAACATTCATTGAATATTCTCCCATTCACAGCTTTTACTAGGATATTTGCAAGTTGATCTCTAGACTCGACAAATGGAAGCTCTATTATGTGACAATCTGACTAGTCAGGTGAATCACACAACGAAAACTGATAAACCGGAAATCACGTATATAAACGTAGCGTGTCAATATAGAGTATTAGAGGATTCTAGTATTCTTAAAACACATCACACACAAGGTTGAGTCTTGAAACATTGGTGATTAACTAAAAACTGATGCATGTTGCAACTTACGTGCGAAATTGTTACGTGAATTTAACTGTGGATGTGATCATTTTATGTTATATGGCACATTTATACTTGATTTTATTAGATTCAATATGATAAATATGATGGTGAATGAATAAAGTGTGAAAACGTAGAAAACCACGACCAAAAACGCGAAAAACAGATAAAACAGGGGCTGGTCAACGAAAGTCAACCAGAAATACCAGCAGTTGCCATGTGCCATATAAAAATGTAACTAATAAACACTTTGGGGGCTGATAAATCGGTGGTTGGGTTTATTCAGACAGAAATACCGGCAGTTGTGATTACGTGTGAAAACATTAAAAATAAACTGAAAATATTTTGGAGCTAATTTCCCGGTTATGATTCCGTCGTTGTTTTCCCGAAATGATAAAAGATAAGTGTGTGGATGTGATGAGTGTCTAACTTGTTATAACTAAATATATTTAATTATGTATTTTTATTAGTTATAATGCTTGGATTCTTATTATATATCCTATATTTTGTATTTCATACCCGTGAAGCATAATGGATCATTTTTTGGAGTTTTAGAAACATTTGAGTGATCAAAGACGAAGACCGGGCTTTGAAGGAATTTAACGAGTGAAGAATTATGCTCGTGAGGTTCGTTTGTGATGCATAAGAGTTGCAGGAGGTCATTTGGGCTAAAAAAGAAGTTATTGGGCTGAAAATACCATTAGGTCGGAATTAAACGATGTGGGCCGAAGCTGTCAACGAACAGGGCCAAAAATACGAAGCCTAGTCGCCTAGGTGGTACACGGAGGAGGGACTGGCAGTCCTACGCGGTACGCCATACGGCGTATGTCGGCAAAAATACGAACTTTTCTATTTTTCTACATATTTAAACATTTTTGGTCTTTTTCGAGTCTAAGCCAATTCAAGCCATCCTTAGGGTGTGAGATATGAACTTTGAGAGTTTTCTTTCATCTTAATCATGTTTCTAAACATTCGGATGTCCGGTTAAATATCCGATGATTACCAAAGGTGAATGGTTAGTGAGTTTCATAGTTTGATTTCAGTTATTTATTGTTTTGGCTTGGAATTATACACATTTGACGGTTGCTAATTCTTGTTGTACAGTCAACTTATTTTTAGAATCTAGTTTAATTTTCATTACGCATGTTGCAATCCTTCCTTGAACTACCTTTATAGAATCAGGGAGTATCTTGTTATGTGTGTGATTGGACTGTATGTTTGTGTTCGGGTTAAACAGTTGAAACAGAGCAATGTCTATGTGACTGTCAAACTGAATAACTGAGTTAGGCTAGAAAATCATCTAACCGGGATCCTGAGGTTGTCACATTTTAATCATAACTGCTTACAACTTTAATCAATTGCCAATCACATTCCTAAAATTAAGTCAAGCAACAAACCATGCAACTTCATAATTTATTAGTTTCTAAGGTTAAATTAGGCTTAGTTTAGTTTTAGGTTTATCTAGATTAGTGATAGTAATCTAGGATAGTTAATCTAGTTAATTAGTTAGTAAAAATATGAATTTGCTAGTAAACCGCACTCCCATGGATTAATAACCCTTACTTACCCTAGCTATAGGTTAAGTTTAGATATTTGTAACGGTCGTGACACTCGTTATCATATGTGCAGGGATATGATGAGACTAACTAACCCCATAAATTGCTCAATAAAGGTTGACTTTCCATTCTAACAAATCAGATAATCTATCTCGGGTATTTGGATCTTCATGGGCAATTTCAATGATGTTAGGTCTTCATCCAAAAGATAAACTCTGATTTTAAGGCTTCCAATGCCGAGCACTTTAAAGCTTTTATTCGCACAACTGATTTGGTAGAATACCAAATGGGAAGATGCCAATTCACTTACATGTCGGATAAAGGAGACAAGCTTAGTAAACTCGACACACTTATGGTATATCGAGATTTTTTATCATTTGCCAACTGCCTCGTTAATGCCCCTCGCCCATGAATGTTCAAACCTCCGTCCATCCTCTTGACCACTCTCCTAGCGGACTATGGTTCCATATCGAATCTGTGTAGGATTTTAAAGTGTTTTTACTTGATCTATCCAAGAGTAGCATGTTTTGTATTGGCGTGGATGATTATTAGCTCAATCTTAGGGCTGCAAGTAGGGTGTTCAGATTTTCGAATTCGATTCGAAGAACTCGGAATTCAGTTCGATTTGATTCGTAAATGTGTAGTTCGAAATTCGGTACGAAATTTCAAATTCGAATTCGATTCAATGCGACGTCTAATATCGAATCTCGAATCGAATTAGAATTTGAGATTTTCAGTTCGATTCAATTCGATTCGAAATTCGAATTATAAATAATTATATATTTATATATATTTATATATAAATATAATATTCATAAAAATATTTTGAATTAGTTTAACTTATTATTATAATTCATGTCCTAGTTTTAAAGTTTTAAAAATTTAAATCTTTAAATTATAACTTGAAAGTTGAAACATTTCCTTCCTACTAACAATCCCATTTCTGTAGAAAATTTTAAATTTTAAATCTTTTGGATGTTTATTAGTCTTATAGTTCTATAAATTTGTATTTTTTTACTATAATAATTTACGTTTTTAGTAGTTTTGAAAATAAAATTAAATCATGTCTTTTAGTTCAACTTAAAATGAGTTTATTCGGATGCAATTCGTATTTTATTCGTATTCGATTCGAATTCGTAAACTGAATAGGAATCGAATCGAATTTCGAATTGGATTTCAATTTCGATTTGAATTCGATTCGATTTGACGAATCTATTTCGAATTAGAATCGAATTCGAATTCAGATTTTATAAACTGAAATTTGAATAACTCGATTTGAATTACTTGAGTATTCGAAATTCGATTCGTTGAACACCCCTAGCTACAAGTGTAAAGTTGAATCAAGGGGCACCAACATTCAACTTTTTTTGTTTAGATAATTGGGGTGCTTAATTGCATCGACGAAAGCGCGTGGACGAACCGATCTGGCCAAGCCTTGGATCGCCCACCTGGAGTTGAGATGCACACAATAATGGAAATTATGAAAACTTAATATCTCAACCATAGAGTGTTTAGGCTTTCTATATGAACAAGAGATCCAACCGTTCTGAGTTGGAACACTAGGAAGCAACAAACCCAGTTTCTAGAGCTGGTTAGACATGAACACCCGTAAGCAAAATCGAACCCATTGGGTTCTTGGTTTGGGTCAACGAAAATGCGACGATCGACGTTGTCACACCCCGGTCAACGGATTCGGGTGTGAACGGGAATGGAATCATAGTCGTGGATACATAGAACAACTAATTATATTCAAACGTTATAGTAAAACATCACATCATTTAGATTGCAGCGGAAAAGTGGTGAAATGATAATGTCTTACATTTGAAAATAAAAAGTCTTAATTTATTGATAAAAGCATAAGGTAGTTTATTTGGGATAGGTCGGGACTATGACTCCGGCGAAGCAGGTCCGATAGTTGAAGTTAAGCCCCATTTGCATGCCTTCGGTGATTGCTCAATTACCTGAGAAATCATGAGTTTGAAAATGGGTCAACATAATGTTGGTGAGGTTCACAGGTTTATGATTTATCATTTAAACATTTGTAAAATAGGTTTCAGTATACTTAATATTAATTCGGTTTACCGTTGTGGATGTATGATCTCACATGAACCTTGATTTCAAATACTAACGGTTTACCCACCCAGCATCTCTTGCCCAGAGATGTTAAACAGAGCAGAATAACTGACGTGTGCCCCTTGACAATGTACGGAGTCAGGATCGGAGCTACCGAACTGGGCAGGGTTGTCAACCCAAATAGATCTATTCACTAGCTATCGTTTCGTACAGAACTAATTGAAATCAATTAATGGTGGGATACGGTTGTACAAACGTTTATAACGATAATGTACCAAATTGGGCAATCAGTAAGAGAACAAGTAGTCATACGGCTAATAGATAAACCATAATATTAAGTAAAAAGCATTTATCAGATTTCATGATTTCTCCCCCAAAGTATAAAACAGTTAAAAGAAAAGGGGCCGTGAAACTCACTGAATCAGCAGATGAATGATTGAACTGTGAAGTAGCGGTAGCAAGTAACGTCCTAATTTAAATAAATAAGACATTTGCATAAGGTCTATGATCAATTGAGTAACATAAGTCACCCAAATGATACCGGTCAAGTCTTGACGTTATTCCCGTTTGTATTCGTTTGGAAAGCCCGTTATTAGTATTTATTGTACAAATAAATACACGTTTTTAAGTTTATATTTATGTTAAAATAAATATAAAGAGAAGGCAACATTAATGAAATGAAATCAATTATTGAACGTCTTGTTAAATAATTATTTATTTAGTTCAATTGATTTTAAAAGAAGTTGGTATGTTTTCCAACACGTTAAGTTATATTAAAACTTAATGGAAAGATGGGTTCATAATTATTGTCACAAATAATTATAGCGTTCATTTAAACGATCTTTACAAGTCTTAGAGTTTTCCCAAATAATTATTTGTTAAGAATAATTATTTATTTGTCGTAAAAATTGTCAATGGCTATAAATATTTATAAAATATTTATTCCATTTTTAAAACGTCATGAGGAATATATGATTTTAAAACATCACTTGGACTTATAGATTTTTCCTTTAAACGTTTTATAAAACGAGTCATGCCTTTAAATAAGTTTACGTATCCCGACGTTATCGCGTATATCGCCGTATTGGTCCCGGTTTTATTACTACGCAACGTCATTATGTCTAGATCGTTTTGAGTTTATCAAAATGATCATACAAATTTATTAAGTCTTCCAACATGTAAGACTTGTCTATATTTTTATAAAAATCATTTATCTTTATAAAAATCCACATTTTAAAGACAAATGTTAGATCTTCTTGCCTTTTTATAGAATTTTTAGGAAATCTTAGAATTTATGATAAGTCCAAGTGTTTTAATCATTTGACATAAATGATCTTTTATCATTTTTGGATTATGTTTTATAAAATAATTCATGACAAGAATTTGTCATCTTTTATTTCTTTTAACCAACCCAAGCCATTAAATAATCATGTGACATGATTATTTATACTTTTCCATTTATTAACATTTTGTTAAGATTATAAGTCTATTAACATATTTGATTGTTCATATCTACTAACACTTAGTGTTAGGACCATTTTATCAAGTTAATATGTAATGTGAACATATCTACTAACACATTTAGTGTTAGGACCAAGTTAGTGAAATTAATAACGATCTACTAACACATAGTGTTAGGACAATATTAAATAAATGACGATCTACTAACACATAGTGTTAGGACAATATTAATTAAATGACGATCTACTAACACATAGTGTTAGGACAAATTTAAATATAAACATAAGTGCATGAAAGTAGACATAATGATCTAGGTGCACTTGTATACTTTCTTTTGATTTCTACAAGTGTTTCACCCCATCTACTTGGCTCTTTTAAGTTCATAGAACACCAAGTAAATGTTTAAGATCTAAGAAAAGAATGGAGGTTAAATAAGAGAGTTAGATGATTAAATAAAATGTAGTGTTTTAATGGTTGTTGTCAAGACTTGGGGGTATGATTTGGGTGTTGAAAATCTAGAAAAGACGAGTTAGAAAAACTCACAAAAGAAAGAAGAAGAAACCGTGGAAGAAGGGGGTGGTTTCCGGCGGCTTTTGGTGGCGGCAAGGGGGCGGCGGCTGGTGGCAGGCGGTGGCCGGATGGTGGTGGCAGCCGGTGACAGCCAGCGGCGGCTGGGCTGGGCGGCGGTGGTGAGGCCGGCCAAGGGGGGAGCAAGGGAGAGGAGGAGAGGAGTGGTGTTGGTGCAAGTTGAAGTGTGGGGTGGTGCTCCCCTTTTATAGTAAAAAAGATGGTTAATACTCAATGGTTAAGGGCTTGATCCATGGTATTTTAGTACACTTGCCAACTAATTCTAGTGGTATTAGGCTTGTGTATATTAGGATTAGTAGGAGGGAGATGTGGCAAGTTTAAAAACCACTTAATTTACATGGCTATTGATGTGTAGGTGGATTATTTTATAAAAATGCTCCATGTTTTATAAACTAGTAGAGGTTTTATAAAATATAAGGTGGTTAGTGATGTCTAAAAATCCAAACTTTTATAAATTTAACCCAAGTATGATAAAACTACAAAGGCGGTAGTCTTTGGTAGGTTGATGGGCCAAAAGTTTATAAAAATAAATGTGGGCTAAGTTATGAAATTCCATGGGCTAAAACATTTAATTAAAAATCGGATAAGGGTGGGCCGGTTTGGCCGGATTCGGTTGGGCCGGATACCGGTTGGGCCGGTATGGCGCTGGGCCGCGGGCAGGCCGGACCCGGTCTGGGCCGGTTGGGCCGCGTTTCGGTTCGCCGGTTCGGGCCGGTGTCTGGGCGAACGGGTTTGATCGTCGGGTCGAGTTACGGGTTTGGTTTCGGTGTTTCGGTTTCATCGGGCTTTATTGGGCTGGACTGGCCCTGAACGGGGCTTCGGTTTTTGGCTTTGGCTCAGTCTTGACAACGGAAAGTTTTTGAATATATTTTTGATTCACATAGACAGTTTTAGTTTGTTTGATATGATTTGTTTTTGTTTTCCCAAGTTGATCCGGTTCGGTACGCGTGAATGCAACGAAGACTGTTTCGTTTGTTCGCGTCAGTTTTAAGCACGATTACCATGAGTGATTAGAATTCCAGTTGTTTCTAGTCACGTAATCGCTTAAAATGTTCCCGTGTCGATGGTGAATATCCGTGATACATGTTTAAGAAAAATATAAAAAGTACATTTTTATATTTGTTTTCTTATTCCATTAATTCCTTAATGGTCTTTCATGTTTATTAGGGCGCGTTTTCCAATACAAACGTGGGAATCAGTTTTACGTCCGGTTTTTATCAGTTACGTATAGTTACCAAACAGTTAATCATAGGTAAGATAAGCACATAAGGTCTAACCTAAGGTCTAACCTAGTTACCAAACGATGGTAAAAATTGTTAAAACGATTAATAGTTTAATCGGAAAAAATAATAAAATGTTATTTCGTTATAACGTATACGGGAATTTAATTTTTGATGATAAATTAATAACGGATAAAGTAAAATTATTAAGACGTTAATAATCGTTATCCGGATTAAATGTTTTAGTTAAATTAGTTAACTAAAACATAGAGATATATTTAAATATATATCTATTAGATATATTTGTATGTTTCGAACATATAAACTTTAACTGGTAATAACTGTATTTATAGTTAATGTTATGATGTTTTCTTTGGGAAAAAAGACATTAATTTAAGGATCAGACTGTAACTTATATTCCTATAAATACAGGTCTGATTTCAACCTTAATTACAGAATAAGAAGCCAAAAAGTTTAACCCTGAAATCTCTCTGGCTTCCTCCCTTGCGCAAAGCCTCTGCAACACCACCACCACCACCGCCACCGGCTCCCCAACGCCGTCCACCGCGGACCGCCGCCGCTGTCGTCGCCATCTGCGACCGAACCACCGCCGCCACCGACCGTCACTATCGGACCACCGCTACCGGTCCGCCACCGCACGTCGTCGCTGCTCTGTCGTTTCCGCCGCCGCCATCCTTACCGTGACCTACGCGACCGTTTGTCAAAGTTGTTTGAACGAGTGATCAAAGAATTTCGAGCGGATCCGTTTGTCGATTAACATCTCGGTCTCGTCAAGGTCAATCTCTAAACACCCTATGGTTGTGTTATATACATATACATATATATATATATATATATATATATATATATATATATATATATATATATATAGGGTGAGGTTCATTGTAGACACTTGCACATGTGAAATAGCTCTTTTTCACATGTGAAAGTTTCTAATTAATGAGAAAAAAGAAAAAAAGAAAAAAGAAAATTAATCACAACCATTAGATCAAGAGATCTAATGGTGAAAAATGGTGTCTACCTGTCTACACTTATAGGGGTGTCTACAAAGAACTTTTCACTATATATATATATATATATATATATATATATATATATATCTGAATTTATTGTAATTGGATCACTGGTGGGTATACCTGACTCGTATAAAAAAGTTCTGAAATTCACCGTTTCCACATTATATTATTAGTTGTAATAAATATCTGATTAATCAATAAATATAAAATAAGATTTTATATTAAAAGTCAAAACTTTAATTTTGACCTAAACGAGTCGTAGATTCTCAAAAGTGGTATCAGAACCACTTTTACAATGATTCAAAAATATTAGAATTATGATCTTGAATTTTATATATGTCTGATTTGTCACGACATATAAAATTAAGCTTTTACGTTTTGTGTGAATCGAGTCATCGACCTCATAATTATTATGATTGTTGTGTTTATGGTTAATGGATGACTGATGAAGGTGACAATTGAAAATGAGCTGAACGATATTTGTAAATCAAATTAAACCAATCGATTCCAATCGAGATTCAATCGAAGAAATCCAGTCGAACAACATTAGGGGAAAACACACTAACTTGTTAATCTATGAATGATAAAGGCGACGTCCAACGATGAGAGGATTTGTGGAGGCGACGGTCTGATGAGAGGATTTTTGGAACTGTTAGACTACCCACAATTTCCCAAGGGAGCGTCACACACATCCGTTTTCTTCGAAACCATTTTTTATCTAAACTAGCTTTAGAGCTACGCGTGCGTGCACGCGTCACGGTACAGTTCAAGAAAAAAACATATTTAAAAACCGCGCGTAGTGACGGGTGTGGTTGTGAATTTGAAAAGAAATGGAGCGCGTTCCGGCGATAAAAATCTGTTATGTACCATTTATAAAGTCCAATATGAATAAGGGGAAGAAATTTTAAGAAAAAAGAGGGCATAATCACCTTTAAGGAAAAAAAATTGGAACCACTCGATATAGTTTTGGCAATAGCGACTCCCACACAATCGATATATTATATATATTTCCTAAGCTAGGCTAGCAAAACAAAATAGAATGTTCAACAGTTCCGAGGGCAAAGGAAAGGGCAAGAAGTCAACTTAAACAGCGCCGATGCCAATGTTATGAGTGTAACAAGATGGGACACTGGAGAAGAAACTGTCATGATTATTTTGCCAAGGTTAAGGCTTAGAAGAATGGTGAAAGTTCTTCTGGAGGTATTTAGCCATTTGTTATATTTTTCACTCATTCCTCAAAATATTTATGTATATTGACACACCTTATATTTTGTAGGAAGCTGAAAAATAAAGGAATCAACGCCAAAGGATGTGGAGCATATGGAAATAAAGGCAACTTGAATTTTTGCTAACACTTCTTGAATAAATTTATTTATTTGGCAGTATTCTAAAACAACTGATTTGTTTTTCCCTAGTTGCATCTAGGATGAATACATTTGATTTTCTATTTTGAACCATGGTTGCTTAAATACTTTGTTTTGACATTAGTATTTTGCATGGTATGAAATGAACTTTTGACATCTGAGTTTTTCTCACTAAGTCTAATGATTAATGATTCAAAACTATAACATAGGGCATAGCCTGGTAAACATTAATTTATAAATCGTGCACACATCTTATGCAAGATAGGATGTTTCATCCTTCATGTTTGCTAGATGTGACCATGGTTAGTCTAATTATCACTTGATTGAATAATGGCTCATTGAAATTCTATGCCTTGTCATGTAGAATATGAACAAGCTTGAAGACAATGAATCATTTCCAACTTCACATGTGCACATATTTATATGACCATAAATTGAGTGATAAATTCCTTGACTTATTCGAGTATTTACTCAATGAAGTTAGAATCACCATCCTTGATTTATAATCTAACCACTTGTATGGTAATGATTAATATATACCTATACCTTAACATTCCTATATTCGAATTCTTATGAGCAAGAAATTGCAAATAAGATCCGATTTCCTACAAAGCTCTCATAAGCTCTAAATCCATGAATTAAGCATCAAGTTTGAAGCTTAAAATTATAGGAAATTTTCCACCCTACTACCACTACTAGAAACAGGGCCTTTCTTGACGCGCGAACGATGACGCTCGCTAGTTTTTGACGCGCAAAAACGCGTGTCATTAAATTTCTGTCGTAATTTGAAAAATTCTAAGGGCGAATGACGCGCATTTTTAAGCGTCAAAAACTTCTGTCATATAATAAAATAAGAAAAACACGGAGTACAGTTAAAAATGTGTGCGTCATCCACAAAGTGTTGTCTTATATTTGTATTTTCCCTCCAACTTTTTGTCTAAATTTTCATTCCCGCTTTCTATCACCTCCATTACTCTTTTTACTCTTTTTGCCCTAATTTTTCCCCAACTTCGTGAAGCCCTCATTTTCATCCCCATCTTCATCTTCCTGCGCCCTAATTTCATCTTCAAGAATTTTGCCCTAATTTCATGAAGCCCTCACCTCCATCTCCATCTTCGTACGCCCTAATAACATCTCCATCTCCATCTTCGTACGCCCTAATTCCTAATTCCATCTCCATCTTGACACAAGAATCTAGTACGCTAACAACGCTAAAACACATCCTTCATCTTGACAAATCAACTGCGTCTGCATCTGTGTCTCCATCATCATCTACAGTAGCAGCATCTCCACCTATAAAACGATGGTGTTTTGTGGTTTTAGTTCTGAAACGGTTCGATTTTGAAGGAAATTTACGGTCATCGTTCTCTCAGTCTTCACAAACGGTGTTTCAGTGATGAGCGACTAACATTAATACAAAGTAATGAACTGCTTTGTAATTACCAATTGTTTTAATAAACGATTTGGTGGCTGTTTTGAAGAATTTAGGGTTTGAAGAGCAGCAATAATGGTGCCTTTACTCGATTTCTTCAATCTCCCTTGTGCTACCTCTCTGTATAGGATTTAGTTCTGTGTTTAGGTCTGGCTTAAACAACTCTGGTTTGACTAAGAAGGTAAATTTCCTATACATATTTTACTTTATTTCATTCCAAATCCTGTTGATATATAGTTAGTTCGTCGTATTCTAAACCGGAATCGAAATTTCTGTGACTGATTGAGCTAAATTAGGTCAATCAATTGATTGTTGATGCTACATATGTTGAGAATAAAGTTATAGTGAGAGTAAGGGTGTTTGGTTATCCATTTAGATACACACATTCTTCATTTTGACTTTGGGTAATCTGATTATGATTCTCAAGTAGTGAGGCCACCTTATCAGATTTGGATAGTTGAGAGAAATTTTTTTATTGACATCAATGTAATTAAAAGTATCTCTATCTTTAAAAAAGTGATTATATGATTCTGATATCTTATTATGATCGTTATCATGTCTGTGAACCTTTGGAGATTTGTCATTTACCAGATTTGGAACTTAATAATTTTAAAAAGTAGACTCTGCCTACCAGTAAGTGGAACTATTTATTCATTAGCAATTATTAAACAATCCAAAATCTTCCTTTGTTATCAAGGTTGACTGAATGCTTTATTAATCAATATACTATTTTTCAGTATTGAATTGGTGATAGGGATCATGCCGGTGGCAATGAGAAGATAAAAGAGTTGGTTCCAGGGGTTAAGGTTTATGGCGGTTCTATTGATAACGTGAAGGGGTGTACTAAAAAGTGGAAAACGGTGATAAGTTGTCACTTGGGGCTGATATCAATATACTCTTTCTTCACATACAATGGTATATTATGTTTTCTTTGTCTAATCTCATTCCTCTTACGTGCATGCAGTTTGATGTGTGTTCTCACTATTAGTCTTTTAGTGTAAACTTCTCTCTTCAGTAATTACAAAAATAGAGCAATCTTGTTCACCAAAAGCAATGGAATTAAGTCATTAACCATTTGTTATGATGATAACAGGCAACTAGATATTTTAGCTTGGAATTTTCTCAAAATGTAATTGCAATAAAATGTGGTTTGTTTCTTTTCAGCCACACGAAAGGGCACATAAGTTGTAATGAATGTAATAGAATCTGCAAGATTGTTATGCTTAATATGTTTCATTGTCAGGATATGTTATAATGAATGTAATTTTATTGTAACTTGTTTATAAACTTCAATCATGTACTAATGATAACATTTGTGTTTGTTCATTTATAACTGTACAACTCTATCAATATTTTGCAGATAGCTTTAGGTGGGTGTTACTCTTGTGAATTCTTTAACAAGCATGGGGATTTAAGGCATATCAGACTATTGTGGTTTTGGCCTCTACATAAAGCGCTTAAGGAGAAATATGAGTTCAGTGAACAAGATGCAGCTCTCAGATCGATCACAGGTACCAAAAACTTGGCCAAGTTGCTGATATATTTGTTATAGTATTCATAACAGTTATTTGTTATATGGAAGGGTTTCACATTTGATATTGCAGCTGTAACCCTTCTGCTTTCTGAAATGGAGAGTATTAGTTAATTAGATTAGCAGTACAGTGTTTACAGTTGACATGTTTACTAGCTAACGACAAGTATAATTATCCAGTTATGTTATTGCATGTTGAAGTAATGACACACTTTGTTTGCATTATTAATGTCTAACTTCAATGATTATTTTTTTGCAGGATAACAATGGTCAATTTGGTTAGATTCTATGTTTGTGAAAGGCGATTAGACTCCTCAACAATACGAACCTTAACAGCAGTTTTTAGAATAATTAGACATTACCATTTCAACACGAGCCAAACCCCCAAAATTTCAGACCCATTTGCCTCGGTTCAGAGTGCTGGCCAGAACATTGTGGTTGTTTTCTGGGACCTGGACAACAAACCTCCAAGGTCAGTATCTCCATTAACGCTGCTATTAGGCTGAAAAAAGGCTGCTGAATCATTTGGGGTTGTTCGGTACAAGTCATGAAACAATTCAATCTTGGACCTAAAGGAGGAATATTGGCTTCACTTAACTTGTTTGCCACAAAATTTGATGAGGTAATCGTGTATGCATTTTTTGTATGCAATTTTTTTTTTCTTTTTATGATTAGTATTAGTAGTTTTGTCATGTTAGGTGATACAAGTAATTGAGGGGCTGTGCAGAATGTAATTTGATGGTCATTGCTTCTTCTCATCCGAATGTAATTTAATGTTACATTTGTAATGTTTGCTCTATATATGAAATGTATTATTTTGCTACAAGTGTATTGTATTTTGATTAGGAGGTTAATTGTCATTAATGTGGAAATTAGTGACTCTACAAAAATATTTTATTTTTTAATTTTTTTTTAATTTATGACGCGCATATATGCGTGTCATAAGCATATTTATGACGGGGGCTTCCTTGACACGCCTTTTATGACACGCTTTGCGCGTCATAAAATGCGCCTCATTGTTTGCGCGTTAAGAAGCAGATGACGCGCATTTTGCGCGTCAAGAGGATTCTTGACCCTGCCTTCCTTGACGCTTTTTTACGCGTCATCTGGGCCCTTTCTTGACGCACAAAAAGCGTCAAGAAAGGCCATTTTTGTAGTATTGTACCCTAACCAACCAGATAAATCTTATAATCCATAACTTGCCTATTCAAGTCTAGCAACAAGAAGTAGTTCTTGCCACTGACTACACTTGAAAATATCCTTCAAATATCCTTAGTGATTAATTTTCCATCCAAAAGAAAGGGAAGAAATTCCCTAATACTGGAACTTAAAGGAACATGAAGTATAAATTGGTAACTTGAAGAAATTCAAGTATAACCAAATAGATAACACATTTTCTGACCAACAAGTTGTTGCGTTAATCGGAATATTGTGAGCGTTCTTAAGGAAATGGATTTTAATAGAACTTGATAATCTTTATGATAATCTAAGAATCTTCCATAATCCATTACCTATAGATTGAGATGTCAACCTAAAATCAGATCTATGATCTGATATGACTTAGTGTGATAATTAAGATATCATTTATGCACTAGCTTGCATAAATATTCAAACCAAATAAACTTCTAATTCTGTTACAAGTTTAACATGGTCTTATGATAAGAGCAAGATAGGTTCAGCAAAACTACTTTGCTGGTATCCTATAAGGTTTGAATTGATCATCTTAAAAGAACGCTAAATCTATGAAAGGCAAGCGGGAGCACTATGATAATAATCATGTTCATGACAATTACATACTACTCCAAATGTTTAATTCAAATTAAATGATGGATTTAAATCACCTGATGATTCAGAAGTTACTTGCATAAAATGTATACTCTGGACAGAGATCCACAGAGACAAGTTACTTCTAGGGCTAGTTAAAATCATTATGATCTTGAATAAAAGGTTAACATAATATACGATATTATGTGGATGTCACTATAAACGTTATACAATGACATAGTTGAAAGAATATCACTACGATAAATTGTACTGATATTGTCGCGCATTTATAAGGCAATTATAAGTACGAAAGCCATCTCATTAGTTTACATGAATGAAGTTATTCATTCGATGTCTCACGTTGATTAAAGGTAATCATAGAAGACATGATATGTGATAACACAGTATACTGTGGTGCACACCAAGGGCACTCACATTATCACATATGCAAACATCACTTGAGTACACTTCACCATTCAAGATACAATAGTGGAAGTTCAGAAACATTTTATAAAAAGACAAATAAACACGGTATCAAATATGGCATTAAATGACCCGCAAATGTCATTTGAACATCACCCTGATGATGCAACATCTCAGCAAATATGCCAATTATTTGATTTAGTATTTGGATGTACGAACTATAACAGGTATACCTTACCATTCAAATTCTAATTCTATAACTGTGTTCGATTTTAATGTATTTATCATCCATTAATATACATATATGTATATATATTATATTCAAAAATTTCGTAGTCGATAAAATTCGTGAGAACGAATCTGAAGTAAGACTATTCTGAATTTGGACTCAAATGGTTGGCAATCCAAATTCATAGGCCTCATTAGGGAATTATGCCGGACGTACTCGCATCAAATCATCTTCATGGATTCAGTCATAAGATGAATTTGATTATGGTAACTCGTTGTATCCTTAGACTTGAGAATTATGTGCTACCTCCCATTTACCAGGGTCTATTCTTTGATTGTAGTCAACCGCTATCGCGTAACTGCCAGTCATAAAGGCTACTTGAATAGATCTGAAGTTTAGTGGGAGTTGCATGTAGTCGATATGGGATTATGTACTCTTGCATTAATAATGTAACAACTTGATATTATGGGCCCTCTCGTTAATTCCAAGTGTAAAGTGTAAGACCTTACCCAAACTTATCGTGTGTTTGATTTGAAGCACTTCGAAACTAGATCAAGAAAGATAATGATCAAACATTATGATAATTTGATTTGGAACACTTCAAAACTAGATTAAGAAAGATAATGATCGAACATTATGATAAGGATGAATTGAATCCATGACTTATCGTTTGATCGATGTCATATACAGAAGGAATCAATGACTAATTGAAATTACCATAAGTCTAATATCATGTTGCTTGACAACGGATATACCTTGGTTGTCGACTTAAGGTGTCACAATTGGTTGGGGCAGCCATGTGTAGCTAGAGCACCTCTGACTGCACCTAATGATCTTGTCGGAATCTGTCCAAGTGGGAGACTGTTGGATATTGTATGTCCAGACCCGAAAAATCAAGGACCCGACCCGGTTGTGACCTGTAAGAGTTACACCGGGGGCAACGAGAATTTATATCGCTTAATTAATTAACTGATATTATACGAAAACGAAATGACTAGCTAATATAATTTATCTTAATCTTAATCCTAATAAAGCAATAAAATTTGTGCCACATGTCTCATTTATAAAGGATCCACATCACCAGTGCCACATGTCAGGCTCACAATCAATTACCAATTTAGTAAATTATCAATTAAGATTAATTACCAATTTTATGAAAACTAACATTTTATTTTAATGATAAAATTAATGTTGATTTGATTAATTTACTCAATAATTTTAGTCTTTTTGTGGAAAGTAATCAACAACTTGCGAAACATAATAAATTTCTTAAATGTATTAAATTATTAGTTAATATATTATAAGAACTTTATATAGATAATAATTTTCAAATTTCTTAATTAGTATCTTTTTCTTTTGTATTTATCTAATAATATAAATCTATATTCAGCCCGTGTAATACACGGGTTACTAATCTAGTAGGTTTATAAATAATTAGTCATTGAATATTATTAGTAATTATTAATAATAATTAGCAATAATTAGGAGAAATTAATTATTATTAGGTTAATAATTGAGGTCGGTGGAATAATATTATTGATTATTATTATTTAAATAAACGTTAAATTAAATAAACTAACTTTATTTAATTAGTTTATTTAAAATAGTGGATGGATAATTATTTAGTTGACTTTAACTAATAATTATTCATAACTCGAATGGATAAATATGGGAGAATAATCAATTGTGGTTTATCCACAATTGCTTGGAGGATAAGCCAGAAATAATTAAATTTATCAGTTATGGATTATCCATAACTGGTTTATGGTGCCTATAAATAGGGAGTTTAAATAAGGATTTGAGATTTCAGTTCTCTCCTCCCTCTAGCCACCAAATTTCGGCCCCTCTCTATCTCTCTCTCTCTCTGCGACACCACCGCTGGCCGCCACCCTCCGTCACCGGCTACCGCCTTAGCCGGTCTACTCCTCCGTCGCAGATTGCCGGTCACCGCCACCGTTCGAGACTAGTCCGACGCCCTTTCCGGTTCTCACCTCCTTCGCACTCCACCACCACCGCCTCCTGCCGAAAGTCGCCGCTTGTCGACAGCCTCCGCCCGCCGCTGTTGCCAACCACTGGCTACTTCTCGGTCCGCAATCGAGTTCTCGGTCAAAAAACCGAGTCTTCGGTCGAAGACCTCTTCCCAATCGGAAACCCCCTTGTGCGGTCGTATGCGCTTTCTACTGTGATCTAGCATCACCCGGTACGTTTTCATAACTATCGTTCTCTCGTTGACCTCGGTGTCTCGAACAATTGTTCGACTTGATCACCAAGTTATATCTAAATCTGATATTTAATTAGATATAACTATAAATCGTGTTTAGATATAATTGTTGTATTTAATTACCACAATTATATCTCACTATTGTTTACATGATTAAATATATTGTTTTATATATATTCAATTTATCTAGTATCTGCATGTTGTGGTGATTTAATCTTGCTGTAAATTTGTCACTTGGTTTCGCGTTGTTTATAAATCAATAATAGACGTTTTCTTATTAATTTTGCTTCCGCTACTCTGATATGATTAACTCGTCTAATCTGTTAAAACTATATTCGGTAAAATATAGTAATCAATCGAGTTTTAATAAAAATTAAAATTACTACCCGGTAACCCGAATACCAGTGGCAAAACCCAACACCCCGATGGTCATCGGTGGTGGTAGGTGGGGGTGTGGGTTTTTCTCGAAAGGCTGAAGAGAATGAGACTGTTATGTGAGAGGCGCACCTCGTAATTGAGCCAGCTCAAAATTAGGTTAAACTTGACAGCCGTTATCAGTATTTTTTCCTTTCAAATGTATGGAAGATTCACATCTTCTGCGTCATTATTATGAAAAGTATCCTACATGATTTTGTTTCTGGTATCGACTGGTACGAGTGGTAGGAGGGTATAATGTATTGCAATCCTTCTTGAGAGTGGTAGGAGGGTCGTTGTATTGTAATTCTTGTTGGGAGTGGTAGGAGGGTACACGATATTGCGATTCTTCTTGAGAGTGGTAGGAGGGTACACTGTATTGCAATTTTTTTTGAGAGTGGTAGGAGGGCACACTGTATTGCAGTTCGTTTTGAGAGCAGTAGGACGATACACTATAATGCAATTCTTGTTCAGAGTGGTAAGAGGGTACACTATATTGGGATTAGTTTTGAGAGTGGTAGGAGGTACACTGTATTGACGTTCATGTGACCCGTATGTAAGCCTCGGATAGCTTTGCTCCCCCCATAAAGGGTGACTCCTGTATGCCCAAGGCTCCTAAACAAATAAAATGTCAGAAACTTCAGTTAAAAACTATTGACTATCAAATTAAATAAATAGATGAGATGTTGTTGCATGGTTAAGATTTGGACACTGTGACGAGCCTAGCGCATCATTGAAATCTTGTATATTCGGCAAACCTGACAAATCATTCAAATCTGGAATCTTTTGTGAACCCCACATTGCTATCCAAATTGCAAAAGTATTAAAACATGCACTTAAATATTGAAAACTAATAGTTATCGTTTGGACTTCACGTTTGATACAACATATGAAATGAACTCATGCAACATGCCAATATATATCAAACACTAAACGACTAGTATGGACCAATCCAGGTCGTTTACGGTCCACACCGAGTCCACCCCATACATTATTAGTCGTACATTATTACTTACGAGAAAGCTTTATCAGTTACCAGGAAAACCTAAACGAACTGGATGGCTCTACCCTTGGCGTATCGGTCAGCAAACCAACGACTATCGAATATAAAGTCCAATCATTGAATATAAAGTCCAATCATTTGAAATGCGTAGTACGAGGTAAAGCAAAACAAGTTGTATTACTCCATACAGGTCGTTTATGGTGTTTTTTTTATTTTCAATTAATAGTGGATCGTGTTTTATACAACATGTATCGACCTATACAGGTTATTTCTTGTGGTGTATGGCTAACGTTTTCCGGTGTCCGGATAATAGGGCTTACTTTTTTTGGTTCAGGCCCTAAATGAAAGCAAGTTTTTTGTTGCTTCAAAATTCTCTAATATGGATGACAAAATATGAATCGTAAATATTTCATAGTTATAGACAAGAGAATTGTGGAAATGAAAAGCTGCATCTATTGACTAATATAAATAGGCTATAAATAGCCATAAGATGACAAACGTGGAGTCCTTCAAACCTAACTACATCCTAAGGAATCGGTACACTAGACCATTTCTTTACCCCATGTGCATTTGAAGTCCCTCCCACTTCCAATGTAAACTTCCTAGTCAATCTACCATTTCCCTTTTATTTTAACATGCATAATTAAGCTAAACATACCAACTAATAAAACTAAATAATAAAACCAAAATATGTCAAGATTAACTCAACATTCACCCCTTTAATCTTGACCCACTTCATCCTTAAAGCAAAGCCGGTTCTTCCTCTTCAACCAAGTTAGCCTCGTTGTCCTTGTCTTTGTTCTTCCATTTTGTGCACTCGTAGCAAAAGTGCCCAAACTTTCCACAATCGTAACAAAAAAAATCCGCTCTTTTCTCCACGACCCGTTCCTTTTCCTCTACCTTTTCTACCTCTTTCATAATTCTTTCCACGGCCTTTCCCGCGTCTACTACTTTCACATGCCATCAAGATCTGTCCTTGATCTTCCTTTTCCTCATCCCCTTGAATTCTATCCTCGATCACAAGCTTTTAGCCTCCCCGCCGCTTCTTCAAATAGCATAGTGTCGAGATCGGAATACCGCTCGATAGGTGCAACAATAGGTAAGTATTTATTTGGAACCAAAGTAAGAAACTTTCTTACTATCACCTTTTCATCAAGAGTCGAGCCAAGACTCTTGAACTTTTTGACTATACCACTAATCTTCGCCGAATAGTCATTGATCGACTCAGTCTTCTTCATCTTCAACTTTTTCAACTCAACCCTTAAGGTTTGCAACCTTGTCTTTTGTACCCGATTGGTTCCTAAATACCGAACCCGAATGGATTCCCAAACATCTTCTGCTCGTTTATGTTTTGCAACCTGCAAATTGACATTTTCAGGGAGAGTATGATAAATGATAGCTTTAGTGGTGTAGTTTCTTTTTTTATCTTTGTCTTCCCCGGTTACCGTCTTCCACAACCCATGTGCTCTCCACACCGTTTCGACCAAAAATGACCATGAGGTGTAATTTGTTTCGGTCAATTTCGGACATTGAAGCGATACATTACTTCCTTAATCACGGACTGCAACAACTCCATCATTCGCTGTCATCGTTCTTGCTTCTTTTTAGCGATCTTGTTCCGTCTTTGGTCACTTTTGTCGGTCTAGTTTAGTCGCCGTCTTTGAAGCGACCTCACGGTCTTCTCGGTCACTGCTATGGCTTTCATGCTTAACGGTCTTCATGGTCACTGCTAGAACTTAGTTCCAGCCACGGTCTTTTCCCCTCTCGCCGGTTCTTCGATCACGGTCTTCACTCCGGCGACTGTCACGGTCTTCAATCACTGTTGTTAGCAGCCGGTCTTCTTTCTTGCTGCAATTCAAATGAAATCGCCTCCTCCTCGAGCCCTAGGCTCTGATACCAAATGTTGGTTCAGGCCCTAATCCAAAGCAAGTTTTCTGTTGCTTCAAACTTCTCTAATATGGATGACAAAATATGAATCGTAAATATTGCAGAGTTATAGACGAGAGAATTGTGAAAATGAAAAGTTGCATCTATTGACTAAAATAAAGAGGCTATAAATAGCCATAAGATGGCAAACGTGAAGTCCTTCAAACCTAACTACATCCTAAGGAATCGGTACCCTAGACCATTTCTTTACCCCATGTGCATTTAAAGTCCATCCCACTTAACTTCCTAGTCAATCTACCATTTCCCTTTTATTTTAACATGCATAATTAAGCTAAACCAACTAATAAAACTAAATAATAAAACCAAAACTCAACAAACTTAATATAGAGTAATTATAAAGGTATGCATAATAAATGTAAAGGACGTTATTGGGAGGCTATGCGAGCAAAGTGACACATGTACTAAACGAAAGTCTAGGGGTCATTGCGAAATAGTCGGCAAACACAAGTAGTCATGACAAGATACGAACAAAGCATGTGCGTTTTAGGGAGTTGAGAAAGAAAAGGAGGAGGAAAAGTGAGAGGCAATGAATTGAAAGGGGTTAAAAGAACTTTGCATAATGACACAATGTACAAATGTTTGGTGACTAAGCAAGGCGAGAACGAGATGTGCAAGATTGCTTAGGTCGGGGAGCGGAAGAGACAAGATCTAAGAGTAGTAAAGTCTATAAAGAGCGAGGACGGTTGTGTTTTGAAGAAGGAGAATCAATGAGAGATGACAAACCTATTTCCACTATCTTTTGGGAATTACCAAGTAGTTTATGCTAATGACACCAGCATGGGAATACGAATAAATAATTGTTACTGTCGTAATATTAACACATAAGAGCTTAAGAGAGCTCTAATTAGGAGGATTCGCAATGGGGCCAGACAAATTAAGGAATAATTGTCACTTGCCACCAATACATAACTTAAGCTAATGGATCAGAATTACAGCTAGATTAAATTGTTTAGAGTGGGACGGTTGGAAGTCTATCATGTTGTAAGCTTGGTGTTTTATGTGGATTTATTTGGTGTTGTTTTTGCTCTATATATCTGGATAGAGTTTTTTGGGTTGTATAAAATTGCTGTTAAAAAAAAAATTAAGCTAATGGATCGTTACCACTAAACTCAGTTGTCACCGATCTCAATTGCTACTTGCCCTTGGTCCCGACCTTTTTTAGTTCAGTTTTATCTCTTTCATTGAAATTATAACGTACAAGTCTCATGCATTTATCGCAGTTTTTATCAACTTTTGATTCTGAAAAGAACGGATCCGTACACTTGTTTGGTCGCTAACTAGGGGTGTTCACGGTCCGGTTTTTACGGTTTTTAGGTCAAACCGTAAACCAAACTGTTAGCTACGGTTTTTAATAATCGAAAACCTAAACCAAACCGTTAAAAATTAAAACCGAACCAAACCGAACCGTTACTTCCGGTTTGGTTTCGGTTTGGTTTCACGGTTTAGGATATTTAATCTTTCAATATAAGTTTAGATATAAAATTTATATTAAAAGAAAATTCGAAATCAACTTTATCAAATGTGGGAATGAGAATATGAGCTAGTCTACTATACTTGTCATCTATAATTTGTTAATACAAATTCCACCTCTAAATAGAACATGTAACCTCCAAAACATGATGCAAATACTAAAGTTCATAATATAAACAATAGTATACTAGATTTCCAGGATAAAAACATGTATAAAATTCTAGACATTTTGTTATTAAACGCTGAAACCCAAAATCTCATTACAAAAAACAAGTCAATGTAATTTATATATATGTATACATATATATATATACTATATATTATTTATTATATGTACATGGTCCGGTCCGGTTTTTTACGACCGGTTTTTCATATAAACCGTAAACCAAACCGTTCACAACGGTTTAAAATTTTCGAAACCGACCGACCGTTCGTTAAGATAAAAAACCGACCGCGAAACCAAACCGATGACCGGTTTGGACGGTTTCGCGGTTTAAAACCAAACCATGAACACCCCTATCGCTAACTGATTATCATATTTATATATATATTAACTAGGTTAGTAACCCGTGTAATACACGGATTAGATATAGATTTATAATATTAGATAAATACAAAAAAAAAGATAATGATCAAGAAATTTGAAAATTATGATTGATATAAATTTTTTATAATATATTAAATAATAATTTAATACATTTAGACAACTTATTATGTTTGACAAGTTGTTAATTACTTTTCACAAAAGACTAAAATTATTGAGTAAAATAATTCAATCACATTAATTTTATCAAAATTTTAAAATAAAATTTTATTTTTGACAAAATTGATAATTAATCTTAATTGATGATTTACTAAATTGGTAATTCAATGTGAGCTTGACATGTGGCACAAATTTTATTGCTTTATTAGGATTAAGATAAATATCTAAGAGAAAGTTACTGTACAATGAAAGATTTCCGTGCGAAGGCATCTCGGCCGCGCGTTTGATAGATTTGACGGACAGGAACAAACACACCCCATAATAATAAAAGGATACGCGTGTTTTTTTTCAAAAAGGGTATATTTGATTTTTTTTTAAAGGAATAACGCATAAAAATAACGCATCACATAATTACATGAAAATATTCCACTATATCACGCAATAAATAGAAAAAAAAACGCAACGACAAAAAATGTCATGTAACTCTCTAAAGAGGTTACCAAATGACGCACAGACAGAAGAAAAACGCATCAATTTGAAAAAAATAGTAAAAAAAAATCACGCAAAATATAAAAAAAAAACACGCAAACTATCTAAAACATCAAAGCAAAAACTATAACAGTTCCAAAAATCACGCACGCATAACAACAAAATCATGCAACTAACTAAAAACATCAAAGCAAAACTAAAAAACAGTTCCAAAAATCACGCACACATAACATAAATCACGCAACTATCTATAAAAAACTTATCTAAGGGATTCTTCTTTACAAATATAAAGGATACCCAAAACCCCCAGTTCCCAAATCACGCACACATAAACTATCTAAGACAGATTATTCTCTAAAGACTTCTTCTTTACAACACTAGAGACTGATCAGAGCATAGTTTCTGTAACAAAAAAACGCAAACACTAGAATATAATTACGCAAGATGTTCCTAAAATCACGCATTACAAAAACAAAAAACAACAAACTTTTAAATTTTCACTTCATTAATATAATATACAATATAGAGGGAGTGGGGTCTTCACAAAAATTACAACAAAAAAGAGAAATCCCAAAGATAAAAAAAAACAAACATAGATAAAACGTACGTGTATTATAAAAAAGACGCATATAAACGTTGATAATAATCACGCTAAAAATAACGCAACCTTTAGTAACGAATATTTAATAATAATCGAAAGAAATTAAATCACGCAAAAAAAAAAACTGATTCGCCCGGTAACCTTAGACATAAAAAAACACGTTGTTTTGTGAAAAAAGACAATAATGCCCCTCCTCATAAATATACAACAAACACGTATCACGCTCTCCACGCTTCGCACGCAAAAAACCTTTGTATTTAAACTTTCACCTAATTATCTATATCTATATCTATATTACAACATAAATATATTGATTTATAATTATATTAACCCCTTTATTATAAACTAGTCAGTAACCCGGATAAATACCCGAGGCCGTGACTTTGTTTTTTGATTTGTTCACCATCATTCGTTGATTAAAACCTAAGCAATATGGATCTAGTTTTGTTGAGTTTTCTGTCACGAATCCAAAGCAATTTACAGGTCGAATTTTTGTTAAGAAATAAAAGAGATATGATGAATTAAAGTTGTGTTATTTTAAAAATAAATATATATATGGATAATTTTTATGTGAAAAGAATTTAATTTTCTATTCAATTATTTAATTTAAAAATCTCACAAATTGACACATAGGATTTATCCTATGTGGCACACTTTAAAAAATGACATTTATACTTTAAAAACTTGCGTTTAATAGTAGTATAGATATCAGAAATTATAGTGATCAATCGGTACAAGTAAAAAACTGTCTTGACCATTTTGTACCCAATCCAAACCGGTTGAACCAAAACCCAGTTCATACATCAACAACTTGTTAACCATGGTTACAAAAATCACTGGTTACAAAAGTCGCTAGACGCTCCCAAATCGATCCACTAGGGAGTTGAGAGTACTCGCCCAAGTCGGAGGAGTATTCGGAGAGTACTAGACGTAAGAAGAGAGTACTCAAGAAGTACTCGGATGTAGTCGGGTATACTCGGGAGTTTTACAACGATGCTTGTAACGAGATTTGAATTCCAAGTAACAGTTTATATAAAACATTAAAACAAATCAAGCACGAAAATTTCGCTTTACGGTCCTAGAGATGTTGAGACTTGAGTCTGGTCCCACCGGTGGCTGAACCAGTAACTGTAGTTTTAAAAACGATAAATAAACCTGGCCAGACCATCGAAAACTAGATAAAAGGATATAAGGGAAGTTAAACTCAGCGAGTTCCAAGCCGTACATAAACCGTAAACCGCCTATTTGCTATGGTTTTGAAAGTTTAATGTTAGTATGTTTTATACCTGTACTGATCAATTCACCTAAAATGAATGCTCCTGCAGGAATTATTGCGGTCAAATTCCAAAGATTCAGTTAGGCTGCAGCTCTAATCTTTAACCAACTTCTTGTTTTAACACAATCAATAACCAATAACCAGAAGGTGAGCTCAGAAACAGTTTTCTTGAAAATCTAGAACCAGAAAGCAATCCAAACACACACATGGTTGGAAAAACCAAACATTCCCAATTCGACGACAAGTTCCAAAAACACAACTATATATATAGAATAATAAGTAATAGCGGTTGGAAAAACCATAACAGTTTGTTTTATCAAACACCATACTAAACAAGAAACAAGTACTATGTATATGTCATCCGCAAAACACGAAGAGTGAAGTACAAGAAAAGATTAACAAAGCTTCATAAAATATCAGCATCTTCTATACTTGGGTGTCAAGGAAGTGGAATGTAGATTAATACTTGAAATACTTACCTTTTAAAAATCTTAGCCTGTCATGTTGTATTCATCACCTTGCATATATGATTGGTAACTCCCTGGAACTTCCATCTTTCCGATTATACGATCCATTCCTGCATTAAACATTGTACCAACTGCTAAGAATGTTATACATTTCATATGATAAAAAGCAAACAAAATTACAGAAAAAACATCCTTTACGTTTATATGCGGTTTCATCATTTATCTTAAAAAATCACTCAGAAGATCCTTAAACTAAAGGGTTTGTAAGCTTTCATCCTTTAAGCTAACTACCGTTACAAGCCCATCAATTTAAGGATGTTCAGCGTGATTTATGAAGGTAAAGGATGAAACCTGCAAATACCTATAAAAGCAAAAGGATGTGATCTGTACTTTTGTCTAAAAACAACCACTAAACATTGATAACTTCCGGGTATTATTGTCGGTATCTTAATAACAGACTAACTCGAACATTTCATCAAGAGTGTCTTGTCATTTCACACTTACTTGGATTCGCTAACATAGTTCCATAATACGACATCTGGCCCACATTCCCCGAAGGCTTTGAACTAGCATCAGACGGGAACACGGGCTCCACTTTTTTCGCCCGTTGATCGACAGAACATACATTTGGATTTTGAAAACACATGTTATCATCAGCAGTTGATGATGAGTTCTGCTGTGGTTTCGGTGACTCAACTTCTGTTTCCACTTCGGATTCACCGTTATTGTTATTAGGTGCAGAGACTTGTTGCTTCCGCTTTGATCGGGCCCTCCTGTTTTGGAACCAGTTATAGACATTTGTTTCAGAAATCTGGCCATGCTGTGATAAGTCAGATGTGATTTCTTTTATTTTCTGTTTGCTCGGGGTCCCGTTTCCTTGCTCGAAAAGGCGCTCAAGAATCTGAAGCTGAACCGGTGTTGGGGTCCACCGTTGCCGGCCAGAAAATTTATGGCCACCGGACGTCACCAACGGGTCATTATATATGTTCCCGAGTCTAACTCCTGCAAGAAAAGAATAATCAAGATTTTTCAGTCAAGGGAAAATAGCATAAAAAGTAAGAGGCTTTGGTAATAACTCTATTTAAGGAAACAATGTTTGTTAGCAGGTTTCAAGGGGCCACAAGCGAAAAAAAAGTCAAAACGCTCAAAGCTACCGACACATCAGCGGCCACATCATCATTTTCGAAAGGGCAATCAAGTCAAAATCCTTAAAATAGAAACCAGACTGAAGTATGTTAACATTGTATGCAATCAACGCTTTAATCAATGTATAAACTGAAGTGTACTACTTTAAGGATCGATAATACTCGGGTTTTAACAATCTTGTAGCAAAGTGAACAAACTACTCAATACACCCTCATCATGGAAATTGTCAAAAGGAAAACTAATTTCACCAGCATATGAAGTGTTTGGCCATACGGGTCGAATCTCTAAAGTATCCGTCTAAGCAACAGAGAGTATTTAATTACCCCTTCTCAGATTCACTAAATCTTTGAATCACTTTACCTTAAAAGTTGGACATTTAAAAGGAATTCAACTTGAAATATTCTACAAACAAAAAATCATCAAAAATCTGGTTGAAAATCCATCAAAGAGCAAATAATTATGATGAACTAGCCAATCTTAAATTTGAATTTCAAGTGTCCCAAAGATCCCCTATGTTTGTTATTAATGACATACAAGGATTTAGTTGTGATCAATCATTATAAGCTCAATTAATCATTTGTTTTATCGACATACAAGATTGGTTAGCGTGTTGAACCATTCATTAATGAACACCCAAAGTACTAATCTAATGTAGAATAAACAACAAACATACCTAATAAAATCTAACTCGAACAGTAAGGTCTACGGAGGGTGAGATAGAGATACATGCTCACATTACCTCTATTCGGCTATCCCAAAGGATGAAGACAAATAAACCACTCAGAAAAACCATGATGTAGAATGTGCATCTCAAATGATACTTTTTCATCTGGCATATTATAATTAATCAATATAAAAAGATGATCAAGATGCCATGATGGGACAATGCAATGAACCAAAATAAACTACAAAACTATGATACTTAAATATGAACAAAAATCATTGTCAATTCATATTTCAAGATTCACATAGCAACCACAAATGGAAAATATTTAGCGACAATTGAACTGCCTAAATTCCATTTTCCAAAATCAAAACACCCATACACTTTCACCAAAACCCTAAATCATCAATCACAAAAACCTCCCAAAACATCCACAATTGAATCAATAAAATCGAAATTCAAGAGGATCCAGTTACCCTAAATAGAGAAAGTCAAAGAATCAATCAACCCAATATGATATAATCAAGTAAACTAATGATAGTCTTAACAGAGATGTCAAACAGAGACCAACCTGCAAGATCGTGATGGGAAGTCAGCGATTTGTGCAAATCAACAAGTTGCTCGCAAATGGTAGCGTAAATCGCGATTTGCTTACGAAGAACTTCCAATTGTTCATCAGTCATTACTTTGAAAACCATGCCTCCATTGTTGATGCTATTGGTTCCTTCATCCTGCTCCATAATCCCTCTGTTTTCCTTTGCCCAATTTCAAGACTCAGAATTTACCATCACCCAATCTTGTTTTCGGCATAAAATGATTAGCAATTAGAACAGATATATATGTTATATATATAGAGGGGGGAGAGAGAGAGAGAGTGAGCGAACAGTGGAGTAGAAGTTGAAAATTAAAGAATGGAGGAAAAGTGAAGAAAAAGAAAGAAAATGGCGGACAATAAAGACAAAGACATAATGGTCTTGGACTGCCGTGATGTGTGGCATGTGCGTATTTTAGCATAATCAAGCCTATTTTTCTATATTTGCATTTATTACATTATAATTTTGTCTTTTACTCAAGATATAAAAACCTAAATATATTTTTAAGCATTTATTTTGGTGTAAGAAAAGTAGATTTCCAATTCTCCTTAGATAACATTGATACATGAAACAGTTATATAAATATAATGATGATATGTCATGAAAATACAAAAATCAAATAACAACTAAAAGACTTAGAATTTATGCTACACGAATGTATTTATTACACGTCTTAACTCTTGTGATAAAGTCATTGTAATTAAAAAAAAACTATACTTCATAACTATAACTATTAGGTTATTAGTAATACCCACACCAAACCACTTTTCTGCCACATCAGCATCACATCACCACATCAAACTCTCCACACTTTACCTAAATAATATTCACCTCACACCATCAAACATTTTTTAATATTAAATTAATAAAAAAAAGCTAGAGAGAGAGAGGAGTTGGAAGAGAAAGATAGAGAGCTGAGGGAGTGAAATTAGGGAGCTCAGTGGATTTTTCCCGAGGCTAGGATTTCACTGTGACACCGAGCTTTGGATTATGGTGTTCCCGAGCTCGATGCCATCCTAGTAATTTTCACCAAAAAGGCTCGAAGAGAGTATTACTTTTACTGTTACACCACCAAAATCCTGTTTTAAATACGTTGCGATTAAAAATTAAAAAAAAAACCAAAAAAAATATTACTACATAACATGGCAGCCACCTAGGCCTACCATATGATCCTTATAAATTAAGCTAGTGATGCTATTAGCTTCAATTTGTATAGATAGTAACTAGTTATCGTTTATTTGAAATACATGATTATTAATAACAAAGGGTTAGGTTCCAAACAAAACCAAACAATATGCAAAAACTTTAAAAATAAAGGCTGAGAGACTGAAATTGAAAATATAACAAACTTTCATTAAAAACGGAGGGGTAGAAATGGAAATTAAAAAAAACCGTAATCTAACATCGCACACCACGATCCCCATCCCCGTCATCCTGGTTTCCGCCCAAACACACACTCACGCCGGCGATAACTGCTATCCACAGCGATTCACGGCGACAAGAGTGAGGCCGATGACGGCTGACGGCGATAGAGCCCTAATCGAAGCTTCTAGTAGAGTCGCTGCATCAAATCGACCGGAACAGGTAAAACTTCAATCCTATATGAGCATTTAGGGTTTTATCGAAAAATTAGGGCTCAAAGTTAGCCCTCAAAGTTAATCTATACAAATACTAACACCGTGTTTCCGCAATGGAAGCCTTCCAAACGCGTTCTACGTCTTAAACCTTATCAGGTTACGTGTTTCTTATACGTTGTTATTTGTTCAATTGTTCACTCACTCATTTTTAATAACTGGATGTGATACTGTTGTGATTACGTTACGAGACTGATTGAATTCGAACTAATTGTTAGTTAACACTGAAATCATCCTTACGGCATAGTTGTTTCATGTTTAGGTGTTAATTCGAGTATTTTAGGGCATTTTTCTACGTTATTTATGTACACTCACTATTTTTTTGACAACTGGATGTGATACTGTTTCTGTTTTGATTCCGTTTCGAGACCGATTGAATTCGAACTAATTGTCAGTATGAGTTCTAGCATTCCATTCAATCTAGAGATAATAATGTTACTGATGCATTATGCATCAGATTAAGTATCAAAAAAATATAGGTACCGATGCATTATGCATCAGATGAAATACCAAAATACATTAGGTATTGATGCATCATGCATCACATGATACATATGTGAGAAAAAATTAACTATAAGATAATGCATTATGCATCATCATATTGAATATAATGACAGTGATAATATAGGTACTGATGCATATGCAGCATGATTTAAATATGTGAGTGAAAACAATTATAATAAGAAAAAGTATTGATGCATTGTGCAGTACAGGATAGAAGCAGAAAAAAAAGACATGGTAAAACACGTCGAAAAGGCAAGACACGGGAAAACATATAGTAAGTGCACGAGAATTGCTTTTGAAAAAATAGATAGGTGTCGAAATTTTATTTGATTTGAAATAATTATCCTCTATTAACAGGGAGGAATAAAAACCAAAGGCTATCAAGCACGTTTCTGTCAAGCCAGAAAAAAAAATAAATAAAAAGAAGGATGTGGAGGTTGAGACTGTAGAAAACATTGAGTCGGAGATTAATAAAGCCGACAAAGAAGACAATCAAACGAACGACGTGGATGACGACTCAAAGTCGGACGGAGAAAACACATTGCAAGAAGAGGCTCAAGGTATTAAAAAATTAAATATAATCACATTGTTCCATATATTTAATTTGATATAGTATAACGGTACGTTTGTTAATTGTACATTGAAGCATATGAGTTAAAAAGAAGGCGACCATCCGTCGGTAGCAACAAAAAAAATCGTACACAGTGAATTAGAAGGTAAAGATGAAGATGCAAAAGATTTTGATACGGAAGATGACGATGTGGAAAGCGTCGAAGATGTTGGTACCGAAGACGACGACGATGCAAATGTTGAAGATGTTGGTACGGAAGATGCTAGTGAAGAAAAGGGTGAAGGTGTTGATAGCGAAAAAGTAACGGAAGATGAAACCGGGGAGAAAGAAAAAGAAGGTGAAAGTGATGAAGATGTCGATGACTCGAAAGGCGGTGATGAAGAAGAAGAAGGGAGTGACAAGGATGTGGAAAAACACGAAGGCGACGAATCAGAGAGGAATGAACGTAAGGCGCATTAAAAATACACTAATTTGCATTATTATTTTTTAGTAAAAAAGTAGATGTTAATATCCATTAAATTATTGTAAATTAATACGTTTGTTAATTGTACATTGTAGATTTTGAACATGATGTCGAAGATGCTGGTACGAAAGATGTCAGTGAGGAAAATGAAGAAGATGTTAATAGCAAGAACGAAACGGAAGATGAAACTGAGGAGGAAGAGGTAGAAAGTGAAGACCGGGAAATCGTAATTTTGAACAAAACACCGGAAGACGACACTAGACCTCGTAGAAAGATAATGAAAAGATCGATGAGGAAACAAAGATGTAAAGGGGATGAATCTCGTGGACGAAAGCGATGAGGACGATGAGTATGCTCAAACAAGCAAAATGGTCAATGGAGGTACGTATTATTTACAGTATTGCATAATGCAACAGTATAAAAATGCATAATGCAATAGTACAATAACATAGCAAAGGATTACAGTGTTGTTTACAGAATTGCATCATGTAATAGTAATAAAACGTGTAACAAAAAAAATTAAAAATTGGAGAAGGAAGTACGAATTATGTTCAGAAAATGCATAATGCAATATTATGGAAATGTATAATGCATTAGTATAGCAAAATGCATCGTGCAACATTGAATTAACATATCGTATTGTTGTAAAAAAACAGACAGGGAGGCAGGCACATCAAAGAAACGCAAGAAGAAGCAAACCAAAAGAAAACGTAAACCTCCGACAAAACCTCCGTCTAAAAAACCGGGGAAAAAATGCAAACAGAGGTGTTTGGCCGTCAATTTACACACGGATGTCACCTAAAAACATGCATGATACGATTAAAGAATTATCAAAGTTTCGGAGGAATGAGGTCAGAGAGATTGAGCTGGGATATTTGCTGAAGCAGAAAACATTAGAGATACCAAATAAACTAGCACACTTCATGGTTGATTGGTTTGACCCAAGCAACATGGAGATTGAAACGGGATCGGTAAATCAAGATTAATGAAGACGTGATTGTGAAGTTATTGTGGTTCCCAAAAAGTAGACTCAAAATAAATGATACAAATGAAAAGTTAAAAGGCAAGTTTGCAACGGAGTGGAGAGCACGTTACCCGGATGCATATGTTTCACCGGTTGAAGTCGGGAGAAGGATAAAAGCTGAAAGAAGAAACAAAGAAAACAGGTTTTTCAATCTCGACTTTATATCGGTGTTCATAAGCACATTCGGGTACGCACAAAAAACTGGTAACGCAAAGTTAGATTACCTGTCTGAGATCAAGGATGACACCGATCTGTGCAAGATAAATTGGTGTGATTTCGTGTCGAGGGCGTTAAGGCAATGTAAAAACGGATGGGAGCCAAATAAAACAAATTCATGGTTTGTAGGCCCTCTTACGCTGTTGACGGTATGTACTATGCTTTAAATTAATATTACAACAACGAACCATAAACATAGTACATGATTTGGTTATGTTATTTATGTATGCGTAATATTTTATTTTTTGTGTAGTCTTATCAAAATAATCACAGATGGTATACGTGGACGGGAATACATGCAGTGCATTTCCGGACGAACGTATTGAGCCTCTAATTAAGTTTTGGAGAATAGAAGATCTGGACAAAAGACAAACATATGAGATAGATAACGGAGGGTTCGGGAAGGGTGACAAGAGAGATTTTTACGTTGATGAAAAGGGTGATGAAAGCGAAGATGATGAACCAGCCGCTGACAATTTAAAGGTATCGCATGTTATAAAATAAGTAGTTAAAAACGCAGGATGCAATCAGTCTACAAAAATAACATAATGTTGCATCATGCAACATTATGACATTGTTGCATCATGCAACATTATGACAACAAATTTGATGTTAATATGTGACATACATATATCCATCAGTTTTGCCATTTGTTCCTTCGTTGTATTACTTTAGGTAAACTTCTTTATCATTTTGATCACATCAGTTATTCACTAGATATTAGCAATGCCTTGTAGCAAATAGTGATTTCTTTTGTGTGTGTATGTGTATGCTTTAATCACTTTTTTTTGATGTGATGGATACATGCTAAACCTATTTAAGATCTGATGATTCCCAGGATATTTAGTCATGGAAACTATAGGATTGCTTAAATTTCAGTTGTTATTCTGTTAAATACATGGTAGTAACAGTTATCTTTTTGTAAATCCATGATATTGCATTATGCACTAAAAAACAAAAGTTGATGTGCATACTTTAATGCTTCTTATTCTTTTGTAACAAGAATGTATTGGCATATTGGAAGAAGCTTCTGATATAATCGAGAAGAACAAGAGCACAATCAAAACTGTTTTAAGATCTACCTCAACTTATTTATCAGAAAATGAAGCAGTTAAATCTCTGGCTGAGAGGTATAAGAAATTATTCAGGGAGGTGGGTGATGATACTACCGATCCAGATGCAACCGGTCCGGTCGATGTGGCATTAGAAACAGCAGATACATCAAGCGGGAAGGCAGCCGAGGAGTCGGGTGTGGGGAACAAGAAAAGAAAGCGTGGTGGTGACACCGACACAAACAACTTGTTAAAGTTACTACCAGACTCACAAAGCACGCTGAAATCTGATAATGAGGAAAGCAACAAATCAGAGAAGGGGATGAGGAATAAAGAAAAGAATGTGTCCTCTAAAGCAGCACCTGCCAAAGGGAAAGTACGGATGTCACTGAATCAAGCAATGGCTGGATTTGCAAGAAAGAAGGCTGAAAAGATGGCTATCCTAGAGAAAGTTGAAGCTGCCCCAAAGAAGGTTAATAAGTTGGTTAACCAAGAGAAAGTTGGAGCTAATACAATGAAGGCGGTGAAAACAACAATCGTGCATTATATGGAGCCAACCGAGGGTGTTCAATCAATGAATTTAGCGGTCACAAACAAAATGAAGAAACCGCGTGGTAATTATGCGAGAAAAGAAGTTGACATGTACATCCCGTTGAATGAGGAAGAGAAAACATTGTGGACGTATTTGGTGAAGCTGGAAAAAGACAATAACAACCAGGATGTGGAGAGGGATCGCAGGACATATTATGACGGTCTAGAGAAAAATGAATATTTGTAAGTACACTTCATCTATAATGCATTATGCAACATAGTCACAACGTGTCATAAAAATAAGTATTTAATTATAACCATAACGCATGCTTATTATAATACACAGTAAAAATATCTTTGATGAGGGAAAGGGGACGGTGACGACTGCAATTATGTTGACAACTTTAATACCAGGTAGGATGGTGGATGACGGGTTGATATCGTTTTTTGCATCGATGTTGAACAACGAAGAGCGTGAAATAACGAAGAATGCATCGAGACGTTTATATTTGCACGCCAGGACCATGGTACGTAATTTGAATTTTGAATAATATACTCTAGTTAGAAAATGGTTTGATTTAGACAATCAAAGTTTTTTTGTTTTATTCTTTAAATGATTTGATTGTGTGAATGTGCATGTGAACAGTCGATTGGTTGATACTGACACATAAAAATTCAACCGTGGAATCGAGAGTCAAAAAGTTTAAGCAGAATCTATGTAACGAGATTGGCATGGGCAACGAAAAGGGCATGAAGTTGATTGATTTGATATTTGTGCCCGTGATGGATGAAAAACACTACTATATGGTAGTATTTGATCTCGTATGCTTGGACATAACAGTCATAGACAATAAAGAGGGCGATTTCATATGCAAAGATGGAAATATCAAGTTTGAAGACAAGGGGAAGCCCGCAAAAGTGGTATTAATCTTAAACTTATTATAGTTAGATATAAACCGATTGAATTTATACGAATGTTAATACACAGTGATGTCGAATGATTGTTTAACTGTAGTGCATTACGCAATAATATAACTGTGACAACCCGTAAGTTTTCCAAGGACTTAAAACGATAATATATACTTATGTGTTAACTCTGTTACGTAACTGTTTACTTGCAACGTGCCAATTTTATCATAATTACATTCATTTACATTAGGAATATAGCCTTGACGTAGCCTTAGTTCATGTTGTAAACAATAATTGAACATGATGACTTCTTTGCACGGAATGGTCGCTGGAATTTCAATAATAATAAAGCGACTAACCGAACCCATTTATCAAACTTACCAAACTATGTGGTAAACGTTAAACATGATCCCATCATCTTGTGGATTATCATTATTTTCATTGTCACTTTACGTTCATTTAAATCATTAAACTATAATTTACATTTTATCAACCTTTGTCATCTTATGACACACATTTCATATGTATAACTTATATTAGCAATTTCATACCAAGTAACAATGTGTTTAGACGACGACAACAATCCAAGACTTGTGATCCATTCCTTACGTAAACCTTAATATATTTTACGTCCAAAGCAATTTATTAAACTTTATTTACGTTCACGACACTTGCATTTTTACATGCATGCAATATATATGTACATGCAACCTAATAATTTCATGTTATTAACCTTTGAGTATTTTCAATTCAAACCAAGTTATTTTTATTTATTTTGAAACGTCGTGGATAACTATTTTTATAAAATGTTTCGTTACACTCGATTCGTTTAACCATTTTTATCCGTTCCGCGTAGCATTCGATCCCCGTCACCCTTTTTCTTTCTCCTCGTGACCCGGCCTCCACCCGAGATCGAACCCGGTTCCCGTCCCCTTCCCTTGTTCGGCCGAGAACAACACCAACCACCACCATTCCCATTCAATTCTCTAGTTACTTGGTTGTACCATGTTTGACCTCCATTATATGCTTTTCACATCAACACTAGACAATCTCTTGACACCCTATACACACTTTAACAACCATAGGCAAGAGTTGTCTCATGCCAAGCCAAGACTATGGACCAAAGGTCCTTAATTTCCCACCAATTTACACCCTTATTCCCTCTTGTTGTTGCAGCCACAAACCCACACAAATGTCACAAGTTTTCAAGCCTTGAACCCCCCTTGAGAGTGTGTAGGAACCGGCCCAAGCAAAGGCTCGAACCCGTCCCACTTTTTCTTCTCCTTTTTCGGTTCCATACACAACACACACACACTTATACTTAGACTTGTATTAGCCCTCTCCACTAGATATTTATCTAACCTAACAAGACCCAAACATCTCATTCCTTTCCATCTCTCACCCTCTAACCGTCCCTCTCTCTCTCTCGGTTCATATACAACCGAAACCCATACCACCACCTAACCAAACATTCTCCTTTTCTTAGTTACTTCCATACTTAATCACTTTTAGAGAACCTAGCTTCATTTATCACATTCATCACTCAAGAACTTCTCTCTCTTTGCTCTCCTCTCTCCAAACCCGTAAGTGTCTCTCTCTCTCTACTCTCTCTCTAAAACTCTTGAGTAATCACTCATTATCTTGACATTCCATGGTGCTAGGAAGCTTGAACACTCAAGAATCATCATCACCATCATCATTTTCGGCCTACATCTTCTCTAACAAGGTTCCATCTTCATTTCTTCTAGTTAAATCTTGTCCTAAAAAGTATTCTTAGTTCCTATGTATAACTAGAACACTACATTAGCAAGTCTTGACTCACATTGTTGTCTAAACACCATTTTGAACTATAAAAGTCTACTTACTTGTATTTAACTTCATGTTTCACCATAGATCTTGCCACTAGAAACTCATGATAGTATTTACTTACATTATTATGTTCAAGATTTAGTTTGGTTAGACTTTTACACAAGTATTTGCTTAGGTTGCCATTTTTAGACTATAACTTTGTATTTATCATGTGTTATGTGTAGATCTTGTAATTTTGGACCCATTGAAGCCTATGACACGTTTTTAGACCCTTAACATAGTCAAAATATGATATCTTGGACTTTAGAAAAGTTACTAGTGCTTAAACTCACCATAGCAAACTTTTACATGCAAAAGTACACTTTAAAAACCCTAGAAATGGCTTTTCACTAAAGATCCGTTTAGACCAGAAACTTTGGACTTTTAAACAGTAGGTTGTGATGGTTAAAGTGAATCTAAGACATGGCCAAAATATCCCTTTATAAATTACATGAATTTGGGCACAAACCGGGACTAAAACCGACACCCGACGGGCCTGGAAACACCATTTTTGTAACAAAACCCAAATCTGGTCCAAATGAACTCATAGGGTTATTTTAATAATGAAAACATGTTTACAAATGCTTATGGTTAATTTAGGAACCTAACGGTGTCATTTAACGGGCAAACGGGACCAAAACGGCAAAACCGGCACTAAATACACAAAACCGGCAAACTAATGCAAACCGACACTCAAAATAATTATCCACCCATTTTGGACAGAAAATAATCATATTTTATTGAACTTGATTGATTTCTAACTTAAACGGATAAATATCGTGTAAACGGCGGTTACCGCGAAATCGCCCGGTCTTGGCTAACTAGATCAAAATAACCAATTTTCATATGAAAACCCTCAATATAACTTAATATTTATTTCTGTAAATATTTGTCATCTTTAAATATTATTTGGGAAATTTAATATATTTTATTTAATTAAAAATATATACTTTACATTATTTCCAAATAAATACATTACCGGATACACTTACTTTGGTTTTCAAATCACTTAACCTTAAGGCTACCATGACGTCAAGACTTGACCTACCTAATTGGAGTGACATTAATGTCATCCCAATTACTTATTATATTGCATGTCTCATAATTATCTAGGCTTGCAATCCCCGTTGATCATATTTCCGACTACCGTATCTGAATCATGTGAGTTTTCATGGCCCCTTTTTCCTTTAACTATTTTATATTTGGGGGAGAATTCATACATACATTTTTCCATGTTAGACAATCAGACCTTGTTATCATAACTGTTTCATGTGCTTTTCCATTGTCCATACTTGTTATCTCATGTTCATTCATGCTATAACCCAAACCCCACTATTAACTGAATCCGATTAATTATCATTTGCAAACGGTAACGTTTGAATAGATCTATTGGGTTAACACCCCTGCTCTGATTGGTCGCTCCAATCGTGACTCCGTCTTTTGTCAAAGAGTACAAATTGTTATGTCATACTTATGCGGTACCAACCGGACAATAGTTACCAAGAGTGGGTAAACAGTCAGTTTCGGTATTCAGGGTACATGGTAACATTATCAACTAGTCTTATCAAATATTGTCAATTATTAACATGAACTATTTCCGATTACTATTTTCACTTAACCTTTAACTGCTAGCACTTTAAACCTGTGAAACTCACCAACAATTATTTGTTGACCTTTTTCTCGTATGAATTCTCAGGTACTTAAACTTAACTGCTGTGCATGCATCGGACCTGCTTGCTTGTTTCCTGCCTTTGCATCTTAGGACTTTTCATTTGTTTCTGGAGTATGGTTTAGCTTTTGGAGATTTTCCTGACATAACACCTAAAGGTGTCATATCCTAAAAATCTTTTGAAACTTATGTGTTGTAAAATTAAAACTATTTACTTTTTTCATTACAATTAATCCGCTGCGTAATGATATTGGAAAAACTCCTATTTACTCCAACAATTTAACAATTTCCAAAACGGCTCTAGTTGTTGAACCATCCAGAGTACGTTCGTAACCTTGACTGTGATAACCTTTTCGCATCCCGACACAAATCTTACAGGGTGTGACAGAGTGGTATCAGAGCCAAGGTTATAGAACTAGATTGCATATATAGGTCTAGACTATAGCCTAAGCTCTGTTAGTCATACTTGCATGCATCACTATTTGCCTATCTAACTGATTCCCATGCCTTACGTAACATATATATATTATCATCATTACTTGGAAACTTTGTCGCAACATGGCTTTTCACGGACCAATTGACTTGACTTCCATATCCGAGGCTGAAGCACATTCCGACTTGGAGCAGCCAGCATCACCAGTCACTACTGAGGCACCATCACCCCCTCACTCACCGACCAGCGTTCTTGATGGCCCCTACGATGCCTACTCCGAGCCGGAGGAGGATGCGACGACTGACGAGGAACCGGAGGAGTACGCGCCATTCACAGTGGACATCACTGATGCAGATGAGGACGGAGATGCTCTCACCGTTACCCTATCCGCTTCTAGCCCTGTTTCTCCCGCTCGTGAGCCTTCATTTCGACCATACCGCTCCACACCTAACAGTCCCCTTCGGATGCTTACCCCTAGGAAGTCGGTTAGGCGTAGTCGACAGCATGTTTCTGGCCCAGTCACTGATTCCGAGCCGTCTCGCAAACGTTCCCTCTCTCCTGAACCTGTTGAGCTGCCTACTGAACCGGAGATGATGCCACCCAAGAAACGGGTGAGATTTGCTGACAGCACCTTTGAGATCGGAGAGCCATCCGCCACTGCTGAGACCCAGGACGTGCCACTGCCACCACATGCTCCAGCACCTTCCGATACACCTAGCCCCGTTCTTTCTTGCATCCCCGTTGACTCCTTGGTATCATCCCTCTTTGCTTGCATCGCCCGTCGTGACGATGAGATTCGCCAGCTTCATGCCACCATCCGTAGCCTTGCTCCACCTGCCACTGTCACTGACCTTGCCACTCGTCTTGCTGTCCTAGAGGCCCGCGTGACCTCTCAGGACCAGGCCCTTGATACCTTGCATGTTCACCTATCTGACGCCTATGGAGTCGCCGTTGAGACCAACCAGGCCATCCGAGCTCTCGAAGCCTCTACCCCTTCAGCGGAGGACTTCGCCAGCCTCATTCGCCTGTTGCTATCAGTGATTATCCAGATCCGTGACATCCTCGACATCGTTGATCGAGCACCGTTTCATTAGAGTTGTGATCTTATGGAGTGACTATTACTCTTTCATGGTATTATTATGATGTATTCGAGACTTGTATTATTGGTGAATCTGTTTTTATCACCGGACAAATGTTTATGTTGGTCTGAACAATTGTGGAAAAGAATTGAATTATGTTGTAACGTGTACCTTTATTTATCAACTCTGATGTACTTTATGATGTAATGTGTTGTTATGTTATGTTATATTGTTGTGGTTGTTATGGATTTTGGCATGTCATGTTTGGTTGCATTCACTTATACTATGTATGATGTCTTACTTTATTTTATCTTATACAATTTAAAGTAGAATGTCAAGACGCGCAACCCGCGATAGCGACCCTCTCGGAACCCCAACCCTGGACGCCGCATCGATCGAAGCCCTGATTAACCAGCGTATAGCTGATGCACTTGCGACCGCCGAAGCAGATCGAGCTTCTACCTCTAATGGAAGGAGATCAGGATCCCCTGGTGGTAAGACTAAAGACTTTTCTTCTACGACCGGAAGATTTATGACTGCAATTATACGAATTGTATTCAAGGTTTTGAGTAACTTACAGGTGTCCGGGAATGCTCTTACAAGGATTTCATGAATTGCAAGCCCTTACACTTCAAGGGTACTGAAGGAGCAGTTGGACTCATTCGCTGGTTTGAAAAGATGGAATCTGTGTTCCGTATGTGTAACTGTCCCGATGGTTACAAGGTCAAGTACGCCACTAGCGTGTTCGGAGAAGGAGTTCTAACTTGGTGGAACTCTCATGCTGAATCCCTCCGACAGGACCAAGCTTACGCCATGGCTTGGAACGAACTGAAACTAGTCATGCGAGATGAGTACTGTCCTCGTGAGGAATTGCAATGATTGGAAGTCGAATTCTGGAACTTGGCCATGAATGGATCCGACATAGCTGCTTACACCCGTCGATTCCACGAATTGGCACACATCTGCCCTAGAATGGTGACCCCTCTGCACAAGAAAATCGAGAGATACATTTGGGGTCTTGCTCCTGCCATTCAGGGAAGTGTTATGGCTTCTAACCCCACAACCCTCCAATCTGCTATCCGCTTGGCTCACAATCTGACCTACCAGGCAAACCGCCAAGGCTTGTCTTTCTCTCGCAAGGTTGCTGAATCCAAGGCTGTACCAGTATCACCTGCCCCCTCTAACCAGCTGAAATCTGACCGCAAGCGCAAACGCGGCCATGATGGAAAGAGGAAGAAATCGTCTGACCTCCCTGAGAAAACCTCCGAAGCCGTAAAGGCTTATGCTGTAACCACTCCTGCACCTGATGCAAGAAAACCTGGATACACAGGAAACCAGCCCCTGTGTGGAAAGTGTAACCTGCACCATACTCTAGATTGCAGCAATGTGTATTGCAAAGGCTGCAAGGCAAAATGTCACATTCATCGTGATTGCCCAAATCGTTCGAACAAGACGCACCCCGTTGGAACCTGTTTCGAGTGTGGCAGCACTGGCCACTTCAGAAATGAATGCCCAAAGCTCAAACGAGAACCCGCCAGAGGAAGAGCCTTCATGCTCAATGCTGCTGAAGCCCGTCAGGATCCCCACACCGTAACGGGTACGTTCTTACTCAATAATCATTTTGCTTCCGTTCTATTTGACACTGGTTCCGACAAAAGCTTTGTGTCTAGTGAGTTTAGAAACTATCTTAACGTCACGCCAACTAGATTAGATACTAAGTACATAGTTGAACTAGCCGATGGTAAACAAATCGAAACGGAAGAATCCTTTTCAAACTGCTCTTTGAACTTATCCGGTCATCCCTTCTCAATCGATCTGTTGCCGGTACAATTGGGAAGTTTCGACGTAGTCGTTGGAATGGATTGGTTGACTAAGAATCGTGCCGAAATCAATTGCCATGAGAAAAGAGTCAAGATACCCCTTCCTGACGACAAAGTTCTGACAATCCAAGGAGATCGTAGTGGAACTAAGCTAGACATCATCTCGTGCATGAAAGCTCAGAAGTTTATGCGCAAAGGCTACCCTGCCCTCTTAGCTCACATTACCGCTAGTCAATCCGAAGAGAAGAAACTAAAGGACGTTCCTATTGTACAAGACTACCCTAAAGTCTTTCCCGATGACCTTCCAGGCTTGCCACCCTCTAGGCAAGTAGAATTCCACATTGATCTGGTACCCAGAGCTGCACCCGTTGCAAAAGCCCCTTATCGTTTAGCCCCGTCTAAAATGAAAGAATTGTCTAATCAGTTGCAAGAACTACTTGACAAAGGCTTTATCAGACCCAGTTTCTCTCCTTGGGGCGCTTCCGTGCTATTCGTCAAAAAGAAGGATGGATCTTTCCGGATGTGTCTCGACTACCGCGAGTTGAACAAGCTTACCATAAAGAACCGATATCTACTCCCTCGAATCGACGACCTGTTCGATCAGTTACAAGGTTCCAGTTACTATTCAAAAATCGATCTTTGTTCTGGATATCATCAACTACGAGTTCGTGAAGAAGACATTGCGAAAACTGCCTTTCGTACGCGCTATGGACACTACGAATTTCTCGTTATGCCCTTCGGACTAACCAACGCGCCTGCCGTCTTCATGGATTTGATGAATCGTGTCTGCAAACCGTACCTCGATAAATGCGTTATCGTTTTCATTGACCACATCTTGATCTATTCGCGTAGCAAGGACGAACACGAGAAGCACCTAAAACTTATTCTGGAACTGTTGAAGAATGAGAAGTTGTACGCCAAGTTTTCAAAATGCGAATTCTGGTTACGAGAAGTGCATTTCCTAGGCCACATAATCAACGCAGCTGGAATCCACGTGGATCCCACAAAAATTGAAGCTATCAAGGATTGGATTCCGCTTACCAACCCTTTCGAAATACGATAATTTCTTGGACTCGCCGGTTATTACCGAAGATTTATCGAAAACTTCTCTAGAATAGCCCAGCCATTGACCGCCTTGACGCAAAAGGACTAGAAATTCGTGTGGGATCACAAAGCCGAACAAGCTTTTCAGACACTAAAGCAAAAGCTGTGTAACGCACCCATACTATCCTTACCAGAAGGATGTGAAGATTTCTGTGTTTACTGCGATGCCTCACACCAAGGTTTAGGCTGTGTCTTAATGCAACGAGACAAAGTCATTGCTTACGCTTCGCGACAGCTAAAAGTTCACGAGAAGAACTACACTACTCACGATTTGGAACCTGGAGCCGTCGTCTTCGCCCTTAAGATTTGGAGACACTATCTCTACGGTACTGAATGTAAAGTTTATACCGACCACAAGAGTCTTCAACACATCTTAGACCAGAAGGAGTTGAACATGAGACAACGCCGATGGATTGAACTGCTCAGCGACTATGACTGTAAAATCCTGTACCATCCTGGAAAGGCTAACGTCGTTGCCGATGCCTTGAGCAGGAAGGAACGTGTCAAACCCCTTCGTGTCAAATCCCTCGCCATGACCATTCAGACCGGACTCGCCACTCAGGTTTTGGGAGCACAAGCTAAAGCTTTGAAAGACGAAAACATCCGAGACGAAAGTCTCCGTGGCATGGATCAACACCTTGAAACCAAGCCTGATGGATTACAGTATTTCGTTAATCGTCTGTGGATACCCGTCTATGGAGATCTCAAGAGTCTAGTTCTTGATGAAGCCCATAAAACCCGATATTCCATTCACCCCGGAGCCGATAAGATGTACCACGATCTGCGTATGTTATATTGGTGGCCGAACATGAAAGCTGAAATCGCTAAGTACGTTGGTAAATGCTTAACTTGCGCCAAAGTTAAGGCCGAGCATCAGAAACCTTCCGGATTACTCGTCCAACCCATCATCCCCGAGTGGAAATGGGAATGCATTGCCATGGACTTTATCACCAAGTTACCCAAGAGCCGCAAGGGTAACGATTCCATTTGGGTAATTGTCGATCGTTTGACAAAATCTGCTCATTTCCTCGCCATGAAGGAGAAAGATTCCGTAGAACATTTAACAAGGATGTACATGAAGGAAATATTCTCTCGACATGGAGCCCCGATTTCTAACATATCCGACAGAGATGGTTGTTTAACCTCTCATTTCTGGAAATCTTTGAACAAGGCCATCGGTACTCGCCTCGAAATGAGTACGGCTTACCATCCGCAAACTGACGGTCAAAGCGAACGAACGATTCAAACTCTCGAAGATATGTTGCGAGCCTGTGTCATTGATTTTGGTAACAACTGGGATGAACATCTGCCATTGTGCGAATTCTCGTACAACAACAGTTACCACACTAGCATCCAGTGTGCACCTTTCGAGGCACTGTACGGAAGAAAGTGCCGATCACCTATCTGTTGGTTCGAAGTTGGTGACAGCCAACTGATAGGCCCAGAAGTTGTGATAGAAACCACCGAACGAATCACACAAATTCGAGACCGCTTGAAAGCCGCCCGTGATCGCCAGAAGTCATATGCAAATAACCGTCGTAAACCCTTATCCTTCGCGAAAGGCGATAAAGTATTACTGAAAGTATCCCCGTGGAAAGGCGTCATACGTTTTGGCAAACGTGGCAAGTTAAATCTTCGCTACATAGGTCCATTCGAAATCATTGAAACAATAGGACCCGTCGCGTACCGACTACTACTGCCGCCCGAGCTTAGTAACATTCATAATGTATTTCACGTCAGTATTCTGAAGAAGTGCCTTGCCGAAGAAGACCTTACCGTTCCCCTCGATGAGATACACTTGGATGAATCCCTACAATTCGTAGAAGAACCAGCCGAGATCGTCGACCGCGCAATCAAGAAATTGAAGCATAGACGTATACCTCTCGTTAAAGTTCGTTGGAACTCCCGCCGTGGTTCTGAATTCACATGGGAACGCGAAGACCAGTTTCGCGCCAAGTATCCCCATCTCTTTCCTGTAGCAGCCGCTTAGCCATGATGACAAGCTGAATTTCGGGACGAAATTCTCCCAACTAGGGGAGGATGTGACAACCCGTAAGTTTTCCAAGGACTTAAAACGATAATATATACTTATGTGTTAACTGTGTTACGTAACTGTTTACTTGCAACGTGCCAATTTTATCATAATTACATTCATTTACATTAGGAATATAGCCTTGACGTAGCCTTAGTTCATGTTGTAAACAATAATTGAACATGATGACTTCTTTGCACGGAATGGTCGCTGGAATTTCAATAATAATAAAGCGACTAACCGAACCCATTTATCAAACTTACCAAACTATGTGGTAAACGTTAAACATGATCCCATCATCTTGTGGATTATCATTATTTTCATTGTCACTTTACGTTCATTTAAATCATTAAACTATAATTTACATTTTATCAACCTTTGTCATCTTATGACACACATTTCATATGTATAACTTATATTAGCAATTTCATACCAACTAACAATGTGTTTAGACGACGACAACAATCCAAGACTTGTGATCCATTCCTTACGTAAACCTTAATATATTTTACGTCCAAAGCAATTTATTAAACTTTATTTACGTTCACGACACTTGCATTTTTACATGCATGCAATATATATGTACATGCAACCTAATAATTTCATGTTATTAACCTTTGAGTATTTTCAATTCAAACCGAGTTATTTTTATTTATTTTGAAACGTCGTGGATAACTATTTTTATAAAATGTTTCGTTACACTCGATTCGTTTAATCATTTTTATCCGTTCCGCGTAGCATTCGATCCCCGTCACCCCTTTTCTTTCTCCTCGTGACCCGGCCTCCACCCGAGATCGAACCCGGTTCCCGTCCCCTTCCCTTGTTCGGCCGAGAACAACACCAACCACCACCATTCCCATTCAATTCTCTAGTTACTTGGTTGTACCATGTTTGACCTCCATTATATGCTTTTCACATCAACACTAGACAATCTCTTGACACCCTATACACACTTTAACAACCATAGGCAAGAGTTGTCTCATGCCAAGCCAATACTATGGACCAAAGGTCCTTAATTTCCCACCAATTTACACCCTTATTCCCTCTTGTTGTTGCAGCCACAAACCCACACAAATGTCACAAGTTTTCAAGCCTTGAACCCCCCTTGAGAGTGTGTAGGAACCGGCCCAAGCAAAGGCTCGAACCCGTCCCACTTTTTCTTCTCCTTTTTCGGTTCCATACACAACACACACACACTTATACTTAGACTTGTATTAGCCCTCTCCACTAGATATTTATCTAACCTAACAAGACCCAAACATCTCATTCCTTTCCATCTCTCACCCTCTAACCGTCCCTCTCTCTCTCTCGGTTCATATACAACCGAAACCCATACCACCACCTAACCAAACATTCTCCTTTTCTTAGTTACTTCCATACTTAATCACTTTTAGAGAACCTAGCTTCATTTATCACATTCATCACTCAAGAACTTCTCTCTCTTTGCTCTCCTCTCTCCAAACCCGTAAGTGTCTCTCTCTCTCTCTACTCTCTCTCTAAAACTCTTGAGTAATCACTCATTATCTTGACATTCCATGGTGCTAGGAAGCTTGAACACTCAAGAATCATCATCACCATCATCATTTTCGGCCTACATCTTCTCTAACAAGGTTCCATCTTCATTTCTTCTAGTTAAATCTTGTCCTAACAAGTATTCTTAGTTCCTATGTATAACTAGAACACTACATTAGCAAGTCTTGACTCACATTGTTGTCTAAACACCATTTTGAACTATAAAAGTCTACTTACTTGTATTTAACTTCATGTTTCACCATAGATCTTGCCACTAGAAACTCATGATAGTATTTACTTACATTATTATGTTCAAGATTTAGTTTGGTTAGACTTTTACACAAGTATTTGCTTAGGTTGCCATTTTTAGACTATAACTTTGTATTTATCATGTGTTATGTGTAGATCTTGTAATTCTGGACCCATTGATGCCTATGACACGTTTTTAGACCCTTAACATAGTCAAAATATGATATATTGGACTTTAGAAAAGTTACTAGTGCTTAAACTCACCATAGCAAACTTTTACATGCAAAAGTACACTTTAAAAACCCTAGAAATGGCTTTTCACTAAAGATCCGTTTAGACCAGAAACTTTGGACTTTTAAACAGTAGGTTGTGATGGTTAAAGTGAATCTAAGACATGGCCAAAATATCCCTTTATAAATTACATGAATTTGGGCACAAACCCGGACTAAAACCGACACCCGACGGGACTGGAAACACCATTTTTGTAACAAAACCCAAATCTGGTCCAAATGAACTCATAGGGTTATTTTAATAATGAAAACATGTTTACAAATGCTTATGGTGAATTTAGGAACCTAACGGTGTCATTTAACGGGCAAACGGGACCAAAACGGCAAAACCGGCACTAAATACACAAAACCGGCAAACTAATGCAAACCGACACTCAAAATAATTATCCACCCATTTTGGACAGAAAATAATCATATTTTATTGAACTTGATTGATTTCAAACTTAAACGGATAAATATCGTGTAAACGGCGGTTACCGCGAAATCGCCCGGTTTTGGCTAACTAGATCAAAATAACCAATTTTCATATGAAAACCCTCAATATAACTTAATATTTATTTCTGTAAATATTTGTCATCTTTAAATATTATTTGGGAAATTTAATATATTTTATTTAATTAAAAATATATACTTTACATTATTTCCAAATAAATACATAACCGGATACACTTACTTTGGTTTTCAAATCACTTAACCTTAAGGCTACCATGACGTCAAGACTTGACCTACCTAATTGGAGTGACATTAATGTCAACCCAATTACTTATTATATTGCATGTCTCATAATTATCTAGGCTTGCAATCCCCGTTGATCATATTTCCGACTACCGTATCTGAATCATGTGAGTTTTTACGGCCCCTTTTTCCTTTAACTATTTTATCTTTGTGGGAGAATTCATACATACATTTTTCCATGTTAGACAATCAGACCTTGTTATCATAACTGTTTCATGTGCTTTTCCATTGTCCATACTTGTTATCTCATGTTCATTCATGCTATAACCCAAACCCCACTATTAACTGAATCCGATTAATTATCATTTGCAAATGGTAACGTTTGAATAGATCTATTGGGTTAACGCCCCTGCTCTAATTGGTCGCTGCAATCGTGACTCCGTCTTTTATCAAAGAGTACAAATTGTTATGTCATACTTATGCGGTACCAACCGGACAATAGGTACCAAGAGTGGGTAAACAGTCAGTTTCGGTATTCAGGGTACATGGTAACATTATCAACTAGTCTTATCAAATATTGTCAATTATTAACATGAACTATTTCCGATTACTATTTTCACTTAACCTTTAACTGCTAGCACTTTAAACCTGTGAAACTCACCAACAATTATTTGTTGACCGTTTTCTCGTATGAATTCTCAGGTACTTAAACTTAACTGCTGTGCATGCATCGGACCTGCTTGCTTGTTTCCTGCCTTTGCATCTTAGGACTTTTCATTTGTTTCTGGAGTATGGTTTAGCTTTTGGAGATTTTCCTGACATAACACCTAACGGTGTCATGTCCTAAAAATCTTTTGAAACTTATGTGTTGTAAACTTAAAACTATTTACTTTTCTCATTACAATTAATCCGCTGCGTAATGATATTGGAAAAACTCCTATTTACTCCAACAATTTAACAATTTCCAAAACGGCTCTAGTTGTTGAACCATCCAGAGTACGTTCGTAACCTTGACTGTGATAACCTTTTCGCATCCCGACACAAATCTTACAGGGTGTGACGATAACAAGTAAATATTGTTTTTTTTACTACATGAAACAGAAACATATAATGTGCTTGTACCTTGATGATATCAAGCATCATGCTGCAAGTTCAATGCGCAATTGCAAAATACACAAAAAGCGGTTGGAATGGGCGACAAAGGCGAACGAGATAGATTCTGGCTTGTTTCTAATGAGGCACATGGAAGCGTACAGAGGTTGGGGAAGAGATTTCAACTGTGGGTTCAACAATGATGAAGGAAAGCCGACCGCACAAATAAAGAAGTTGAGGATGAAATATGCAACAATGCTCATGGGGTCGCGCATGAACGTGGATGCTGAAAAGGTAATGGCGAATGCTGTCAAAACGGTTAAGAATTTAAGAATGACAGTAGAAGACGGTATGAGTGAAACTGAAGTAGAAGACAATGCAGCATTTATATCATCGGTTGAGTAGGAGTTGGAGGATGTCGAGCGCAAAATAAAGAAGGTAGCAAATGACATGAAGCGGGAGAAAGAAAAGTTAAAGATGAAAAAGGTAACATTAGAACCATGAATAGCATAGAGTCGTATTTGAATGGGTCATTGGTACGTGGTTGTGACAAAAAAACACATTGTTTAGTTATTGTGATGGTTGTGGACTGTAGTCAAATTTTGGTTTGTGGGTTGTATTAGGAATACGTTGCATGATGCAATATTAATATGACTGGTATAATGGATGATTACGGTAATAATACAACTTTTTTCAGGTTTGTTGCATATTGCAACATTACGCAGGATGACACAAAAAATGCATGCATAATGCGTTAAAACACATACCGTATGATGGTTGATTACGGTAGGAATACAACAGTTTTGTTGTGCACGATTAAATGACACCGGTTTGGCGTTTGATGAAGTCTAATAATGTATATCGACGCATGGGTAAACAGAAAATGGTACCGACACGCCACAATTGCATAATGCAACATTGAGTTATATTTTTTAAATGCAAAGATTGATGATAACGAATTATCATAGGCATATGACAAATATGCTTGAGAAACAAAAACTGCGTAAAATAGAAATAATAACACGTCCAATCATTGTCACGCAAGATAAACATAACACGTCCAACCAAAATACACAAGTAGTGTAATAAAGCAGGAAAGGTATGAACAATCGAGTTAAGTTCAAACGGAAGCCGTATCAAACACGTAACCGGAAGCTTGAGCATGTAAACAATCAAACTAAAGAGAACCAATGCCGAAAAAACACATCACCCGCAAGCTGATAGCAGTCCAAAGTTTACATTGAATCGATCACCGTTGCCGCAGCCGACGCTTTTGAAACAAGTAACTGACACAACAAACATATAAATATAAATAATGTTACATAAAAAATGGCAAAACCACAATTTTGCATTATGCACCAGTAATGGAAATGTGATAAAAAACGAAAATAATAACAAAAAAAAAAATACCAAAACAATAAATAAAGAGTGCACGCAATTAAGTTACCTTTGCAGCCGCTTCCGCCTTGGCAGCCTGAACTTGTAGACGTCTCGAACGGGCCGACAATGCATAATGCAATAAAAATAGTTAAAACAAACAATTAGAATTTAAATTGAATAACGAGTAACAAGCGTCTTGAATGTATTTACCTTTTCGCACGAGCGGGCGTTATGCCCATGCTGTTTGCACTTCCCGCACAGTCTTGCCACTTTTCCTTTTTTATTTTGTTGATTACTTTCTCATGTGGCCCAACAAAACGTTTGCCGCTGTTGTTTTCTTTATCTTTGTCGTTTTTGGAACCTTTGGTTACTGAATGTTGCAGGATGAGTGTTGAAGGGCCTGTTTTGGGAACGCGGATAATATCACTAATAACAACGTTTGTACGATTACACTCCGGATCATATGGTACATCAGCAAATATCTTTATTTTTAAAGCTTTCATTTGTTCACATAGTGCCGAAAGCTCTGTAGGGTTGTGTCTCAAGCGGTCAGCTCAAAGTGTAACCGTGTCCAGAATCTCGTTTCTCCGCCTTGTATCTACACGGTTATCTACCGAATACCTGTTTGAGATGTCGTACACCCTCTTCGGTAATGAGTCATGCTTCCAACAATTGCTTATGTATCGGTCAAGAATGGCGTGAATTTGTTCGGATCTATAAACGCAAAAGATGTGGCGACACAGATAACCGATACGTGTGAATAGATTGCAGGTGCAAGAGGTTGCCTTGTCACGTACATCGAAGGCGACCTTCATATGAAATAACATCGCATCATTTCATGAATAAAGCATGCACAATTATAAGGACGAAAGGACATAAAAAAATACAGTTATAAAATGTTGCATAAATGCAAGTGTATATTAATGACATAAAACATAAAATTACAGTAAGCGTTAATATCACCTCGAACTAGCAGACTGGAACGAAATGTTGATTGTACTAAGTCACAGTATATTGCTTCACATCACCAATCACCGTGGGTGTATTATTGGTACATTGCAACATACCCCTCTCTATCTCTTTCTGGACTTCAACAAATAAGGCAGGTGTGTAGATGCGAGACGCATGCTCCTCAATACGCAGGTTGGTGAGTAGTAATGGTGACAAATTCATCATGTTGAACTCGAGTTCACGTTGGGTGTGTATTTGACCATTTATTGCGGTGTCAAATGACATTAGGAATTGAAGCAACGAGTTATGCTTGTTTGTGTTGACTTTAAACATGGCGTTTGAACTCTCACACCTAGAGGTCATTTTCATCAAACAACACATGTTAAGACATTTGAAATAGCATGGTACCTACCGTTCGCTAATACCATACATATCATTAAGCCAATCGTGACCAATTAGATTGTATTGAGACATGAAGGTGTTCCACCTCATCTCAAAGTCATCCTTATCGATTAAAACGTCCCATACAAGATTGTGAATGGTTGTCCAAACTTCATCTTTATCAACATTACAACCTTTAATATGCAAATTAAGAGAATGGAGATTATATTAAAAAAACACGATATATAATGCATGATGCAACAGAATTACAAAATTCAGCATTTACCTTGGTTGGCAGTTTCATCATGACGTGCCACATGCGCAATCGGTGTGCGGAAGTTGGGAAAACTTTGAGGACCGCATTCCGCATAGCGGCGTCTTGGTCGGTCAAGACAAGTATGGGAGGCTTTGGGTGACACTTCACAAAGGTTTCGAGCAACCACACATAGGATTCTATGGTTTCATCGCAAATCAATCCAGCACCGAATGTTACGCACCTTTTATGGTGATTGACACCAGTAAAAGGGACAAAAATCATTTTGTACATGAAAATAAGAAACAAAGTATATCACAACAGTTTGAACAAAAACCACAACCTTTTGTGGATGCACGAGGCAATAAGACGTAACTGGAAACATCACATGGTACAAATACTGCATTATGCAAAAAAAGTTAAAGAAGGACACATGTACGATTAAAAGCATAACATGGATTAATACAATTAAACCGGAACAAATTGCAATGAGAAAATAAAAAAAGAAGGGAGAATATTACATGTTGGTCTTGTATGTCACGTCAAACGCGAGAACATCACCAAACTCGATGTAGTGGCATCGTGAGACATCATCAGCCCAAAACAAAGCCTTGACCATCATTTGTTCCACCTTGTAGTAAAAAAAAGTTGTGGAGGTTGTTAGTTCGAGAAGCAAGGCTATTTACGGTCAATTGTGCATCCCGGTGACCAATGAAGAGTTTTATATTACGCCTCCAGTTTTTTGTAATTAATTTGTTTGCCACGGACGTAGTGGTGACCGCCTTTCAACGTACACTGAACTCTGTGAGCTATGTTCGGGCCGATGTTGTGAAGGCTAAGGGAGTGAATCATGTGTTGCTCGGAGTATGTGAGAGTACGTTACTCTTTGGAGAAATACATGAACTCCTGGCCGATTAATGGGTGGTTATGATGCTTGACACAATCATATAGAATTAAATCTGAAGTGCCGAGATATATTCTAAAACGGATGCATGCCTTGCAGTTGGTCAACTTGATACGATTGGATCTTCGCTTATGATGGTTAGCTATGTTAAAGTTACCAAACCTAGGCTTTCCGTAACGGTGGCAATGTATGAAACGAAAGCTGACATTTTCGGGGCGATCCTTGTTAGTGCCAAGTTTTGTACTAAATCCAGCCTTGGATGCATACCGGTTGTACATCGCAAAGATTTCTTGCCAATCGGTGTAAACAGTACCAATGGGAGGTGGTAAGAATTCAGTATCAACATCCGGTTGGTATAACTTGCTACCCTTTGGAGTAGAGAATACTCGGCTGCAAGCACCACCTATTGTGGAAAATTAATCAATAAATATATGATTATGAAAAAATTCAGAGGATGTACAAATGCATGATGCATTAGTAAGATAAAACAATGTGTGTAACAACACAATACGTGTAAGAACTCCAATAACAACATAAAACATGTATAAAAATTAACAGAATAAACATGAATGGTGTACATATACGGGTAAACACCAAGCAGGTAGGAAACACATAACTGAATAATAGTGCATAATGCAAAATTCAGAAAAATAATACGACAATAACATTTATCATCAAAATATCACATCGCATATCATAGGGCATATCATAATCGTCCATAATCAACAATAAAATTACCATTTGATTCGATTCCAATGTATATTAGCGGTGTTTTAGGTTTCTTAGGTCTAGATTTGTGAGTCCGCTTGACAGAATAATTAACCGGTGGTGCTGTACGATCTGAGGAGAATTCAGATGATTGATCAACACATTCGGTTGGTTGATCAACAGAATTAATCGATTTAGATGGATCAGAAACAAAATCAACAATCGACGAGCTGTAATCATCTGTAACAGTTAGAGCGTTCGAATCGATGAAGGATATATCGAAAGTAGACATGGCCGATGGTTATGGATCGATCGTTGAAGGCTTAGGGTTTTAGTATGAGATGATCGATCGTTGTGTGAAGAAGAAAGCAATCGATGGGTGAAGAAGGTAGCAGATCGCGAAATTTGGGGGAGGGGGGGGGGGGATATCGATTAGAATTATAAAAGAGGGAATAAGAGGTGTAAAAGTCTAAAATACCCCCACTTAGTTTGGTTTTTTGGTTTTTGCACTTTTTTTTTTGTTTTCCTTGATCCTTCCCCTAATACGATTCGTATAGGTTTCATATAGTTTAATCTAAAACCAGTTGGAAATCGGTTTTTACTTTATGTTAACTTAAAGATGGTGTTGTGTATTTATTAAAATTTTTCTAGTTGAATCGGTATGTTATGGACTTAAACATTCGACCTTAAGGAAAGAAACAATTTACTAAAAACTTAGATATCATTGGGCTAAATTAGTAAAACCCTTCGGTTGTCTGACTCATTAAGTAATTTGTCTTTTGTGTATGACTTGTATATTACGTATGATTATATGAACGTGTATAGTTGAGAATGCTACTCGCTTTTTCTGAAGATGAATACATACATTCATCTAATTTTATTTTTCTGCATACACTGACGTGTGTATGGAACATGATGTCTCATTGGTTGAAGATCCCTCAAAATTTTTGTGTTTTCGGTTGAGGATCATTCCTAGATTCATTTGGCTTTGAGGATGGAGACGAAGAAAGCCCACATTGTGTATGTAATCGTTCTTACTTATTGGGTTCTATGGAGGTAAATGCATGAAATTTTTTTCAGACACAAAGTTCTCTTTACAGTTTATTTTTTACGAAATTAAAAAATTTAAGATTTTTGTGTTGGATGATTCCTCCAAAATAATAATGTAAATATAACATGAACGTAAAGCTTACCTGATGGCGCAACAACACCAGTCTTGATTGTAGAAGATACCTTGATCGAGTTCCCTTTTAGGGTGTGTGATTATAATGGTGAAGGTGGGATAGCCCACGAATTGTAGAGAGAGAGCATCATCGTTTTAGAGTGATAGAGTGGTGTTTAGTCTCTCCCAAATGCCTCTATTTATACACCTAAGGGGAAACCATAATTATGTCAATAAGAGCAGTTACGTCCATCACATAAATGCCTATTAGGAAACTTAGGGGGTTATTTAGGTCAATGATCTTGTAAGTATAAATGTGACTTGGGCCACAAGTTAAACAAAGTCTAACATTCTCCCACTTGGCCGAGTCATCATTTATAATGAGTTATTAGATAAGTTTGATCAGAATTTAATACTTATTTCAGTTTTAAACCAAAACTGTAGTAGAGAAATACAGTGATAGAATTGATTATCCAACTCAATGCCCCCAGTAATCATACTACAACCCCAAATTTAAAACTCAACTTAGATGTAGGATCAATTGACAATTAAGCCCTTAACGTTGATTTGTACATAAACTGTCTATATGTCTCATTAGGCATGTATAACATATTTAGAGACAAAACAAATCAAAACGGATGAGGAAAAATTAATAATTAGTCATTCATAGTATGATATTCTTGGTAATTAGTAAACCTCGTTATTACTATAAGCTCTTAGAAAAAACTTATGGGGATAGACCTTTACTTTGGGTGTTTCTTATGGTCACACTACACAATCACCCTCACATGACATGGCATGCCATGTCATCTTGAACCTCACATCTAAACCATAAGACAACTGTGGGGCATTGCATTTTTTTCCTCTCCCACACTCACCCTCGGCACCACTTCCCCATACTCAACATTTGGTGCATATTTTTTTAAACATTTGTGGACCCCTCCCCCAATATGTGACCGTTGTGTAACGGCTTAATGCCATTTTTATTTTTTTATTTTACTTTTTTACCTCATTTTACCTATAAATATACCCTCTTTCTACCCAAACATTCACACCAAACTATTCTCAATATCTTTATTTCTTCACCAATTTTTAACCCACTCAACCCAAAATGAATCCCAACTACTTTAACCACCGTAACACTTGTCACACCCTAAACTTTCGGGAACGGAGGTGTGTGACGTCATGGGATGTCGTGGATACATAGAACGACCTCTATTAGATTAATATACGCTTGAAAAACCAAGTATGTCATCAAAGTTGCAGCGGAAATATGTTAAGACGACACTGTTTTACAATACTGAAATATGAATTGTTCCAGAAATATTAAGATAGGAAAATTAGTGAAGTCTTGAAATCGTCTTCGACCAAAGGTTTAAAAGGTAAGTGTTTCATAAGTTATTTCATGATGATGAATGAGACTATGACTCCAAGATGCATGCCCTAAGGTTTGACGTCCCGTTTGCATACGGTCTGGTCTGGATTTGTTATGAGAAATACATGAGTTTAAAAAGTCAACATAATGTTGGTGAATTCACAGGTCTAAGAGTCTTACAAGTAAATTTGTAAACAGTTTATAGCATACAAAATGCTATAAAGGTCTTAAGTAAATAGACTCGTGAAAGTCAAGTTTTACACAGTTGAATGAAAGACTTGTGCAAGTCAAGTTTTGCACAGTCTGATGAAGGACTTGTGCAAGTCAAGTTATGCACGGTTTGATGAAGGACTTCTGCAAGTCAAGTTATGCATGGTTTGATGAAGGACTTGTGCAAGTCAAGTTTTGCACGGTTAGGTGGAGGACTGGTGCAAGTCATGTTTTGCACCGATTCAGACATACAAGATATTATAAATGGTTACCGTTGTTGCATTGATTTACGTGCACCTTGATTTCAAACACTAACAGATTTACCCACCTATGGCATCTTCCCCAAGAAATACCAATGGCCTAAAATAACTGACATGTACCCCGTGACTGTTACCATGACGTCAGAATTGTAGCGACCAATTAGGACAGGGTTATCAACCCAAATAGTTCTATTCACTAGTTATCGTTTCGTATAAGAACTAATTGAAATCATTTAATGGTCGGATTTTTAGCAATATGTTATAAAACAAATTACCACGAAAGGGGTATGAATAGAACAGATAATCAATGCGGCTTAACAGTACCATAATATCAGTAAGGTGTTTGGGTATGATTATATTTATTGTCTAATAAATATATGACTAGTAGAAATAATTATAAATCCATTAATTATTTAAAGTGTGTTTTGTTTGTTTCATGATTTCCCCCCAAAGTATTTAAAATAGTTTAAAAGAAAGGGGTATCGTATACGTAAAAAAGAACGTATAAAGTTTGTTGTTTCATGTACTTCTCCCCCATTGATAAAACAGTAAAGGAAAAGGGGCCGTGAAACTCACCTGATCAAGGTGATGATAAGAGTGGTATTGTGCTGGATATAGCAAGTAAACAGTGTCCTAATAATAAGTAATAAGACAGTTTTAAGGTCTTGGTTCAATTGAGTAACGATTAGTCACCGAAGTGATCGTGGTCAAGTTTTGACATAATGTTCCCGTTTGTATTTGTTGGAAAACCCCGATTGGAATATTTATCGCTCAAATAAATATTTAGGTTATATTTATAGTCAAATAAATATATAATTTGTAGAGATAATTATAAATAAAATAATTATTTAAAGTTACAAAATATATATATTCAACCAAATTTTGAACATTGAGGCAAATAATAAAGTATTTTATTATTTGAAGACCACATTATATATTTGAGTTCGAGTTTATAATTATAGACAAATAATTGTATATATAAGTCATAGAAATATTTATGCAAATATATATGTATAACTTATAGAAGTGATTGTAAGGAAATTAGGTGTTAAAAGTCAAGAAAATATATAAATAAAATCAAGTCTTGAACATTGATAAATAATAAAATATTTTTACTATTTAATGTTCGAAATTAGGTATATTTTCAACTACGCGATAGGCGCACGATATAAATCGTTTTCTTGAAAAAGTATCCGACAAATGACTTGTTATGATAATTAATACTTATCTTCCTTAAATATTGTTATGTTTATGATATCTAAAGTTTTTCTATATTATATTTAGAAAATAATATTGGGTGGGATTTCTACTGGGTATGTTGTTGTTGTTGTATATTTATAAAATAATATTTAAGCAATTAAGGAAAAATGAATTTTAATAATCCCATGTTTTCCTTATTGGCAACCAATAATCCAACTTTTAACCTTGGCATCTAATAGTCCCACGTTTACACATGTTTATTTCCAATGGTCCCTCCGTTAAAAAAATTAACGGAGCTAACGGAAAAGTGACGTGGATGATGACGTGGCTTTTTTTATTTTTTTTCTTTTTTAAATTATCTAGTCATCATCACTATCACCCCACCACCATCACCACCTCCGGTCATCTTCTCCGGCGACCTCCTGTCGTCTTCTCCAGCCACCAGCCACCACCATCATCATCTCCAGCCACCATCACCATCGTCTCCGACTGATAAAGAACCATCACCGACTGAATATCGCGATTCCGGCGAATATCAGTTTTTCCGGCTACAAACAACAATCTTCAAACACTAATATCTCATCTATTTTGAACCAAAATTGATTCCATAACTTGCATTGAACTCGTGACGAAGAAAGGATTCAAACTAGCACCATTGTTATGCAGTTTTATTGCAGATTGAATGTCCGAATGTGAGAACCACGATGAACATGGACTGGGTTTTAACTCAATTCTGATCTAAGCTGTAATTTGACCACGCCAATAGCTTTGTATGATCAAAATTAACTTGTAGGTACCAGATTTACGCCGTATAAGCAAGAAATCTAAAATCCGCCATTAAAGACCAAAGCTTCAAAGTTATCATTGTAATTTTCCGGATTCAAGTAAATCTTCACCAAAATCAGTTATGTAAGTTGCAATGAATTCAAGATTAAGAACTATAATTACTGGAATCAATCACTAACACCAACAATAACAAATTCACCTCCAATTTTGAGGTTAAAGTTCACGAAGTTTGAGTTCAAAAAGTCAAACAGTATGAATTTGAGCAATTTGATCACTACATTCATTTCGTTTGATCACTAAATTCGAGCCGTCAGAGTGGCCGCAATTTTTTTAAGTAGCAGGAGAGGGATTGTTGCCGCAGATTTTTTGTCGGCGGATTTTGGTGGTTATGGTGGGGTGGTTGTCGTGGTGGAGTGGTGGTGGTGCGTCGGAGTGATGGCCGAAGGTGGTGATGGTGGTAGTGGGGTGGTGCTGGTGCGTTGGAGTGCTTTTGGGGTGGTGACGGTGGTGGCGAGGAGGTGGTGATGGTGGTTATTGGGAGGTGGTGGGGTGGTATGTATGCCACATGTATGCCACATCATAAAATTAAACATTTAAAAGAAAAGGAAAAAAAAGCCATGTAATCATCCATGTCAATTTTACGTTAGCTCCGTTAACTTTTTTAACAGAGGGACCATTGGAAATAAACATGTGTAAACATGGGACTATTGGATGCCAAGGTATATAGTGGGATTATTGGTTGCCAATAAGGAAAACATGGGATTATTAAAAATCCAATTTTCCAGCAATTAAATATTAGAACGAGATATTTATGTGATCCGTCGTTAACATTCATAGAAAAATATATTTGTCGCAATATATATGTTTCATGTCATGTAAGTCTCATAAGTGTAGTTGTAAGGGATATTAATTTGGTAATTTCCGGCTGAAAGCCAAATTTTAGTTGCTCCGGCTGAAGTCGAAGTTCAAGAGGAAATCTCGAGTTTAAGCGGAACAGGCAGTTCAACCGGAAGAAGCAAATTTTGTCTTATAGTGAATATTCCGGGTGAACTCGATTATCCACCAGATAATGAGTTCAACCGGACTTTTCCTGAGAAGTCTTTTCAGTTGTCCAATCTTGCAAAAGCTTCTTGGTTGCTTCTAAATATACCAAAGCCGCTCTCCTAAAGAAGAATGTTGCTGATCACACGCAAGATATCACATTTGTCGAAGTTTATTCTTTTGGTAGTAGTATTTGACTTTTTGTTTAGCGGTTTAGATTAGATCCTTTGAGATCAATGGCTGTCATTGATCTCATCTGCACTATATATAGCTTAGTTAGCTCTTTGTTTACACACGGTTCTCGATCACCTTGTAATAGTGTAACTTTGAGTTAATGCAAATAATGCCGAGTATTTTATACTTCGTTGTTACTATCTTTATGCAATCAAACACTTACATTGTACAAGTGAACTAAATTATGCTTAAGTAAAGTGAAATATAACTTCATTCCGCAAGGTTATATTTATTGGTAGAGAGTTTCTTGTTAAGTTAAATCTGATTAACACCGATCCTACAAATGGTATCAGAGCTTTGGCTCTTACTTTGAAGACTTACAGTGCTTTAAAGTTGATACTCTACTAGTTTACTTTACAAGCTTTGTTTTCGTCTTTCAAAAGTTTTTCAAAAATGACTGAACTCAGTTTAGGATCTTCAGATGGTAGCACTAACAAACTACCAATGTTCTCTCCTGATGACTTTGACACTTGGAAACTTAGGATGGAAGGTTTTGTTAGGAGCCTAGATCACCGTATATGGAAGTCCTTGACTGAAGGTCTATACAGTCCCATGGTTTCATCAGCTGATGATGCAGAAGTTAAAATCCCAAAACCTCTAGATAAATATCCAGAGATTGACTATGCTGCTCTTGAATTTGACTACAAAGCATATTGGACTCTACAAGTTGCACTTCCCAACTCCATCTTAAGTGGGTTTAAGGGATATAAGACTGCATATAGCCTGTGGAATGCTTTGAGTGGAATGTATGAAGGAACCAGTGAAGTTAAGGAAAACAAGAAAGATGTTTTGAAACAAAAATATGATAATTTCACTTTCAAATCTAGTGAATCCATGACTAACCAGTATCTGAGATTTGTTTCTTTACTTGATAAACTACAAAAAGTAGATGTAAAATTAGAACAAGTGATGCAAACCGAAAATTTCTACGTTCTCTGCCTTTAATGTGGACATTTTACACTATTAGCATCAGAGAATGTAAAGATCTGAAAAAGATGAAGCTTAGTGAACTTCATGGTGTACTCAGTGCATATGAAATGGAACTAAATCTTAAGCAAAACTCATTTTCTGAATCAACTCAGTTGCAATCAACTGCTCTAGTCACCATTGATTTTCGTAACCAAAAGGTCTTAAAACTCATCCTTCTATCAGTCACCTATAGTCAGTTTCCCTGAGACACCAAGGTGTCAAGAGAGCTCTTCAAACTTGCTTGACAACTCTCATAAGCTTATGTAGCAACTGACTCATACCAAGGCTTCATTCATGAAGACTTAGAATGTATAGGTGTCGATGACTTAGAAGAGATGGACATTTTGACCCAACTTGCTATGGTGTCTGTTAGAGCCTAACGATTTTACAAAAGAACAGGAAGAACCTACAAAGGAGCAAAAGGTGCTCACATTGGCTTAGACAAAAGCAAGGTGAAATGTTACAACTGTCACTAACTTGGACACTTTGCAAGAGAGTTCTCACAACCAAGAAGAGAAGGACAGAACCAAGGTCATTAACAAATGAAGAACCATGGTAGAAACAACCACAAATAACAACAACTCCGCTCATAGTTCTGGTCAGCAACCTGCCCCACCAAAACCAACCAGAAGTCAAAACCATCAAAATGTTGTTGTTGCTGTAGCAAATCAAACTGAATGTGTAGAATGGGAAGACTTCATAGCTGAGTTTGAGCCAATTAATCATGCTTTGATGGCCAACGAGGATTCCACTTTAGATCAGGTAATTTCTATTCCTAAAAAAGTTTTAGAAAACCTATGCATTCCTGCATGCATTGAACAAGTGACAAAGTACAGAAATCACAACACTGGTCTAATTGATGAAGTTTCAAATCTGAATGAGTTAAAGGAATGTTTTAGAAAAACTGAGTCATCTTACATTGCTAAAATTGTAAATTTGAACAAAGAATTTCAACAACTAAAACAAACCAACTCAAATCTTGAAACACAGCTTGATGATTTACTGTCAAAACTAAAAAAAAAAAAAAAAAAAACCAAAGATGCTAAGGCTGAGGTTGACACTCTTGAAATCAAACTGAAAGATGCTTTGTTCACTTATGATAAATTTCAAATTGCAAACAAAAAGGCTGAAAAGTTATGGTTGGGATGGATGTATGGTAAAGCTGGTGTTGGTTACAACAATGTTGAACCACCCATTGAGTATTCACCTGCAATTGCACCAATTGAAGCTTTGGAAACATACTGCAAAGTTAGTCTTACTGTTGATGACACCTCATCTCTGTCAAGCAATGAAAAATCTGTTGAAACAAAGAAACCTGAAGTCACTGATGCAAGCAAATTTGCATCAGATGACGAATCAAAGATTTTAAAACCATCAATTGCTGTACCACCCCAACTATCTATGAACCAAAATATTCAAAAGTTAGAGGAAAACAACCTGAACAACCCTAGGGAAGTCAAACTCAAAGACTTGGTCAACTTACTTACAAACAGGTAACCAAAAGTGAGTCCCCTAGGAAAAGTGAGTTTTATGAAACCAGAGTTTTTGAATGCATGTTCTGTGGTGAACAAGGACACTTAGCTGCTATGTGTCAATTCAATCCTTTGAGCAAAACTAAACCTCTTTCAAAACCAACATCTGTTCAAATGCCAAATGTCAAATTTTCAAAGAAACTCACTGGTAGAACTTCTCCAGTGAAGAGTCAAACAATTAAGTACTTTGGATCTAACAGAGTTTTAATCAGAAATGAAAGAAATGGTAGTTATACAATTTTGAAACAAAATCAGTTTCCGGCTGAAGTTTAAGCGGAACGATTTTCCGCTCGAACTCATGTTCAACCGGAAAACATAAATCAACCCGGATCAGCCACTGCTCCCAAGCAGAGACCAAATGTCCACTTTGTTGATGGGTTTGAACATTTTGAAGCTCAAGGAAGAAGAAACCCCTCAAGAGGAAAGACCACCTCTAGAGAAAACTTTTCAAAAGGCAGAAAATCTAACCAACCGGAATTTGTTACTTATTCAAGTGGAAGTCACTCTATTCCACTTCATGGTGAAAATTTGAAACAAAACAATCATTTTTCACATAGATTTTCAAAATCACCTGAAACAACTAAATTGGTCAACCATGTCTACAACTCAACCAGTGAGATACCTAGGAAAGTGACCAGTAAGCAAAGAAAATTCAGGGAATACAGAGAAAGAAAAATTGCTGAGAGAAGAAGTAACAAAAGTGAGAGGTTCAGTAAAACAAGTACTCAATATGAGAACTTGAACCTTGATAATGATGATCTGCTCACAGAAGCTCCAGTCTTAAATACTCTAGTACTCAAAGAGTACAAGTATAATGATGCTTATAGTAGACCCAAGACCACTTGGGTCCCCTATAGAAATTGATCAATTCTGATATGTGAAGGTGCATAATAAAGGCCAACATAGCCTATGGGTAGTAGACAGTGGATGCACTTGCCATATGACAAGGAATAAGCACATACTAGAAAACACAAAAAGAATCAATGGAGGACAAGTTGCCTTTGGAAGCACAAAGGGGCATATCTCAGCACAAGGAGATATGAGTAATGGACTGGTAAGCTTTGATAGAGTTAATTTTGTTGATACATTGAATTTTAATCTTCTTAGTGTCTCACAGATGTGTGACAAGACTTTAAATTTAATGTTTAATAAGAGAGAGGCCATAGTTCTCAAACCTGGTGTTAAAATTCCTGATGAGCTAATCATGCTTAAAGCACCTAGGAGAGATGGACTATACATCTTGGATATGTCAGTTGCTGCACCCTCATGTGGCATTGCTTGTTTCATATCCAAAGCCCCAACTGATGAGTCTAATTTGTGGCATAGGAGGTTAGGGCATGTAAATTACAAGAACATGAACCGAATTGTCAATCTTGGCTTGGTTGAGGGTCTTCCTAACAAGCATTTTACATGTTCTGAAAACTGTGTACCTTGTCTCAAGGGCAAACAACACAGAACCTCCTTCAAACCAAAAGTTGAATCTTCTATCTCACAACCTTTATTGCTACTGCACATGAATCTATTTGGTCCAACTAGAGTGATGAGCTTAGGGAAAAGGTCATACTGCTTTGTTATAAATGATGATTCTTCTAAGTAAACTTGGGTTTTCTTTCTAAAAAACAAAAGATGAAATTGCGGAATTGTTGAAAACACTCGTGGTATCTTTAGAAAATCAATCCAAATTTAAAGTCAAAACAATCAGGTGTGACAATGGCACTGAATTTAAAAACCGTGTTTTGTATTCATTTTGTGAAGAAAAGGGAATTGTTAGACAATTTAGTGCTCCTAGAACTCCACAACAAAATAGCGCTGCTGAAAGGAGGAATAGGATACTGATTGAAGTTGTTAGGTTAATGTTAACAGACTCTAAGATCCCTGTGATATTTTGGGCAGAAGCAGTGAACACTGCCTGCTATGTCCAAAATGGGATTTAAATTGTCAAATGCAAGACTCTAAGCTCACAGGGAGCTATTTTGTTGGATATTTTGGTGTGTCTAAGGCATACAAGGTATATAACAAGAGAACCGAAATTGTTGAAGAAACAATGAACGTGTCTTTCAATGAAAAATATCCCAACAATTTTGAATCTCAGCCCACATGGTTATTTGATATTGATACACTAACTACTGCTTTCAACATAATTGTTGAAAAGCCTATGAGTTCATCAGTGCAGGAAAAAAATTATTACAGGTCAGTTGATGATCATTGGAAATGTAACCATGCTGGAATCAACAAGAAGCCAATCTTCTTTTCTTCAATGAGCATCAGACCTATCTTTCCTAAGAATGGAAACAAACCATCTGAAATCATTCAAATTAATACTAAAGAAGTTCCAGTTGAAGTCCAAGCGGAACCTGTATCTTCGGTTCAAGTTCAACATTTCAGAAGCTGTTGAGAACACTTGTGACGCCCACTCCCAGTCTTGGTTCCAGGAGGGGTCACGTGTCGGATTTACTCATGAACACATGGTACAGCAGAGATAACTAAGTAGCGGAAATTAAAAACTTTTCATTTATATATATATATATAACAAGTTACAACAGTAAGGATAACAACATAATCTATAACTAGATCTTATCTATAGCTATGCTAGTCTACTACCGAGTCATTCCTGATAGCTTGCCCATCTAATCTGCCCTTGCTAGAGCCCTTCCCTTGCTACTTTAAACACCACCGATACCTGACATACATGCTTTTAAAGGTCAGCTTACGCTGGTGAGTTCTAAGTATTTAAAACTTTTACCTTTCCTTGAAAGGTTTACCACAAACATTTGGGCCTAACGACCACTTCTTTATAAATGTTTATCAGGTATAAGACATAACAGAATTATACCAAAACATTTAATCATTTATCCTTTATCAGGTATAAGACATAACAGAATTATACCAAAACATTTAACCATTCATTTTACTAAGCATTGTCTATTGGAACCACGTTAGCTCCTCGGGCAACCGTCGCCACCCAAAACCTTTCATAGAGTAACCGTCGTTACCCCGGGGAACCGTCATTCCCCGCTTCTAGTTGCACAACCACCTTTTCCCTTTTCACTAGACAATATCTGCTTAGATTAAAACATTTTCAACCTTTCAAAAGTCCATTTAAATAACTCTTGTATTTGGACTCATAACCGTTTCAACACCAGTCCATTACCCGTATATGGAAATAAGCGTTTCATAAATATAATGTTATGAGTCTAGCATAACAAGGCTAATAAGATCATACTTACCCGACACTTAGTCCTATACATAGGCTTAGACCAAACATTCACATTTTTTATTTCTCAAAGCTTTATATAAAAGTTTCATCCTTTATATTACCCATTTATAAACATTCAAATTTTATTTCCCAGTTGGGATTTATGCGACACCCTCGCTTTTGCCAGAAATCCCAGTGTACAGGCGTCTACCCTTCCAGTCCGCGTGAACTTCTAAATATCCGATTAACTCGGTATTTGAAATACTTTATCATTTATCCATTTTAAATTTATATATACTTATTATATATATAAACATAGTTCCATGTCAAAAATCAAGTCTTCATACCCTTCGGGTTATTTTATATTAAATAATCATATTTGGAAACCCTAATTTCCCGTTATTCTCATTTATTTATCAAAACTCATTTTCATTCAAAACTGACTTCGGGTATTATTCGTTATAACATTTTATAACATGTTTTAAAATTTCAAAGCTTGGTTCATTACCGTTTACTCGGGTTTGACAGAACATTGTCTAGAAAACCCTAATTTCAACATTAAGCTCCTTACATATATTTTAACATATTTTAAATATGTTTCAATCAATATATATTAAACATATCCTTTAGTCCGATAATTACTTTATCGTTTATATTAAATATATATATATATATATATATATATTTAAATACAAAATATTCTTTTAATCAATTTTATTAAATAAATCTGATTAATAATCATATATATATATATATATATATATATATATATATATATTTATTCGTCTTAAATATATATTTATATCATTTATCCCGTTCTATTATAACTTTATATAAACTTTACTTAACAATAATATTTGTAATAATAACAAATATTTAATGTGATTACCTCCTTGACGGGACGTGAAACGAGTCCGAATAACCAAGATAATAAAGTTGTCCGATTTGGACAAATAAATAGTCCTTCCCGACTAGTTTCTCGCCACGAGCATTTCCCCGTTGTCGGTTCGTCGTTTGGACCTCGTTACGCCACCGAAACGTCGTCCGAAAGTGTAGACGGTAAACCGGGTTTTCTACTCAACGCCCTCTTTTCTAACTCGAATTACAACCACCATTGTTCACCGTTAACAACCGCCAATCACCGCCACCATTCACCACCATCCCAGGTGTTCACTACTGTCGCAGTCTTCACTCGTCTCCAACCGAGCGTCACCGAAAGTTAGGATGGTCGTATCGAGTTTTACCGGGTTTTAGTGTTTTTTTTTTAAATTTGGTTAAAGTGCAACCACCGTCCACCACCATCCTTGGCCGTCGACCACCTGCTGCGTCAATCTCCGTCCGTCCGTTGTCCGGTAGGTTACCATAACCACGGTCACCGTTTGTCCACCCGCGAATCATCAATCAAACATCACCATCATCTTCATCATGGGGTTGGTTTCGTTGCCGGCAAACGAAAGAGAGGGACTGGGTTCTTTCCGCCGGTAAAGGGTCGAAGGTGTTGGGTTCGCGGGTTCACGGCTCTGAGCCGCTGCCGCTGTGCTCATCGGAGAAACGGGCGGAGAGGCTGTGTTGTCGGAAAACGAAGGGGAAGAGAAGGAGGATCGCCGATGTGGCTGGGCCGTCGTGGGTCGCTCTGTTTCGAACGGAGGGAGCGCCGGCTGCTGCTATCGAGTTTCGGTTTGCCGGAAAAACGAGGGAGCCGGTGGAGCTGCTGGTGCGTCGGTGTTGCAGGTTCAAACCGACGAGGTTCCGGTTGTTGCCAAGGAACACAGGGAGAGGAGGTCTGCCGGATTCGATCAAGCGGAGGAGGCGGGGTGAGGCTTCGCCGTGAAGGTGCTATCGACCGGAACGAGGGGGTGACGGGGTGAGCTGCCGGAAAAGCGAAGAGAGGAGGGAGCTCTCTCTCTCTGTCTCTCTTTCTCTTTTTTTTCGGGTAGTACTTTCAATTGTAATTTGTGTGTTTGTTATGGTTTCATCGTACGCATGCATGTATATATATTATATCTTGAAGGCTTTGTACTAATACAACACCACTAAGGAAATGAACACGTATGTATATGAGTAATGTTTACAATTGCTGAATCACTGGACGAATTCGACGGATAGTTATTTCAAGAGTAAGGAGCAAGCAATATTTAGGATATGGTATACTATAATTAAGTAGGTATTATACCCGTAATCTAGACCCATTAAATAGTTTATTATTTCATGAACGGTTTATAATAATTCCCGTACATCTAAAATATTACAGGACTTCAACAAATATAATTATTATATTTATTCTTCGGTTATAACGTTAATCGGTAATCATTCATTTAACTACACGGTACAAGTGGGTGTCTAATTGTAATAGAGATCACGTCCGTTTCATAGACCGACTACGTCTTCTCGATTGAAATTCTTCATAGATATTATAATTATTTATACTTTGCTGAGACGTTATAATCATCTCGAACAGCTAACCGAATTGATTTCGGTTATTATCGTGTAACAACAACGGTTACCGATTCCACCGTTTTCGTGCCGAACATTGCAAATATATTTTATATTGATTATAAATCAAGTATTTAGCAATACCTGATATTCTGTTCTTGTCTCGGTGTTAATTTTAGTGACATTCGTGCTTTAATTACGGTTATTACAAACCGGGCCTAAATCACTATTTTGCGTTTTCCCGCTTTGTTATAATTCGGATTTCAGAACCGTTTGTGCCCAAGATCTTTGTTTTTCGTTATCTATCATATTCTATAATTTCGCCTCTTGACGTTTTCTCGAACGTCGTGTCGAATATTTGTACGCGAATCATGGCGTTTCTCTAACCCACATATATATATATATATATATATATATATATATATATATATATATTATATCACATGCATTTTAGCTACTTAACAAATATAGCACACGTATTTAAGTCATAAAATTTTGAGGTATTACAACTCTATCCCCCTTAAAAAGGTTTCGTCCTCGAAACTTGCACAAACTGTGATTTAACTCACAATGAGTTCTTTATCTCACCTTTCTTTCCCGGAGCAATCAGGAAACCTTTCTATGCATTTAATGCATTCATATCATATGAACCACTTGGTTCCTAGGCTAAGATTTTAGCATCGAAACACACTTTCTATGACAATCTATCATTTACCTCTATTACCTATAAGGTAATACTTTAACTATTCTATTTACGAAGTCTTATTTACAATTTGAATGTGAACCGCATTTCTATAACTGATGCTAGTACTTTTAGGAACGAATTCCTAACGAACAACCTACCTAATGATTTGAGAGAATACATTTCTCAAAATAAAGGAACTCTTCCTTTCGTCAATCATATACTATCTAGGTGGTGTCATAACTCTTTAGCTACATATAGGGCAGCCTGATTATGATTCCCACCGGAATTTGCTTCGAATTTTTTAAAGTTGAAATTTATCTCGAAGCTTCTGTCATTCTGTTTTAACCTTATGCGTACGTTAATAATTTATCCGTATGCTATAAGATTTTTGAACTTCTCTTCTGGACATCAACAGTCCCTCAGTCACTTGTTAGTAAGTGATATATATTCATGAATGCTACTTATTTGTTTTCCACAGTGGCCCGTGTTATCTATCTGCACGAGACTAATTCTAGTGCCACTTCTGGTTGTACCTTAGGTGTATATATATAGGATGTGCCAACGGCGTATCCACCACACCCTGGATACAACTAGAGGCGTACTATTACTAGTCTAGTATAGGGCGATATTACTATTCTAACCACAACAACAACAGTATAATTCATGACTATCTATTACTTACTTAAATAACTAGTTTGGACATCCTGCGTACAATCTTGTTTAATGTTTGCATCTCTTGAGTGTAAACACTACTGCTGTAATTCTCTCTTCACTAGGCCTAATCGGTAATGATTTTACCGATGCCCGATTTAATCCGTTTAGTACTTCATTTCATGTCTGCTACTGATTATGATTCCAAAAGGACTTGACATCTTCTTAGTCAACCTAATGGCGTTACAATCTTTGGGAAGTTTTGGCGGCTTCAGACGTATTAATAGCCTCTTTCTTTTTCTGATCTTCAGTACTTCCTTCTAATATCTCATGCATATTTCACAATCCTTGAGAACCTTCGAACGTCATTTGTCAGCATGCTTAGTTACGAGATTTCTGGGATTGAAGGAGCGTTCGTTATTCCAATCAACACTACTAATCACTTGTAATGATTATTTTGCTTCCGAAAAGCCATTCTCTTTATAGGCTCACGATTAATCCTTTAGCTAGTGCTATTCTGATCTCAGATCGACCTCGGGGAATCGTCTTGCTTCTTGTAGCTAGTTAGATGATTTGCTGATCCTTGACAAAGGATATCTGTTTTTCACTGACAACTTCTTTATCTACTTGCAGTCTACACATTTCCTTGGCTTCCGTTCTTTCTTCTTGAAATTGTTGGAGTATCCTAAAGCGATATATTTGGTCTAAAGAAATCTTCTGGCTGCTGTTGGAGATAAGTGGTACGGTGTTTCTACTTCTGGCGTTGTTGCTTCTAATGTTGTTGCTGCTGGCGTTGTTGCTTCTAGCGTTGCTCTGGACGTTGCTTTTGGTGTTGCTACTTCTGGCGTTGCTTCTGATGTTACTCCTGACGTTTCTTTCAGCGTCGAGTTGATTATGGAACCCCATTTCTTGATATGACGAGTTGCTCATTGGATTCACTGGTACGTTCTTCGGCTTCTTGGTTTTGCCTCTGAGTCAATGGCATACATCGAGTATGACTTACCTCTTGACTCGTGTACTTCCATGTTTTGTAATCCTTACTGCCAAGCCATCACGATCCTTGCATATGAAGTTGAGTCTTCCTCCGGTTACAGATGAGTTACGCGTAGTATCTCGCGAGTCAATTCATTCAACGTCTAAATTTGCTTTATCGTTACCCTTAACTGGGTATTGATCTTAAAAGAACATTTGTCAAATACTGATCATTTATTCGCATCGGTGTAATACACTGTGTGACAATTCCTAATATCGAATTCCGACTTTTAAGTTTGCAATTGTTGCTAATATCGAATCGTCAGGCTCGTCCGTGTATCAACATTTGTCTTGAGGTCATTTATCTTGACGTCTTTGCATTTGTCCTAAGGAAGACGTAATCCTAAGCTGTCTAAGGTAGCTTGACTACGAGATTCCTTGACAATGCTTTTCCTCTTCTTATGCTGGAATTCTCCTTCGTGTAGTTCATCCAATCATCGTGTGCCTTCATCCTGCCATTTGAAGATACAATATCCCTTAGGACGTAGGTTCTTCTTGGCCTATTCTGGGCCTCCATACTCCTAAGCTCGTGGATTCTCGATCCAGCTTGTGGTAACCTTCGTCATTCTTCTTTGAACTATCCTTCACTTCAAATTGCTAGCTTCTGCTTTGAGCCTTCCGGCCAATCACTTATAGTGATGGTCTTCTGAAGGTAGCAACGTAGCTTGGAACGTTTTTTCCACTATTCTTGCCGTAGAAATTCTCATTTCTACTTTACCATGACATCGTCTATCACGTCTTCAGTTTCCTTGCTTTAAGGTGACACTCTAGGCTTGTCTACACCTCTTTTCATCTTCAACGTTTCCTGAGTTCTTCAATGTAATTCCTATGATGACGTTTCTTGCACATCTGGCATATCGGCCTTCTTTGTTCAGAAGCTGTAACATCCCACATTGGTGGGGAGGGGAACTAAGCATGCCTTTATAAGGGTGTGGATACCTCCCCCACCAAGACGCGTTTTAAAACCGTGAGGGGCGGATGTCTGAGGGCATGCCGGCTGCCAAAGCGGACAATATCTTGGTTGCGACGGGTCCGGGCTGTTACAGATGGTATCAGAGCCGGTCGTCGGCCAGTGTGCCAGCGAGGACGCTGGTCCCCTAAGGGCGGAGGATTGTAACATCCCACATTGGTGGGGAGGGGAACTAAGCATGCCTTTATAAGGGTGTGGATACCTCCCCCACCAAGACGCGTTTTAAAACCGTGAGGGGCGGATGTCTGAGGGCATGCCGGCTGCCAAAGCGGACAATATCTTGGTTGCGACGGGTCCGGGCTGTTACAGAAGCTCCCTTAGCCTTCTTGTGGAATTCGTCGTCATTGTCTTTAAGATCTATTTCATCCTCGTACCGTTTCCGTTTACCTTTCATCGGGAGTCTATTTCTACCAGAAGCTTCCTCGGGACTAGCTCCACTAGCGGTCACTTTATTGGACATTCTCCTCGTCAAAGCTTTCGGAAATTGATTAACAATCGATAGCAACATAACCTTCAATGCTTCTGCCACTATTTCTAACATAACGGCTTTCATTTCTTTGCTGAAGGTACTCGTCTTTACTGACATCAGATTTCGTATCGGATGTCCTATTCGCATTCCTATCATGACTATGATTTCTAATCTTCTGATCTTACGATTAAAATAGTCTGACACTTTAGAACTCATGTGACGTGAAGTCTCCAAATTTTGAATTCATGATAATTATATACGTGCACTTATATAATTATGATGCGTTCAAAACCCAGTTATTCTCATCACAGTCATCCCTGGTGTTTGTACTATTCCTTTTATTCCTTACCGGAAATTTTAAAACCGGTCCTTTAAAACTACCTTCCTCTAGGCATTCTTTACAAGTTATTGACCACGTATCTCACTGTCAATTAACCTACCCCGCACTAGGCCACACAACTGTTAGAACCTATGATATGTTCATTTGGGTAAAATACCAAATTTGCAGTAGCTAATTGCAATCGGGTATTCTCCGCACTTGCATACCTTAAGTCCTACCTCATATGTTCCTCGTGCAACATTTTTCCTATGGGCATGACTATCCTGACTGGCATGTACATTCCCTATCTTACCTTACTTTGTTTACCAAGAGTCCTAGTTTAAGTCTAGGTACCGTGCTAGTATCTAAATCTCTTAAACCAAGGCTCTGATACCAACTTGTGACGCCCACTCCCAGTCTTGGTTCCAGGAGGGTCACGTGTCGGATTTACTCATGAACACATGGTACAACAGAGATAACTAAGCAGCGGAAATTAAAAACTTTTCATTTATATATATATAACAAGTTACAACAGTAAGGATAACAACATAATCTGTAACTAGATCTTATCTATAGCTATGCCAGTCTACTACCGAGTCATTCCTGATAGCTTGCCCATCTAATCTGCCCTTGTTAGAGCCCTTCCCTTGCTACTTTAAACATCACCGATACCTGACATACATGCTTTTAAAGGCCAGCATACACTGGTGAGTTCTAAGTATTTAAAACTTGTACCTTTCCTTGAAAGGTTTACCTCAAACATTTGGGCCTAACGACCACTTCTTTATAAATATTTATCAGGTATAAGACATAATAGAATTATAACAAAACATTTAATCATTTATCATTTATCAGGTATAAGACATAACAGAATTATAACAAAACATTTAACCATTCATTTTACTAAGCATTGTCTATTGGAACCACATTAGCTCCTCGGGCAACCGTCGCCACCGGAAACCTTTCATAGAGTAACCGTCGTTACCCCGGGGAACCGTCATTCTCCGCTTCTAGTTGCACAACCACCTTTTCCCTTTTCACTAGACAATATCTGCTTAGATTAAAACCTTTTCAACCTTTCAAAAGTCCATTTAAATAACTCTTGTATTGGGACTCAAAACCATTTCAACACCAGTCCATTACCCGTATATGGAAATAAGCGTTTCATAAATATAATGTTATGGGCCTTGCATAACAAGGCTAATAAGATCATATTTACCCGACACTTAGTCCTATACATAGGCTTAGATCAAACATTCACATTTTTCATTTCTCAAAGCTTTATATAAAAGTTTCATCCTTTATATTACCCGTTTATTATAACCTTTCCGAAAAAGTAATAACAGGTAATAATAACTTTAAAACAGTTATAAGTATTATAACTTTTCCACGTATGTGTATCAACACAAAACAAGTAAAGGCATCTCAAATACTTTTCAAGTAAACATTTGAATATATATCATTGCATGTATATCAGCCCGAAAACATTAAAACATTTAAAACATTTAAAAGTGGGCTCATAGAACTCACCTTATTCTCTTAAGCAGTTAATTCAGACAAAGTCTCCGCAATGTCTTCCAATTAAACCTAATCGCGTATTGTACGGCGTAACGCAAGGTTTAATAAAATAAACATTTACTATGTTTATTTTAACTCTTTATTAATTTAATAATACTTAGTTATTAAGTTTATTCCTTTTAAAGGTCAAAATGACCAAAATGCCCTTTAGGCCATTATCCTTTTCTTTTGTCGATAATTATGAAGACATGCATTCCTATAAGTAAACACTCACTCCGGGATCGCCCAGTGAGTGATGCCATTTCCCAGTTGGGATTTATGCGACACCCTCGCTTTTGCCAGAAATCCTAGTGTACAGGCGTCTACCCTTCCAGTCCGCGTGAACTTCTAAATATCTGATTAACTCGGTATTTGAAATACTTTACCATTTTTCCATTTTAACTTTATATATACTTATTATATATATAAACATAGTTCCATGTCACAAATCAAGTCTTCATACCCTTCGGGTTATTTTATATTAAATAATCATATTTGGAAACCCTAATTTCCCGTTATCCTCATTTCTTTATCAAAACTCATTTTCATTCAAAACTGACTTAGGGTATTATTCATTATAACATTTTATAACATGCTTTAAAATTTCAAAGCTTGGTTCATTACCGTTTACTCGGGTTTGACAGAACATTGTCTAGAAAACCCTAATTTCAACATTAAGCTCCTTACATATATTTTAACATATTTTAAATATGTTTCAATATATATATATTAAAATATCCTTTAGTCCGATAATTACTTTATCGTTTATATTAAATATATATATATATATATATATATATATATATATATATATATTTAATATTTAAATACAAAATATTCTTTTAATCAATTTTATTAAATAAAACTGATTAATAATCATATATATATATATATATATATATATATATTTATTCATCATAAATATATATTTATATCATTTATCTTGTTCTATTATAACTTTATATAAACTTTACTTAACAATAATATTTGTAATAATAACAAATATTTAATGTGATTACCTCCTTGACGGGTCGTGAAACGAGTCCGAATAACCAAGATAATAAAGTTGTCCAATTTGGACAAATAAATAGTCCTTCCCGACTAGTTTCTCGCCACGAGCATTTCCCCGTTGTCGGTTCGTCGTTTGAACCTCGTTACGCCACCGAAACGTCGTCCGAAAGTGTAGACGGTAAACCGGGTTTTCTACTCAACGCCCTCTTTTCTAACTCGAATTACAGCCACCATTGTTCACCGTTAACAACCGCCAATCACCGCCACCATTCACCACCATCCCAGGTGTTCACTACTGTTGCAGTCTTCACTCGTCTCCAACCGAGCGTCACCGAAAGTTAACCGAAAGTTAGGACGGTCGTATCGAGTTTTACCGGGTTTTAGTGTTTTTTTAAATTTAGTTAAAGTGCAACCACCGTCCACCACCATCCTTGGCCGTCGACCACCTGCTGCGTCAATCACCGTCCGTCCATTGTCCGGTAGGTTACCACAACCACGGTGACCGTTTGTCCACCCACAAATCATCAATCAAACATCACCATCATCTTCATCGTGGGGTTGGTTTCGTTGCCGGAAAACGAGAGAGAGGGACTAGGTTCTTTCCGCCGGTAAAGGGTCGAAGGTGTTGGGTTCGCCGGGTTCACGGCTCTGAGCCGCTGCTGCTGTGCTTATCGGAGAAACGGGCGGAGAGGCTATGTTGCAGGAAAACGAAGGGGAAGAGAAGGAGGATCGCCGGTGTGGCTGGGCCGTCGTGGGTCGCTGTGTTTCGAACGGAGGGAGCGCCGGCTGCTGCTGTCGAGTTTCGGTTTGCCGGAAAAACGAGTGAGCCGGTGGAGCTGCTGGTGCGCCGGTGTTGCAGGTTCAAACCGACGAGGTTCCGGTTGTTGCCAAGGAACACAGGGAGAGGAGGTCTGCCGGATTCGATCAAGCGGAGGAGGCGGGGTGAGGCTTCGCCGTGAAGGTGCTATCGGCCGGAACGAGGGGGTGGCGGGGTGAGCTGCCGGAAAAGCGAAAAGAGGAGGAAGCTCTCTCTCTGTCTCTCTTTCTCTTTTTGTCGGGTAGTACTTTCAATTGTAATTTGTGTGTTTGTTATGGTTTCATCGTACGCATGCAGGTATATATATATATTATATCTTGAAGGCTTTGTACTAATACAACACCACTAAGGAAATGAACATGTATGTATATGAGTAATGTTTACAATTGCTGAATCACTGGACGAATTCAACAGATAGTTATTTCAAGAGTAAGGAGCAAGCAATATTTAGGATGTGGTATACTATAATTAAGTAGGTATTATACCCGTAATCTAGACCCATTAAATAGTTTATTATTTCATGAACGGTTTATAAAAATTCCCGTACATCTAAAATATTACGGGACTTCAACAAATATAATTATTATATTTATTCTTAGGTTATAACGTTAATCGGTAATCATTCATTTAACTACACGGTACAAGTGCGTGTCTAATTGTAATAGAGATCACGGCCGTTTCTTAGACCGACTACGTCTTCTCGATTGAAATTCTTCATAGATATTATAATTACGAAGCAGCTATTTCGACATCCCTATACGCTGCGTATTGCCCTATACGCTGCGTATTTGACCGCTATCAGACAGACCGACATTCTCTGTAATTGCTGACTAATGACGTGACCCTATACGCTGCGTATCAGGCAAAACGCAGCGTATAGGTTTAGGATGAATTTAAATTTCGTTTTATTCTTTTATATATATATTTTTTATAGTTTTGTGTTTGTTTGGTTTGTATATTAGGGTTTTGGTAAATTTAAAATAATTTGTAGTTTTATATGTTAGGAGCCAAACACTAAATATTTGAAATAATTATTTGTGAACGTCTAAGCCCCTACTATTAAAATACAAATTATGAAGGCTCACACAAGAAAATATACCATTACTTAAAAAAGGTTTCACACGATACAAACATAAACTCAATAAATATAAAAATTGAAACCGGTTTATTGAGAAACAAAACCCGCTCAACCAATCCTACATCAGATTTTGTTTTGGAGGTTGGTTTTTGCCGGGATGTTTTGGATGCCTGTTACGTAAGTAGTCTTTGCCGGTCTTCGCACCTATCGGACATCGCACAACAAAGACTTGCATTAACCTGTTATCTGGACTATTGTAGGAACTGAGAGAATGTGTGTCCAAGTCGTCTCTTAACATATGGAACCCCGTGTCAAGATTTCGACTATCATCGGGCTTATAGTAGAACCAAATATTGGTCCTATTATCATACCCGAGATCCTGCATGATTAAGGACATATAATAAAAATGAAACCTATTAACCTGTAGGTAGTCAACGCAATGACACACACCGCCCACGTAACTCCTCCCAGGTGCATCCGTGAATTCACCTCCATGGTGAATCCTTAAGGTGAAATAATCTGCGTTGCCTGCATATACAGCATCAACCAGTAACCCGCCCTCTTGATCATTAGGCGAACGAATCGAATACAAACGTGGGTTAGTGGAAGCCATTACGAGTTTTGGAGTGGAAAATTTAAGTAGGGAAGATGAAAGACTGTGGGGAGTTTGGAATGAACCCTTCAAGTGTATATATAGTGGGATAATACGCTGCGTATGTATTAATACGCTGCGTATAGAATAATTGTTTAATTTTTTTTTTAATTTTTTTCTTTAGTTTATGTATTTATTTTCATCAGCATGGCTTGAAAAAGATGAAAACACTTTTCATCAGTAAAGGGTCTTTTACAAGCCCTGTCTGTTTATATCCATGACGACCACACTTTCAAAATCAATCCTGTTTTTTATAAATAGTTTTATTTTTCATCAATAGGCCACTAACATCTAACAAACATTCTTTACAAGCCCTGTCTGTTTATATCCATGATGACCACACTTTCAAAATCAATCCTCTTTTTTATAAGTAGTTTTATTTTTCATCAATAGGCCACCAACAACCCACAAACATTCTTTACGAGTCCTCTATGTTTATATCCATGATGACCACACTTTCAAAATCAATCATCTTTTTTATAAGTAGTTTTATTTTTCATCAATAGGCCACCAATGATGAGGATAGGTCACGACTAGACATGCAAATGACCCAACAT
>JBCNJP010000017.1:38084410-38172401 GCA_039602395.1 Deinandra increscens subsp. villosa | reverse complement strand
GAATTTTTGCAAAGTCTTGTGTTGACAATAAGGCATACCATTCCTTACAAACAGATTTAGAACAACCTATAAGCTTCGCTGATGCCCTCGTTAATATCTCAAATACGATAATTTCAACAGAAAGGTCAACCATTGTGATACCTTTGGTTACCCAAATAATAACTAATTAGTCGACATTAAGGAAAGTATAGATGATATAGCTAACTTACCAATTAGTATTTGAGTGGTAAATATAATATGAAAAATGCAACAAACTACATGTAAGCAAAGTCGTAAATTACTTCTAAAATCATAATATAAGACATCAAATATTCATAAATTATGCATAGTACATATAAAAAGCAACTAAACAATAATCTATATACTTTGTAACACATCTTCTATTTCAAACAAACAATACATTCTAATATGTATTAAGAACGCATAATCCTAATTTGGTGTGCCTCTGGAATGTCTGGTTCATAGACGATATTGGTATACTTTGTTGACTCCAAAATGTTCACTGAAGACACATATATAATATATATTGTAAAATTTGGGTTAACGCGAGAAGTTCAGTTTTATTTAAAAAAATACATATGTAGATTAAAACGTACTTGTATGCTTGCGAACCAGCTTGACCCTAGATATATAGACACTAGATTTCTCTAACATTGCTCGAAAGACCTTCACCAACAAAACCTCCGGCGGGTCGTACAGAAATATTTGTATTGTTTTGTCGCTGTGACATGTAATTTGTATTGCCATTCATAATAAAATAAGTAATTATAAAAAAAATAAAAAGAAGTATTTAATTTTTATTTTTATATGAAAAATGGCTTACGTAACATCTTGAAGTTCCAAAACAAAATGTAGAAATCGTCACTCATGACGTATTATCTTCCCTAAGACATCTACAACAAATTAACAATTAGTGATATTACATATTGTGCTATAGAATTTTTTTTTATCAAAAATACTTATACGTACCAGTAATTAGTTTTAAAGAAGTCTTGTCATGCGCAAGTGTTTCTATAGAAGGCACTAATGAAGACACTAATGGATATAAACGGAATCGTCTTGGAATATCGTTTGTAAATGGAAGAAGTAGAGTGTGTTCACCAATCAAAATCTTCAAATCGCTCGCATATAAGACAAACATTTTCATGCCTCGGCCATTCTTCATAAGCGAAGCTCTCAATTTGGAAACGATGTAGTACAAACATTTGGTCTACCAGTTTTATGGTTTTGTAAAGTTTTATTAATGATTCTGTGAAGAAACCCACAACTCTTTGTCTCTAAAAAAAAATATATAGTGATTTAAGATGAAAATAGAAAAATGTTTTTAAAATATAAAAAAATAATCTTACATTTTGGTCAAGAAAACTAATCCATAGTTTGTTTTCATGGTCGGAAAGCAAAACAAACTCAACCCAGACGAAAGAAAAAGTATACAAAGATCCATATTGTGTCAATGACGAAAATGAGTCAATGATAGAATGCGGGCCCATGATTAATTGTAGCTGATCATAAGAACAGAGGCATAATTTATGTTTAAGTAAAAGTAGAAACCAAATAGGCATTATAAACCACAAAAAATAAATCTATTGCATTCCTTGATTCCATAATAGTATCCTCATGTACATCGGGATTCTTAGACTCATGTATAAGAAACCGGTGTGCACTACTATGTTGGGCATAACCTATGAATACACAATCCACAGTTTTGGGTCCTATCTTTTGTGCCTTTGGTGGTGGCACCACCACTTTGGCTAGACACCCTTGCACTCTCAAGTATTTATAAGATGGTTCTCTTCCCATCCATAACTCATAAGGTGTCACATCTTTATTCTTGAGAGGTATCTTGTTTAAAAGATAATTAACCGACAAAATGGCTTCCCCCCACATGTCTTGGCTCAACCCAGAACTTATCAACATGGCATTTATCATTTCTTTTAACATTCGGTTCTTACGTTCTGCAATGCCATTTTGCTGTGGGGAATAAGGAGCGGTGCACTCATGGATGATACCATTTTGAGCGCATATCTCAGCAAATGGCGAAACGTATTCACCACCTCTATCACTCCTTATTACTTTTATCTTTTTGTTCAGTTAGTTCTCAACCCAGTTTTGTACAAGACAAACTTGTCTATTGCTTCATCCTTACTCTTGAGTAAGTACACATAGCAATATCTAGTACTATCATCAATGAAGGTGATGAAGTACTTGTTACCACCTCTAGTGGGTACCGATTTTAAATCACACACGTTAGTGTGAATCATATCAAGGGGTTCGGTTTTCCGTTCTGTTGATTTAAACAATCATCTTGTTTGTTTCGATTCAACACAAGTTTTACATTTTGAGTTTGGCTCAATGGAAAAAGCAGGTATGTGCTTTAATTTAATCAAACGACGCATTGAATTAAAATTAACATGACCAAGACGACCATGCCAAACATTAGAGGACTCAATCAAATAAGAAGAACTAGAAGCATTCTTATTCATGCTCTTTTTGACAACCATTACATTGAGTTTAAACATGCCATTTTGGGCATATCCCTTGCCAACAAACATACCATGTTTAGACAAAACAAATTTGTCACTTTCAAACAATAAATGAAAATCAAACTTATTAAGAAACCATCCTGACACAAGACTCTTGCGCAACTCATGAACATACAACACACTGCTTAAAGTGAGCTCCTTCCCCGAAGTCCACTTGAGGATCACCTCCCCTTCACCCTTGATATCAGCTGTAGCAGCATTGCCCATGTACAGTTTTTCATCCCCCACCGTCTCCTTAAACATATTAAAGAGAGTCTTGTCAGGGCAGACATGGCGGGTAGCACCGGTGTCAACCCACCATCCTTTAGGGTTGTTAGACACCGTGTTTACCTCCTCTATCATGTTCGTACGGTTAGTGATCATAGCCACAAGAGGCATGTCATCATCGATCATATGGGCCTTCTCCTTTTTAGGAGCCTTACATTGATCAGCACGGTGACCAGTTTCACCACAGTTGTAGCATCTCCCTTTAAAAGGACTAACCTTTTTCTTCACACCACCTTTCATTGGACCTAGGTTTACACCTTTACCGTTCCCTTTGCTGTTAGACTTATGGACTTTATTGTTTTTGTTAAACCCGGAAGACTGGCCATATTCCACAACATTAGCCTTAGCATAGGCTTCCACTTGGCTTCCTTTTTGTGCCAACCTATTGTCTTCTTCAATTCGAAGACGGACCACAAGGTCCTCCATAGTCATTTCCTTTCGCTTATGCTTAAGGTAATTCTTGAAATCCACCCAAGTTGGTGGAAGTTTTTCAATCATGGCAGTAACCTGGAAGGTTTCACCAAGAACCATCCCCTCAGACAGAATGTCACTAAGAATGACCTGCAATTCTTGAACTTGGTTAATAACAGTTTTCGAGTCAACCATTTTATAGTCCAAGAATTTTGGCACAACAAATTTCTTTGTCCCAACATCTTCTGTCTTGTACTTGCGTTCCAACGACTCCCATAATTCTTTGGCAGTCGATATTTTGTAGTACACATTATAGAAATTATCAACAAGACCGTTTAGCACATAGTTACGACACAAATACTCGGATTGCTTACAAGCCTGAAAAGCACTCACAGATTGAGCGTCCGCATTTTCTTCAGCAACTTCAGGGGTGACTCAGTCAAGAATCTCGCAAGATTCAGAGTGGTCAAGTAAAACAACATCTTCTGCTGCCATATTTTGAAGTGCAGACCAAAAAACTTTTCTGGTTTTTCAGCATGGTTGGCTACAGTTTGAGCCGCTTGGGTACCAACTAATGGTCCCATAGTAGTGGATTCGTGAGTCCCCATCGTGGAAGACGAATTAGCCAATCTAGTAGACATTTCTGAAACGAGAACACAAATCAAAATCAGAAAAGTTGGTTTACTAAAATCCAATGAGCAAACCTACACAAGGTTGCTAAGTTCACGAATTTGAGATGATAATGAAATGTGAAACAACTTACGAAAAGTTGAACCACTAAAGGATTAATCGATTTTGAAAATGATTTTAAACTGAACGGTGATCAAAAGAAAAATCTGTTTTAAGATTATAGGAACACCGTTCACGAAAAATTAAAATGCTAAATAAAATTATGAATTACAATACTAAAATAGTTATTGGAGAAAATTACAACCAGAGAAGAAGAACAAAAGCAAAACAATAACAGAAAACATAAAAGGGTGGCTGAGGCTTTCTGCTCAACAAAGGTCTCTTAAAACAGATTTTGGGCCACCCAAGTGAACCTGTCTGTCTCCTAGGGTACAGCAGCCAGAGCAGTGTGTACTGCCGGAGTTAACCGAGCACCCGAAAATATACTTGAAACAAGAGCGTGTAGCAAACTGAATGCAGGAAACTCTTCCGATCTCTCTAGTGTGCAAAGTGGTGATTTATGTGATATGGTTTGTATGCTCTTCCAAGAGGTTGTCTTTAGTTCCTCACTAGACATGTGTATTTATACACAACTCAAGGACACCTCATAAGCCATGTGTCATCTAGTTAAACAACACTTGTAACTTCATATGGCATGTGCCACCAAGCTAAGTAACACTTATAACCTTATATGACAAGTGTCATGAAGTTAAGTAATACTTGTAACACTTCACAAGCCATGTGTCACATATTGATATCACATTCATCATAAATTATAATAATTATATTTGTAACAAATACAAATAATTATATAATTTTCCAACATCACCTTCATTGATGATAGTACTAGATATTGCTATGTGTACTTACTCAAGAGTAACGATGAAGCAATAGACAAGTTTTTCTTGTACAAAACTGAGGTTGAGAACCAACTCAACAAAAAGATAAAAGTAATAAGGAGTGATAGAGGTGGTGAATACGTTTAGTCATTTGCTGAGATATGTGCTCAAATAGTATCATTCATGAGTGCACTGCTCCTTATTCCCCACAACAAAATGGCATTGCAGAACGTAAGAACCGAACGTTAAAAGAAATGATTAATGCCATGTTGATAAGTTTTGGGTTGAGCCAAGACATGTGGGGGGAATCCATTTTGTCGGCTAATTATCTTTTAAACAAGATACCTCTCAAGAATAAAGATGTGACACCTTATGAGTTATGGATGGGAAGAGAACCATCTTATAAATACTTGAGAGTGTGGGGGTGTGTAGCCAAAGTGGTGATGCCACCACCAATAGCACAAAAGATAAGAGCCAAAACTATGGATTATGTATTCATAGGTTATGCCCAACACAGTAGTGCACACCGGTTTCTTGTACATGAGTCTAAGAATCCCGATGTACACGAGGATACTATTATGGAATCAAGGAATGCATCATTCTTTGAAGATTTCTTTCCATGTTTGGAAAAGGGAAAGGCTAGTTCATCAACTCCCGTTGATGAGATTGTTCAAGATGAGACTCTAAAACAATCAGAGGATGAAGAGGTTGAGCCAAGAAGAAGCAAAAGGCAAAGGACTGGAAAATATTTTGGGCCTCATTTTCTTACTTATATGGTTGAGGGTGATACCCAAACATATAAAGAAGCGGTCACCTCATCAGAAGGACCTCAATGGAAAGAAGCCATCAAGAGTGAAATTGATTCCATCATACAGAATCACACTTCGGAACTTGTAGATCTTCCACCAGGTTGTAAACCACTTGGGTATCGTTGGTTATTCAAAAGGAAGATGAAACATGATGGCTCCATTGACAAGTACAAGGCAAGGTTAGTGATTAAAGGGTATAGACAAAAAGAAGACCTAGACTACTTTGAATAACCTCAATCAGGTTGGTGCTTGCAATCGTAACTTTGAGAAAGCTAGAAGTACATCAAATGAATGTAAAAACCACATTTCTAAACAGAGGGTTAGATGAAGAGATTTATATGGAGCAACCTGAGAGTTTCTCTACTCTTGTCCAGGAGGGAAAAGTTTGCAAACTCGTGAAATCTCTATATGGTTTAAAGCAAGCTCCAAAACAGTGGCACCAAAAGTATGACCAAGTTATGATTAGTAACGGTTTCAAAATAAATGAGTGTGATAAGTGTGTATATGTAAAAGACACATCAAGAGGTTATGTGAAGTTATGCCTTTATGTAGATGATATGCTTATCATTGGAAGTAATGATCACATGATTAGATCTACTAAAGACATGTTGAAAGCGATATTTGACATGAAAGACATGGGTCTAGCCGATGTGATTCTTGGAGTAAAAATCATTAGAACTCAAAATGGTCTTGTGTTCAGTCAATGTCACTATATGGATAAGATTCTTGAGAAATTCAATTCGAATGATACGAGTATAGTTCAAACTCCAATTGATACGTCACACCACTTGACAAAGAATAGAGAAGAGTGTGTAGCTCAATTGGAGTACTCAAGGGTGATTGGCAGTCTTATGTATCTCATGACATCTACCAGACCAGACTTAGCATATGTTGTAAGCAGGCTAAGTAGATATACTAGTAACCCAAGTTCTGAGCATTGGAAAAGTATGACAAGATTACTAAGGTATTTGAGATACACAAGAAATTATGGGCTGCATTATGGCCAAGATCCAGCTGTTGTGGAGGGATACAGTGATGCCAACTAGATATCCGACATAAAAGATTCAAAATCCACAAGTGGTTATGTGTTTACCCTTGGGGGGAGCGGCTATATCATAGAAATCTTCCAAACAAACGATTATAGCTAGATCCACGATGGAATCTGAGTTCATTGCATTAGATAAAGCTGGAGAACAGGCAGAGTGGCTACGACAATTCCTGGAATATGTTCCAAAATGGCCGAAGCCGGTGACAGCCATTTGCATACATTGTGATTGCCAATCGGCTATTGGTAGATCTCAAAGTGCAATGTATAATGGAAAATCACAGCATATAAGTCGTAGACATAATACGATATGACAACTGCTTTCAACGCGAGTTATCACGATTGACTATGTGAAGTCAAAAGATAACATTGCGGATCCGCTTACAAAAGGCTTAAGTAGAGAGGCAGTACACAAGTCGTCTTGAGGAATGGGACTAAAGCCCTTGGAGTAAATTTGTGCGAAGGAAAACCTAACCTTGAAGATTGGAGATCCCATGACCTAGGTTCTTAGGACAACCTAATTGTACGAATTGAGGTCACTGTGGGGGGAGTACCCCAACATACAAAAGGGAGTTGCACACTTCCTAGTCCGTTCTTTTAACAAATCAGTGATATCAATGAGGTTAAGCATATAGCTTTTAATGATTTATGGAAAATCACCTATGTGAGAGAGAAGTGGGGTCGCTTCGAATGGAATTGTGGGGTGCGCAATTCTAGAGCTCTCGCAGAACCAGGCAAGTGTCCATGACCACTACGGACACGACAATGAGGGGTTAACCAGACCAGGAAGAGCATTGTGTGAAGTATAATAACGTCTACGTAAAAGGGGATTGGTTCAAGGACACCACGTCCACTAATCGCTAGGAGACTAAGTATACTTCACAAAGGATGGTTCAAAGGCAACACCTACTTCTCCTGCAATACTCAACCGTTGGAACTATATCTTGGCACTAGAGCGTCAGAATTGATCTCCATTCATGTGGGTGACTGTTGGAAAATTATATAATTATTTGTATTTGTTACAAATATAATTATTATAATTTATGATGAATGTGATATCAATATTTGACACATGGCTTGTGAAGTGTTACAAGTATTACTTAACTTGATGACACTTGTCATATGAGGTTACAAGTGTTACTTAGCTTGATGACACATACCATATGAAGTTACAAGTGTTACAAGAGGTTACAAGTGTTACTTAGCTTGATGACACATGCCATATGAAGTTACAAGTGTTGCTTAACTAGATGACACATGGCTTATGAGGTGTCCTTGAGTTGTGTATAAATACACATGACTAGTGACGAACTAAATATAACCTCTTGGAAGAGCATACAAACCATATCACATAAATCACCACTTCGCACAATGGAGAAGTCATAAGAGTTTCCTGCGTTCAGTTTGCTACACGCTCTTGTTTCAGGTATATTTTCGGGTGCTCGGTTAACTCCGGCAGTACACACTGCTCCGGCTGTTGTACCCTGGGAGACAGACGAGTTCACTTGGGCGAAATCTGTTTTAAGGGATCTCTGTTGAACATAAAGCCTCAGCCACCCTTTTATGTTTATGTTATTGTTTTTCTTTTGTTCTTCTTCTCTGGTTGTAATTTTTTCCAAATTCTATTTTAGTATTGTAATTCGTAGTTTTATTTAGCATTTTAATTTTTTGTGAACGGTGGATCCTACAAATTTTCCGTCATCTAAACGCGAACTGATTTCCGATATGTTCTCCAACTCAGGAGAAAGATCCGTACGTAGAGAAGGCAGAGAAGAGGAAGTCCGAGTACGACAAAACTCTCCTGGCCTACAACAAGAAATTGGTAATTAAAAAACCAAAAGTCAAAACCCTAGAAATCTGAAGAAGAGGATGAAAACCTCAAATTTCGGAGAGCTGACATTTTTTTGGTATCAAAATTAGGCGGATGGAAAGAAATCTGAAGAAGAGGAAGAGGAATCTGAAAAATCGAAGTCAGAAGTTCATGAAGATGAAGAAGGTGATGGCGATGATAGTTCGGAGGTTAATAATTAGTTACTGTCTTACTGACCAAATTAATCTGAACCTAAGGCTAATTGTCATGTTGTGTGTAGCTGATATTTTGTTTGATTTATTGCAGGATGATGATGAGGGGGACAATGATGATGAGTGAAAGGGCGAATGTTTTGATAAAATAGAAAATGGTTGAGTGTGGGCTGGTTGTTAGAGAAGATGGATGGGGAAAAAAAGGTTGTTTTGACATCATAAAATGGTAAATAGTTTCAGGTATTGTTTCATTAGTTAATTCCAGTTCATCATTCTAATTTAGATTTGGATCTGAATTGTTTTTTGTTGGCTTGCTGAATTGCTCTGATCATAACATTTGATAAATTGATTTTTGGAACACACACTACATTATAGAAAATTGGTTGTCTAGACATCATCCCAACAAACCCCATTACAATCGAGGAACCTTTTTTTAGGAATGGCACTTTGTGCCCAAAACATAAAATCAGTTTTTATTTATCCAAAATGGTATTTTCGTGGTTCACGAGTTGTGGTTTGATGTCAGGGTTATGAGGCTCGGTATCATGGTTGCTAACCACGATTTGACTTTTCTGGTCAAACTTGTTCATCAAACTTCAAGCTTCTGTGCTTCAAATTTAATACGTAATCTTGATTTCGGACATCAAAATTGATATATTCGTGTATGATTTGAGGTTGTGAGTCATTTAGAGCTTTCAATTTTGAGTTAGGAGTGCATTAAAATTGCGATTAGAAATTTGAGTCTCATTCATGTTCATCTTCGTTCTTCATCACCGAATTCAAATCGGAATTTTCAAAACTTAAAGTTATTCATAAATATTGTATGCCACGCTACTGGAAATTAAATGTGAATTTGTAAACAGAAACGGTAACAATATTATTTTTATTAAATCAGAACAAAACTATTACACTACAGAAGGAGTAGAAGCAGAATAACGAAAATAAATGCAGAAAACATAAAACAACGAAGCCAGAGCTCGTGTTGAACAAGATTTCCTTAAAACAGATTTCGGTTTGTTTCCCAGGATACGGTGGCTAAAGCAACGTATTGCCGGAGTTGTTACTTGCCTGAGATTATAGAAAGAGTCGAGAAGAGCAGAGGAAAATGAAGTTTTCGGTCCATTTTCTATCCGCCATCGATGGGTTTAAATAGCCACGAGATGGAGTGCTGTCCAAGACAGCAATCAACATTAAAACGCGAATTAGTTTCTGAAATAACTGATTGCGTATTAACTGCGTAGATCGTTTCCATAAACTGGGATGGAGTGTTCTCCAAGATCAAATCGTTTCCAAAAATAGGTAGTGGGAGGAGCAAAACCGGTCTGCGCAAACCCGACCATTTTCGAGTCGCATTTGTGTCCGCAGGATGCGCGAGCGCGCCCAAGATTTTTAACCGAGTTTCTCATTTTTCTGCACCCCACCCCCCCCCCCCCCCGCGTAGATATTGGAGTATAAAGTGACAATACAATTTGATAACCATCCAAGTTTCTTGGCTTATAAACCACACTTCATTTTGAACCATTTCCAATGTGGGACAAATGGTTTCTAGCTCAAATATATATAGTTTGTAGACCACACTTTGAGCATCGATATCTCATTCACCTCTTAATCACTTTGGACGTTTAATATCTCGTTGGAAAGCCCTTGTCCTAGGCTATTCAACCATATCAAATAACCCGTGTAATTATTATATCTACATATAAATAATTAGGTCCAAAGTTTAGGAAAAATTACATATTTTCCTTATTTTTTCCAACAATCCCCCACATGAATGGAGATCTATGGAGCAAAGTACTCGATCATTCTAAAATCTCAACAGTTGAGTCTTGCGTAGGATAGGTAGGTGTCTCCTTTGAACCTTCCCTTGTAAAATGTACTTAGCCTCCTGGCTGTCATTAGACGGCGATGTCTTTGAACTGAGCTGCCGTTTGTGTAGGCGACAATACACTTTGCACAGGACTCTTCCTGACAGTATTAACTCCTCATAGTCGTGTCCTTTATGGTCCTGAACAATTGCCTGGTTCTGCGAGAGTCTTATGAAATTAGCCCCCATATTTCTCTTCTAAGCGACCCCACTTCTCTCTCACATAGGTGATTCCTCGAATCATTAAAAGTTGGAAGCTTATCCAACTATCACTGTTTAATAAAGGAACGGGTTTGGAAGTTTGGAAACGTCCTTTTAGTTTTGGGTGTAGTCATATCATGACTTCCCCCCACAGTGACCTCCTCAATTCATACAGGTAGGTTGTCCTATTGAACCTAGATCTTGGGATCTCCAGTCACATAGGTTAGGTTTCCTTCGTATGAATTATACATTTACGGGCTTCAATCCCATTCCTCTTGACGACATATATACTGTCTCTCTGCTTAAGCCTTTAGTAAGCGGATCCGCTATATTATCAGTTGACCTTACGTAGTCAATTGTGATAATCCCCGTTTAGATCAGTCGTCATATAATATTATGTCTACGTCATATATGTCTATTCTTACCATTATACATTGTGCTACGAGCTCTGCCAATTGTTGCTTGGCTATCACAATGTATACATATGGTCGTTGCAGGCTTAGGCCATCTTGGTATATTCTCTATAAATTGACGTAGGCATTCTGCATCTTTACCAACTTTATCTAAGCGATGAAGTCTGCTTTCATCGTGGATCTAGCAATAACCATTTGTTTTTAAAGATTTCCATGATATGGTTTCACTTCCAAGTGTGAATACATATTCACTCGTTGCTCTGGAATCATCCGTATCAGATATCGCATAAGATATCCAATTTGTTCTGGAATCATTTGTATCACAGTGTCCTTCAATCACTGCTGAATATCTGTTCTAGTGCAACCCATATTCCATTATGTACCTTAGGTACCTAAGTAACCTAATCACACAACTCCAATGAGTTGAACATAACCTAAGCCTGGTCTCGTACAACTCATCAGATCTATCAAACTGCCAATAATTCTTGAATACTCCCATATGTTACCAGACTCTCCTCTATTCTTAGCTAGAAACTGACTCGCATCCGTTTGGAGTTCTATCTGCATTAGAGTCATTTGCCTCTGACTTCTCAAGAATATTGTTCACACGGTGGGTTTGACTTATAACAAATCCACGACTTCGTGTGATTCGAATTTCCAAAACCACATTTGCCATTCCCATGTCTGTCATGTCAAATCTTGCTTTCAAGATGTCTTGTCGTTACTCACATCAATGAGTATACTCTCTGCATGGGAGCTAATGGATCTTCCCCTGGGACGCCAACCACCCGGTTATCATTATCTAGATGGCTCCCGTACTTTGTCAAACCAACCATGATTATTTGCAGCCAAGATCTATAATCTTAACTTGCAATTTGTATTATGTGTTCTTAACTTGCACACTACTAGAAACTGGGCCTTTCTTGACGCGCGAACGATGACGCACAGTTTTTAATGACGCGCAAAAACGAGTGTCATAAAAAAACTGTCAAGAATTATTAAATCCTAAGGATAGATGACGCGCATTTTTGAGCGTCATAAAATTCATGTCATTTAAAAAAACACGGAGTACGGATTTATAAGCGCGTCATCCCAAAATGTCATCTTATATTTTTTATTTTTGGTTTCCCGCTAAGTTTTCACTCCCCTCCATTACTCTTGCCCTAAATTTTCATTCCCGCCCCCCTAAATTTTTATTCCCGCCGACTAAGTTATTTTCATCTTTCCATTACTCGGCAACCCTAAACCCTTTACTCCATCACTTCCTAAGAATTTCTTCTCCGCTCTCCATCTCCCGCATCCCTACTTTCCATCGCTCCACCGCAACCCTACCTCCACCTCCATCGAATTCCCCTTTACTCCATTCGCAACCCTAAACCCTCCACCTCTGTTTGATAGCCTCAGACCACCGCTCTCGTGCAAGTCGATCGGAAAAGCTATCTGCTGTCATGGCGCCTCGTTGAAAGCTAGGGTTTGGGGTTACAAGTCGTGGCCTGTTCAATTGAGGTTAGCGAGTTTCGCTCTTATTTTCTAAGTGATGATTGACTGATTGTTGCTTTCTCTTTCGTGTGATTTTGACTACAGAACCCAAAATTAGAGGCTTGGGAAAGACTCAATCAAACCCTTCGATTCTTGTTCTCTCTGATTGAAACCGTTGATCTCTTCTTGCTCTCTCTGCTTGAAACCATTATCAAGAGGTAATATACCTAATAAATCCTATTTCTTAATAAATTGCTTGTATCATATTAGGGTAGTATTTGGGAGAATGAAGTAAAGATATCAGATATTGAATGAGATTAAGAGTTGGCGTAGCTTAGATTTGAGCTGATTAATAATTTCATATCCAGTTTAGGTTACAATCAATGAATCTGGAGTCCCTGTTTAAAAACTATGTTCCTTTTGGATGTTTCTTGTAATGCATAAAGTGTGCAGGTTGTTAAGTAGGTCAGTTAATTCTTGGAACATGCTGCACTTATGCGTAGTGATCGATTTTAGTTAGCATGTTCTTTATTCATCATTTTTGTTCAATTGAAATCACTATGTTGTTGTAAATATATATGAGTTACGCCAAATGATTAAAACAAAGAGGTAGATAATTTATATTTATGTGTCCATAAGCAATTAGTTCTATGTTTCATATTTATGTAGATTATAGTTCTTTCTTACCTCTTTGAGCTCTTTTAGGTTACTATATGCATTGAACCTTAAAATTTTGTTCCCGGTATGCTAAAGAGTCATTTTAGGCTAGCACGTAATATCATAAGGTGATATAATATAGGAATGGGTTTTGTTACACTTCACTCCTCTTTGTGCCTCAACTCTTGAAATTGAATAAAATGACCAGCTGCTACTACTGCTGTTGGTGGCTGGTTTTATTTAAAAGCGAAGTTTGTTTTGGTGATTGTGTATGTTAATCATCTTTAGCAATTTCTGATTTCTTGATTTCAATAAACAAATGTTGAAACTATTATGTTATGAGAATAAGATTGAGTCAAATAGTTTGACCACCTTGCATAGTGAAATACAATCTCTTCAGGTCAGCTTTTGCTTATATGTACTTATGCAAATTAAGTTTACATGTTATATAAATTGAGCTTGACATTGTTCTAGTGTATTATTGGTATTCACAGTCCTGAATTGTGATTACAAGAATTCATGGTTGAATGAATTGTGAACCACCAACTTCATATATACTGAAATGAAACACTAATGCTATTTGTTTCATCAAGTTTCTAGTTTCTTGATCATTTGCTAGTTAACTTTTCATTTACTAGAATGTAGCCTCTCAATCAACTTTATACATGTAATTTTAGAATTTAGAGCCAAATCTATATTCACTATTGGGATGATTTGCTGTGAAGAAGAAGGGCGTTTAAAGGAAAAAAAATTATGCTCCAAAGCAGGTACAGCTCCTTTTACCAGATTATTTCTTCATGTCCTTTTACCACAACAGATAATTTATTCTTTGATAATTATCAACGCTTTGAATTTTATCCTTAATATATCAAAGTTATTCTCAAGAAATTAGCTTATTATTTAAGTCTTTAACAATTAGGTCCATTCATTTATTATGAACACCCCGAGATCAAGAAAAGAGCTTTAAACAAATCTTGCTCAGCACCAACATTATCATGAACCGCACTACCACTAACCTGTAAATTCGCAGCAACACCAGCCACAATGCTACCCTACAACCTCTTAAACACACTGGTAGTCCTAAAGGGAATAGGTGGGTTTTGATCCTTTTTTATTATTTTTCCAGTTAAATTGCCAGTTTTATTATTACCATTTTGTGTTGGTTTCGTTCAAGTGTTGTTGTTAATCTTCTTAGGTGGTATACGAAGACGCCCAAGAAAGACCTATGATTTTCTCTAGCTTCCAGCCTGAGGCAGCCTTGCTTATGAAGAAACTTCAGCAAAACTACCTGGTTAGTATTTTCTGTTTTGTTAGTTATGTGAAGATGGGTCGGGTCAGATATAGATTTGGGTTGGCATTTTAGCGCATCGATCGAAATGGGCATGTTTTGTTATCTGAATTCGATTATTCACATTCAATATCCTTATGTTTTCTTTCCCCTGACCTTTTGCAGCTCTAAGCATGAGAAGGAGTTTTTTTATCATGTGGGAGTGCATAAGAAGAAAGTTAGAGGTAAATGTGAAACATTACATGGCTTTTATGCATATATAGGATGTCGAAAAAAAGTTTCATGTATAGGTTCATGCTCCAAGTTCTTAACTAGGAGTTTAGTAACAAGGACAGAGTTGTAAAGAACAACTTAGATGTGTAACTTGTTGCTAAATCAGTGTTTTTTGTGTAACTTGTTGAAACAGTTTGACAACTTGTATAACTTTTCAATTGTTATGTCATGGGGTCTAAAACAATAAGGAACCAACATGCATATATGATTTTGAGTATAAAAAGAGAATAGTCTTCCTTTAAGCTAATACATTATATTTGCAGGTTCATATTCAACAGGGACCCGTACTGGAGCCTAGTTATTCCTGGAGACAGAGAAGATGATATTGTGTTTGTTATCTTAATAGTTCCAATGAGTTTCGTTCTCTTAATTCATGTTTAATTGATCATTAACTTAACTGAACACAGGGAGCCTAGTTATTCCTGGAGACAGAAAAGATGATATTGACGGTGATGATGAAACCACCAAAAAGAAGTTATTTCTTTGAGGAAATTTTTTCATGAAAAGGATCAGAGCCTCAAAGACAAGGATGATGCCATTGAGGTTCATAACTTTCTTCTTTTATATTTTTAGTACTTGTTTTCTACTTTTCAGTCGTTATCTTTATATGTTTACTAAGGCTGTAATACTCATACATCCAAGGTGTACCTGCACTAAAACGGGAGCAAGGGAGAACCAAATTGTTGACAGAGGATGAAGAACTAGATGTATGATTATATAGTAAAGGAACTCCCAAACTTCTTAGTTATTTAGAATGTATAGTTTGTGAAAACATTCAAATAGTTGTATACAATGAATTGTTTTGCTATATATATGAAATGTGTTATTTTGTTGTAAGTGTAATTTTATTTTGTATTATTAGGTTAATTGTCATTTAATATAGAAATTAGTGATTCAATTAAAAAATATATTTTTTTTTTATTTTTAAATCCTTGACGCGCAAAAATGCGTGTCATAAGCAGATTACTGACGGGAGCTTCCTTGACACGCTTTTTATGACACGCTTTGCGCGTCATAAAATGCGCGTCATTGTTCGCGCGTCAAGAAGCAGATGACGCGCATTTTGCGCGTCAAGAGGATTCTTGACCCTGCCTTCCTTGACACTTTTTTGCGCGTCATCTCGGCCCTTTCTTGACGCGCAAAAAGCGTCAAGAAAGGCCATTTTTGTAGTAGTGGGAATAATCACCCTTTATGACCACATTGTAGTTTTTTCGAAGGAGAACACATTTTTCATCACTTTTGTGTACTCCACTTAGTCATATGATTGCAATCCTCATTGCCAAACATATATCAAATGCAAGCCACCCCCACATTTAAGTGTCATTGGATGGTATCCAAATAGGGTGATGAAAGGTTCTCCATTTTTCTATGGTTATGTCATTTCAACCATCACACTTGTTGTTTCTCAAACTGTCTCTCTCTCTCCCCACATTGCTTGCACTTTGATAAGCTTTACGTGACATCACTTATGATCACACTTAGACCCTCATGATTTGAACAACAAATGTATCATTACGGTCCATAAGTTTAACTCATTATATATATTAGCTCACAAGTGCTTTAGAGTTGAAGTAAGCAACACATGTTTTTTTTTCATAAGTATGTTCACACAAGCACCTCATACATAGAATAATTCTAAGTTAACCTCTAGCACCATTCTAGAAATTGTGGAATACCAACGTGAGTCCGGTACACTATGTTTGGAAGAACCAGATGTCCGGAAGAAATCAAAATTGCTATAGGCGTCGAAAACTAGGTAATATTAACTTTAATGACCTAGTCATTCAAGTTTTTCCATAGTTTATACCACGTTCCTTACACCGAATGTATACTTTCTTTGAACTTTGTCTATACACAAGTCTTGTATTGTGTTCATGTTTATCTTGAATGTTATAGTTGATTAATCTCAACAGAGCATCATAATCAACCAAGTGCTAGTCTAGCATGCTTTAGACTGCAATACATTAGAATGTGAACAGAAGATGCATCATTCTGATTCATCACAGCCTCAATGGATATTACAATATCCATTTCCCACATTCACACATCCGTTTAGACAAATTCGTGAGACTAGACCAATAACATTGTGTACGTCTCATATGTATGTTACATAACCATACATAGCCCATTATTCGGTTTTAGGATCATAACCTATTTGCCTAGGTACATATGCAAAATACCAATGAAACTCGAAGGCCTCATCATGAGCACTAATTTGATTAAATTTTGTGAGTGCATTCATAACCAATGTGAATAAATCCAAAACACGCGGTGCATCATCCATTGTTTTCTAGAACTATTCATTTTAGGATACTCTCCCAAATGAAGACCAAGTCATCAAATAGTTCATCAACATCGAGGTGGTAGACGCATCTATTTGACCTTCATAAATCTCCGAAGATTTATAATTTACAATACCCTATAGTGTAATCCATATACGTCGCAATTCACACTTGTTCACCCGTATTGTGTTGAACACATCAATACTACAAGATATACCATGTTTGTGTATTTTAATACACTATATCATCTACCATTGTGTGGGGTGTTTCAAATATAATTTACATGTTTAATTTTAACTCAAAGATTATACATGTGCAATTGACATCTTGCATTATCGGATTGGAAATAATTCGAATAAAACTTTGCATTGTAATGCTCAAACAACAAAACAAAAAAAAATTCAAACCATAAACACATTAATTTAAAACATAAAAGAGCCTTATTTAAACCAATATTTCATAACAAAACAAAGTCTTATTTAATTAAAACATAACATCATATAGAGTTGCTATCCCCAACACTCTCATCATCAGATATCTCGATAACCTCTTTAACGTCACTCCAAAGAGTTAATCGATGTAATCCTCCTACAACAGTTCCAACTACATGGAACTTAACCAAATTCCGATGACGAAACATCCTCCATGAATTTGTAGATGCAAACAATATCGAGTAGCCATCGATATTCAACTTGCTCACAGATATAGCATTCTTCTTAAGGCTAGGAACATGAACAACATCTCCCAAGGTAAGGGAACATCCTGTAGACACCTTTAATTCCACAGTACCGATCCCAACTGCCTTTTGCTTCGTGCCATCTAGCAGAATTATGCGACTTTTAAAGGCGTGATACTCCTTAAAGGATTACTGAATAGAGCACGCATGAATAGTTGCTCCAGACATTATGAACCATCCTCGACATGCAATCACTCGTGTCATTGCAGAAAATGATGGAGTGAACCCTAAGATATTTCCGTGAGTCTCGTCCTGAGGTACTCCTTTAGTGGAATTCCACGTACTCATCTTTTCGTGTCCTCGTTTCATTTCAAACTCTTTGTCTTTGAACAAATCTGCTCAAAGCAACAACACCAAGTTTAACCAAATAAATATATTTGAGAATAACACCAAGTTGTTTTTACCAATTGCTATTTCTCGCAAGAGTAGCAATGTGTTTCAAAGAATTTCAACCTTGTTTAATTCTTGTGATGACCCGTTACAAGGGTTGTAAACACATTAACCAAAGCCATATTATTAATGTAAAACATTAAATTATCAATGGTCATCGCCATCACATCAAGACACGTTCGAAAAAACCGAGTATACATAAAGTTCGGGTTTTCAAAAGCATCGTCCTTTGTAGCACTCACATTGGACAATAACATTTATAAATCATTTATACATTTAGTATAAAATGTCCAGTTGTAACACGCATGTTAAACCATCTGGACAAAACACACGGAGATTAAAACCCTTTTTAATCCAATTGTTTTGTACCACATCAACAAGTGAAAAAAAACATTCTTTAATTTATAGAACCAACTACGAGTGCTTGTCAAAATTTTATTTATTAAGAAACCAGAGATTGTATGAGCAATTTAAAAATCTGTTTTACAAATTCGAACAACAAAGTTGTTTGAAATCTGTTTTAAGACTGTATGCCATGCTACTGGAAATTAAATGCGAATTTGTAAACAGAAACAGTAACAATATTATGTTTATTAAATCAGAACAAAACTATTACACTACAGAAGGAGTAGAAGCAGAATAACGAAAATAAATGCAGAAAACATAAAACAACGAAGCCAGAGCTCGTGTTGAATACGATTTCCTTAAAATAGATTTCGGTCTGTTTCCCAGGATACGGTGGCTAAAGCAACGTATTGCTGGAGTTGTTACTTGCCTGAGATTATAGAGAGAGTCGAGAAGAGCAGAGGAAAATGAAGTTTTCGGTCCATTTTCTGTCCGCCATCGATGGGTTTAAATAGCCACGAGATGGAGTGCTGTCCAAGACAGCAATCAGCATTAAAACGCGAATTAGTTTCTGAAATAACTGATTGCGTATTAACTGCGTAGATCGTTTCCATAAACTAGGATGGAGTGTTCTCCAAGATCAAATCGTTTCCAAAAATAGGTAGTGGGAGGAGCAAAACCGATCTGCGCAAACCCGACCATTTTCGAGCCGCATTCGTGTCCGCAGGATGCGCGAGCACGCCCAAGTTTTTTAACCGGGTTTCTCATTTTTCTGCACCCCCCCCCCCCCCCGCGCTTAGATGTTTGAGTATAAAGTGACAATACAATTTGATAACCATCCAAGTTTCTTGGCTTATAAACCACACTTCATTTTGAACCATTTCTAATGTGGGACAAATGGTTTCTAGCTCAAATATATATAGTTTGTAGACCACACTTTGAGCATCGATATCTCACTCACCTCTTAATCACTTTGACGTTTAATATCTCGTTGGAAAGCCCTTGTCCTAGGCTATTCAACCATATCAAATAACCCGTCTAATTATTATATCTACATATAAATAATTAGGTCCAAAGTTTAGGAAAAATTACATATTTTCCCTATTTTTTCCAACAAATATCAGTCACATTCTACTTTTTTTTATTTCGAGTTCATTTCTATCCTCAAATTCAAGTTTCTGTTGAGTTTCATTGATTCATAAAACCATCGACATCGTTTTCTTGGAGCTCATACGTGTTCATCAATGGTGGATGTTTAAAACGAGATGTTTACCCCCACGCGCGTTGCTGCGGGGTTGAATTTGTATACTGAACGAAAGTAAAAAAAAAAGTTAAGTGGTATAAAATGTAAAAGTTTAAAAGTGTCGTGGTGAAAGTATAAAACTATAGAAGTATACTAAAAGCGAAAGTAGAAAAGTTAAAAGTTTCGTGGCAAAGAAGAAGACAAAAAAACTTAAAACAAAAAAAACTTTAAAAGTTAGAGGGTTAAAAAACTAAGGAGTATAAAACGTAAAAGTCTAAAAGTCTTGTGCTGAAAGTATAAAACTATAAAAATATATTAAGTTCAGTGGTATAAAACGTAAATGTAAAAGTCTCGTGGTGAAAGTATAAAACTATAAAAGTATAATAAAAAACGAAAGTAGAAAAGTTAAAAGTTTCGTGGTCAAAGTAGAAGACAACAAAACCTAAAACAAAAAAAAAGTTTAAAAGTTAGAGTGTAAAAAAGTTAAGAGGTATAAAACGTAAAAGTCTAAAAGTCTTGTAGTGAAAGTATAAAACTATAAAAATATATTAAAAACGAAAGTAGAAAAGTTAAAAGTTTCGTGGCCAAAATAGAACAACAAAACTTAAAATAAAAAAAAACTTTAAAAGTTAAACAGTATAAAACGTAAGAGTATGAAACATATGTGGCCAAACTATGAAAACCAAAAGTTTACTATTTCCTTAAAAAGAAAAAAACAATTATAAAAGTTTAGGGTAAAAAGCGTCAAAGCACCAAAGTTGCGTGGCCAAAGTTTGAAAAACAAAAAGTTTACTATTAATCTATCAAATTTCATTGTATTATTAATAAATCTGTAAAAAAACACTTGATCATGATTCGATTCGGTTTCCTTTTTGCAATATTCTCTTAAGAATAAATCGATGTACAATCAACATTAGATTGAAAATAGAATCCTAATAGTCATCCTCTTCGTGTTCTTCAAGCTTCATTCATGTCGTTTTTGCTAAACCTCAATGTTTTGGTGCAAATTTGATATCATTAGCATCGTTTGAGTGATACAAATCTAGTGGTGTGATGAAATTCAAGTTTCAGTTAAGTTTGATCCAATTCAAGGATCACAGACCATGTTCTTCGTCTCGGATACGATGCCCAACTTCACATCATAAAATTTGCACGAAACTACAACAATACGGATCTTGATTCATTCTGTTTGCAATTTCGAGTGTAATGATGTTTTCTATTTTGTGATTTATGCAGAAATGAAGGAGATATGATTAATGGAAGTTGTGGTTACTATGAGTGGCTTGGGCACTGGTCAAAACAGTTTTAGTTAAAAGGGTAGCAGCTTTGGACAACTCGTGGTAGGGTTTGAAAAGTCAATCTCGTGGTTAGCAACCACGACTTGGGCCCACATGAAATAGATTGGTATCACCAGCCTCCGAACCGAGCCTCCCAAACCTGACACAAAATCATAACTCGTGGTTAGCAACTAGGGGTGATTACATATCTATATAAACTTAAAAACTTATATAAATTATTCATTCGGTTCGGTTCTTTTTTTCGGTTTTTCTTCATCAAGAACCAAAACCAAACCACAAGTTTCGGTTCGGTTTTTTTTTCGGTTCGATTTCTTTCGATTGTTACTTCTGTTCGATTTTTGTGTTTTTTTCGGTTCCGGTTTGGTTTTTTCGGTTTTTTGCTCACCCTATTAGCAACCACGAAAATACCATTTTTGATATAAAAAAAATTAATAGAATCATTTTTGTAATGTTTCGGGCACAAAATGCTATTCCTGAAAAAAAATCACAATCGAGTCCAACCCAACACTCATATAATCGAGTCTAAACATGTCTCCTCAACCTTGCAAGAACAAAAAAGCCCGGAGCCACGAAACCGTTCATGTACCCCATGAGTCCGGCTCTAGACTCAACTTACTTATATAACGAGCTAAATTTGTTAACAATGTTATTAGTGAGAAGTGGATAGTGACTCTAAAAACAATTTGTAAATACGAGTGCGTGTTGAAATTATTTCGTGAAAGCCAATTATCCTTTGTAAATGTTGCAATGAGACTGTAACAATGTTGCAATGAGACTATAACACTTTGACACGTTTGTTAATATATTCACTATACCATATGTCCATAACAAACAAAAAGCACAATGAAGACTAAAACCATTTTATTTATCACATATCTGTTTAAACCGTCTTCAAGTCATTAACAAATTTCCTATTTAGATATAGGTACATAGAGATGTTATTGTAAGAAGTTTGGTTTGGGCAAGAAGGACACCATGTATCATTTTTTTAAAGGAGACGCAATTCAGGAAATTAACATTTTTATCAACTTGCCCTACTTGTTTTATACCTTCATAACTTTTACATACAACATTATTTTTTGCAGAAAATGAAACCATAAAAACGAGCATTTGTTTATTTTTAAAACGCGTACACTGTTGCTATATATAAAACTAAAAAAAAAATACTCCTTCGATTTGACATAATGATCTGAACATTTGACATAATGATTTCAATATTTGACACAATGAGCTGAACATTTGACTCGATGATTTGAAATCTGACACAATGATTTGAATATTTGACATAATGTGTCTTTTTACTTGTCATTTGTGTTATTGTGTCTATATACAAAATTTAGACAATATGACATAACTGGTATCAACTTAACTGATTCTCACAATATGACACAACTAAGAAGCTAGACACAATGGCGAAGATGATGATGCTTCAAGCAACTGATATACACAATATTACTAATAACGTTTTTTCACATAAGACAAAATATGACACACTATTACTCATTTTCACACACAATATGACACAACTAACAGAAACATTAGACACAATATAACACAACTGGATCAGAATTTTGGTCAGAATTGATGAATTTGATGAAGTTTGACTTTTCAAAAGTCAAACTGTCATTCTTTGGATTAAAAAAATGTGTATCAATTCGATTGTGTTTGGATGTTTGAATGTTTTCAGTAGTTTTAGCTTTTTAAGATGAATCAAATACAAGTTACAGAATGAATTTTCATGGAGTTTTGAACAACTTTCAATTTTCACAACTTCATGTTTTTTCATGAAGGTTCGTCAATGGTGGTTTCATGAAATCTCAATGATATTGAATGAATTTGGTACCTACAAATTTAGTTTGAGATCCCGAGTCCATTGATGCGATCAATTTTTAATTTCAGTCATGATTTGATCGAATAATGATTCAGGTTTTTCAAGTTTTTCTAAAGCAAAAAGTCGCAACCTTTGTTTTTCTTGTTCATCATCATAACCTTATCAAAACCGATACAATATGGATCTCTATGTGTTAGGTTTTCTGTCACGAGTCCAAGTTACGGCTTGAATTTTCATTGAGGATTGACCAAGTTATGATGGATCAAAGTTGCTTGTTAAAAAAAATTAATTTGGAGGCAGGGACGGATATATGGTTTTTGAAGGGTTGTGACATATTTACCTAACTACCCCTCCATGCCTTTTATATTTTAAACCTGTTAGAACACTTCCATATGTAATAGAAGTAGTCAAGTATTAGAAGAAAAGATAAGAAACACACCCAAAAGAGAAAGGAGATCAGAACCTGTAGAAATCTATAATTATGTATTTTCACAGATATACTTCGGAAATTCCGAAGTAGATCTGTGAAATTCATTTTTCACAGAAATCCCTGTTTCTTTGAAAGGCTTCTAATGGGAAACATTTCTAGTCTTCAACGAAGAGTCTTGAAGGAGTTCAAGACTACCAGAAGATAAAGATTACGAGAAATATAATGATGTTATGAGTAAAGAATAAGTAAAGCAGATTATCCACTTGACAATAAATGCAAAGGTAGTTGAAGACAGTTGAAATAGATAGATTGAATATCCTCAACTTATTTCTATATACTCTGACACACTCAAACTCAATCATCTCAACCACATTATTCCTTTGTATCTTGCTATAAATATCAAGCTTTCTTTACAAACAAAAGCAAGACATTCCCTCATAATTCACATACTTTTCAATGCACATATAACATACTCTTATAGAAAAGTTATTTCTGTTGATTCATTGCTATAGCATAAACTCGTGTAAAACATTATTTACATTTGAGATATACAAAAAAACCTTTTTATGAATTGTAGTCTTCCGATTTGATTTATTTTCTGCAACATAATTATTATTGTTTTAAATCAAATTGTGTCTTTATTGTTAAAGAGCCCTTCAAGGGACCCAACAATTGGTAACAGAGCAGATTGAGTAACTCATATTCAAAGGTCTTGCTCTTGAACTCACTTCTTCGGTTTCTGCTAAGATTCAAAACTTTATTAAACCTTTCACTCGAAATGTCTACTAGCTGGAACAATGTAAAGTCTCTTGGCTCATTAGCAAAACCCCCTTATGCTAACTAGGGAGGAATACACACCACCGTTGACATTCCTGAGATAAAAGAAACTGAAATCTCAGCCGGTGTTCCTGCTCGCTCCATTCCTAAAGAAAGAAAATGGTGGAGTGAGCCAAAACAGTTCTTATCATGGCTCTTCCCTAAAGGTGATCAAAGATGGGAAACCGAAAATCCCGACCCGATTCCCGAATTATGCAAAAACCGTGATCGTATCCCGACCAAAAACCAAAGTCGAGTATTCGGTCTATATATGCTCGGTTTTGGTAAAAATTTGGCTATTTCACGAGACCGATTTATAGGCTATTTCCAGCCCACTTACTAGTTAATTTTTTCAGCCCAGTTTCAGCCCACTTCTACAGCCTATTTCCTGCCCAGTTTTTCAGCCCACACTATAGAAAATGGCTGCACTTTGAGTGTAATTAGTAACCAAAAAAAAATATACAAAATTAACTATTTTTTTCTACACTTTCAATAAAAAAAAAGAACCAAGATGCCTTTTGTTCCAAACCAAACCAAAATATCATAATGTCAATTCAAACCAATATATCTTAATGTCATAACATAAATTAAAAGTGTCAAATTTCATGCCCAAATAGTTGATGAACAACCACAAAAATACAATCCAATGACAAGAGGAGTTCGATTTGGTGATTCCTTGATCCACAAAAGACGTCGACAAGGGAGAGGAAGCATTGAACAATAGCGATCGATAAACTCTTCAGTTTCCAGTATTGCTGTCCAGTTAGTGTAATGGAGTTTGGGTCCAAGAAGATCAATCCTCCTTTTGGGCTCACGGAAATAACATACTGGGCTGGGCTTTAATATATATTGGGATTTCAGATTAACAATCGGTCTTCGGTCATTCCCGAGACCGAGACCAAGACCGAATTCTGCTGAAAAGAGGGACCGAAAGAAATACCATATGGCTCGGGTCGATCCGGTACTCGGGAAATTTTGGGACGGGAAATAGGTTTTTCTCGGGATCCCTAGTTTTTGATCACCCTTACTCTTTCTCATGAGATATTCTATCAAGTTGACTGCAATACCTCAGCTAAGGGTATATGGGATGCCCTTGAAAAGTTATTTGATGTGGGGATCAAATGAAAAGATACAAGTGAACCAAAGCACTAATTGAATATTAATCCTTTAAATCACTCCCAAATGAGTCACTTATCAATTCATACAACCGCTTTGCTACTATCATTAGTAAACTAAGAAAATACAATGTTTTTAAGTCAAACGAGGAGACAAACATAAAGTTTATCAAAAGTCCCTCTCATGAATGAAGAAGTCTAACCATGACTCTTCAATCTACCTTGGATTTGAAAGAGAAAAGTCTAAATGACGTTTTATGCATCCTAGATTCACAAGAATCCGAAATTCAGGCTATCTTCAAATCAAAGGTAGATCCCCTGGCTCTTTACTCTGAAAAGAGGAAAAGAATTATTAAACATGAGTCATACCACTCTAAAATAAAAGACCAAAGTGAATCTGAAAGTGAATGTTCTGGAAGTAAAACAGAACATGAATCACTAGAAAAACCACTTGCACTCCTCACCAGACAATTTGGAAGATTCAATAAAAGGAATCCCACCTGGTCAAACAAAAGAGTTTTCACAAAAGATGAAGAAAATTAAAAACAAACCTCAGACTTTAATAAGCCTGAGATAGACAAATCTGAAATAAAATGCTTCAAATGTGGAATCCTGGGTCACTATGCATCCGAATGCCAAGGTCAAAAGCTCAAAGACGCTGCCTACTACAAAAAAAAAAAAAATACAAGCAAGCCATGCAGAGAGAAAAGGCCTTAATGGCCGAAGTAGAAAACCGGGACTCATACTCATCTCATGACGGAGAACGCATGCAAATGAATGTCTCATGGTTGATCATGAGTTCTATCTCTCAGATATCTCTGAACCTCACAATGTGGATCAAGTAAGTACCTCTCACACTGGTCTATTCTATCAATTCAACAACATGTCTGTAAATTATAAAAATCTTCAAGAAAGTTCCGAAAGAAAGAAATTACTAATGAAAATAAATTCAAAACTTTTTAGAAGAAATAAACTCTCTCCTATCTGAACTACATCGATTAAAAGGAGAAAAGAGAAAACGAACTGATAAAACTAAGACAACTTGAGACTAAGAATTTGAGTAACGAAGCAAAAATTAACCATTATAAGATAGAACGTGCAACTTTATACCAAAGGTTGCACGTGGAAATCAAGAAAATAAAAGGTCTCATGAATGCTCATGACCAACTTGAGGAAACGACAAATATCCTAAGAAATTATAGTCAAGGGATTGGGTACATGTGACGCCCAGTCCCAGTCTTGGCTCTAATAGGGGTCACGTATCGGATTTACTCAGGAACACAAGGTACAACAGAGATAACTAAAGCAACGGAAAATTAAAACTTTTATTTATATATAAAGCCAAGTACAAGTAAGATAAACCTCTACAACAGTAATAGAAAATTATAAAGATAGTTACTATAACTATGCCTCTTTCTATAGAACTTATGCCAGTATGCATGTATAGCCTTCCTCCAACAGTTTGCCCATCTAACTCTGCTCAAACATGAGCCTTTCCCTTTATGCTTGGATCCTTAATATCACCTGATATACATACTTTAAAGGATCAGCTTACGCTGGTGAGTTCTACATTTTTTCTAAAAGTGTTACCTTTACCTCGAAAGTTTATTCCAACGCTTGGGCCTAACAGCCCCCTTTTTAACAAACATGTATAAGGTATAAAACATAACAGCATTATACCAAAATATAACCTTTAAACCATTATCATTTAAACATTTATCATTTAACCATGTAACTAAGCATTGTCTAGTGGAACCATGTTAGTTCCTAGGGTAACCGTCACCGGCCGAATACCTTTTCATAATAGTGTAACCGTCATTACCCCAGAGAACCGTCATTCCCCGCTTATAGTTGTACAACCACCGTTTCCTTTCTACTCAGACAATATTTCTTAGACCATTTCTCAAAAATCCATTTGATTATTCTTTAAATAACATTTCCAATACCAGTCCATCACCCGAATATAAAAATAAGCATTTTATAACTATAATGTTATTGGTCTTGTTAAACAATAGTGATACCTACATTGGACTGAGTCTATATCATTCCTATTGTATTATAGGTGTTTATATATAGGAAGTACCGCAGCGTATCCACCACACCTTAATACAAACAGAAATGATATAGAACCACCCCAGTGTAGATTACACCTTATAATCAGAACAAGGCAAATAAGATTATATTTATCCGATACTTATTCATATACGCAAGCTTAGACCAAACCTTTACATTTTCCATTTCTCAAAACTTTATTCAAAAGTTCCATCTTTCATATTACCCGTTTATTATAACTTTCCCGAAAATAATCAACAGGTAATCACAATTTAAAGCAGTTATAGGCATTAAAACATTTCACATATATGTATCAACACAACTAGGTAAAAAGGCTATTCAAATATTATTTATATAAACAACTGAATATATAACATCGTATATATATCAGCCAGAAACTATTAAAACATTACATTTAAAAGTGGGCTCATAGAATTCACCTTAGCTTTGCGAAGCTATTATACTTGGGTTAAGTCCTCGCGAATCAGTTATCAAACAGCTTTAACGTAATGTCCCTATCAAGACATCCTAAAGGTTACGAATAATGTTTAAGACTAACCCAATTAACCAAAACCCAACTCTTTATTGGTTATAGCCCTTAATTGTCAAAATGATCGTTTTGCCCCTTAAAGGCAAAATACCCCATTTTTAATGATATTATGAAGACACGCATTCCTATAAGTAAAAGCTCACTCCTGGATCGCCCAGTGAGGTATGCCAGATCCCAATTGGGATTTATGCGATAACCTCGCTATGCCAGAAACCCCAGGGTATAGGCGTTTACTCTTCCGGTTCGCACGAACTTCTAAATATCCAATTAACTCGGTATTTTCAATACTTTATTATTTATACATTTTATCTTCATATATACTTAAAATATATATAAACATGTTACTATACAAAAAATAAGCCCCCATACCCTCCGGATTATTTTATATTAAATAAATTTATTTCAAAACCCTAATTCGACGTAATTCTCAAATTATTATCAAAAATCTTTTTATTATCAAATAAACTTAAGGATTTTATTCATAATATCATATTATGATATACTTCAAAAGATGGGACCTTAATTCGACCCGATCATTCAATTTTAGCAAAACAACATTTTCAAAACCCTAATTTTGACCCGTTTCCCAAAATCATACCAAACCTTTTCAAATCATGATATAAACTTAGGGCTTTCTTAAAACATGTTATTTTAAGTTTACATACCAAATATCAGACCTTGATTCCAAACAGATTAATCAATTTTAAAGAATCATGCTCAAGAACCATAATTTCGGATCTGTTCTAAAAAGCATATCTAGCTGTTATGAATCACGAAATTGATTGAGGGATTTTGTAATACATACCAAATAAAGCTAGACTGTAGAAAATTAGCTTCTAAGACCTCCTGGATCAACTGATTTCGAGCTATGAATGTTCTTGAGAGTTTTAGGGTTTTTCTAAGCTTTGATTAGTGAATTAGCAATGAAATATGATGAACTATGGCTTCTATTTATAGTATAAGGTGTGAAACATGGTCTGGACACATCCCATGGTGACTAAAGATCGAAAACAACACGTGTAGGGGTCCAAAATGGCGGCTGAAATGGATAAAGTCGAATCTATCCGTTTCTACAAGGCTTCGCGGTACGCGAAGGAGTCCTTAGACAACCTTCGCGATATGCGAGACTTTCCAGCAGCACAAATTTTCGTTTTTAGCCCTTGATCTTTGGTCTAGTGCAATTCCAACCCTTATACTATCAATGTGATATCATTTTAAGCCTCTAAACATATTAGGATATATTCCTAATTATTTCTAACTCTCGGAATACGTAAAACGATGATTGTAATCACGTATGTTATCACGTATTTATTAATTTCTTAACTTTGCAACTACGTATTCACGTATATCATTATGCATATATACATATAACTCATATATAACGTATATAACACATAAATATGTATTCCCTATTGTTTTTAACTTGTTAAACACGTAAAATATGCATAGTTTTTATATTAACTATCAATTACACATTTACCTGAATCTTGGGATGTTACAGTACATTCATGGAACAGTTCTAAGATTGTCCTTGTAAGAAGCAGCAGTCAATCGTACCCAATCAAACTTCCCACAGATCTTAATGACTCTAACAATTACATATCTAAGTCAACTAGCTCTTCAAGTCAAAACTTCGAGAATTTTGGTGAGACCACCATATACAAACATTGTATGTGCACCGAAATGATAAAATTGGTTGGAAAACACTACAATTTAAAAAACATCATTCGAACCAAAGCAAGCACATCTTTGAACATTTCTTCTAAACCCATGAAAATTAAAAGGAAGAAACAAATTGTTGAATATTTGGGCAAATCAGCATATAAAAGAAAGCCCAAGAGTATATGGATTCCCAAAGCCATCTAATCTGTGTAATCTCCTGGACCTTCACAGATGAACTACGAAAATTCCGGAGTTTATCTGTGAATTTAAAAAATTCTCCTTAGAACCGAATCATTGCTTGAGGGAGAGTCATTCTTTTAAATAAAAACTTCTTCTTTCAGCAGTTGTGGAGGAGTTCTTTAATAATAATCATAATAAAATTATGGCAAAATACTTCCTTCTCCACTAAGAAATTAAATCTTTTTTACTCATCATAAATAAAAAACTCGAATTAAAAAAAACTTGTATATAACACGTGTTAAATGAGAGTAATTCCACAAGTGTGGAGATTGGGGATAAGTTTCGGGGACGAAACTCCCTTTAAGGGGGGTGGATTTGTAACATCCCGAATTTCATAATGATTTGAGTGTATTGTTTATTTATGTGTAAGTTTGAGTTATGGGTTGAATAAGCGGATTAAGATATTTAACCGGGTTGTGTAATGGGGATTCCCAGTTGTTAAGTTAACTTTATCTATAGATGGTTAACTAGAGAAATGTGGGAGGACTTAAGATGTAAATTAGAAATTTGGATGAATTTTTATAAAAGATAGAACCTTGAGGGACCAAAGCAGTAAATAGAGCATATAAACAAGTCTGGGTATTCCCCAGACCTGTAGATCACGACACATAGAGAGAGAGAGTGGAGGGTGAAGACCTAGTTCTTAAGGAGAAATCCTAAATTGAAGCTTGTGTGTTGGAGGTTTTAGCAAGGGAAGTCGAATTCAGGCTTGGGAGGCATCCTACATCACGATTTCCATCTTAGATCTTGGTAATTCTTGTCAAGTAAGTGTTTTTATGATAGGGTGATTTTATGGGTTTCATCTAGAGGTTAAATTGGTGTTGAAATCTGAATTGTTATGTGTTAGTGAGGCTAGATGAAGCTAAATCCTACCTTGCATGATTGATTTTGTGTGTGACAAGTAGAAATTATGGTGGTGTTAAACCCCACCTTATAGAAATCGACATACATGGAGAATGGATGGTTTGGGTTGGTTAATTGGGCCTCATGTATGCTAATAGACTTGATAAAAGTGTTTAATCTAGTGCAAAAGCTGAAACTTGATGAATTATGATGAAAAAATGGATGGAATGGAAATGTGTAGGCTATTTATCAAGAAGAAAACAATGTGTGCACACTAGGTGCTCGATGAAATGCTTAAATGTGAATGATAAGTTGTATATGCTGAATTCACAAGCTTGATCGAGTGTTGGTTTGTGGATTATGTAAATTATGAATGTGTAATGGTATACTAAGCCATGAATGATGATAGGTGAAGCGAGAGGAAGCTCGGGTCAACGACGTGAAGGCAAGGAAAAATCCTAAAGGTAAAATGCAGCGGTAAATTTGATTTCTATAAGGGATGTGAGTAATCCTAATTTATCTTTTATTAGCTGCTATTATAGAAAATGAAATGTTAAAGATGAAAGTATGAGATTGGCTGTGTTACGTGATTGTTATGAGATGGGTGGATTCTGACCCGATTGGGTTAAGCTGGAAGTAAGTGAATGTCCATAGTGTAAAACTTGGGCATGTTTAGAGATTCATGATTGATCATGATCCTAGAATGCTTCTTTGAATGATTAAGCGATCTTGGTACAATCGTATTTGTGCCAAGGGCAATGTGTAAGATGGAAACGTCATGGTTACGAGCAGTATAAATGAGAAATTTTATAGCTGGGGCTAACGGGTCAAACGGGTTGGAATGAATTATTCACGCTTTCAAACTTGTTATGTAACCCTTCGCGCAATTAGAAATTTAAGCCATATTATGGAATGATGTTATGTGGTTGAGTAATATGACCCATTTGGGTTATGATTGTGTTATATATATATGAAGTATGTTAAATGAAGGTATGTGTATAAGGGGAATATATTTAATGATCGATGTGTGGGTAAATATGATGAATTAGAGTGTGTGTTTATGTGGAGCATTATAATGTGACCCGTTTGGGTAAAGATGAATGTATATCATCTCGTGTGATATACTAAAAGTTGTAATGTGACTGTTTGGTATGTTGTGAATTATGTACTTAATGTAGTAATGTAACATGGAGTGATTGGTTGATTGACGTTATTGAATGTGATTATGATTTGAAGGTAATGCGGTATTAGATGGTGTTTGTATGATTATACACCATTGGAGTCAATTGCTGAATTGATCATGTCATATGATCACGATGGGGTATGATGAAAGTGACCCTTTTGGGTTAAGTGGAATGGTTGTGGCAAAATGAGGTTCTATGGTGGTATAGCCCTCAAACCGTTCCAATGGGAAAAAAGTCAAGCGGCTTGGTACATTGTCAATGTGCCAAGGTTAAATTATGAAGGAGAAATAGTAGCTGGAAGTAGATATAATGAACTAATTTTATGGGTAATGCCTTAGCGGGTCAAACGGGTCGGGTAGGGTGTTAACGTTACTCGACAGGTGCATTTGATAGGAAATGGTGTCAATGGTGTAAAGCTTTCAAAATGCAGGTAAAAAAGTGTTAAATTCATCAATGGGAGGGCTGGAATACATGGAATTGAGGGGAGGTGGAAATGCAGGAAAAATGGTTAAGTCTGGGAAAAATTGCCTGGAGCCCTGGAAAGCAGGCTCCAGGCGTATCGCCTGCTCCATCAGGATCTCCAAGCGATACGCTTAGAGCACCTGTCCGAGGCTTTTTCTTTTGTTTCTTGTTTTTGACCGATGCCTGGTGGTGATAGCTGATGTGTTCCATTAATATTAATGTGTTACTAATGTTTTGGGCAGGTAAACACTAGTAGGTGGGTCAAGATCGAATCTTGGCGTTGTGGAACCGAACACCTAGCATTTTGGGGAACGTTGGGTCATGTTTTGTTATAGTGAACGTTATGTAAGTTGTCAAGATGAAGTTGAAGGTGTTAAACTCCTAGTTGCATAAATATTGGCTAATAATGGATGGAACCTTTAACAAGAAGTGGAATTTTCTAACTCTGATTTTTGAATGACGTCTAATTCGGTTAAATGGGATTGGGGCCTTACAAGTTGGTATCAGAGCCACGGTTTGGGGATTCAAGTGTCGTGGGGGCACTTGAACTCAAACCAAGTGCTCGTGATGGGAAAGGGTGTTTGGTTCAAGGCTCGATCTTGTCTCCCGGTAAGTGATCCTTACATGAATTATATGCTGTTAATATTATATATTGATGAATGAGCTGTGATGACCACTACTGTGGTTAAATTGAAAGCTGAATATGATTGTAAACTGTAAAGTTGTGATTATGTATGTGCGGTAAAGCTGAATATGATTGTAAATTGTAAAGCTGTGATTGTGTATGTGCGGTAAAGCTGAATCTAATTGTAAAGTTGTGATTGTGTATGTGCGGTAAAGCTGAATCTAATTGTAAAGTTGTGATTGTGTATGTGCGGTAAAGCTGAATATGATTGTAAATTGTAAAGCTGTGAATGTGTATGTGCGGTAAAGCTGAATCTAATTGTAGAGCTGTGAGTGTGTATGTGCGGTAAATCTGAATATGATTGTAAATTGTAAAGTTGTGATTGTGTATGTGCGGTAAAGCTGAATATGATTGTAAATTGTAAAGTTGTGATTGTGTATGTGCGGTAAAGCTGAATATGATTGTAAATTGTAAAGATGTGATTGTGTATGTGCGGTAAAGCTAAATCTGATTGTAAAGCTGTGAGTGTGTATATGCGGTAAAGCTGAATACGATTGAAAAGCTGTGAGTGTATATGTGCGGTAAAGTTGTACATGATTGTATATGATTGTCGTTAGCGGAATAAACTAAAGATGTGATTGATTATGAATGATAAAGCTGAATGTGATAATGACAACATGATTATATATGACTGTTGTTAGCAGAATAAAATGATGATGTGATTGAATATGAATGATAAAACGAAATGTGTTAATAACAACATGATTGTACATGATTGTTGATAGCGGAATAAAATGATGAAGTAAGGCGGAATGTGATAATGATAACATGATTGTGTACGATTGTTAGAAAGGAATGTGATATTACTATTATTGCATATGATTGTTAGATGTGAGTGTGAAGGAAGTATGTAGGGGAAAGTTGCATGAATGAAATCATGTACGCTATAGAGTGTGAATGATAAATACGGTAAAATCTTACTTGTATGACTCGTGTAGGATTGAGTTGGAATTTTTTTAGAATGATGGAATCCTAGCGACGTAAGTCAGGTAGGGAAACTGATGTAAGTATGTATAGGTGGAACAAACGTATTGTGATAACAAATGGTGTGTGTATGCAGAAGTGGTGAAATCCTACTTGTATAGAACATGTCGGATAAGGTGTGTATGAGACTAAGCGATTGAGTTCTCATGGTGAGCAGAAATACGGAATGAAGCACATGAAGAAGTAAAGATGTGAAATTATACCCATACTAGCTAGGTAGAATATAGTGTGGATAAGATGAAAGTGGCGAACCCCCACCTTGCGACGACTAAAGTGGGGTAATGTATTTGTTCAATTATGATTGTGATAGCCGAATATAAGATACGACGGTTGAAAGTTATGTGCGAGGAGAATCTATTTTGCGGTAACAAATAGGAGGTAAAAGGAGGGTATGTATTTCCGCTGAGCATTTATTTGTAATAAGCAGCAAGGGAATTGATGTTGCAGATACAAAGTGGAGACGCCCACTTGTGCAGTTCGAGTAGGCGAGTGGATGCAATGTATTAGTAGTCTATGACTCGGGGCATACAAGCCAGTTAAGATGTGAAGCATGATTTAAGAGTGGAAGAAGGAGTGAGGTGTATGAGTTGACGAGTGTCATGACCATCGTCATACTCGTGGAAAGTTGCGGATTAGGTTGCCAATTTGAAAGTGGAATAGATGATGTATGTGGATGAATGGTAAGGAGTAGGATTATAATGGTGAGTTGTAAACTATCATTATTAAACGGCGAAGTGTCTCGCAGGTAATACGAATAAGCTTGAAGAGGACCAAGTTGAAGTAAAACTAAGGGTAGCGTCAAATGGGAGTAGTTCCACAAGTGTGGAGATTGGGGATAAGTTTCGGGGACGAAAATCCCTTTAAGGGGGGTGGATTTGTAACATCCCGAATTTCATAATGATTTGAGTGTATTGTTTATTTATGTGTAAGTTTGAGTTGTGGGTTGAATAAGCGGATTAAGATATTTAACCGGATTGTGTAATGGGGATTCCTAGTTGTTAAGTTAACTTTATCTATAGATGGTTAACTAGAGAAATGTTGGAGGACTTAAAATATAAATTAGAAATTTGGATGGATTTTTATAAAAGATAGAACCTTGAGGGACCAAAGCAGTAAATAGAGGATATAAACAAGTCTTGGTATTCCCCAGACCTGTAATCGCGACACAGAGAGAGAGGGTGGAGGGTGAAGACCTAGTTCTTGAGGAGAAATCCTAAATTGAAGCTTGTGTGTTGGAGGTTTTAGCAAGGGAAGTCGAATTCAGGCTTGGGAGGCATCCTACATCACGATTTCCATCTTAGATCTTGGTAATTCTTGTCAAGTAAGTGTTTTTATGATAGGGTGATTTTATGGGATTCATCTAGAGGTTAAATTGGTGTTGAAATCTGAATTGTTATGTGTTAGTGAGGCTAGATGAAGCTAAATCCTACCTTGCATGATTGATTTTGTGTGTGACAAGTAGAAATTATGGTGGTGTTAAACCCCACCTTATAGAAATCGACATACATGGAGAATGGATGGTTTGGGTTGGTTAATTGGGCCTCATGTATGCTAATAGACTTGATAAAAGTGTTTAATCTAGTTCAAAAGCTGAAACTTAATGAATTATGATGAAAAAATGGATGGAATGGAAATGTGTAGGCTATTTATCAAGAAGAAAACAATGTGTGCACACTAGGTGCTCGATGAAATGCTTAAATGTGAATGATAAGTTGTATATGCTGAATTCACAAGCTTGATCGAGTGTTGGTTTGTGGATTATGTAAATTATGAATGTGTAATGGTATACTAAGCCATGAATGATGATAGGTGAAGCGAGAGGAAGCTCGGGTCAACGACGTGAAGGCAAGGAAAAATCCTAAAGGTAAAATGCAGCGGTAAATTTGATTTCTATAAGGGATGTGAGTAATCCTAATTTATCTTTTATTAGCTGCTATTATAGAAAATGAAATGTTAAAGATGAAAGTATGAGATTGGCTGTGTTACGTGATTGTTATGAGATGGGTGGATTCTGACCCGATTGGGTTAAGCTGGAAGTAAGTGAAGGTCCATAGTGTAAAACTTGGGCATGTTTAGAGATTCATGATTGATCATGATCCTAGAATGCTTCTTTGAATGATTAAGCGATCTTGGTACAATCGTATTTGTGCCAAGGGCAATGTGTAAGATGGAAACGTCATGGTTACGAGCAGTATAAATGAGAAATTTTATAGCTGGGGCTAACGGGTCAAACGGGTTGGAATGAATTATTCACGCTTTCAAACTTGTTATGTAACCCTTCGCGCAATTAGAAATTTAAGCCATATTATGGAATGATGTTATGTGGTTGAGTAATATGACCCATTTGGGTTATGATTGTGTTATATATATATGAAGTATGTTAAATGAAGGTATGTGTATAAGGGGAATATATTTAATGATCGATGTGTGGGTAAATATGATGAATTAGAGTGTGTGTTTATGTGGAGCATTATAATGTGACCCGTTTGGGTAAAGATGAATGTATATCATCTCGTGTGATATACTAAAAGTTGTAATGTGACTGTTTGGTATGTTGTGAATTATGTACTTAATGTAGTAATGTAACATGGAGTGATTGGTTGATTGACGTTATTGAATGTGATTATGATTTGAAGGTAATGCGGTATTAGATGGTGTTTGTATGATTATACACCATTGGAGTCAATTGCTGAATTGATCATGTCATATGATCACGATGGGGTATGATGAAAGTGACCCTTTTGGGTTAAGTGGAATGGTTGTGGCAAAATGAGGTTCTATGGTGGTATAGCCCTCAAACCGTTCCAACGGGAAAAAAGTCAAGCGGCTTGGTACATTGTCAATGTGCCAAGGTTAAATTATGAAGGAGAAATAGTAGCTGGAAGTAGATATAATGAACTAATTTTATGGGTAATGCCTTAGCGGGTCAAACGGGTCGGGTAGGGTGTTAACATTACTCAACAGGTGAATTTGATAGGAAATGGTGTCAATGGTGTAAAGCTTTCAAAATGCAGGTAAACGTGTGTTAAATTCATCAATGGGAGGGCTGGAATACATGGAATTGAGGGGAGGTGGAAATGCAGGAAAAATGGTTAAGTCTGGGAAAAATTGCCTGGAGCCCTGGAAGGCACGCTCCAGGCGTATCGCCTGCTCCATCAGGATCTCCAAGCGATACGCTTGGAGCACCTGTCAGAGGTTTTTTCTTTTGTTTCTTGTTTTTGACCGATGCCTGGTGGTGATAGCTGATGTGTGTCATTAATATTAATGTGTTACTAATGTTTTTGGCAGGTAAACACTAGTAGGTGGGTCAAGATCGAATCATGGCGTTGTGGAACCGAACACCTAGTATTTTGGGGAACGTTGGGTCATGTTTTGTTATAGTGAACGTTATGTAAGCTTGTCAAGATGAAGTTGAAGGTGTTAAACTCCTAGTTGCGTAAATATTGGCTAATAATGGATGGAACCTTTAACAAGAAGTGGAATTTTCTAACTCTGATTTTTGAATGACGTCTAATTCGGTTAAATGTGATTGGGGCCTTACATCTGAACTCTCATATCACTAAGGACTCCATCCATTCGCCCTCAATCTTAAAGATACTGGTGGAGCCACTTCCTACAACAGGACCCAAGTCATTGAAACACTCATTGGCATTGGGTATGTTGGATTGTTTGTGGATAAACAAGCCAACATACTTCATCTACCTCTCATTTGGCAGTACCTTTTTGCTCAAATTCTTGCATCCCATGACACTCAAATTGTCATGCATGCACTGATACAGGGGCTTAAGATGAACTTCTCTCACTACAAAATGCAGAACATGAATGCAAAATGCCATGTTCCCATAGACGAGAGGATAATTCTCTATCCCAGATTTGTGATGAGAATAATTTGTCAGGCTAAACAATGAGAAGGAATCCTAGAGGTTATGCAAATTGTATTCTACCATTTCAGAGAGCCCTTGGAATAAAGTGACTATCCTATCACTGGTCTTCTCTTGGAAGAGATGGAAGATGAAGAGGACCTCAGGATCACCTCTCACAATCATGTCCTTCTTCAGCTTGAAGCAAGGGCTTATCCACCCATCCCTACCAGAATAATGAAGCCATGTAACTGTGCTTCCCACCTATGGTCACCTAAATTTGTCTCATAAATAAAATAGACTAGTCAAATGCAGTCTATGCATATGTAATGTTTTTCTCTCTTTTTCTTTGTATAAAAATCTAACTTTTGTGCAAGGAAAACCGGAACAATTCACAGTAAAAAAACAAAATTCAAGTAATAAATAAACAAACCGTTCAATGAAAGTGGTTACAAGTGAATTAGACGAACATGGAGAACGTCAAAATAACACAAATCAATGAAATTGCCATCTAAACTATAATCAAATGCTTGGAAATCTTGAATCGAATGCTTGGAAGTCTCTAAAATTCATAACCAGTGGCTAGAAAACGGTTAGAGTGCTAAGAAAGCTAAAATCACACACCCCGAATCAATTTACAGCAAAACCCTAAATTCTTTTGCCGACCTTCAGCATACCGCCCCAGACAAAATAGTCGAGGGCTCTCTTCAAAACACGAGCGTACCGCCCAACATTTATTTCCACCTTAGGCGTATCGCCTAACTCTTGAAACCATAATCTTCACTTTTCTTTTTTGTTTATTCCTCTTCACTCCGTTCATCTCTGGGGTTTTATTTCTTAGCTTCTCAAAAACCCATCAAAATCGATCTTTATGGTCCAAGTACCTCACAATGCCAAACATAGGAAATGCAATGAAGATCCAATTGAAATAACCAATAAAACAATTAATTATAAATATATATAATCATAATAATTCAGACTCACATCAATGTATTAGAATACATGTTTTCTTAGGTTTGTTTAGTTACATTTGTCGGTGTATGCTACCCAGGGCATGTTCAGCCTTGATCCATCGACAATAAAGTTCAGGAATGAGGGCATGATTTCCAGCTTGATCTTTGCAAATTTGGCTTCAAATTCGAACATGGAGAGATCTTGGAGTGTCTTCACATCCTTAGGGGTTGTTTGGTGCAAAAAGAGGTTCTTAGGAGCTACAATATCGGAAAAGTTGTGCCTATTGATTAAATCCCAGGCATGCAAGAACAGTTCATCCATATAACCACTTGAAGAGTTTCGAGAGTTGACAAACTTGATTTCATATTTCATCCATTGAGCTACGAGTGGATCAGTGTGATAAAATAAGGCATATGAGTGATGTGGAGTTTAAATTAGTGGTGATGACTGTGGTAGGGTAATCAAAGTCTTTGGGGTCATAATTTCTTTGCCTTTTGGGAGGGCAATAGGAGAGGGGGTGCCATCAGAAACATCAACGGGTTGATTAGGAGGGCTGACCAAAAATACCATGGATATTAAAATTGTCTTCGATCATATACCACAGTCTAGGTGGACTGAGCGGGTTAGTCTTAGGCATCTTAGACTTGAAAGGAGAGTGGGGATGAGAAACTTCACCTTCCAAATGGTCGGACAAGGCTTCGACAGTAGTTTAAAAGGTGGATCTGGATCGAATACAAGGAGATTTTATGCGCCTTTGGTTCAGGGGTTCGTCATCTTCTTCAACAGTATCTTTGCTTGGTTTGGCTGCTCTCTTCTTTCTTTTTGGAACTGATGAAGATGGGGCTCCAAAATAGTAGTAGGTGCCTGAGATGACAAAGCTTAAGGATCGGTTGGGGTCTGAATCATGGAAGTGTTGGTGTCAATTGTTGGATATTAGATGTCCTGGCCCGACATTTAACGTAACCGACCTAGTTTTGACCTGGAAGAGTTACACCAGAGTCAACAAACTAAATAATTAATTACTTGTTAATTAATTAATTTAAATGGTTAAAATAAATAAATACTTGTTATTTATTTAAAAGTAACGAAACAAATCTACTCGTAAAATGGTTTACGAAACTCGACGGAATATTATCTAGTTGTTACCGGGTTAATGAACTAGTAATACTGGGCTGGTTCTAGTGGTTTTAATATAATGGATTGCGATATGGGCTTTGCTTGCAAAGGGGCCATCGCAAAAGATTATAAACCAAGGAGATTAGGGGAGAACCCTAATCCACGATTTTTGTTGGCTCTCCCCCTCTCTCCCTTGCCGTCAACCACGACGCCACCCCCTCCCTCTCCCTTTCGATTTTCGGAGCCACCACAAACCACCAAAACCATCGTCGCTTGCTGTCCCTGCAATGGTGAAAAGAAATCCCCGTCTCATCGTGCCGCCATGAAGTTGGACACCGTCACCGCCGCCGTCGCCGAGGAGCGCGTCACCGCCTTCGTCGCTGCCGCCGCTGTCACAGTCGACCTGTTTGGCGAGGACCACCGCAAGGTTGTTCTCGCTGTACCCGCGCCACCGAGGCCCATGTTTGAGTTCTCGCGTGCCGCCACTGTCCAATCCGGTGAATGTCGCCGCCGTTGCGACACGTACTCCGTAATCAAAGTAACATCGGTTTCGTCGTCTTGCACGACGGAAGAATTTGATTGGAATGCCATGATACATGGCATGGTTTCGTTACCACCACCACTGCCGGTTCATGAGATGAAGGCGCCCGTCTTCAAAGTTGGTTGAAGACTTGACTCGTCGGTTAGATTCGGGCGTTACCGTTTATCCTAGCGCCAGTTTATCGAACCCCGGTGTTTCGAACGGTAGTTCGGACTCCGCCAATGTATATCTAACTCGCTTAGGTATTTAATTATTTATTTTCTGTATTTACGCTTACAGAGTGATCAAATCATGTTGATACACGATATGGCAATGAGCTAGATCAAACGAAGACATGAAGATTTAGGGTTTTGAGTCTGGTGGCCGAACTCCGGCCGAACCCTGGTCGAGCCTTGGCCGAACCTGAGGTTCGGAAAAGCCAGGGAGTTCGGACACCCGTAGGCTATATATATATATATGTTTGTGTCTTTGTAATTGAGAAGTTTTAGAGAGCTGAGCGAACTTTTGTCTGTGAGTCTGTGTGTGTACTTTGATTCTCTTGTAATCACGTATTAATAAGAGATTGAGTTTATTTACCTTGCTTGTGTTTGTTTTCTCACATATTCTCACGTATACGATTGTAATCGACCAAACCGATCCAACGCTCACGCACTTTCAAGTGGTCTCAAAGCTATCTGGTGCTGTTTGGCTCGATTTGTTGCAATTCGTATATTGAAGTTCGTTTTTCAAGTTGCTCTCTGGAAATTTACGTGAAAATCATCATGTTTTGTGTCAAACTTCTTTGTTTCTGTTTGCTTTTGGTCATCTGAGAGTTTTGTGTCCATTTGTGAGGATTTTCTGGTGAGATCTGAAAAATTCTGAGTTTTTTACGTTCGGCCGAACCTGAAGTTTGGTGAAACCGCTCCGAGTGTCGAGTTCGGTGAGAGTTTGGTCACATTTTTGATTCGGTGAGAGTTCGGTGAGCTATCGGAGAGAGTTCGGTGAGATTTTCTGTCTCGGAGATAGTTCGGACCAGGATTGGAGAAAGTTCGGAGTTATTGTGTTCGGTGATAAGTTCGTAGGGAGTTCGGAGTTTGTTTTCAAGATCGGTGAAGGTTCGGAGTGAGTTCGGAGCTTACTTTAAGTTCGGAGCAAGTTTGGAGCTCATCTTAAGTTCGGACCAAGTTCGGAGAACAGATTCTTAAATCTTGAATTTTTCCAAAATGTCGGATTATTCCGCGTTTGCTGCTATTCAATCGCAGATGCAAACATTACTGAATTACGACAATGAAATCGGGACGACTCAGAAAGTTCCCAAACTTCTTAAGTTTGAGGACTATCCTAATTGGAAAAAGAGATTTGAAGCATATATCGGTACAACGGATCCAGACCTATGGATTGCTATGGATGCTCCATATGTGTATCCTGTCGGGTTGAACAATGTTCCTATTATGCAAAGGAATATGGATCTTACACAAAAGGCTGATTTTGTTCGAGAACAAAAAGCTTATGGTTTAATCACTCAAGCTTTACCTAAAGAGTTACTTCACCAATTTAACACCTGTGAACATTCTCATGAATTATGGTCAACTCTGAAGGAAAGATGTGAAGGCAATGAACAGTATAAGAAAAGTAAGAAGAAAGTGTTAAACAAGGAATTTGACAACTTCAAGTGTTTTGATGGTGAGGGTGTTCCAGAATTAATTTCTAGATATTGTCATCTGCTGTCTGAAATGGACAATGTCCAAATCAAGAAAGATGATGAAGAGCTAAAGGAGAAATTGCTAGAAGGTCTACCATCAAAATGGGAGTCTTATGTGCTGATGATCATGAATGATAAGGATTATTCTGCATTGACATTTGTGAAACTATTAGGAAAGTTGCAAGCTAGAGATCTGGAAATGAAGAATGTGAATACTACTCCAGCAGCGGTTCAGAATCCGGATGTTTACTACGGATCTAATGCAGCAACAATTTCAGGTAAGTCGGCAAAAATAACAAGTTCTGCACCGGCTACGGCGTTTGTAGCTGGAGGTCTACCTGGACATGTTTCTAATTCGGTAACCGGAATGGGCTCACATCATGCTAATAACAATTACAACTCTGGAGGAAGTAGCACATCAGTTCCAGCAAGTAATTTGGTGAACACGGGAAAAATGGCTATGTCTGTGTCTACAACTGAAGATTATATGGCTCTTGTTTCTGCTTTAGTGTCATCTTATTACGGTTTGATAACTGGGAATGTTAGCAATGCTGAATTGACGGAAGAAGATTATGATCAGGTGGATCCTGATGATTTGGAGTTAATGGATATCAATTGGCAATTTGCCATGCTGGCTAGAAGAGTGAAAAGATTCTTAAAGAAGACCGGTAGAAAAGATTTGAACTCTGGTGGCAGAATTGGCTTTAATAAATCAAAAGTGCGATGCTATAATTGTTCTAACTTTGGTCATTTCGCTCGTGAATGTTCTCAGCCGAAAAAGCAAAAATATCATAAATTTACTTCTAAATCAAATGTTTCTGGATCTAACAATCCTTCGAGTTCAGGGAGTACTTCTAACTCAAAATCTAATCCTGATTCCACAAAAGCTCTTGTATCTCAATTTGATAAGACTTATAATTGGGGTACTCAATTCACTGATTCATCTGCTTTGATGGTTTCACATGTGCAGGATGAAGACACTATGACTGAATCCACTGAAGATGAAGGTGAAGTTCATGGTGAAGCGAATGGTGAAACTTTTGGTGGAATTAGTGTTGATGAAGAAGTCTCGGATTCAAGGATTGATCATAATTCTGTGTCTGAAGAAAAGTATGCTTTTATGGTTGATTTGTCTGATGAGAAGATCGAGTCTGATGCTATTCTCTTGTTAGAGAAACAAATTAAACTTCTAACTGAGGAGAAAGAAGCGTTGATTTGAGATTGTGAAGCAGCAAAAGCTGAAGCGCTTGATACAGCAAATGATTTCGAAAGCTTATATCAGAAAAGTCTTCCGCTGAAGGAACGATATGAAAAAGCTCAACAGAATGCTGTAGAAATTGCTGATAAAATGCTGGCACTTAAGAAGGACATGCAGAAAATATCTGATGAAAACTCAAGTCTGAAACAGGAGATCGGTGGACTGAAAAGGAGCAATCTTACAGAATCTGTTGCTTGTATGGCCGATTCTTCAAAGGTAGTCTCATATCCTTTAATGTGTAAGTCTTGTGATGATTTTGCTAGTGCTAGGAGTACGCTCTTAGATGAGAAGACAAAGCTTAATGATCTTCTATCAGTAGCAAAAGCAGATAAGAACATATATAAGGAAAGATGGGAGGGAACAACCAAGGAGTTATTGTCAGTACACGAGCAGTTGCGTTTGCAAAAGTTTGATTTTTCAACACAGTCTGAACTGCTCGTGTCTGTACAAAAGGATTTGGCTACCAGTCAGAAACTTGTTGCAGATTTGAAAATTGAAGTTTTTGAATTAAAATAAAAATTGGATTCTATTCAAGTTTCCTCTTCTTTTACAAATTTTCTTTATAAAACTGAAAAGGAAGATGTTTCTGGTAAGCTGAATCAAGTACCACCTCCTGTGAATATTACACTTGGTCCTTCATCTGAATGAAGTTAGATGTCCCTTCTCATGCTGAAAAGAGCAAATCTGTCAAAACTTCAACTAAAAAGTCTATTTTGGATTCAACAATTGATGAACTTTTTTATGATGTTTCAGATTTTGATAAGGTTGATGACTTAGTGTCTGAAACCGATGTTGAATGTTCATCAACCACTTAGCCCAAAGTTTCTAAGCCAAATCACAAAGATTTAATTTCAAAACATGATTTTCCCACAATTAAATCTGAGCTTAAAAAACTGAGTGTGTTCGAACAGAAGCAGATTGCTCGGAGCAAATCTGTTGAAGGTAAGAAAGTCAAGTATGGTGGAGTTGGATTTGAGCCTTCGGCAAAGTTAAAATCTGTTGAAAAAAGTTCTTCTACAAAAATTTCAAAACCTACACAAGTCAAGGCTAGAAATCCTACTTTGGACACCAACTGTGACAATTCTGAACCATGGGTGACATATCGATTAAAAGGATCTAACCGTATTTATAGTGACAAGGAGTTTCCTTTGGATATGGTTAATCCGAATTTAATCGATCAAATTTTTTCATGCAAATATGATCCTGCTTATGATCCCAAACGGAGAAATGTGTACATTAAGGGGGGTAATAGCAATGTTAATGTAATGGACACATTTCATTCTGAATCTGATTCAGGGTTGGTTAATAGAGTGAAAACTTCTGCTCAAAAGTCTTTAAATAAGAAATCATCAAAACCAACTGTTCAAACACCACCAAGGGATTCTTTTGATCAAAGACAACCAAATTTCAGAAAATCAAGTCAGTTTTTCAAAAAGTCTAAATTTTATAACGACGAAGGATTTTATGAAGAATTTGGGTGTGGACCGAATCAACCCGTGTTTGGGAGGGGTCCAAAATGGGTTGATTATGGAGGTCAAAATGAATTTGTTCCAAGGTTTGGTGGGCGAAGAAATAGATTTCAGAATTTCAGGGATCATCATTTTTCTGGAAATTCGTATGCTAGAAGTCATGTTGATGAATCTTTAGGAAATGTGTCAGGGTATAAGTCAGGACATAACAATGAGTTTGAAAATCTTTATGTGTCTAATAGAAAGGGTTTGAAACCCAAAACCCAAAAACGGGTTGTTGAGTCCGAAGTGGATGATAACACGAGCGAAAAGGTTGTAATTGATAAAAGAAAATGTTTCAAGTGCAAAGCTCGTGGTCATACATATCGGACGTGCCCGTTGAAGAAACCAAAATCTATCAAATCTGACATAGAAAAGTCTGATGATATGTCGGAAGGCTATCAGACTGATACAAAGAAAAAGGTCAGATTTGTGGATGAGCAAGGCAGAGTTCACTCTAATCTTAAATCTCAGAATTTCATAAAAATGACAAGAAGTCAGAAAGTGAATTTTCAAAGGTTAAATCAATTTTGAAAAACTCTGCAGCTAGCTCCACAGGTTCTTCAACAAATAGACAGAAACCTAAGGGTTTGTCCATGGCTGGTCATGACTTTGTTGAAGATGACGGTCGACCCAAAGCTTCAGGCTTGGGTTCGTCCCGAAACTAATCTTCTGTTGTAAATTATGCAGGGATCTTCGCGACAAGTGATGAATAACATTTGGGTTGTTGATAGCGGATCATCTCGGCACATGACCGGCGACATTTCTTTGTTGCATGATGTGAAATACTTTGACGGCGGTAAAGTAACATTTGCTAGAAACAAAGGAGGTCAAGTCACCGGTATCGGTAAACTTTCAATTGGTGCTGTTACATTCGACAAGGTTGAATTTGTTCAAGAATTGGAGTACAATCTTCTGAGTGTCTCCCAGATTTGTGATAAGCAATTCACGACTGCTTTCACTGGGAGTGAATGTTTAATACTAAAACCTGAATTCAAGATTCCTGATGAGTATGTGGTAATGCGAGCACCGAGATTCTCAAATTTGTATATGCTCGACATGAATTCAGCAAAAGCAACGGTCGCAGGTCAATGTTTCTTGTCAAAGGCATCCGAAAGAGATTCCGTTCTATGGCATCGTCGCATGGGACACATCCACTACAGGAAAATGAACGAACTGGTGCGGAGGGGTCTTGTTGAAGGGGTTCCAAAGCAACAATTTTTTTAATGATGTGTGTGTGAGCTGCAAGAAGGGAAAACAGAAAAGAAAATCCCATCCACTGAATAAATACCACTCAATTGATGTCCCGTTAGAGCTACTTCATATGGATTTGTTTGGTCCAGTGAATCGAGAAAGTATTTCGGGAAATTGGTATTGTCTGGTGGTCACTGATGAATTTACAAGATTTTCGTGGGTTTATTTTCTGGTCTCAAAGGATGAAACTTCAAGAATTCTCATCAATTTGATTACAACACTTGAATCCTTGTATAAACTGAAAGTACGAAGAATTCGTAGTGATAATGGCACGGAGTTTAAGAATTCAGCCGTGAGGACTTTCTGTTTGGAAAAAGGGATTGTGCATGAATATAGCACTCCATATACACCTCAGCAAAACGGCGTGGCAGAAAGAAAGAACCGCACAATTATTGAAACAGCACGAACAATGTTGGCTGATGCTCAATTACCTGTTCCTTTTTGGACGGAAGCTATCAACACTGCGTGTTATGTGCTTAATCGAGTGCTTACTGTGAAGCGTCTTGGAAAGACATGTTATGAATTATTGAAGAATCGTAAGCCGAATCTCGATTATCTAGAGCCTTTTGGGTGTCCCTGTACCGTATTAGCTTCTGCAGGAAAATTTGATGACAAAGTCTTTGAGGGGCTGTTTGTCGGATACTCAAATCAAAAGAAGCGAGTATTTAATAAGCAGAATGGTACGGTGGGTGAATATTTGCATGTGGATTTCCAATCCTATACTTTACCACCCAGAGGTGTTGGACTGGACTGGTTGTTCGATTATAAAGCTCTTTTTGAAAATATTGAATCGAAGCCAGAGATGTCTGATGTGCAACTTACTAAAGTTGTCATTGAGTTACTAGATGATACTCTGGTTCTAAAGATACAAACTCTGCCAACTCCGATAGTGCCTATTGCTGATGAGTACATGACCGAGACTTCAAATGATTCGACAATTACTGCTGATGATATGTCTTCAGATGATGATAGTGAATTTCATGAAGCCGTGTCACATCAGGTAGAAATTCCTACTCAACAACTATATTCACATGTTGATGCTACTTCAAATGAAGTTGAGGCTGATTCAACTGATAATGTTGTCGATCCACAAGTTGATACGATTTCATATGATGCTGATGTCAATACAACTGAAACTGTGGTGGTTGAGGAAGATCCTGTTCCTGATATGGGTGAGACGGTGGTTGTTCCTATTCATCAAACGCTCCGGATAAATACCATACATCCGCAAGATAATATTATTGGTGATTTAAATGAAGGAGTTCGTACAAGACATCAAATTGAGAGTAGTGCTTTACTATCTGTTCTGGAATCTGGTGTTCAGGAGGAAGTATTTCATTCATGCTTTATATCCCAAATCGAACTGACAAATGTTAACGAAGCTTTATTAGACGGTTCGTGGGTTGAAGCAATGCAAGAAGAATTACTGCAATTTCAAAAGTTGGGTGTGTGGCATTTGGAGGATTTACCGGCGGGAAGTAAAGAGCCGTGTGGTACACGGTGGGTTTATAAGTGCAAACGGGATGATCGTGGTATCATTGTGCGAAACAAAGCCCGTTTGGTTGTTCAAGGTTTTTCTCAAGAAGAAGGGATAGACTTTAATGAAGTGTATGCTCCTGTTGCCAGAATTGAAGCAATCAGAATTTTCTTGGCATTTGCTGCACATCGTGGGTTTAAAGTCTTTCAGATGGATGTAAGCGTGGGTTGGTTGATCCTACTCTTTTCTTCCGTAAAACGGGGGAGGATTTGCTTCTGGTACAGATTTATGTCGACGATATTATTTTTGGCTATTCAAACGAGAATTTATCGAAGGATTTCGAGACTTTAATGAAAACAAGGTTCGAGATGAGTTCGATGGGAGAAATTTCTTTCTTCTTAGGATTGCAAGTTCAACAATCTGATAAGGGTATCTTCATACATCAGATGAAGTATGTGAGAGATGTTCTGAATCGATTCAAGGTGGAAGACGTTCGAATTCCTGGAACTCCCATTCAGCTGTCACATGGCCTATGTCCTGACGAAGACGGTGAAAAAGTTGAAGTCATTCGTTATCGGGCTATAATAGGTTCACTGATGTATTTAACAGCTAGACGACATGATATAATGTTTGCTGTTTGTTTGTGTGCCAGGTACCAGGCAGCTCCTCGTGTTTCTCATATGAATGCGGTCTTGAGAATTCTAGCTTATCTGAAGGGTAATTCAGATCTCGGGTTCTGGTATCCTCATGATGATAAGTTCGACTTGTCGGCGTATACGGATTCGGACTACGGCGGTTGCAAGATTAATTTCAAGTCAACCACAGCCGGATGTCAGTTTCTCGGCGATAGGTTGGTATCTTGGCAGTGTAAGAAGCAGACTTCGGTTGCCACATCCACGGCTGAAGCTAAATACATAGCGGCTGCTAGTTGCTGCTCACAGGTTTTATGGATTTAACAGCAGATGCGGGATTACGCTTTGAAGTTTCTTACTACTCCAATTTACATAGATAATTCGGCCGCTATTTGCATAACAAAAAACCCCGTTCATCACTCTAAAACGAAACACATTGATATTCGTTATCATTTCATACGGGACTGTTTTGAGAAACACCTGATTGATCTGCAAAAGATTCATACTGATTTTCAAAAAGCGGATCTTTTTACGAAAGCTTTTGACAAAACCCGCTTTCGTTATCTTTTGCAGATCAACGGCATACAAAAATTACCAGTCGAGTAACTTTCGGTTGATCATTTTTGCTTATTGTTTGTCTTTTGTTCGTTTCTTCTTTCTTGTTATAAAAAATCCAAAAATAGCGTTTTGTATTTTAGGGGGAGAAATATCAGAAAATATAAAAAATGGAAAAATGCAAAAAGCATAAAAAAATGAAAAAATTAAAAACTGAGAAATTGATCCGACCAAGCGAGAAATGATATTACATCGGCGTGTGTTATCAACCACGGATAAAGTAAAAATGAAAAGCTGTAGGTTCTTGTTTGGTTAGTTAAATGCGTAAGGGTAAATCTGATATATGCTAGTATGATATAAACATACAAATTTTGCTTGATTAATTGTGAGACACATCATGATGATTACTGTGTGATCTTGGCATTAAACAAAATGAAAAAGCAAAAACAGAATAAGAGATGTTCTGGTGTACGCATGTTTTCATTTTGCAAAGATTTAAACTTGTTTGATTTTCTTTATTTTGTCAAACGATCGGCCTTTCTCTGCGTATCGAAAGATCGACCTGATTGGTGTTCGTTTGACGTTCTGCTTTATTTTCTTTGGTGTTTCGTATAACTCATCTGACTTTCTCTGCGTGTGCGGGAGCACCGACCTGATTGTTGTTGGGTTATACAACTTCTGCATTATTTTACATTTCTTATTTTCCTAAACAATGGGACTTTCTCTGCGTGCCTACCAGCTGACCTGATTGTTGTTTGTTTAGGGTTCTGCTTTATTTTTGCATGAAACACCATGAACGATAAATCTCTGTGAAAATCAAAATTCTGTGAAAAATACAAAAATAATGAGAATAAGCCAGATTACCGGTATTTCTGATTGTGTGGGTTTTCATATTATCAATGCTTGCTAAATATATCTTAACAAATCAGAAAGCTATAGATATTGATCTACCAAAGCTGAAATAAATTGAAAAATTGTATTTGCTGCCAACTTGACTTGCATGCTGATTAAAAATGAAATTGAAGTGTGTCTGATGCATATTGGCCGATATGATCTCGCGTCTGGATCTTTCTCACAAAAATACTTAAGTTATATCAATTCTTTGTAATTTTGTTTCAATTCTGTTTGGTTTGTTATTTGAGTATCTGAAAAATCACAAAAAGATTTTAGGTATGTTTTAGCATAATTTTTGAAATATTCCAAAAAGATTTTAGGTGTGTTTGAAAATTTACAAAAATCAAAAAGATTTTATTCTGAGTTATTTTCGATCAACCGTTAGTGAAAGATTCCAAATTATGCCGGGAATAAGCAAATGGACTTGATTTCAGAAATTTCATCAGTAAAATTGAACAAAGTTTGAGGAAAATTGATAAATTTTAAACTTTGGAAGTTTAATTTGAAAAATTCATCAAAATCAGGGGTTATTTTTGAAAAATTTCAAATCTCCAAACCTGGAGTTCGGAGGGCCGAACATGGAGTTCGGAGGTCCGAAGATGGAAGTTCGGAGGACCGAACCTCAGTATCGGACAAGGTTTGGAGGTGGCCGAATTGGGAGTTCGGTGCTACAGTTCGTCCGAACTTGGAGTTCGGAGGTCCGAACTTGGTCAGCTATATATACGCCAAACCTGAAGTTCGGAGATCATTGTTAATTGTTTACACTCCGAACTTGCACCGAACTGCTGCCCGATTTTCAAATTTTCGATTGACCGTGTTTTTGGCGATTTCAAGGCTGATTCTAGGTAGAAATCTTGATTCCGAACACATTGGTGGACTTAGATTAGGTTTTCATCTTGTTTTTGTTGGTTTTTGGTTCACAAAACACGTTCGGACTTAATCCAGTTTATAGATCTTAAAATACTCCATCGAACACATGTTTTTAACAACTAAAATTGGTTTCTGTGTGTAGCTTATCAAAATCCGACTAAGGGTGTTTATTGGTTGAGTCTAATTTAGTCGTTATCATCGAGTTTAAGATTCAAACCTGTCGGAGTTCTTCAGGCTCCGAACCTGGGGTTCGGAGGAAGCTCGGACAGAGTTCGGAGGACTTCAAAATTTTGATTAAATGTTGTTCGTTTACGCAAACGACAATGATTTGACGAAATCGGTAATTAAATATGTTAATAACATTGAATTTAATGAATGTTTTCTTTTGTGTGTTTTCAGATATGGCAAACGACTTAAAGATTGGAGATAAACATAATATTTGTGCACATATCGGGGTTGCACGAGGCAAACTCGATAAGTTTGGAGGACCTGGGATATTCGAGTTTCTGAGGCGTTCGAGGATTCATTATGCTATTACTCAGCAGTGTGATGTTTATCGGGATATTATTCTGGAGTTTTGGAACACAGCTCATACGATTACTGATTCTCCAATTAGAATCGTTGCAACTGTTCAAGGACGACCTGTTGAGGTAACTGAGGCAAATATACGCAGACTCTACATTTAGAGTCTGATACAACAAATGCATGGATTGAGTTCCCTCATGAAGATAATGTGGCGTTCTTAAAGCGGATTTGTTATACTGACGATCCAAGTAAGGAATGGGTGTACAAATTGTCGTTGAGCGTGTCGTACAAGTATCTTGCACATGTGCTGTTGGTCTGCTTGGGACATAGAATTTCAGGTCATGATGAAGTCCAGCAGATAATTCTGTCCTTGATGAACACATTGGTGATGAATCGGTCGTACAATGTCTCTGGAATGATCTTCCATTACATGAGAGACAATGTGACTCAACGTCAAAAGAAAGCTGCTATTTACCCCAGATTTCTCCAAATGGTGCTGAATGACAAATATCCGGATTTGATAAAGAATGCTGCACAAAGAATGGAGTTGAAGCACATGACGGAGGCTAGTGTTGGTGCTTTAGCATCTTACCAGAAGAAAGCACTAGAGTTTCAACCTAAACTGAAACGATTGATTGGCCATCTTGCTAATGTCAATTATGTGCCACCAGTAACGGGTGCGCCTCGTCATGATGATGGCAGTGATTCGGAGGAATTGGATTACAGTTGGATTGAAGAACAGAACCAAATACCAATACAAGGTCGGGTGAAGAGGCCTAAGAGGCAAGTCCCAGTGGTTCAGGAACCGGTACATCAAGAACCAGAACCAGTATGTCAGCCGCCAATTACTGAATCGGTGGTCTCAGCATCTGTTACTGTGACTGAGACACCGGCGGTGAATGTCCTTGATGATGAATCTGAATCTAATGATGATTTTCTGAATGCAGTAGCTGATTCTGAAGACTTCTCTGATATACAAACGATCCGTTTGTGAGAGTCTTAATCAACTCGAAGTATGTTAAGCTCAGAAAAGGTAGTGCTGAACATTTTGCCTACCGGGTCAGCAAGAACAAAAGCAACGATCGTTACAAGGACCGTGTGTATGATGCAGTGGCTTCATCTGATTCTGACAAAGATTATAATCCAGATGCTGATGTGGTTTCTGGCAAAGATAAAAAGACTTTTACTGGTTCATCGTCAGTTCTTTCAGGAAAAAAGAGGCAGAAATCAGTGGCTGGAGGTAGGATGAAGAAGAAGAAGAAGAAGAAGAAGAAGGGTGTACAACAGTTCATATTACAACCTCGTTCTGGGGTTTCTACATCAGCTACTCCTGCTGTGTCTGTATCTGAAGCAACAACAACGGTTCGGACTTCAGTGTCTGACGTTCAAGCTGATTTTCTGCAAAACCTGATGAATGCCAATCGCTCGACAACTGTTAGCACAGCACCTTCAGCAAGTGCTGGTGCGCAGTTTGTTAATCAGCTAATGGGATCTACAACTCCGGTGTTCTCAACTGCTTCTACTCATTCTACACCGGATGTGAATTTCAACTTTGAAGAAGGCTCAGTTTCTTTTTCCCAGGCTAGTATTTTGCAAAGCGCTCTATCTGATCAACAATCGCAGATTGATGCCTTGAAGGCTAAATCTGGTGCACAAGAGAAGATGATTACAGCGTTGCGATTAGATAATGAAGATTTGAATCAGCGAATTGTAACTCTGCAAAGTCGGGATGAAGTTAAAGATCAAGAGATTATAAGATTGAAACAGGATAGTCAGAACCAATCCAAGATGCTTCTGGAAATGAATGAGCAATTAAAATTCTTGATCGAGAAGTTTAATGCTCAGGGGGAGATTAGAGATGGTACGGGCTGTAATGAAGATACGTTGCGATTTTTGAATGATGATCCCGATCAGGATGATCCTGAAGGGAATGTTGGTGGTGGACTAGGCCCATCTAGAACTGCGGGTTCGGGTGATGGAACATCATCTTCCCAGATGGAGAAAGACTCTAGAGAAGCGGTGCCGATTACTTCAATCCCATCTGATCAAGCTGCAAAGTCAATGAGTGAATTTGCTGATATGTTACAGACGCTTGAAGAAGGGGAATTTGTTGGAGATTTAACGGCTGAAGAGTTACAACGGGTTTTTGATTTGAATGATGAGGAAATGAAGAAAGCATCCGAGAAAGCTCCTGAAAAATTCAAAGATCCAGAACCAGAATCTGATGAAGATGTGGAGGGTATTTTTGATGAAGAGATTGAAATAGAAGATATTACAGAAGAAGAATATCTGGATTTGTATTCCAACTTCAATCAATCTGGTGGTGATGAGTTTGAGGTGTTTCCGAAAGAGAAAGATGTTGAAGTTGAGGAAATTTTGAGAAAGAAAGAGTCTGAGAAACCTGAAGACCCAGTGGTTAAGGAGGCGAAGATTCAGAAATAGAATCAGACTTTTGAAGAGTTTATGAAAGCATTTCATGCTAATTATGTACCGCCTCCAAAGCCAGTCAAGAAAAGATCTTATTTCAAGTTCAAGGGTCAGGTGTCAGGGGAGATTATAAGTTGGATGTATGCTTCTAGCTTGAAGTGCTATGGGATTAAACGTGAACATGGAATCTAGTACTTCAAGTGCGCCAAAGATTTCAGTAGTTTGCCGATCTGGGATATTCGTGAGTTGACAAGAAAGCCATTTTGCTGTTATGGTAATGATTGGTTGGGCATGCATTTCAAGAAGACTCTTGAGACGGAATGTCAGGAGGGGTTTCAGTTTTTGGATCCTCAAAAGCCAAAAAGACGGCGATCCCGAACAAGAAATCACGAAAGAACGGGCAAGAGGCTGATAATCTTGATATTTCCAAAGAAGCCGTAGGTGATGAAGAAAATACCATTGATGAAGATGCAACAAGACTTTATCAAAGATCTGAGATGGTGGTATTATAATGAGAAGACAGGAGGAGCGGTGATTGTGTTGAGAAAAGATAACCGGGTTGTGAAGATCTATGATCCGATATGGCTGATTAACTTGTCAAAGGCTGATATTGACGAGTTGTATCACAATCCAATCCTGTATCACCCTGATTACATGGATCAAGCGTTGAAGTTCCAAAGGGTGATAAGGGTTTGCTTTGCGTTCAACATCTTTACTGGAAATAACCATGAGTTGGTTTGGAAGGATGATGGGGCTGCTACAAATGTTCAAAGCTGATGAACAACAGTCCAGCTATTGTCAAGGGGGAGTTTGTTGATACACGATATCGCAATGAGCTGGATCAAACGAAGACATGAAGATTTAGGGTTTTGAGTCTGGTGGCTGAACTCCGGCCGAACCCTGGCCGAGCATTGGCCGAACCTGAGGTTCGGACAAGCCAGGGAGTTCGGACACCCGTAGGCTATATATATATGTTTGTGACTTTGTAATTGAGAGGTTTTAGAGAGCTGAGCGAACTTTTGTCTGTGAGTCTCTGTGTGTACTCTGATTCTCTTGTAATCACATATTAATAAGAGATTGAGTTTATTTACCTTGCTTGTGTTTGTTTTCTCACAAATTCTCACGTATACGATTGTAATCGACCAAACCGATCCAACGCTCACGCACTTTCAAATCATGTCTATGGTTCTACTTATTCGCGTTGTAAAATGATTTTCCGTTGCGAAATTAATTTAGATTAAGTAACCCGTTAACTTTATCGGTAATAAATAAAACGGGCAACCCATAAGCATTTGTAAACATGTTTTCATCATTAAAATAACTCTATGAGTTCATTTGGACCAAATTTGGGTTTCTTTACAAAAATGGTGTTTCCGGGCCCGTCGGGTGTCGGTTTTAGTCCCGGTTTGTGCCCAAATTCAAGTAATATATAAATGGATCTTTTGGCCATGTCTTAGGTTCACTTTAACCATCACAAGCTACTGTTTAAAAGTCTAAAGTTTCTGGTCTAAACGGATCTTTAGTGAAAAGCAATTTCTAGGGTTTTTAAAGTGTACTTTTGCATGTAAAAGTTTGCTATGGTGAGTTTAAGCACTAGTAATCTTTCTAAAGTCCAAGATATCATATTTTGACTATATTAAAAGTGTAAAAACGTGTCATAGGCATCAAGGGGTCCAAAGTTACAAGATCTACACATAATACATGATAAATACAATGTTAATGTCTAAAAAGGCAACCTAAGCAAATACTTGTGTACAAGTCTAACCAAACTAAATCTTGAACATAATAATGTAAGTAAATGCTATCATGAGTTTCTTGTAACAAGATGCATGGTGAAACATAAAGATAAATACAAGTAAGTAGACTTTTATAGTTCAAAATGGTGTTTAGACAACAATGTGAGTCAAGACTTGCTAATGGAGTGTTATGGTTAAACAAAGGGACTAGAATACTTGTTAGAACAAGGTTGAACTAGAAAAAATGAAGATGGAACCTTTTTGGATAGATGTAGGCCGAAAATGATGATGATGATGGTTATCCTTGAGTGTTCTTGCTTCCTAGTACCATGATTCATCAAGAATATGAGAGATTGAGTAGAAAATCTAGAGAGAGAGTAGACAGAGAGGAGACTTACGGTTTTTAGAGAGAGAGAGGAGCAAGAGAAGTATTCTTGAAAGTGATTGTGATAAATGGTTCTCTAAAAGGTGGTGATGTATAAAAGTAACTAAGGAAAAGAGAGTGTTTGGTTAGGTGTGTGTGTGTTTCGGTTTGTATGAAACCGTAAAGGGAGAGAGAGATGAGAGAGATTTAAGGGTGTGTTTGGGAGTGTTAAGTGAGAAAATATCTAGTACATGGAAAGGTTAAATGAGAGTTAAGTGTTTGTGTGTGTTGTGGTTGTGTTGGAACCGAAAAGAGAAGAAAAAGGGGACGGGTTCGAGTCCCTTGCTTGGGCCGGTTCCTACACTTTCTCAAGGGAGGTTCAAGGCTTGTATACTTGTGTTTGTTGGATGGTTTGGGGCTGCAACATTTGAGAGGGAAAAGAGTTCAAAAAGGGTGGGAAAGTTTTACACAATGGGTAAAGGATTTGTCATGTTTAGAGACAACATTCTCCTATTGTTGTTAAAGTGTGCATAGGGTGCAAGACTTTGTTGGGTTTGTCATCATGGGAGGTCAACTCTTAGTACAATCAAGTAACTAGGTAGTTTAAATGGGAGGTGGTGGTGGTTTTTCGGTTGGGAACCGATTAGAAGGAGGGAGAGAGATCGCGGGTTCGATCCGGGTGGCGGACGGGTCGCGAGGAGGAAGAAAAAGGGTGACGGGGATCGAATGCTACGCGGAACGGATAAAATGATTAAACGAATCGAGTGTAACGAAACATTTTATAAAAATAGTTATCCACGACGTTTAGAAATAATAAAATGATAACTTAGGTGGACTCAAAATATTACATAGGTTTATATTTTGAAAACTACATTGCATGTTTATATATATATTGCATCTATGTAAAAGATATTTGTCGTGAACGTTAATAAAGTTTTATGAATCGTTTTGGACGTAAAATATATTGATGTTTACGTAAGGAATGGATCACAAGTCTCGTTTCGTTGTCGTCGCCTAACACGTTGTTATTTGTCATGAAATTGTTTATATAAGTTATATATATATGAAATGTGTGTCATAAAATGACAAAGGTTGATAAAAGGTAAATTAAAGTTTAATGGTTTAAACGAATGCAAAATGAAAATGAAAATAATGATAAATCCACAATATGATGGGATCATGTTTAACGTTTACCACATAGTTTGGTAAATTTGATAAATGAATTCAGTTAGTCGCTTTATTATTATTGAAGTTCCAGCGACCATTTCGTGCAAAGAAGTCATCATGTTCAATTATTGTTTACAACATGAATTAGGCTACGTCAAGGCTATTTTTCCTATTGTAAATGAATGTAATTATGATAAAATTGGCACGTTGCAAGCAAACAGTTACGTAACATAATTAACACATAAGTCCTTAGAAATTTACGGGTTGTTACATCCTCCCCTAGTTGGGAGAATTTCGTCCCGAAATTCAGCTTGTCATCATGGCTAAGCGGCTGCTACAGGAAAGAGATGGGGATACTTGGCGCGAAACTGGTCTTCACGTTCCCATGTGAATTCAGAACCACGGCGGGAGTTCTAACGAACTTTAACGATAGGTATACGTCTATGCTTCAATTTCTTGACTGCGCGGTCGACGATCTCGGCTGGTTCTTCAACGAATTGTAGGGATTCATCCAAGTGTATCTCATCGAGGGGAACGGTAAGGTCTTCTTCGGCAAGACACTTCTTCAGATTACTGACGTGAAACACATCGTGAACGTTACTAAGCTCGGGCGGCAGAAGTAGTCGGTACGCGACGGGTCCTATTGTTTCAATGATTTCGAATGGACCTATGTAGCGAGGATTTAACTTGCCACGTTTGCCAAAACGTATGACGCCTTTCCACGGGGACACTTTCAGTAGTACTCTGTCGCCTTTCGCGAAGGATAAAGGTTTACGACGGTTATCTACATAGCTCTTCTGGCGATCACGGGCGGCTTTCAAGCGGTCACGAATTTGTGTGATTCTTTCGGTTGTTTCTATCACGACTTCTGGGCCTGTCAGTTGGCTGTCACCAACTTCGAACCAACAGATAGGTGATCGATACTTTCTTCCGTACAGTGCCTCGAAAGGTGCACACTAGATGCTATTGTGGTAACTGTTGTTGTACGAGAATTCGCACAATGGCAGATGTTCATCCCAATTGTTACCAAAATCAATGACACAGGCATGCAACATATCTTCGAGAGTTTGAATTATTCGTTCACTTTGACCGTCAGTTTACGGATGGTAGGCCGTACTCATATCGAGGCGAGTATCGATGGCCTTGTTCAAAGATTTCCAAAAATGAGAGGTAAAACGACCATCTCTGTCGGATATGATAGAAATCGGGGCTCCATGTCGAGAGAATATTTCCTTCATGTACATCCTTGTTAAATGTTCTACGGAATCTTTCTTCTTCATGGCGAGGAAATGAGCAGATTTCGTCAAACGATCGACAATTACCCAAATGGAATCGTTACCCTTGCGGCTCTTGGGTAACTTGGTGATAAAGTCCATGGAAATGCATTCCCATTTCCACTCGGGGATGATGGGTTGGACGAGTAATCCGGAAGGTTTCTGATGCTCGGCCTTAACTTTGGCGCAAGTTAAGCATTTACCAACGTACTTAGCGATTTCAGCTTTCATGTTCGGCCACCAATATAACATACGCAGATCGTGGTACATCTTATCGGCTCCGGGGTGAATGGAATACCGGGTTTTATGAGCTTCATCCAGGACTAGGCTCCTAAGATCTCCATAGACGGGTATCCACAGACGATTAACGAAATACCGTAATCCATCAGGCTTGGTTTCAAGGTGTTGATTCATGCCACGGAGACTTTCATCTCGGATTTTTTCGTCTTTCACAGCTTTAGCTTGTGCTGCCAAAACCTGAGTGGCGAGTCCGGTCTGAATGGTCATGGCAAGAGATTTGACACGAAGGGGTTTGACACGTTCCTTCCTGCTCAAGGCATCGGCAACGACGTTAGCCTTGTCAGGATGATACAAGATTTTACAGTCATAGTCGCTGAGCAGTTCAATCCATCGGCGTTGTCTCATGTTCAACTCCTTCTGGTCTAGGATGTGTTGAAGACTCTTGTGGTCAGTATAAATTTTACATTCAGTACCGTAGAGATAGTGTCTCCAAACCTTAAGGACAAAAACGACGGTTCCAAGTTCCAAATCGTGAGTAGTATAGTTCTTTTCGTGAACTTTTAGCTGTCGCGAAGCGTAAGCAATGACTTTGTCTCGTTGCATCAAGACACAGCCTAAACCTTGGTGTGAGGCATCGCAGTAAACACAGAAATCTTCACATCCTTCTTGTAAGGATAGTATGGGGGCGTTACACAGCTTTTGCTTCAGTGTCTGAAAAGCTTGTTCGGCTTTGTGATCCCAAACGAATTTCTTGTCCTTTTGCGTCAAGGCGGTCAATGGCTGGGCTATTCTGGAGAAGTTTTCGATAAATCTTCGGTAATAACCGGCGAGTCCAAGAAATTATCGTATCTCGGAAGGGTTGGTAAGCGGACTCCAATCCTTGATAGCTTCAATTTTTGTGGGATCCACGTGGATTCCAGCTGCGTTGATTACGTGGCCTAGGAAATGCACTTCTCGTAACCAGAATTCGCATTTTGAAAATTTGGCGTACAACTTCTCGTTCTTCAACAGTTCCAGAATAAGTTTCAGGTGCTTCTCGTGTTCGTCCTTGCTACGCGAATAGATCAAGATGTCGTCAATGAAAACGATAACGCATTTATCGAGGTACGGCTTGCAGACACGATTCATCAAGTCCATGAAGACGGCAGGCGCGTTGGTTAGTCCAAAGGGCATAACGAGAAATTCGTAGTGTCCATAGCGCGTACGAAAAGCAGTTTTCGCAATGTCTTCTTCACGAACTCTTAGTTGATGATATCCAGAACGAAGGTCGATTTTCGAATAGTAACTGGAACCTTGCAATTGGTCGAACAGGTCGTCGATTCGAGGGAGTGGATATCGGTTCTTTACGGTAAGCTTGTTCAACTCGCGGTAGTCGATACACATCCGGAAAGATCCATCCTTCTTCTTGATGAAGAGAACAGGAGCGCCCCAAGGAGAGAAACTGGGTCTGATAAAGCCTTTGTCAAGTAGTTCTTGTAGCTGATTAGACAATTCTTTCATTTCAGACGAGGCTAAACGATAAGGGGCTTTTGCAACGGGTGCAGCTCCGGGTACCAGATCAATGCGGAATTCCACTTGCCTGGCGGGTGGCAAGCCTGGAAGATCATCGGGAAAGACTTCAGGGTAGTCTCGTACGATGGGAACGTCCTTTAGTTTCTTTTCCTTGGATTGACTAGCTGTGATGTGAGCTAAGAGGGCAGGGTAGCCTTTGCGCATAAACTTTTGGGCTTTCATGCACGAGATGATGTCTAGCTTGGTTCCTCTACGATCTCCTTGGATTGTCAGAAATTTGTCGTCGGGAAGGGGTATCTTGACTCTTTTCTCATGACAAATGATTTCGGCACGGTTTTTAGTCAACCAATCCATTCCAACGACTACGTCGAAACTTCCCAATTGTACCGGCAATAGATCGATTGAGAAGGGATGACCGGATAAGTTCAAAGAGCAGTTTGAAAAAGATTCTTCCGTTTCGATTTGTTTACCATCGGCTAGTTCAACTATGTACTTAGTATCTAATCTAGTTGGCGTGACGTTAAGATAGTTTCTAAACTCACTAGACACAAAGCTTTTGTCGGCACCAGTGTCAAATAGAACGGAAGCAAAATGATTATTGAGTAAGAACGTACCCGTTATGGTGTGGGGATCCAGACGGGCTTCAGCAGCATTGAGCACGAAGGCTCTTCCTCTGGCGGGTTCTCGTTTGAGCTTTGGGCATTCATTTCTGAAGTGGCCAGTGCTGCCACACTCGAAGCAGGTTCCAACGGGGTGCGTCTTGTTCGAACGATTTGGGCAATCACGGTGAATGTGACCTTTTGCCTTGCAGCCTTTGCAATACATATTGCTGCAATCTAGAGTATGGTGCAGGTTACACTTTCCACACAGGGGCTGGTTTCCTGTGTATCCATGTTTTCTTGCATCAGGTGCAGGAGTTGTTACAGCATAAGGCTTTACGGCTTCAGAGGTTTTCTCAGGAAGGTCAAAAGATTTCTTCCTCTTTCCATCATGGCCGCGTTTGCGCTTGCGGTCAGATTTCAGCTGGTTAGAGGGAACAGATGATACAGGTACGGCCTTGGATTCAGCAACCTTGCGAGAGAAAGACAAGCCTTGGCGGTTTGCCTGGTAGGTCAGATTGTGAGCCAAGCGGATAGCAGATTGGAGGGTTGTGCGGTTAGAAGCCATAACACTACCCTGAATGGCGGGAGCAAGACCCCAAATGTATCTCTCGATTTTCTTGTGTAGAGGGGTCACCATGGTAGGGCAGATGTGTGCCAATTCGTGGAATCGACGGGTATAAGCAGCTATGTCGGATCCATTCATGGCCAAGTTCCAGAATTCGACTTCCAATCGTTGCAATTCCTCACGAGGACAGTACTCATCTCGCATGAGTAGTTTCTGTTCGTCCCAAGCCATGGCGTAGGCTTGGTCCTGTCCGAGGGCTTCAGCATGAGAGTTCCACCAAGTTAGAACTCCTTCTTTGAAAACGCTAGTGGCGTACTTGACCTTGTAACCATCGGGACAGTTGCACATACGGAACACAGATTCCATCTTTTCAAACCAGCGAATGAGTCCAACTGCTCCTTCAGTACCCTTGAAGTGTAAGGGCTTGCAATTCATGAAATCCTTGTAAGAGCATTCCCGGACACCTGTAAGTTACTCAAAACCTTGATTACAATTCGTACAAATGTAGTCATAAATCTTCCGGTCGTAGAAGAAAAGTCTTTTGTCTTACCACAAGGGGATCCTGATCTCCTTCCGTTTGAGGCAGAAGCTCGATCTGCTTCGGCGGTCGCGAGCGCATCAGCTATACGCTGGTTAATCAGGGCTTCAATGGTTGCAGCGTCCAGGGTTGGGGTTTCGAGAGGGTCACTATCACGATTCGCGCATCTTGACATTCTACTTTAAATTGTATAAGATAAAATAAAGTAAGACATCATACATAGTATAAGTGAATGCAACCAAACATGACATGCCAAAATCCATAACAATCACCACAATATAACATAACATAACAACACATTACATTACAAAGTACACCAGAGTTGATAAATAAAGGTACAGGTTACAACATAATCAATCCTTGTCCACAATTGTTCAGACCAACATAAACATTTGTCCGGTGATAAGAACAGATTCACCAATAATACAAGTCTCGAATACATCATAATAATACCATAAAGAGTAACTGTCACTCCATGAGATCAGGTGCCCGATCGATCAGATCGAGTATGTCACGTATCTGGATAATCACTGTCAGCAGCAAACGGATGATGCCGGCGAAATCCTCCGCCGAGGGGGTAGAAGCTGCGAGAGCTCGGATGGCCTGGTTGGCCTCAACGGCGACTCCATAGGCGCCAGATAGGTGAACATGCAGGGTGTCGAGGGCCTGGTCCTGAGAGGTCACGCGGGCCTCTAGGACAGCAAGACGGGTGGCAAGGTCTGTGATAGTGGCAGGTGGAGCAAGGCTACGGATGGTGGCATGAAGCTGGTGGATCTCATCGTCACGACGGGCGATGCAAGCAAAGAGGGATGATACAAGGGAATCGACAGGGATACCAGAAAGAACAGGGCTAGGTATATCGGAAGGTGCTGGGGCATGTGGTGGCAGTGGCACGTCCTGGGTCTCAGCAGTGGCGGATGGCTCTTCGATCTCAAAGGTGCTGTCAGCAAATCTCACCCGTTTCTTGGGTGGCATCATCTCTCGTTCAGCAGGTAGCTCATCGGGCTCTGGGGAGAGGGAACGTTTGCGAGACGGCTCAGACTCAGTAACTGGACCGGAAATGGTGAGAGTATCTCCGTCCTCATCTGCATCGGTGATGTCCACTGTGAATGGCGCGTACTCCTCCGGTTCCTCGTCAGTCGTCGCATCCTCCTCCGGCTCGGAGTCGGCATCGTAGGGGCCATCGAGAACACTGGTCGGTGAGCGAGGGGGTGATGGAGCCTCAGTAGTGACTGGTGATGCTGGCTGCTCCAAGTCGGAATGTGCTTCAGCCTCGGAATCGGAAGTTAAGTCAATCGGTCCGTGAAAAGCCATGCTGCGACAAAGTTTCCAAATAATGATGATAATATATATATGTTACGTATGGCATGTGAATCAGTCAGATAGGCAAATAATGATGCATGCAAGTATGACTAACAGAGCTTAGGCTATAGTCTAGACCCTATGTATGCAATCTAGTTCTATAATCTTGGCTTTGATACCACTCTGTCACACCCTGTAAGATTTGTGTCAGGATGTGAAAAAGGTTATCACAGTCAAGGTTACGAACGTACTCTGGATAGTGCAACAACTAGAGCCGTTTTGGAAATTGTTACATTTGATGGAGTAAATAGGAGTTTTTCGAATATCATTACGCAGCGGATTAATTGTAATGAGAAAAGTAAATAGTTTTAAGTTTACAACACATAAGTTTCAAAAGATTTTTAGGACATGACACCGTTAGATGTTATGTCAGGAAAATCTCCAAAAGCTAAACCATACTCCAGAAACAAATGAAAAGTCCTAAGATGCAAAGGCAGGAAACAAGCAAGCAGGTCCGATGCATGCACAGTAGATAAGTTTAAGTACCTGAGAATTCATACGAGAAAACGGTCAACAAATAATTGTTGGTGAGTTTCACAGGTTTAAAGTGCTAGCAGTTAAAGGTTAAATGAAAATAGTAATCGGAAATAGTTCATGTTAATAAATGACACTATTTGATAAGACTAGTTGATAATGTTACCATGTACCCTGAATACCGAAACTGACTGTTTACCCACTCTTGGTACCTATAGTCCGGTTGGTACCACATAGATATGACATAACAATTTGTACTCTTTGACAAAAGACGGAGTCACGATTGGAGCTACCAATCAGAGCAGGGGCGTTAACCCAATAGATCTATTCAAGCGTTACCGTTCGCAAATGATAATTAATCGGATTCAGTTAATAGTGGGATTTGAGTTATAGCATGAATGAACATGAGATAACAAGTATGGACAATGGAAAGGCACATGAAACAGTTATGATAACAAGGTCTAATTGTCTAACATGGAAAATATGTATGTATGAATTCTCCCCCAAAAATAAAATAGTTAAAGGAAAAAGGGGCCGTGAAAACTCACATGATTCAGAAACGGTAGTCGGAAATGTGATCAACAGGAAATGCAAGCCTAGATAATTATAAGACATGCAATATAATAAGTAATTGGGTTGAAATTAATGTCACTCCAATTAGGTAGGTCAAGTCTTGACGTCATGGCAGCCTTAGGGTTAAGTGATTTGAAAAGTCAAGGGAATATATCCGGTTAGTTATTTATTTGGAAATAATGTAAAATATATATTTTTAATTAAATAAAATATATAAAAAATCCCAAATAATATTTAAAGATGGTAAATATTTATAGAAATAAATATTAAGTCAAAATGAGGGTTTTTATATGAAAATTGGTTATTTTGACTAGTTACCCAAAAACCGGGCGATTTCGCGGTAACCGCCGATTACACGATATTTATCCGTTTAAGTTAGAAATCAATCAAGCTCAATAAAATATGATTATTTTTTGTCCAAAATGGGTAAGTAATTATTTAAAGTGTCGGTTTGCATTAATTTGCCGGTTTTGTGTATTTAGTGTCGATTTTGCCGTTTTGGTCCCGTTTGCCCGTTAAATGACACTGTTAGGTTCCTAAATTCACCATACGCATTTGTAAACATGTTTTCATCATTAAAATAACTCTATGAGTTCATTTGGACCAGATTTGGGTTTCTTTACAAAAATGGTGTTTCCGGGCCCGTCGGGTGTCGGTTTTAGTCCCGGTTTGTGCCCAAATTCAAGTAATATATAAAGGGATCTTTTGGCCATGTCTTAGGTTCACTTTAACCATCACAACCTACTGTTTAAAAGTCTAAAGTTTCTGGTCTAAACGGATCTTTAGTGAAAAGCAATATCTAGGGTTTTTAAAGTGTACTTTTGCATGTAAAAGTTTGCTATGGTGAGTTTAAGCACTAGTAATCTTTCTAAAGTCCAAGATATCATATTTTGACTATATTAAAAGTGTAAAAACGTGTCATAGGCATCAAGGGGTCCAAAGTTACAAGATCTACACATAATACATGATAAATACTTGTGTTTGTTGGATGGTTTGGGGCTGCAACATTTGAGAGGGAAAAGAGTTCAAAAAGGGTGGGAAAGTTTTACACAATGGGTAAAGGATTTGTCATGTTTAGAGACAACATTCTCCTATTGTTGTTAAAGTGTGCATAGGGTGCAAGACTTTGTTGGGTTTGTCATCATGGGAGGTCAACTCTTAGTACAATCAAGTAACTAGGTAGTTTAAATGGGAGGTGGTGGTGGTTTTTCGGTTGGGAACCGATTAGAAGGAGGGAGAGAGATCGCGGGTTCGATCCGGGTGGCGGACGGGTCGCGAGGAGGAAGAAAAAGGGTGACGGGGATCGAATGCTACGCGGAACGGATAAAATGATTAAACGAATCGAGTGTAACGAAACATTTTATAAAAATAGTTATCCACGACGTTTAGAAATAATAAAATGATAACTTAGGTGGACTCAAAATATTACATAGGTTTATATTTTGAAAACTACATTGCATGTTTATATATATTGCATCTATGTAAAAGATATTTGTCATGAACGTTAATAAAGCTTTATGAATCGTTTTGGACGTAAAATATATTGATGTTTACGTAAGGAATGGATCACATGTCTCGTTTCGTTGTCGTCGTCTAAACACGTTGTTATTTGTCATGAAATTGTTTATATAAGTTATATGAGTAAATTACTGTTTACGTCCCTGTGGTTTGTACCAAATAACTATTTACGTCCCATTTTTTCAATTTCAACAAATTGATCCCTGTCATTTGAAATTATAATCAATTGGGTCCTTTTTGCTAACACCGTCCAAAATGCCCGTTAATTTTACATCACGTGCTCGGCACGTGAGGGCATTTTTGTCTTTTTACACCTCGTCTCCTCCACCCCTATTTAATCACCGTTTAACGGCCATATTTTCCCAACCTCCTTTCATACGAGATATCGCCACCGACTTGTCACCGGAAAATCATCTCATCTCCGATCCGATGGCTAATCAAACTTATGAACCAACCCACATGTGCTTCTGTGTGGCTCCAGCTGTGATTCGAACTTCGTGGACTTCCAACAACCCAGGCTGTCGATTTTACACCTGTGGTACAGAGGTGAGTGTCGGATTTCAAAATTGTTGCCCGTTTTTCAATTAATTATAAAATTGAATGGATTCTTGGCTATTATTTGCAGGGATCAAGATGTGGCTACTTTGATTGGGTTGATCCCCCAATCAACAGGAAAAAAAGGGGACATCTTGCCATTCCTGTTACTGTGAGGAACAAGATGAAGGAAGAAGATGATGAAAGAGACATGGAAAAGGAAATTTGGAAGCTCGAGTGTGTTCTTGTCATTAGTTGTAGGGATATGATCATGTAATAGTAAGCGTATGTCTGGAAATTATTTAAGCCTACGGGGTCACACGTCTCGACACCAAATGTATTAATATTAATTAATAGTTAATTAATATTTATCACGAATTATTGAGGAGAAATTAATTAAAACTAATAGTTAATTGTTAACGGACCATTAGTTGTTAATTAATTAAAGGGAATTGGGCTAGATGATTTAAATGACAAGTTGGTTGGAGCCCATATGGCTTGTACGAATTTAAACAAATTCGTGAAGCCCATGGGGGGTTTAGGAAACCCTAGTCTTGTTCACCAAGTCATCTAATCCCTATAAATAGAACCCCTATGTTAAGGGTTTTATTGATTCCTTTAATCCAAGAGATTAGAGAACCTAAACCCTAATTCTCTCCTCCTCCTCTCCCTCTTCTAAATTCGGCCAAGGTTCCCTAAACCTTATTGAGTTCGAATTTTGTGGTGTGACCAAGAAGAAGAAGAAGCTCGTGAGTCTTCTAGCACATAGCATTGGTGTGTCGTGTGTGCGATCGTAGAGGGATTTACATCAAATCCTCCAAGAAGATCAAGTCTTGCCGAGCTAATAAGGTACATGATTCTATCCGGTTAGTTAGGATAATTCATAGGATTAATCCGCTGCGTACTCGTGCTAAAATTGATAAATCGTTATATAACCCAACAGTGGTATCACGAGCCACCTATGAAACTATGTAATTACCGGGTATAAAACTTGGAAGGGGGGTAATCCTAAACCCTAATTTCGAATTAGGTTAAAGTTTTCCTACATGATTCTAGCTTTTGATTGATTAGGTAGTGTTTTACAATTGTTAAAATCGTTTCACGAATTGGTAAAAACACAAAATTAAAATAGGGTAAATTTCGAATTTTTTTTTAAAAAAAAGAACCCTGATTTTTCAAAATTTTCAAAACCCTAATTTCGAAATTCTTGAAACCCTAATTTTAAAACCCTAATTTGGCCCAAATCGAAAACCCTAGTTTCGGCCCAAATTAAAAAAACCCTAATTGAATCAAAATCACAAGACGAATCGGGAAACCCTAATTTGGATCTAAAATAGATTCTAGAAAGATCCAAACTATTATGCCAAGTTTTTTATGTGTGTTATTGGATAACTAGAAACCAACACATTGTACCTTTTAATTTTAATGAGTTAAAAAGAAGTAAAAGCCATGAAGTTTCATGCAAAAAGTCATGGCTATTACTTAAAATTGAGAGAATTAAAATTAAAATTATGTAAGATAATTAGAAACCCTAAGATTATGTAATATTATATGATAATTGAGGCATGATAAAAGGTTTTAAACTGCAAATTTTTTTATGAAAATTGAAATTTGCTTAACAAATATCGAAATATGATTTTGTTTATAAAATTTGTGTCCTAAAATTCAAAAGAAACACCGGCTCACCCATTCGAACATACTCTAAGAGAGGTATAAGTCGGGTCGCTCTGCTTCCCTAAAGGGGTAGGTTTTTAATTGCAATGTGCAAACCTCACCCCTACGCTTCTTTGTGTGTTGCGAATGGAGCTACCGAGCTCTTTTGATTTGAAAGACAAACTAAGCATTTTATAAACATATTATGTGGTGAAGATGTGCATGAATCTTCACACATAACCTTTTGATCACATCAAATTGTTTTGACCCAATAAAATTTAAGTCTTTGCTACCCAACTCGTAAAGGACACTTGTGGGTGTTAGTCTACTCATTGGTACACAATGGTAGATTAGCATTTGCAAGACAAATTCCCACTCATTGGTACACAGTGGTGGACAATTTGTGCGTTCTTGGTTGGATGACTTAAAGCGAGCTAGGCGGTGAGACCCTTAGCCCGTGGCAAAAGATGGGATGAAACATGACTACAAATCACTTGGTGCAAGTTGTAGGTCCCATAAAATCTAGGAATTGTATTTGGAATACAATTAGTGATCGTCACTTACCTTTTGAATGCATCATTTCTAGCAGATCAACTGATGAAATGATGGCATGTCAATTGGATCATGGCCTTAATAAGCTTAATTGTTTAAAGATAATTTAAACATTGGGTAATTAAATTATTAAGGGCTTAATTATCGAAAATACTGATTTTTTAACTTAATCTGTTTTGTAGATGGCGACAAACCCCACTCAAAAGAATGTTGGTCATGCTTTTCGTCAAATGTTTGAAAGAGAAAAGCTGAATGGATCTAACTTCAATGACTGGTACCGTCAACTAAGGATTGTCCTTCGAGTTGAACGGAGAACTGATGTCCTTGAAAATCGTTGGCCGATCGAGCCAGCTGCTGATGCTTCTGCTGAAGAGAAAGCGTTCTACAATGCAGAGTATAGCAGATACGACGAGGTTGCTTGCATGATGATCTCGAGTATGACTCCTGATCTTCAGAAGCAATACGAGTTTCATACACCTTGTGATATGATCAAAGAGCTAAAGAAGATGTATGAAAAACAAGCTGGTGTCGAATTGTTCGACCTAGTTGTGGAACTCCATGACTTGAAGCTTGAAACTGGTAAATCGGTCAGTAGTCATGTGCTCAAGATGAAGAGCTACTTTGACAAACTGGAATCGCTCAATTATGGGTATAATCAGGTTGTTGCTGTTGGCATGATCCTCAAATCTCTTACGAAGGATTTTGAGGGTTTTTTGCGCAACTACAACATGCATAGTATGACTAAGACTATACCTGAGCTTCATGCTATGCTTGTCGAGTATGAAAAAACGATTCCTAAAAAGGCCACTGAAACACCCCAAGTTCTTATGATCAAAGGGGGTAAGATCTAAAAGGCTAAACGACCGCAAAAGGGGAAGGGCAAGATTGATGGCAAGGGTAAAGGCAAGGCTGTTGCCCATATCCCTAAAGCCAAGCAAACCCCTCCAGCCCTTAAAGAGCATCCGGCTAAGGACCAGATCTGTCACCATTGTGGTGAAGTTGGACACTGGAAGAGGAACTGTCCTACCTATCTAGCTGAGTTGATGAAGAAGAGAAAGAAAACTAGCGGAGCTAGTACATCAGGTATCTTCACAATTGAATTATTTTCCTTTTCTAAGAGTGATTCATGGGTGTATGACACCGGCTGTGGAACTCATATCTGTAATACGTTGCAGGGTCTTAGAAACAGGAGGAAACTGAAGCCTGGAGCTTTGCAGCTGTTCGTTGGAAATGGTTTGCCAGCAGCTGTGGAAGCTATAGGAGAATTTCATTTAGTTCTTCCTTCTGGGTTAATTATTGTTTTAGACAATTGTCATTATGCACCTTCTATTACTAGAGGTGTCATTTCAGTTTCATTGTTGAAAAACCAAGGATATATTAATGTTTTTAATAATATCGGTATTTCAGTTTCTAAAAATAATGTTCATTATTTTGATGCTATTCCTTGTGATGGCATTTATGAAATTGATATGCGTGGTTGTGTTTCAAATAATTCAATGTTCACTGTTAGCAAACGAGCCAAAACTAGTTTGGACTCTACCTATCTTTGGCACTGTCGTCTTGCCCATGTTGGCAAAAACCGCATTGAAAGACTTCAACGTGAAGGGATCTTAAAATCAAATGATGAATCATTTGATAAATGCGTTTCCTGTATCTCAGGAAAGATGACTAGAAAACCCTTTCCGAACAAGCCGCAAAGGGCAAAAGAGCTACTTGGACTCATCCATACTGATGTATGTGGCCCATTTAGACATGTGTCAAGAAAAGGTGCTAGCTACTTCGTAACTTTCACGGATGATTTCAGCCGTTATGGTTATGTTTACTTGCTTAAACATAAACATGAGGTTTTTGAAACATTCAAAGAGTTTAAAAACGAAGTTGAAAATCAACTCGGTAAGACCATCAAGATCCTTCGATCGGATCGTGGTGGAGAATACTCAAGCCAAGAGTTTAGGGATTATCTTAAAGCGTGTGGAATTGTCCAACAGCTTACTCCTCCCTATACACCTCAACATAATGGCGTGTCTGAGAGGAGGAATCGGACCTTGCTAGAAATGGTGAGGTCGATGATGAACCTTACAACTCTCCCAATATCATTTTGGGATTTTGCTCTAGAAACCGCTGTACGCGTTCTAAATATGGTTCCAACCAAGAAGGTTGAAAAGACACCATATCAATTATGGCATGGAGAAGTCCCTGTGTTGTCTTACTTAAGAGTCTGGGGATGTGAGGCACTTATGAAGCGTGATACACCTGACAAACTACAACCCAGAACTACTAAGTGCATCTTCGTGGGATACCCAAAGGAAACAATGGGTTACTACTTCTATAATCCTTCCGAAAACACTGTTCGTGTTGCTCGATATGCTGAATTCTTTGAAAAGAATTTTATAGCTCAAGAGAACAGTGGGAGAATTGTAGAACTACTAGAAGATGTGTCACCTTCTGAAACAACTAGCAATCATCAACTTGGGGGGGGAAATGTTCAAAGTGATGAACCTCAAGTCGATGATGTTGCGATTCCACTTCGTAGATCCGAAAGGGTCGTACGTGAACCGGATAGATGGATTGGTCTAGTCGAATCCGAGGATAAAGTATCAGGAGATCTCAATGAGCCTCCGAACTTCAAAGCTGCATTATCAGATCCGGAATCTGACAAATGGCTTGAAGCAGCGAACGTGGAAATGCAATCCATGCAAGATAACCACGTTTGGACCCTGGTTGATCTTCCTCCTAACGCAAGAACCGTTGGGAGTAAATGGCTCTTCAAGAAGAAGACCGACATGGATGGAAATGTACACACCTATAAAGCTCGTCTCGTGGCGAAAGGTTATACTCAACGTTTTGGCGTTGACTATGATGAGACCTTTTCACCAGTAGCAGACATTAGAGCTATTAGGATTCTCTTAGCCATAGCAGCGTACTATGACTTTGAGATATGGCAAATGGATGTTAAGACTGCCTTCTTAAATGGTTACTTGGATGAAGAAGTCTATATGGATCAACCTGAAGGGTTCATTGATCCAAAACATCCCAACCAAGTATGCAAACTTCAAAGGTCCATTTATGGACTAAAGCAAGCATCGAGGAGTTGGAATAAACGGTTTGATGAAGAAATCAAAAAGTTTGGTTTCGTTCAGAATCCCGATGAGCCATGTGTATATCGCAAAGCTAGTGGGAGTAATGTTACTTTCCTTGTCTTGTATGTAGATGACATATTGATTATAGGAAAACACATTCCAATGTTGCAAGATGTAAAATCCCATCTTGGAAAGTGTTTTGCCATGAAAGACTTGGGAGAAGCAGCATTCGTTCTAGGAATCAAGATCTATAGAGATAGAACTAAGCGGTTGATTGGACTAAGTCAAAGTGCTTATATTGATAAGATCTTGAAGCGATTCAAGATGGAGAATTCCAAGCGTGGTAATGTACCTATGCAGGAAGGACTTGGTCTGTCGGTCAAACAAGGTGCTTCTACACCTGATGAGGTGAAGCGTATGCAGAGAGTCCCTTATGCTTCGGCTGTAGGCTCCATAATGTATGCGGTAAGATGCACTAGACCTGATATAGCGTTTGCGCAGAATATCGTTAGCCGTTTTCAACAGAATCCGGGTGAAAGTCACTGGACTGCTGTTAAGACCATTCTCAAGTACCTACGGGCTACTAGAGATTTGTTTTTGGTGTATGGGGGAAATCCAGATCAAGAGCTCAAAGTGACCGGATACTGTGATGCTGGATTTCAGACTGATAGAGATGACACGAAGTCTCAGTCTGGGTACGTCTTCGTTCTAAATGGAGGCGCTGTGGATTGGAAGAGCAAGAAGCAAACCACAGTTGCTATGTCTGCAACAGAGTCTGAGTACATTGCTGCGTCAGAGGCTGCAATGGAGGCTGTCTGGATAAGGAAGTTTATTAGTGGGCTTGACATTGTCCCTACAAGTAACTTGCCTATCGACATGTACTGCGATAACTCGGGTGCATTGATCATAGCCAAAGAACCAGGAGTTCAGAAGGGCGCCAGACACTATGCCAGGAGATATCACTATGTTCGTGAGCAAATCGAACTGGGTGAAATCAAATTACTCAAAGTTCACACAGATATTAACTTAGCTGATCCTTTCACGAAAGCTTTGTCGAGGCCGAAGCTTGAAAGGCATGCCGAGGGCATGGGACTTAAATTAGCTAGTTAAAATCATGTATGTCTGATGTTCGGTATTTGGATAAGGGATGTTAAACAATTTCTATTTGTATAATGAAATAAAGTACTTGATATGTTTGATTTCATTTAATGGTTAAGTTGTGTCCTATATTTGCATGTTTAATCCATGAATACTTACTAAGTATTCTAAATTGTCCATTGTCGATTAACTATGTTGGAGCATAGTTAAACTAAGACAAAATCTGAGTGATTGGTTAGGATGGTCCCACCAAACTCACATGGTATTCATTGGATGCATACTGGACTGACCCACTAACGAATTGTCACTTTATGGATCGGCGTCATTAAGTGAAATTCGTAAATGGTTGCTTTACTTATCCTTAGACTTGAGATACAAGCAGGTCATGCATGTATGGATTGCACCTACTTGATATAGGTCTAACTATCCTGAATAAGGTAGTACAAAAGAGCTATTTTCAGTAAGTGTAGTGAAGTATGTGACTTGACACGTGTAGTCAAGAGGATTTGTTCCTTCGGCTTTGTGCTGAAGCAGATACCACTGGGCCCCTCATTGGACTAATTAAGATGTTTGCATGGCCGTGCCCAAATGAAATCTAGAGATGTCTCGATTTGCAATTTGGTAATCTTAAGTTAGTTGAGAGAATGAGAAACAGAATCGTTAAAGTATGGAATGACTTCGATCCATATCCATATTTAACACGGTATCAGCAACAAATGGATAATAAATGACTAAACCATTTAAATACACTTTGAGAAACTGTACTTAAATATTTCTGGGAGCATTGGCGTGTTGCTAGACGCTAACCAATGTTATTACATTTACTATTGCAAGCTCAAGTGGGAGCTGTAGAGATATGATCATGTAATAGTAAGCGTATGTCTGGAAATTATTTAAGCCTACGGGGTCACACGTCTCGACACCAAATGTATTAATATTAATTAATAGTTAATTAATATTTATCACGAATTATTGAGGAGAAATTAATTAAAACTAATAGTTAATTGTTAACGGACCATTAGTTGTTAATTAATTGAAGGGAATTGGGCTAGATGATTTAAATAAAAGTTGGTTGGAGCCCATATGGCTTGTACGAATTTAAACAAATTCGTGAAGCCCATGGGGGGTTTAGGAAACCCTAGTCTTGTTCACCAAGTCTAATCCCTATAAATAGAACCCCTATGTTAAGGGTTTTATTGATTCCTTTAATCCAAGAGATTAGAGAACCTAAACCCTAATTCTCTCCTCCTCCTCTCCCTCTTCTAAATTCGGCCAAGGTTCCCTAAACCTTATTGAGTTCGAATTTTGTGGTGTGACCAAGAAGAAGAAGAAGCTCGTGAGTCTTGCTAGCACATAGCATTGGTGTGTCGTGTGTGCGATCGTAGAGGGATTTACATCAAATCCTCCAAGAAGATCAAGTCTTGCCGAGCTAATAAGGTACATGATTCTATCCGGTTAGTTAGGATAATTCATAGGATTAATCCGCTGCGTACTCGTGCTAAAATTGATAAATCGTTATATAACCCAACATTAGTTGGGTTTTTTTTGTTCTTGTATTGTTGATCAAATGGTAAAAATGTTAGGATTAGTGTGAATGTGAATGTGAATGTGAATGTCTGGAAATTTGGAAAATGAAAATTGTAAGACTTTTGGTTGTACTTTCGGGTAGTTTTTGGAATGAAATGAAATGTTGTTGGATCCAATTGATTGTTGTATACTGAAACACTTCCATATTGAGCAAAATTCAGATGGACCAGTTAAGGGTATGGAAATGGACCAAATTTTGAAACACTTGCCATCAAAATTCAGATGGACCAGTTAAGGGTATGGAAATGGGTCAATATGTAAACTGGACCAATACACCAAATATTAAATTAAAACACCACATATTATACCAAAATGCATATTAGCCTTTCATTAGTGTCATACATGAGCAAAATAGAAAGGGTAAAAAAGTCAGTTACATACTACTTAATCAAGTTAATTACATAACTTAAAACCAAACTAGACTCATCATCAACCTGTTTTTCTTCCAGCACCTCTTGAACCCCTTGCAACACCTCTTGAACCCCTTGCACCAGTCCTTGCACCACCCCTTGAACCTCCTGTTTCAGGCCTTCCATTACATGACTTTGCATTGTGACCCCTCTTTTTACACTTGGAGCAAGTCACTGTATTTCCAACTCTGACCATTTTACCCTTTTTTTCAATCTCAGTAATCTCTTGTGCACTCTTATTCCTCTTCTTTTTTGGCCTTCCTACTTGAGTATGATGTTTTGGTGGAAGTAGTTTAGTTGGGCAACTAGATGGTACCCACATATCCATCCCATGAAATGGATCAACTGTGTTTGAATAAACACTTCTCCATGTATCCATCCAATAAACCCTAGAGCACCATGTCTCTGGCCTTCCTGTTTTCTCATCATTCTCTGCCATCAGCCATAAGACACACAACACATGCCTGCAGGGTATGCCAGATACTTCCCACCTTCTGCATGTGCAAGTCTTGGCTTCCATATCCACTACATACTGCTCCTGCCCCCTACCTTGAACCTGATACTTTTTTGCCCCATTCCATATTGCTTTGCATCCATTAGCCTCTGATCTTGCCTTTTCAAATATCTTAGCAGCATTAGGGGTTAAAAAACCATCTGTCTTGGCAATCATCTTCTGCACATCTGCAATCCTTTTCATGAGATATTCTCTAATATACTCCAAGCATGTAATTACAGGCTTGTCTTTTCCACCACTTAGTTGTTTGTTAAAAACCTCACAAATGTTGTTAAGTAAAACATCAGTTATTTCCCTGCCTGCAAATGGGTTCAAATTTGTCATACTTATATGAAAACTTTAAGAAAATGCAAAATAAAGACTTGTACATACCACTGAAATGAGCTCTGCTCCAATGTTTAGGTGGTATATGTTCCAACCACTCAAAGAGTCCTTGATCTGCTGTTTATACCTCTTTCATGGCCCTGTCAAAGTAAGGAAGTGTTGTGGATGTTGCACATTTCCAGAACAGGTTCTTGAATAGTTGCCCCCTCCATTGAGCCTTCATGTTTTCATGAATGTGCCTTAAATAGAACCTATGTTGAAGCTGCTCCTGGAGTGACTTAACTGGTATACCAGGATTCACACTCACAGTTTCCATTACCTGCTTTGCCAACCATGAAACAGTGCATAAACTAACCTTTCGGGTGTGAATACATGTGTGGTTGTTGATGAATTTTCTTACAACCCATGTGCCTTCCATGTTTTTATTCCTAACTTGCAGCACAAATGGGCAAGTGGGGCAAGTGGGTCCCTCCTTCTTTTTTTTAATGGATGGGGTTGGTTGGTCCAATAAAGAATCATAACCACCCACTTTACTCTCTTTACTGATTTTGTCTTTATTCCCATCAGATTTCAAGACACCTTTGTCCTCATATCCTTTGGCCTCATCCTCATAATTAGGAATAAAACCATTGCATACAACCCTAAACCTAACTGCATCACACTTTTTAATATAAAGTTGTCTTCTACTTTGTGTAGCCAACTCAATTGTGAGTTCCCTCACTTCATCCCTATGTGCAAACAGTTGACCAACATAGAATGGCTCTACAACCTCATCCATGTTCTTCTTCTTTGCCCTTCTATGTTTCCTTAAAGCCCTCTCCAATGGGCAATCACTATCTCCTTCACTTCTGCTATCAAAGTCCTCATGATCAACTTCATCTTCTTCTTCAAAATTACTATCTCCATCATCCACATCACTGTCTACATGATCAATGTATTCATCATGATCATTCCTAGCATCCTCACTCCCTACTTGATCAAGCACATTATCATCATCTTCCTCGTCATCCTCAATTGTGTTGTTGCTATTTACATCATCCCCCTTGTCACCTTCTTTATACTTAACCTCTACCTCCATTAGTTTACTCTGATCATCAATGAACTTAGCCTCTACAATTTCATTATCTTCCATCTCAATCTCCTTAAAGACATCATCCTCTACAACAGATTGTTTGGGATCCTCATGCTCCTTCTCAAATAAAAATACCACTTCAGCAGTCCCTAGCTCAACAGTTTTAGCCACATCTAAAAGCCTATCTACCTCCTCCAAAGAAGATTCTAAACCTTCTTCCTCAATAGTTGGTTGAGAAGGACCAACATCTATAATCTCTTCCTCAATTATCTCTTCAATCCTAACACTAGACTTGCTTATAATTTCAACTTCTGTTTGATTATGCTCAACATACAAGTGAATTAGCTTAACACCTGGTATGTATTTTAGCATTTCTTGAACATCAGATTTGTCACCTAATGGCCTCAATCCAAAATTAAGGTCTGAACCAGGTATCATATAGTGATAATACCTAATATCATCTAACGAATAACCTATTTCTTCCAAAATAAAATCTAACTCATTCAAGCTAAACTCATCAACATCTACTAGGTCAATGAAACTTACATTACCTTCAAGATACTTTATGTTAGGGAATTTTGTGAAGAACCCACTGTGATGAACTTTCAAGGAGAAAGCAGTGGTTAGGGAACCTGCAAAAAATCAGAATTTTATTAGAATTTAAGGATCCATTGACCTAATTTTGAAGGAAAATAGTGATTCATCATTAAAATTGGGGATTTCTTGACCTAATTTTGATGAACGTACCATATAACTCATCTTCATCTTGAAATTTTCCAGGTTCACGAAGATACAAAATTCCCAGGGACATTAGGGAATTTTGGGGTGAAATCGGGTCGGGGAAAGAAATTTTTTGAAGATTCGTTGAAGGATTTTGGGGTGCTTAACTCCGGTAATCGGGGTCGGGGAGTCGGAGTAAATGAGGGGTGACATTGAAGGAGGGGAACCCCCGTTGACTGAGCGTCTATAGGGTTGGGGAGAGTAGTTGTGAAAAGACGATAAAGCCCTCACGTGGTTTGCACGTGATGGGTTTTTAACAGTAAAGATAGACGGTGTTAGCAAAAAGGACCCAATTGGTTATAATTTCAAATGACAGGGATCAGTTTGTTGAAATTGAAAAAAAGGGACGTAAATAGTTATTTGGTACAAACCACAGGGACGTAAACAGTAATTTACTCAAGTTATATATATATGAAATGTGTGTCATAAAATGACAAAGGTTGATAAAAGGTAAATTAAGGTTTAATGGTTTAAACGAATGCAAAATGAAAATGAAAATAATGATAAATCCACAAGATGATGGGATCATGTTTAACGTTTACCACATAGTTTGGTAAATTTGATAATTGAATTCAGTTAGTCGCTTTATTATTATTGAAGTTCCAGCGACCATTTCGTGCAAAGAAGTCATCATGTTCAATTATTGTTTACAACATGAATTAAGGCTACGTCAAGGCTATTTTTCCTATTGTAAATGAATGTAATTATGATAAAATTGGCACGTTGCAAGCAAACAGTTACGTAACATAATTAACACATAAGTATATATTATCGGTTTAAGTCCTTGGAAACTTACGGGTTGTTACATGAACTTGCCTACAAGTTCAAAATGATCATGGTTTATTTCAGACTTCTTGGGGGGCTTCATCTCAAACTGTATTTTTAATATCTCGCAATTTCATGCCCATGGGTAAGCAACTATCGTCGAGGTAAATGAATTATTTTTCCATTAACGATTATTAGATGCATTTTTCAAGCATAAGGATGAAACATCCTGTCTTTTTTTAAAAGTATACCAGTCGCCATACATGGTAATGTGATAAAAGGCCCTAAATAGAGGTACACTTGGGGGAATTTCGACTGCTCGACATGATATTTCAAAATGATTAAGAAGGGCAAAACCAGGGGTTGCATTGGGAAATGTGAACTTCGAAAAACTTTAGGACTTCAAGCTGGAAATCGGAAAAAGGAATTCGGTAGTTAGCTGATTTAACGGTTTTCAAATACAATTTGAATTTGTTGGGAAGAAAGAGGTAAATGGGTTCCCCATTTTCAGAAGAACATAAAGAATATGGAATGTGGAAGTTTTTGACAAAAGCATCTAAATCGCTTTGAGTAACAAATGAAAAAGATAAATGTGTATTCCGTTTAGATGATTCCTTTGACGAACCATCATCTAAAACATCCATGGTAAAACAGTGGAGAAGAAAACTAACATTGGATGGCGAAATTGTAGGGGTAATCAGAAGTTTCTCGTTTCCGAATTTTTTGGGGGGAAGAAGACGAGAGTAAATGAACAAAAAAAGGGAGAGTATACAAATGATGTTGTAATTTTAGATAAAAATATTTGAATATTAACCGTTGATGTGACAGAAAGAGGAAACTGCTTGTACGGTACAAGTCACACAGGACACGTGTTGGTAAATGCAGGTATATATGTCGGATGTGTAACTATTAGACTTCTAAGTCTACTAGCCTCATTTATTAAATTAATAGACTTGGGGGACTTAATGACGTAAAGGGGTTTTTGGATTAAATTAATAGATTTGGGGGACTTGATGACGTAAAGGGGTTTTTGGATGTGTTTACACATCCGACCAAGTATCATTCAAGTCCTTGAAAACCTATGATTGTTTCCATATGCTGTTACAACAGGTGACAGGAAAAGGAATAGGATCGAAGGAAACACATGCAAAGACGCAAGTGATGGCTGAAACACTATAAATACCAAACATCGACATAGAATATAGATCTTCTTTAGTCTCATTCTGTGACCACCTCATTTCGCCAGCGTTTATGTTTCTCTCTTAATTAATAAAATCATCTTGTTTTCCTGTTTACTAAATGTATACACTTCTCGAACTCGTAATCTATTGTGGCTGTGATCCTCTGTGGGATTTCTTGCTTTTTCAATAATTGTTTTAGATTTATGTAGGTGTGCGCAGACTATGCTTCTTTGTTACTAATCTAAGCCGTGGATGTTCCGACCTATTCACATGAGACTTTCACTTTAGAATTTATTGTTAGTCAAAGTTATGTTTATTTCATGATTTAATTGCAATTGTTATAGATTTCTGTTGCAAGAATCAAAATCTAGAATTACTTGAATTTGATGAGTTTATTTTTATACAAACTTACACTTTCCTTTTTCTCACATTTCAGTGAGAATTTGAGCCTAACATGCATGTATATAAACTAACACATGCTTCTTTTCTTGGTGAATATTTCCGAGAAACCAAATGATACAATAAATGTAGAAGTTGACAAGGTAATATGTCCTGAGACGAACAAAAATGGAAATGCGTAATTAAAGGATTAAGGCAACCATGAAGCAACCATCATGAGATGGCATTTAATCTATGCAATTCATAAGTTTGAAGCTTCTTGATTTTAGCTTACGGACATAGATTTTTGGTTTAATAGATTTCAACTACAGAAAAGTTCATACCGAGTTCGAAATGCTGGCCCTTCTTCATGCTTGCGCTACATGTTCATTAGTTCATTAGAACCTTCCATTAAATGGATTGAAGCTTCTGATGTTGAAGATGAAAGTGTCCAATCAATTTGATAGATTTTAGAATTTATAGGTTTCTGAGTTTTTATCGATTATAGGCTCTGATACCATGTAAGAAAATTGAATACTGAAATAGTGAATTGATATTATTGAATAAGTTCGATACAATAAATAGAGAACGACTCCAAACCCTAAATGCCTAATGGGCCCGTGGGCTCATAATAATAAACCCTGATATAATCTTTAATATTCTAATATACCTCATATATATAACAAAATTATACAGTCAGGAATCCACCTTTCTGCTGATAGTTTATTATATATAACAAATTAACATCAGAAACCTCATAATTTTTTATACAACAAATCATTTACAAAGGCACACGATCAAAGATGAATGAAAGGATGCAAAATCTTACCTTATATATGAGACCACAAAATGGAACAGTGCTATTACAGAACAATGCATAAATTTCACAGTTATTAAACTAATACAAATCCCTGTACTTCTCATAGGCCAAGCAGGTATAAGAGGTCAGGCACAAAGAAAATGGGTCAAATGGCTTGAAAAATAATCAAGATTACACAATGACATGAATTAATCGGTAAGGAACTGTCCAGCTGTACCTCTAACATACTTTAAGCTACTTTTCTTTTTCTTTCATTTGCAGACATCTAAAACTCAAAGGCCTGGGAGACATAAGGGTAAGGTTCATACATCTACCAACTCTGTGTGACTTTGTTATGAAAATTTATCTGAATTTATTTTTGGTGGTATGCATAAAACTGATGTTTCAATACGAATTATTATACTACATCTTAATATGTCTAGAATTGAGCATGTGTTATGGTTCTTGGTGGGCCTTTAATCTGTTTGGTTATTTGGTGGTTATAGGATACATTTTAATCAGTGAGTTTTAAAAGTGCAATGCCAGGTTAAAAAAAACCTATTCAAACTATATGGTTGCAATATCTTTAGTGGTTGTTAATGTTTTCCAGACAGAAAGGGAATAGACATACACATTGTGGGGTCCACCAATAACGATGCTTGAAGATCGATCAACAGGTAATGTTTGCCTAAATCCAACGAGTAAGCAATATTGTTTTCATTCTTGATTTACATAGAAAGAGGTATATGTGGTCTTTTCATGTATTAATTTGCAAGTCCCAAGCAGAAGGTATACATATAAATATCAGTGATGTTCTACCTTTGAGGCATGTGTTTTCAGGCTACTGTGTTCCTAATCTTTGATATGATTCGCTTGTGTATTACATAAAACAACATCGCTTGTGTATTACATAAAACAACATCACGACATCCAAATATGATTTTACGATTACCTTTTGTGAGTACACCATATACAAAATCTCTCCATCATTCAATGTTTACTGCCAAAGAACCAAAAGGATATAAAGTAGCCTCCCAACAAAGAAGTGGGTAGCTGAAATGCAAGCAGAACCAAATACAAATCTGATGGGCTCACTTGGTGACTCAAGGTTTTACTCAAGTGCTTGGGTGGGTTGGACTATTTTCTTCTTTCAGTCCCGTTGTTCAAGCTTCCACTAATTTGGGTTGTTCTCGCTATTGCTACCATACACCGTTTGGTCTTCACATTAACTCGAAGTTAAGAATGCATTCTTTAATGTGGAACAACCACTTGATTTCATCAATCCTAAAGCCCCAATTCACATATACTAAGTGCATATTCTAACAAAAATATGTAAACAATAAGATTAAACGCCCGATTCGCTTTACACAATAAGTTTCAATTTCCAAATCTATATCAAACTGCTAAACCCATTTTTCATAGAAGTGTATAAATTTTAAACCAGACGAACCAGTCTATTTGCTTCAGTTTAACCAAACACAAGTTAAATATTCTCTTGGGTACTTTTGATGCACCCTCCATTGTTGCTACTACAACATTCTTAACGAACTTTATACTAATTAAAATGAGTAACAAAGTCATTCTTGTTTAATGTTTTCGCAAATTGGATTTTAATAATCCAAACTACGTAACATCGATAATCCGTATCAGTAATTTGACTATTGACAATCTCAACTTTAATTTTTTTTCATTTTCCTGACCATGGTAATTTAGTAACAAAGGAATGCTTAAACATGATCGTCATTAGGTAATCTGTATATATCTAAACAAAATTATTTTAGGATATTAAAAACCGCATCTAAATCAAGTCAATGTTAGCAAAATGTATTTAGTTTTATCACTAAGACAATGAAGATTAGTTGTATATAGAGTTATAGGGTTTATCTTCAATTAGTAAAAATTATCCATTTATTATTGAGTTGAATAATTAAAAAGAAAATAATTAAATATAAACGAAAAAAGTTGCAACTTTTTAACCATTTATGTATCAAACAGTAAGATTTTTTTATTATTGTCAAATGAGAATTAAATCACAAGTTAAATTGGTTTGTTCAGACAATTTGAACAACCATTTTGAACTCAACATCCCCCACCCAATATATAGCTTAAGGGCAACAAGAGAAAGTTGCTAAATCAATATTCTAAACCAGCCCCTACAGAATATCTCAGTTGTTAAAACCAGCCCCCAAGGTTTCATAAGTCAGGAAGTATATAAACAACCCTCTTCATTGTTGGCTTTCATCTACAATAAACTTGGCAGGCTCACACTTTGCAGCATAGTCAAACTTTGAAGTGTTGTACTTTCTGTAAACCCCAGTTAATCTCCCCGTTGACGCCCTTTCGTGGTATCCGACAATCATCCTCGAGCATTCCCTAACAGAAATAAAGTCACCAACACCGCAAGAAAGTCATAATCGTGTTCATAAATGTGTTATAACAACATATTTAAAATTTGACGGGCCGAGAGTTCTCTTGCTGTCTGAGTTATATCTTGAATGTTTTATTGTGTTGTACACGCAAAGTATGGAAATTTGGGAGGCGGGAAAGATTAAAGGCTTACAAAAGCTGAGATTCAGAGTAGTTTGTATGCCATTCACAAGTCCTGGACCATTGTTTAAACCCATAAAGACTGCACTGAGCAGTGTAGACAGAAGCCGCAGCAAGGAAAGATGGCGCAAATTTGATCGTCTCATATTCCACAAGGCAAAGCTCGATCAAGAAAAACGACATTTGCTCTACTTTCGAGTTTGATTGGGCCGCCTTAAGGTATCTTTTCAAGAACACATATGGGGTTGGAACGGATATGTTGAACTCCAATGTGTTCAGCATTTGTTTTTCCTTAAAAACACAAAAGAACTATATGTTTAGGTACTAGATCAAATCTAGTAAAGAATCATTAATTTTTAAACAAGATCAAAATCAGAACAAAAACATTAACCTTTACTACCATTTTAAGAATCTAATTTCCACCAAATGCTTGCAATTTTAGTAAAAAAAATTGATTACCCTCTAAGAAATCTCAGCCTAAATGCAAATAAAACAAGACCAAAAAAAAAAGTAAAAAATTACCATTTCAAGGATTTCACTTCTTGAGTAGGCTTTGTCTGAGATGAATATCAAATCATCAACAACAGGGACTGAAACCTCCTCATATTTACATGCCAAAAGCATGGCAACCAAACCAACCAGTTGCAGCTTCTTTCTAGCCACATTTTGTTTTGCCAAGAACCTATCTATGAGGTTAACTGTCAAGAACAGCGTTTCATGTTGAAGATCAAACTTGTGTTGCACCTGATTTCATTTTGTAACCACCTTTTTATTAGAAAGTATTTAAGTATTTAAGTATTTAAGTATTTAAACAAAACCTTTCAAGGGTGTGATTGAAACCTCAAATTCTGAATCTTGAAAGAACAATAAGTTACCTCAACGAGCCAGTCAATTAGTATGGCTCTCATCTTCTCATTGATATCAGACTGTTGTGTTAGCATATAGTCCGGTGAAACCCTACCATAACTCTGCAATTCAATGAACATAATTTAATCTTTATCATATGGGTCCCTCTAGTTATTCCCAAAAAAAAAAACACAAAAATGTTGAATTTTAATTCAAATTGTTGTTACCTCCATCTTTCTGTAATGAGAATAGAGATCTTCAACATACTCGACGACAGCAAGCGCATTTTTGGTGTCACCGGTGTCGATATCGATAATTGGTTCTTCGAATATGTCTTCCATTTCAACCTCCCTAAGATCTTTTTCAGGTTCTGTTGTTTCGAGTGCCATGGGCACAGGTTGATCCTCCCCATCTTCAAAGATCTCAAAACATTCACTTGATTGTTTCGGCTTCAAAACATCCTGATTTCGATAAAAGGGTTTTAATTTTTGGTAAAATATACATTAAATTTAAACAAATTTTTTCATGGGTATGTAATAGCACCTCAGCTACACACTGCTTCTTGTTGGCAATTTCAGCAGCAAGTTTCCTTTATTAGAAAACAAATGAATCAGTAATCTTAATACCAAAAACTGTAAAAATTTCCTAAAAAAGGATCCAAACCTTGTGATTGGTCTATGAACTTGATTCACAAAACTGTTCTCATTGTTAGCATTGGCCCTAAAGATCAAATAATACTCTAAATATCAGCTAAATTATACCTATAGAACATAAAGTATAATTAAAAAGATAATCCTTTTTGAAAAAAAAAAGATTTAATACATACTGTGATAAAGCTCTCTTGTTTGCAACACAAGGGTAGATCTGATCTCCTCCTCTCTGATTAATCACACTCAACGTTCTTCTGTTATTGCCAATCTCAATTCCAAATTTCCTGACAGCAGCCATCTTATCGCCTTAAACTTCACAAACAAGAACACAAATTAAAGTCAAAACATAAGGTAAGAAAATTAAAGATTTAGGGGGATTTCAAATTCAAATATTAAAGCTGCAAGAAAATCTTGATCTGACTTTTAGGGTTTTCAAATTTCAAAATTGCTTATCTAACTTAAACCCAGAAATTTGAATTTAGAAGTTTTGGTTTTCAAGATTTAGTTAATCTTGATCCCAGTTCAGCTTGGTTTGCAGATTTACCTCGCAGATCTGTGGGTTTGTTGATATGGATTCGAAACCCAAATTACAGGATCTTGAACAATCAATCAAACAATTTGTCAAGAAACCCACAAATCAAAGAACCCTAGAATGCAGATTAAGCATTTAATTTTAGAACATCCTTGAAATCTTCACTCTTGGGGTGCATTAACTGGGAAGAAGATGAAGAACTAATGAAGAGAGAGTAGTGAGGAGGAAAGTGTGTCTGAAAAGGGGTAATTATATTTGAAATCAACGGCTAGAAAAACAATTCCGTTGGATTACAGATATGTTTATATCGTTATATCGTATGACTTTTTAAGGTCTTTGGGCAGCAGACCAGCAACGGTCTGGTGGTTTTGGGTTCATGAACATGTGATTGATTTCAAATCTTTTAAAAGAGTAAATTACGGTTTTCGTCCTTGTGGTTTGCACAAATTTCGGGTTTAGTCCTTATGTTTCATTTATTACGGATATGGTTCCAAACGTTTGCCAAACCGTTGCGGATTTCGTCCCTGACGTGGATGTCTGTTAAAATTTTCTGTTAAGTAAATGTTAAATGACCATTATACCCTTGTCTTTAATTAATATTTACATAAATACCTTTAAAACTTAAATTATATATTAGTTATCTTCATCATCTCAGATCCCCTTCATCTATCCCAACCCTAAAGCACCTCCGTTCAACTCATCGTCGGCCCCGACCACATTGAACAGAGATGAATAGCACGAAGGTGATGAACCATAAATGTGTGATAGAGTGTGATTCGCAAATTAACACGGAGATCCGCCACGGTGCTTGTCGGAAAAAGGGTCACCGGTGCGCCACCACGGTCGCCGCTGCGAGCACCAACGGAAAAGCAAAGACATGTATCTGGCTTTTGAAATCAAACAAATGGGAGATTAAATCCATTAAACTTATTTTGTTTTGAAACAAAATACCAACGGTGACTAAATGTGAGATTAAATCAAACAAGAATTCAGCTTTTCCGATATCATTTGCTCCTTCATCAATGATTCACAGTGAGACAGCCCATATAATTCGCTAATTTCCGATCTCGTCTCTACACCGTGCTAGAATTTGGATTTTTAAATTTTCACTAAAACATATCAACAATGGATCTAGATGGAACCGTTGTTCGATTTCGAACGAAACTGTGTGATCAATTTTATGATTCAATGAGTTTTCATCAAGTTATGCTCGATTGAACGGCTGGTACATTTGTTCATATTCAGTGTTTGTGTACCGGAGACGGTCGGAGATGTCGAGCATCCGAGGTTATGTTCGATGGCAAAGTGGGGCGATTGGGTTTGGGTTAATTTTTGTTTCATTAAAATTAAAACTAAAAGGTAGGGGTATATTAGGGATTTTAAAAAAGTTAACAGATTTTTTTAACGTCTGTTAGGCTCAAGGACCAAATCCGTAACGGTTTGACAAACGTTTGGGACCATATTCGTAATAAATGAAACCTAAGGACTAAACCCGAAATTCGTGCAAACCACAGGGACTAAATCCGTAATTTACTCCTTTTAAAACTGTAAAAATTGTATCTTTATTTTATATTGTTAATAATTTATCTTTTTAGCAAATATTTGATTTTTATGAGATCAACGTCATAATCTAATTTTTTTTGAGTTAGGGTCCGGCTATAGTCACCCGGGTGTTTTACTAAAAACACCCAAACCAAACGATCGTTTTATCTAAAACGACCTTGAAACGATCGTTTGAACTGAAACGATCGAGATAAATATTTAAGCCGTTAAATGACAATGATTAGGTGATGATTAAGGAATGTTTGTCGGGTCGTTTGTATAAAACGACCGTTTTCAAAGTTTCATTATTTTTGGGGTTGAGAAGTCTTAAGATGGTTGTTTTTATTATTTTTAAATAATTTTATTTTTAACTTATTTTTGGAATATAAGTTTTTAAATTTGTATTTTATGTTTTTTATTTATATATCTTAGTGTTCCAAAATTCCACATAAGTTTAAAAAAAACATATTTATTGATAACAGGAAGACAACCCAGATTCGTTACAAACATCATGACTCCAACACTACAGAATACTTGAAATCTCATAATAGCTAATAAGACCAGTCTGAAGCTGAGTCGGAGTCACTGTCTGATGCCCAGCAGTTTCCAGATTCGACATCCACCTCCTTGGACCTACTATGTTCTTCCGCCCAGTTGTCACACCTGGACTTTCGGGAACGGAGGCGTGTGACGTCATGAAATCATAGTCGTGGATACTTAGAACAATTAATAGTAAAACAATTGATAAATAAAACGTCATTTGGATTGCAACAGAAATAGTGGTGAAATGACATTGTCTTACAATTAATAATAAAGATGGAAATAGTTCTTAAAAGTTAAGATAGTTCCTAAAATGCTTGGAAATATTAGGTGGATAAATCGGGACTATGACTCCATCAGCAGCAGGCCCGTTTATGAGTGATGGCCCCGTTTGCACGTGCGGATACATCTAGTTACCTGAGAAAATCATGAGTTTTAAAGGGTCAACATAACGTTGGTGAGTTCACAGGTTTAAGACTCTACAAATAGTTTGTAAATGGTTTAAGATATACAAGATAATAATATGGTCACCGTGATGTAATGATTAGCAATGAACTTTGAATTTGAAACTAACAGATTTACCCACTCATAGCATCTTCCCTAAAGATACTGCAATGGAACAATAATAACTGGCGTGTACTACTCGACAAATGCACACGTCGGGATTGGAGCTACCAATCAAGTAGGGTTGTTAACCCAAATAGATCTATTCACTAGTTACCGTTTCGAACAGAACTAATCAAATTCAATTAATAGTGGGATTTGTGACAATTCGTTATGTAACGAAATGTACTCATTTGTAGGGTAAGTAAAGAACATTTAATCATATGGCAGAGTACAGTTCGACCAAGATATCAAGTATAAAACAGTTTAGTTCATGATTTTCTCCCCCAAAGTATTAAAACAGTTTAAAAGAAAGGGGCCGTGAGACTCACCTTAAGCAAGGTGAAATGATAATGCACGTGATATGGAAAGTCCGGACGAAAGCACGTAACGTCCTAATAAGTATAGATAAACAAGTCGCATGTATAAGGTCTTTGATCATTGAGTAACGTTTCCGTCACCCAATGACACCGGTCAAGTCTTGATAATAATGTCCCGTTTGTATATTTAGGAAAAGTCCATCCGGTTAATATTTCTTGTTCAAATAAATATATAAAGTCAAGTTTATATTTACGTCCAAATAAATATATGGGAATTTG
>JBCNJP010000017.1:38050910-38083910 GCA_039602395.1 Deinandra increscens subsp. villosa | reverse complement strand
TGAGTCCCAATAAGGTGTGTTTAGACGAAACGAGGGTCAAATGGGACCAATGAGTCCCAATAAGGTGTGTATGTAACCAATAAGTTGTGTTTAGGACCAATGATGGCCCAATAAGGTGTGTATGTAACCAATAAGTTGTGTTTAGGACAAATGAGTCCCAATAAGGTGTGTTTAGGGGAAAAGAGGGTCAGTTGGGACCAATGAGTCCCAGTAAGGTGTGTATGTAACCAATAAGTTGTGTTTAGGATCAATGATGGCCTAATAAGGTTTGTATGTAACCAATAAGTTGTGTCTAGGACCAATGAGTCCCAATAAGGTGTGTTTAGGGGAAACGAGGGTCAGTTGGAACCAATGACTCCCAGAAGGTGTGTATGTACCCAATAAGTTGTGTTTAGGACCAATGATGGCCCAATAAGGTGTGTATGTAACCAATAAATTGTGTTTAGGACAAATGAGTCCCAATAAGGTGTGTTTCGGGGAAAAGAGGTCAGTTGGGACCAATGAGTCCCAGTAAGGTGTGTATGTAACCAATAAGTTGTGTTTAGGACCAATGATGGCCCAATAAGGTTTGTATGTAACCAATAAGTTGTGTCTAGGACCAATGAGTCCCAATAAGGTGTGTTTAGGGGAAACGAGGGTCAGTTGGGACCAATGAGTACCAGTAAGGTGTGTATGTAACCAATAAGTTGTTTTTAGGACCAATGATGGCCCGATAAGGTGTGTATGTAACAAATAAGTTTTGTTTAGGACCAATGACTCCCAATAAGGTGTGTTTAGGGGAAAAGACGGTCAGTTGGGACCAGTGAGTCCCAGTAAGGTGTGTATGTAACGAATAATTTGTGTTTAGGACCAATGATGGCCCAATAAGGTGTGTATGTAACCAATAAGTTGTGTTTAGGACAAATGAGTCCTAATAAGGTGTGTTTAGGGGAAAAGAGGGTCAGTTGGGACCAATGAGTCCCAGTAAGGTGTGTATGTAACCAATAAGTTGTGTTTAGGACCAATGATGGCCCAATAAGGTTTGTATGTAAACAATAAGTTTTGTCTAGGACCAATGAGTCCCAAGAAGGTGTGTTTAAGGGAAACGAGGGTCAGTTGGGACCATTGAGTCCCAGTAAGGTGTGTATGTAACCAATAAGTTGTGTTTAGGACTAATGATGGCCCAATAAGGTTTGTATGTAAGAAATAAGTTGTGTCTAGGACCAATGAGTCCCAATAAGGTGTGTTTAGGGAAAACGAGGGTCAGTTGGAACCAATGAGTCCCAGTAAGGTGTCTATGTACCCAAAAAGTTATGTTTAGGACCAATGATGGCCTAATAAGGTGTGTATGTAACCAATAAGTTGTGTTTAGGACAAATGAGTCTTAATAAGGTGTGTTTAGGGGAAAAGAGGTCAGTTGGGACCAATGAGTCCTAGTAAGGTGTGTATGTAACCAATAAGCTGTGTTTAGGACCACTGATGTCCCAATAAGGTTTGTATGTAACCAATAAGTTGTGTCTAGGACCAATGAGTCCCAATATGGTGTGTTTAGGGGAAACGAGGGTCGGTTGGGACCAATGAGTCCCAGTATGGTGTGTATGTAACCAATAAGTTGTTCTTAGGACCAATGATGGCCCGATAAGTTGTGTATGTAACCAATAAGTTGTGTTTAGGACCAATGAGTCCCAATAAGGTGTGTCTGGGGAAACGAGGGTCAGTTGGGACCAATGAGTCCCAGTAAGGTGTGTATGTAACCAATAAGTTGTGTTTAGGACCAATGATGGCCCAATAAGGTTTGTATGTAACCAATAAGTTGTGTCTAGCACTAATGAGTCCCAATAAGGTGTGTTTAGGGGAAACAAGGGTCAATTGGGACCAATGAGTCCCAGTAAGGTGTGTATGTAACCAATAAGTTGTTTTAGGACCAATGATGGCCCAGTAAGGTGTGTATGTAACCAATAAATTGTGTTTAGGACAAATGAGTCCCAATAAGGTGTGTTTAGGGGAAACGAGGGTCAGTTGGGACCAATGAGTCCCAGTAAGGTGTGTATGTAACCAATAAGTCGTTTTTAGGACCAATGATGGCACGATAAGCTGTGTATGTAACAAATAAGTTGTGTTTAGGACCAATGAGTCACAATAAGGTGTGTTTAGGGGAAAAGAGGGTCAGTTGGGACCAGTGAGTCCCAGTAAGGTGTGTATGTAACGAATAAGTTGTGTTTAGGACCAATGATGGCCCAATAAGGTGTGTATGCAACCAATAAGTTGTGTTTAGGACAAATGAGTCCTAATAAGGTGTGTTTAGGGGAAAAGAGAGTCAGTTGGGACCAATGAGTCCCAGTAAGGTGTGTATGTAACCAATAAGTTGTGTTTAGGACCAATGATGGCCCAATAAGGTTTGTATGTAACCAATAAGTTGTGTCTAGGACCAATGAGTCTCAAGAAGGTGTGTTTAGGGGAAACGAGGGTTAGTTGGTACCAATGAGTCCCAGTAAGGTGTGTATGTAACCAATAAGTTGTGTTTAGGACCAATGATGGCTCAATAAGGTTGGTATGTAACAAATAAGTTGTGTCTAGGACCAATGAGTCCCAATAAGGTGTGTTTAGGGAAAACGAGGGTCAGTTGGAACCAATGAGTCCCAGTAAGGTGTCTATGTACCCAATAAGTTGTGTTTAGGACCAATGATGGCCCAATAAGGTGTGTATGTAACTAATAAGTTGTGTTTAGGACAAATGAGTCCCAATAAGGTGTGTTTACGGGAAAAGAGGTCAGTTGGTACCAATGAGTCCCAGTAAAGTGTGTATGTAACCAATAAGTTGTGTTTAGGACCACTATTGGCCCTATAAGGTTTGTATGTAACCAATAAGTTATGTCTAGGACCAATGAGTCCCAATATGGTGTGCTTAGGGGAAAAGAGGGTCAGTTGGGACCAATGAGTCCCAGTAAGGTGTGTATGTAACCAATAAGTTGTTTTTAGGACCAATGATGGCCCGATAAGGTGTGTATGTAACCAATAAGTTGTGTTTAGGACCAATGAGTCCCAATAAGGTGTGTTTAGGGGAAAAGAGGGTCAGTTGGGACCTGTGAGTCTCATTAAGGTATGTATGTAACGAATAAGTTGTGTTTAGGACCAATGATGGCTCAATAAGGTGTGTATGTAACCAATAAGTTGTGTTTAGGACAAATGAGTCCTAATAAGGTGTGTTTAGGGGAAAAGAGGTCAGTTGGGACCAATGAGTCCCAATAAGGTGTGTATGTAACCAATAAGCTGTGTTTAGGACCACTGATGGCCCAAGAAGGTTTGTATGTAACCAATAAGTTGTGTCTAGGACCAATGAGTCCCAATATGGTGTGTTTAGGGGAAACGAGGGTCAGTTGGGACCAATGAGTCCCAGTAAGGTATGTACGTAACCAATAAGTTGTTTTTAGGACCAATGATGGCTCGATAAGGTGTGTATGTAACCAATAAGTTGTGTTTAGGACCAATGAGTCCCAATAAGGTGTGTTTAAGGGAAAAGAGGGTCAGTTGGGACCAGTGAGTCCCATTAAGGTGTGTATGTAACGAATAAGTTGTGTTTAGGACCAATGATGGCCCAATAGGGTGTGTATGTAACCAATAAGTTGTGTTTAGGACAAATGAGTCCTGATAAGGTGTGTTTAGGGGAAAAGAGGGTCAGTTGGGACCAATGAGTCCCAGTAAGGTGTGTATGTAACCAATAAGTTGTGTTTAGGACCAATGATGGCCCAATAAGGTTTGTATGTAACCAATAAGTTGTGTCTAGGACCAATGAGTCCCAAGAAGGTGTGTTTAGGGGAAAAGAGGGTCAGTTGGGACCAATGAGTCCCAGTATGGTGTGTATGTAACCAATAAGTTGTTCTTAGGACCAATGATGGCCCGATAAGTTGTGTATGTAACCAATAAGTTGTGTTTAGGACCAATGAGTCCCAATAAGGTGTGTCAGGGGAAATGAGGGTCAGTTGGGACCAATAAGTCCCAGTAAGGTGTGTATGTAACCATTAAGTTGTGTTTAGGACCAATGTTGCCCCAATAAGGTTTATATGTAACCAATAAGTTATGTCTAGGAATAATGAATCCCAATAACGTGTGTTTAGGGGAAACGAGGGTCAGTTGGGACCAATGAGTTCCAGTAAGGTGTGTATGTAACCAATAAGTTGTGTTTAGGACCAATGAGTCCCAATAAGGTGTGTTTAGGGTAAAAGAGGGTCAGTTGGGACCAGTGAGTCTCATTAAGGTGTGTATGTAACGAATAAGTTGTGTTTAGGACCAATGATGGCTCAATAAGGTGTGTATGTAACCAATAAGTTGTGTTTAGGACAAATGAGTCCTAATAAGGTGTGTTTAGGGGAAAAGAGGTCAGTTGGGACCAATGAGTCCCAGTAAGGTGTGTTTGTAACTAATAAGCTGTGTTTAGGACCACTGATGGCCCAATAAGGTTTGTATGTAACCAATAAGTTGTGTCTAGGACCAATGAGTCCCAATATGGTGTGTTTAGGGGAAACGAGGGTCAGTTGGGACCAATGAGTCCCAGTAAGGTGTGTACGTAACCAATAAGTTGTTTTTAGGACCAATGATGGCTCGATAAGGTGTGTATGTAACCAATAAGTTGTGTTTAGGACCAATGAGTCCCAATAAGGTGTGTTTAGGGGAAAAGAGGGTCAGTTGGGACCAGTGAGTCCCATTAAGGTGTGTATGTAACGAATAAGTTGTGTTTAGGACCAATGATGGCCCAATAAAGTGTGTATGTAACCAGTAAGTTGTGTTTAGGACAAATGAGTCCTAATAAGGTGTGTTTAGGGGAAAAGAGGGTCAGTTGGGACCAATGAGTCCCAGTAAGGTGTGTATGTAACCAATAAGTTGTGTTTAGGACCAATGATGGCCCAATTAGGTTTGTATGTAACCAATAAGTTGTGTCTAGGACCAATGAGTCCCAAGAAGGTGTGTTTAGGGGAAACGAGGGTCAGTTGGGACCAATGAGTCCCAGTATGGTGTGTATGTAACCAATAAGTTGTTCTTAGGACCAATGATGGCCCGATAAGTTGTGTATGTAACCAATAAGTTGTGTTTAGGACCAATGAGTCCCAATAACGTGTGTCAGGGGAAACGAGGGTCAGTTGGGACCAATAAGTCCCAGTAAGGTGTGTATGTAACCATTAAGTTGTGTTTAGGACCAATGTTGCCCCAATAAGGTTTGTATGTAACCAATAAGTTATGTCTAGGACTAATGAGTCCCAATAAGGTGTGTTTAGGGGAAACGAGGGTCAGTTGGGATCAATAAGTCCCAGTAAGGTGTGTATGTAACCAATAAGTTGTGTTTAGGACCAATGATGGCCCAATAAGGTGTGTATGTAACCAATAAGTTGTGTTTAGGACCAATGAGTCCCAATAAGGTGTGTTTAGGGGAAAAGAGGGTCAGTTATGACCAATGAGTCCCAGTAAGGTGTGTATGTAACCAATAAGTTGTGTTTAGGACCAATGATGGCCTAATAAAGTTTGTATGTAACCAATAAGTTGTGTCTAGGACTAATGAGTCCCAATAAGGTGTGTTTAGGGGAAACAAGGGTTTAATTGGGACCAATGAGTCCCAGTAAGGTGTGTATGTAACCAATAAGTTGTTTTAGGACCAATGATGGCCCAGTAAGGTGTGTATGTAACCAACAAATTGTGTTTAGGACAAATGAGTCCCAATAAGGTGTGTTTAGGGGAAAAGAGGTCAGTTGGGACCAATGAGTCCCAGTAAGGTGTGTATGTAACCAATAAGTCGTTTTTAGGACCAATGAAGGCTCGATAAGGTGTGTATGTAACAAATAAGTTGTGTTTAGGACCAATGAGTCCCAATAAGGTGTGTATAGGGGAAAAGAGGGTCAGTTGGGACCAGTGAGTCCCAATAAGGTGTGTATGTAACGAATAAGTTGTGTTTAGGACCAATGATGGCCCAATAAGGTGTGTATGCAACCAATAAGTTGTGTTTAGGACAAATGAGTCCTAATAAGGTGTGTTTAGGGGAAAAGAGGGTCAGTTGGGACCAATGAGTCCCAGTAAGGTGTGTATGTAACCAATAAGTTGTGTTTAGGACCAATGATGGCCCAATAAGGTTTGTATGTAACCAATAAGTTGTGTCTAGGACCAATGAGTCTCAAGAAGGTGTGTTTAGGGGAAACGAGGGTTAGTTGGGACCAATGAGTCCCAGTAAGGTGTGTATGTAACCAATAGGTTGTGTTTAGGACCAATGATGGCCCAATAAGGTTTGTATGTAACAAATAAGTTGTGTCTAGGACCAATGAGTCCCAATAAGGTGTGTTTAGGGAAAACGAGGGTCAGTTGGAACCAATGAGTCCCAGTAAGGTGTCTATGTACCCAATAAGTTGTGTTTAGGACCAATGATGGCCCAATAAGGTGTGTATGTAACTTATAAGTTGTGTTTAGGACAAATGAGTCCCAATAAGGTGTGTTTACGGGAAAAGAGGTCAGTTGGGACCAATGAGTCCCAGTAAAGTGTGTATGTAACCAATAAGTTGTGGTTAAGACCACTATTGGCCCAATAAGGTTTGTATGTAACCAATAAGTTATGTCTAGGACCAATGAGTCCCAATATGGTGTGCTTAGAGGAAAAGAGGGTCAGTTGGGACCAATGAGTCCCAGTAAGGTGTGTATGTAACCAATAAGTTGTTTTTAGGACCAATGATGGCCCGATAAGGTGTGTATGTAACCAATAAGTTGTGTTTAGGACCAATGAGTCCCAATAAGGTGTGTTTAGTAGAAAAGAGGGTCAGTTGGGACCAGTGAGTCTCATTAAGGTGTGTATGTAACGAATAAGTTGTGTTTAGGACCAATGATGGCTCAATAAGGTGTGTATGTAACCAATAAGTTGTGTTTAGGACCAATGAGTCCCAATAAGGTGTGTCAGGGGAAACGAGGGTCAGTTGGGACCAATGAGTCCCAGTAAGGTGTGTATGTAACCATTAAGTTGTGTTTAGGACCAATGATGGCCCAATAAGGTGTGTATGTAACCAATCAGTTGTGTTTAGGACCAATGAGTCCCAATAAGGTGTGTTTAGGGGAAACGAGGGTCAGTTGGGACCAATGAGTCCCAGTAAGGTGTGTATGTAACCAATAAGTTGTGTTTAGGACCAATGATGGCCAAATAAGGTGTGTATGTAACCAATAAGTTGCGTTTAGGACCAATGAGTCCCAATAAGGTATGTTTAGGGGAAACGAGGGACAGTTGGGACCAATGAGTCCCAGTAAGTTATGTATGTAACCAATAAGTTGTGTTTAGGACCAATGATGGCCCAATAAGGTGTGTATGTAACCAATAAGTTGTGTTTAGGACCAATGAGTCCCAATAAGGTGTGTTTAGGGGAAAAGAGGGTCAGTTGGGACCAATGAGTCCCAGTAAGGTGTGTATGTAACCAATAAGTTGTGTTTAGGACCAATGATGGCCCAATAAGGTTTGTATGTAACCAATAAGTTGTGTCTAGGACCAATGAGTCCCAATAAGGTATGTTTACGGGAATCAAGGTTCAGTTGGGACCAATGAGTCCCAGTAAGGTGTGTATGTAACCAATAAGTTGTGTTTAGGACCAATGATGGCCCAGTAAGGTGTGATTTTGAATAAAGATACATGTTACACCCCAAAAAGGTTAAGAGATATGGAGGTATGATTTCTCACAAGTCGGATTATCATTCAAATGAATCACCATTAGTAATGATAATACGAATTGAATGGTCATATTTCATTTTAAAAGAGAGGGGAATGTAGTGAATACTCACCTGATAAGTAGATCGGAAACGAGAGATAGAACCAATCGCGAGAGATAATAATCTGGAGATTATCCTAGTGAAACGAACATGCTATATGAACATAGGGAATGATAATGATTATAGTTCTAAGGACAAGAGGAACTTAGGAGAGTTATGTCTTATTTGATTAAAAGACCATTTTGTCCTTTATCGGGAAATTAGGGTTTCGGTATTTTATTTAGTAATTAATTCATTTAACCATTTTGAACTCATATATACTTATTATATATATAAATATGTTCTAAGACCAAAAATTAAGTTTCAATACCTTCTGGTTTGTTTGATATTTAATAATCATATTTAAAACCCTAATTTTTGAAATATTTATTAAATAAATAGCAAAATATTTTATTAAATGAAATAAATTTAGGGTTTTTGATTAAAATATTATTTTATAATATACCTTTAAAAGATTAGCCCTAAACTTAACCCGTTTGTTCAATTTTGGCAAAGCAATGTCTAGAAAACCCTAATTTAATGTATTTATTAAATAAATATCAAAACAACTTGAAAAATTGTAAAAACTTAGGGTTTTCTTCATTATGATATATTATAATATTCCTCAAAATAGTAAACCCTAATTCAACATCGTTTATTCAATTTGGGCAGAACAACGACCCGAAAACCCTAATTTTGGCACATTTTTATATAAAATACCAAACATTTAGATATCATGAAATTAACTTAGGGGTTCTTTAATATATGTTATAACATCATATCCTTCAAAAACTCAGACCCTAACTCTTTCCCGATTACCCAGAATTGAAGAAACATGTTAAGAACCCTAATTTTAAGCATAGATCTAGAACTTGATTATAACAACAAGATTAATAGAAATTGATAGAGGGCTTTTGTAGATCATACCAAATAACGTGGGACTGCAGGAGATCAGCTCGAAATTCCTTCTGGGTTATTCGAATTTGATGGAACAAGATTCGGATGGAGGTTTAGGGTTTTTAGATCAATGATCTTGTGAATCGGCGAGGATTAACGGATGATATGGAGTGCTATTTATACTGAGAGGGTCGGATTTTAGTGAGGACGCGTGCCATGGTGACAACTCAAATAAAAATCGACGAGTGGATGGAAAGAAATCGAGCTGTGGTGGAAAAACCTGAAGAACACGCTATGGCTGCGTCGCCTATCGCGAAGGGAAGGAGGCAGGCCGGCGCGTATCGTGGGCCAACTATGGCCAAATGACAATTTTGGTCCCTGAGGTTTTTATTTACAATTTAGCCCGTGAACTTTGGTTTTTGTGCGATTTTAACCCCTAAACTTTATGAAACTTAATATTTTATGCCCAAAAATAGTTTAGGATAATTTCTCATGGTTTTCTAAGTTTCGGGATACGCATAACGAGGTATAAAAATACGTATTTAATATATATTTATTTTATTTTTAACCGTTCGTTCTCGTTTTAACTCGTTAGCCTCTAATATTTTACGAGCAACTTATAATAACCTTATAGAACCTCAAGGAACATTAAAATATGATTTTTAAATTTTACGTGGTTCCCAGTTATTAACGATTGTGCACCAAAAACGATAAATTCATTTATTTGCGAAATAATTAACAAAATTGATCCAAAATATAACCAATTGGTTTTTAATGTTATAAAATGATTTTATGACATTAAAAATTATATATTTTGAGATATAAACCCCGAGATTCCCGGTAAACGATAAATCGAATACCAAAATTGCGTAAAAACCAAAAATTGTTTTATTTTCGTTTTAATCAAATCGTTTAACCTAAAATTTTGTAAATTTATTATTTAGTTTTCAAAAATGATCATCGAGTATCCCGAACATAATTTAATTGTATATCTTAGACAAATTCTTTTGAAAATTCTCAAATCAAAACTCGTTTTACGTGACAAGTAAAAATTCGGTTCGGGTTTTGTAATTGGGTCGGATACGGGTGTTACAAGATAAATCACAGCCGGTTGATCATTCTACGGTTCAAAAAGTACTGGAACAACCATAGGTAATTACGACATTAATTAATCGTATCCGCTAAAATTAATTAACTATATATATATATATATATATATATATATATATATATATATATATATCTGATCGGTTTTATTTGTTATTTTCCAGGTAAATAATGATCGGAAAAAGATGCCGAAAGTGTACTTAACACCAAACCAGCTGACTCAAGGTCTGATAAACAGAAAACTTATTACAAGGAACCAGCAGAAGCAGCTGATGAGCACGGACAAGAAATTATAATTAATTATTATACAAATTAAACTTTGATTAGTGTATGTTATTTTTTGGACGGCATTTGATTAGTGTGTGTACATTAATTTTTAATTATAATATGATTTTAAGGTTTCTTTATATTAATTAATATGCAGTTTAATTAATTGTAATTAAGAAAATATATAATACCAAAGGCCACACTTTTGATATTTTAACGTGGCCGTTGCCACCCTTTGGCCACGCGTATTGGGACAAAATATCTGATTTCAACTACCCTTTGGCCACTTTCTTTTTCCAGATGTATGTGGCTAAAACACAAATATACGTGACCATATAATACCAAAGGCCACACTTTTAATATTTTAACGTAGCAGTTGCCACCATTTGGCCACGCGTATTGGGACAAATTATCTGATTTCAACTACCCTTTGGCCACCTTTTTTTTCAAATATATGTGGCTAAAACACAAATATACGTGACCATATAATACCAAAGGTCACGCTTTTATATTTTAACGTGGCCGTTGCCACCATTTGGCCACGCGTATTGGGACAAAATATATGATTTCAACTACCCTTTGGCCACTTTTTTTTTCCAAATATATGTGGCTAAAACACAAATATACGTGACCATATAATACCAAAGGCCACGCTTTTTATATTTTAATGTGGCCATTGCCACCCTTTGGTCACGCGTATTGGGACAAAATGTATGATTTCAGAAACCCATTTGGCCACGTTTTTTCATATCATATGTGGCTAAAACACAAATATACGTGACCATATAATACCAAAGGCCACGCTATTCATATTTTAACGTGGCGGTTGTCACCCTTTGGCCACGCGTATTGGGACAAAAATTATAATTTCAGCAACCCATTTGGCCACGTTTTTTATAACATATGTGGCTAAAACACAAATATACGTGACCATATAATACCAAAGGCCACGCTTTTGATATTTTAATGTGGCCGTTGCCACCCTTTGGCCACGCGTATTGTGACAAAATGTATGATTTCAGCAACCCTTTGGCCACGTATTTTTATAATGTATGTGGCTAAAACACAAATATATGTGACCATATAATACCAAAGGCCACGTTAAACAAACACATGTGGCCATTGGGACCCTTTGGCCACGCTTTCCAGAAGAATTGTTTGATTACAACAATAAATATTGGTACCCTTTAGCTACGCTTATAGGTGGCTTCAGCCACTGATATTGTAACGTTTCCGTAGGGTACATAAGGTGACGGGACCTTTGGTGTCGATTGGAATGAAAAAAAAACGTGACCAAACACCTTTGGTCACGGTTTTTTTCCGTGGCCAAAGGTGCATTTTGACGTAGTGCATTCTTACTATTTTTAGTAAGAATTTTGTAACATTCTTTTTGTTTTAAAAGATTCTTATAACACTTTAATGTGTTAGATTTTTTACCAAAACAAGTAATTTCATATGTTTTTTTTACTTGCCACAAAAACTTAGTCAATTCTTGTTAAAAGTTTCATATGTAACCATTTTAACCATTTAATATTGTTAAGAGATTGTTTAATTAGTTAACATAAACTCTAACATGTGACATGTCCTATTAGCATTATACATAATCCATGATTAAATTAACTAACACATAAAGTGTTAGGACCAATTAGCATTATAAATAATAATCTACTAACACTTTTAGTGTTAGGACCAAATAATCATATGAATACAAGATAACATCCATTATGTGTTCCATTCACTTACTAGTAACTTTGTTTGTCATTTTTATCAACTAACACATTCAAGTGTTAGGACCATTATATAAATCATAACATGAAATGTAAATAATCAAGTAACACCAAGTGTTAGGACAAGCTAAACATATACTCATATAATTGTTTAACATCCAATTTAGTTAGTCACCCTTTTATGATTCTATTAACAAAGAAGAGGCTTGAGATTGTTAAACCAACTAACATGAAATCAATGATTTCATGAACACAAGAATCATGGTGCACACCATATTACTTTCCTTAGATTTCATAAGTGTGTTTCACCACACTCCTTGGCTCCTAAGACACCAAGAGAGTGTTTTGATTCTTGGAAGAAAGCAGATAGAGAAAAGAGTTGGTTAGTTGTTTTAACAAAATGCAAGCATTCAAGGGTTTAGTTGTCAAGAATTGGGGTTTCACTTTGGTTGCTAAAACATGGGAGATCATAGGAGAAATGGGGTTTAGAAACACTCACAATGGGTGAGGATTTGAAAACCGAGAAGGAAGAGGGAGGGCGGCGGTGGTCCGACGGCTTCTCTGCGGCGGCGGAGGGTGGCTTGGTAGTGGAGGCAGCCGGCGGTAGGGGGGCTGAGGTGGTGTTCGGCCGAAAAGAGGGAGAAGGAGGGGGAGATTTGTGTTGTGGTGTGGTGGAGAAAGTGAGGTGGGGGTTTCTCCTTATACACTAAATTTTGGTTAATAACTCTTGGCTAATGACAACTATCAAGGATTTGATGGGTTAGATTAGCCTTGTTGTCAATCCCCCATTCATCCAAATTAACCATGTGTAGGTGGTTTATTTTTATACATTTGCTTAAGTTTAATAAACATGTGAAAGCTTTTATAAATTTTGGAGTGGTTAGTGATGATTAAAAATCACAACTTTTAAAAATTAAATCCTAGTAGGATTAAACTATAAAGGTGGTGGTTTTATAAAAGTTGATGGGCCAAAAGTTTATAAAAAATCAATTTGGGTTTATTTACAAAATCTCATGGGCCAAACAATTTAATTAAATTTGGGTTTGGAGGTGGGCCGAAGCCCAAGGAGAATAAAGAGGGTAACGGGTCGGGTTCCTTGGTTTGGGCCGAGAATAACACGGATCGGGTTGGGCCGCGAAGCGGAAGAAAGGCCGGGTTTGGGCCGGTTCTCGAGTTGGCCGAGGGGGTTGAGGCGCCGGGTTCGGCCTAGGCCGGGTGGGCCGTGGGTCGGGCCTCGGGGTTGGGTCGGACACACAGTTAGTCGGGTTCGATTATCGGGTCGAGTTTCGGGCTCGTTCGGGTTATTTTGGGCTTGTTGGGCCCAACTGGGCCCGAACGGGTTAGTTGGTTTCCATTCGGTTAAGTCTTGACAACGGAACAATTTTTATTTCATAAAAATGTTTATGGTGTATTGGTTATATCAGCTTTGCTAAAAATATAAAAAGTCTAGTTTTTATATTTAATTTCTTATTATTGAAGTTCCAAAAAAAGCACCAGCTAAAGAGGTTAGCACATCCAATATGTTTAGTATTTTGACAGGTGGAGAAGACAGAGTGTTTGAACTAGAGGAACTGCAAGCTTATGCTAATACCCTTAGAAAGTATCCAAAGGTGGGGAATGATGTGGAGGGTGATGAAGAGGTAGAAGACGTATACAATGAAACAACGGGATTTATGGTCTCGGGTACACAAACTAAAGGGGCAAGTACTCCTTCTACACAGGTGACCCAATGATTAGTCTCTCCACATGGAATATAAGGGGGTTGAACCGCCCCCTGAAACAAAGGGAGGTTCGGTTTTTTGTTCAAGAACACAAACTTTCATTCTGTGCAATTTTAGAATCTCATGTGAATATTAATCGCCTTTTCAAAATCTGTGGGAATGTTTTTCGTTCTTGGGATTGGACGTCAAGTGGTGGGATTTGCAAAAAGGGAACGAGAATTATTATCGGGTGGGAAAAGGATGTCATAGATGTGATGGTTCTGTTTCAAACGGATCAAGTTATTCATCTTCAACTTATCATTAAGCATACTAAGCAAGTTGTTTTCTGCTCTGTTGTTTATGCTGTTAATTACTATGTCACGAGAAGGGCTCTCTGGGAGGAACTGGTCAGATTTACAAGTGTTGCTAAAAATCAGCCTTGGTTAGTTATGGGGGACTTTAACACAACTCTATGTTTGTAGGACAAACTTTCCAGCTCCCCCAAAACTGATATTGGTATGAGGGAGTTTAGGGATTGTACTGATTTGTGCAAGATTGCTGATCTTAGGAGCACGGGTATACACTATACCTGGACTCAGAAATTAAAAACGAGAGTTGGGATCTTTTAAAAGCTGGATAGGGTTATGGCTAATGATGGTTATATTGATGCCTTCCCAACATTGTACGCCCGGTTTGAACCATATAGAATTTCTGACCATAGTCCGTCTGTGGTTAGAATTTGTGACTCGAGGATAAAACAGTCTCATAATTTCAAGTTCGCTAATTTCCTTACTTCGTTATGGAAATAGTCAAGACGGCTTGGGATAGTCACGTGCAAGGTGTTCCTCAATTTTCGGTGGTAAAAAAGCTGCGAATGATGAAAAAACCTTTACGTTCTATGCTCTACAAACAAGGTAATCTCCACAAGCGTGTGGAGAAGTTACATAACGATCTGGATGATATTCAAAGGAAGCTTGATTTTGATCCTACCAATAAGTTAAAGGCTAATGAGGTTATGTTAATTAATGACTTTCATGTTGCTTGTCTGGATGAGGAAAATTTCTTGAAGTAGAAAGCTAAAGTTCAATGGCTGGCAACGGGTGATCGTAACACAAATTTTTCCACAGAACCCTCAAACAGAAAAACCATCGGAGTAGGGTTGAGACCATCAGAGATGGGGCTGGAATGCTTCGTGAAGGAGTAGCAATCCCTAATACGTTTGTTAAGAAATACAACAGGTTCTTTGGTAACAAGGGTATGATAACAGGAGATCCAGATCCGGGTCTTTTTTATAACAAGGTCTCGAGGGAAAAGGCTGATTGGATGATTAGATCGGTTTCTGAAACTGAGATTCGTGAAGCGATGTTTGATATTAGTGATGATAAAGCCCCTGGACCGGATGGTTTCTCATCTGCGTTTTTTAAGAAGGCATGGCCTATTATTGGCAACGAGGTAATGGTGGCTGTGAGTGATTTTTTTTAATATGGAAAGATGTTGCAAGAACTAAACCATACGGTTATTGCTTTAATCCCAAAGGTGACAACTCCTGAGATGATTACTGATTATAGGCCAATATCTTGTTGTAATGTGTTATACAAATGCATTAGCAAAATTATTGCGAACCGTCTCAAGTATGTCTTGTATGATGTGGTTAACATCAACCAGTCGGCGTTTGTTCCTGGTAGGCGTATAACGGACAACATCATGTTGACCCAAGAACTTATGCATAACTATCACCGTGATTCGGGTGATCCTCGATGTGCTCTAAAGATTGATATTCAAAAAGCATACGACACGGTGGATTAGATGTTTTTAGGGAAAATCCTGGTGGGATTTGGTCTCCAACTGAGAATGGTCGAATGGATTATGAAATGTGTAACCTCGACCTCGTTCTCAATTTCTATCAATGGTGAGATTCATGGTTTTTTTAAAGGGAAACGGGGGCTTCGTCAGGGAGATCCAATGTCGCCATACCCTTTTACTCTGGTTATGGAGATTCTCACCCGTATGCTTGCTCGTGATGTGAAGAAGAACCCTGGGTTCCAGTTCCACAGAAAATGTGAAAGTCAAGGTATTATTAATGTTTGTTTTGCTGATGACCTTTTTCTGTTTGCTAGGGGGAGGTTCAGTCTCTGAACTGTCTGCTAAATACGTTAAAGGATTTCTCGATGATTTCTGGATTAATACCAAGCATTCCTAAGAGTACAATCTTCTTCTGTAATGTGAAGTTGGAAACTAGAATGGCGATTCTTAATAGCATACCTTTCAAAGAAGGTGTTTTGCCAGTCAAATACTTGGGCGTTCCTTTGATTTCTTCTCGTCTCCATTACAGTGACTGTCATAGTTTATTGGAGGCGGCTGATAATAGAATTGGAAATTGGAAAAACAAATGCCTTTCGTTTGCTGGTCGTTTGCAACTTATTACCTCTGTAATGTCTGCTATGCATATCTATTGGGCCGCTGTGTTTCTTCTTCCTGCATCTGTGACAAAGGAGTTAGAGGCCAAGATGCGGGGTTTCTTGTGATCTCAAGGTAAATTTGCTATGGGAGCTGCAAAAGTGTCCTGGAAAGTTGTGGGTGCACCTAAAAATGAGGGGGGCTTGGGTATCCGTCGCATTAGGGAGATGAATATTGCTCTTTTATCTACGCATATTTGGAGCATCGTTACAAACAGGCAATTCCTATGGGTTCAATTGATTCATATACATAGATTGAGAGGTCGAACTTTATGGAATTGTAAACCTGTTGTTAACAGTTCGTGGAGTTGGCGAAAAATCTTTCAAATCAGATTGAAGCTTCGTCCTTACATAAGGACGATCATTGGTAATGGGCAAGATACGTCAGCTTGGTTTGATACTTGGAATAATTTTGGACCGCTGGGAGATATTATTTCTGCTAGACGTATACACAATGCTGGTTACAATCTTTACTCTAAGGTGGCAGACTTAGTCTCTAATAGGAATTGGAATTGGCCTCCTGATTAGCCTGTTGATTACCCAGCCCTTCGTGATCTGCAAACCTTGAACCTGACTGCTAATCTTGATAAAGTTGTTTGGCATCTTGATGGGACCACCAAAAATTACTCGACGTCTCTAGCTTGGCATTCGATTAGATCCCTGAGGACGGGTGTCTCCTGGATGCATGTTGTGTGGTTCTCTGCATGTGTCCCCAAGCATGCGTTTTTATTATGGCTGGCTATTATGGAGAGACTTCAGACTCAAGACAAGATTAGGGAATGGAATATTAAAAAAGGGAATATGAACATGATGTGTTGTCTGCTGTGCCATGTAGAGATCTAAACACATAACCATTTATTTTTTGAATGTGCTTTCTCTCAGGTTATTTGGCGAAAGGTGTGTCACAAGATTGCTAGAACTGATCTAATGAGTAACTGGAGTAGTACTATCAGCACGTTAACTGATGGGGCGAATTCAAAACGTCTCAAAGTGGTAGTTAGCAAACTTGCGGTGTCGGAAACGGTCTATCACATTTGGAAGGAACGAAATGGGAGATATCATGAACAGCATGCAAGACCACCTGATGCGGTGTTCCAACATGTGTGCGAGGACATTCGATATAGACTAATGCTGCTCAGGTTTTGGAAATGTGAGAACGTGTCCCAAATCCTAGCTGATTGGGATATTGATGGTGTCAAGATTTCTGATGACGGAGGCTGATTTGCTGATCGTGTTTGTTCGTTTTTTTGTTACTAGTTTAGTGCTAGGGGTTGTGTTTGGTTGTGTTTTTCTTCGCTCTTTTTGTGATACTCTTCAGGGGCATGTCCCTACTTGAGAACTAGTAGAGACTCTTTCTACTACTTGTTTCTTTTTTGGCTGTTAATATATATCACCGGGGTAACCCTTTACCCAAAAAAAAAAACCTTCAAATTTTACGGGTATATGTTTCCAGTACAAACATGATATTAAAATCAGTTGTCAGTTATCAGTTTATCTCAGGAAATTTAACAGTTTAATCTAATTTTTATCAGTTTAATCATCTAATTAAAACACTTAAATATTAATTTAAAAAGTCAAAAGAGAGAGGTTTGACCTGTTTTTGGACGAGGTGTCACATTCTCCCCCAGTTAGAAGAATTTCGTCCCGAAATTCAGTTCTGGTTACTGGTAGATGCGACGTTTCCAAGCAGACGAGGATACTTTCGACACATTTGGTCATCGGGTTCCCAAGTGTACGTTGGTCCTCGTCGAGAGTTCCATCACACCTTGACTATGGGAATGCGGCTATGCTTCAGCTTCTTGATTTCTCGGTCAAGTATCTCGACAGGTTCCTCAATAAAGTGCAGTGTTTCATCAACTTGAATTTCATCAAGTGGAACGATGAGCATTTTATCGGATAGACATTTCTTAATATTACTAACGTGAAAGACATCATGAACGCTGCTTAGTTCGGCAGGAAGGTGTAGTCGGTAAGCTTTTGGTTTGATGGTCTCAGTAATCTCAGAGGGACCAATGTAACGAGGATTGAGCTTACCTCATTTGCCGAATCTAATGACACCTTTCCAAGGTGACACCTTTAGCATGACGCGATCACCCTTTTCAAAGGACAAGGGTTTGCGACGGTTGTCGGCGTAGCTCTTTTTTCTGTCTCTGGCAGCTTTTAGACGATTACAGACTTGAAAGACTTTCTCAGTCATTTTAAAGATTAGTTCAGGACCAGTCAACTGACTGTCACCAATCTCAGTCCAGCAGATTGGGGATCTACACTTTCTCCCATAAAGTGCTTCAAATGGTGCGGCTTGAATGTTGGTGTGATAACTGTTGTTATAAGAGAATTCGGCAAGAGGGAGATGCTCATCCCAATTGGGTTCGAAATTAATTACACACGCTCTCAGCATATCTTCGAGTGTTTTGATCGTTCTCTCACTTTGGACATCTGTATGTGGATGGTAGGCAGTACTCATATCAAGTCGAGTACCCAAAGATTTCTGTAGAGATCTCCAGAAGTTAGCGGTGAAACGGCTATCACGATCGGATATGATAGGTACAGGCACACCGTGTCACGAGACGATCTCCTTTATGTAAAGTTTGGCTCGCCTATCCATGTTATCCTTCTCTTTGACTGGTAAGAAGTGCGCAGATTTCGTCAATCGATCTACTATTACCCAGATAGCGTCATATCTAGATCTGGACTTAGGCAGTTTTGTGATAAAGTCCATGGATATTTCTTCCCATTTCCACTCCGGATTTACAGGCCGAGTTAACAATCCAGAGGGCTTCTTGTACTCGGCTTTGACCTTTGAACATGTTAAACATTTGCCAACTTAGGTGGCTACCTCGGCTTTCATGTTAGGCCACCATAATTGTTTCTTCAGACCGTGGTACATCTTATCTGATCCGGGGTGAATGGAGTATCTTGACTTGTGAGCTTCATCGAACACCAACTCCCTTAATCCTCCATGAACAGGTACCCAAAGTCTATCCATGAAAATTTTGGTTCCATCAGGCTTCTCGATCAGTTGTTTCTCCATTCCACGTAGACCTTCTTATGCTAGGTTTTCTGGTTTGAGGGCTTCAATCTGAGCGTCGCGTACTTGTGAAGTGAGATTCGAGCGTATGGTCATACTTAATGCTCGAACACGAAGCGGTTTGACACGTTCTTTCCTGCTTAAGGCATCATCTACAATGTTAGCCTTGCCTCGATGATAACGAATCTTGCATTCGTAATCATTTAGCGGTTCGACCCATCGACGTTGTCTCATATTCAATTCCTTTTGATTGAAAATGTGCTGGAGACTTTTGTGATCAGTGAATATGGTGCATTAAGTACCATAGAGATAGTGCCTCCAGATTTTGAGAGCAAAGACAACGGCTCCAAGTTCCAAATCGTGGGTTGTATAATTCTTCTCGTGAATCTTCAGTTGTCGCGAAGCGTATGCGATGACTTTCTCTCGGCGCATTAGTACGCAACCTAAACCTTGATGCAAAGCATCGCAGTATACAACGAAGTCTTCGATTCCATCAGGTAGTGATAGTATTGGGGCATCACATAACTTTTGCTTCAACAACTGGAAAGCTGCTTCGGTCTTAGCATCCCATATGAACTTCTTATCCTTTTGGGTCAGAGCGGTTAATGGCTAGGCTATCTTTGAGAAGTTCTCAATGAATCGGCGGTAATAGCTAGCGAAACCTATGAATTGTCGAATCTCGGTTAGAGTCGTGGGCGTACTCCAATCCTTGATTGCTTCAATTTTTGTAGGATCCACATGAATACCTTGATCGTTGATCACATAACCCAAAAATTATACCTCGCGAATCCAAAAGTCGCATTTGGAAAATTTCGTGTAAAGTTCTTCCTTCTTCAACAATTCCACGATAAGTCTCAGGTGTTGTTCGTGTTCTTCCTTGCTACGAGAGTAGATGAGGATGTCGTCAATGAACACGATAACAAATTTATCCAGGTACGGTTTGCATACATGGTTCTTTAAGTCCATGAACACTGCCGGTGTGTTAGTCAAACCAAATGGCATTACAAGGAACTCATAATGGCCATAGCGTGTTCTGAACGCTATCTTCGAAACATCTTCATCTCTAACCCTGAACTAGTGGTATCCTGATCTTAGATCGATTTTGGAGTAAAAGCTTGATCCTTGAAGTTGATCAAATAGATCGTCGATCCTTGGGAGTGGGTAGGGGTTCTTTACGGTCAACTTGTTCAATTCTCTGTAGTCGATACACATCCGGAAGGTTCCATCTTTCTTCTTAACAAATAATACGGGTTCTCCCCATGGAGAGTGGCTTGGACGAATGAAGCCTTTATATAGTAATTCTTGTAATTGACTAGATAACCCCTGCATCTCGGATGGTGCCAGATGGTACGGAGAACTGGAAACGGGGGCGGCACCGGGTGTCAAGTCAATGCGAAACTCTACTTGTCGCATTGGGGGTAAACCTGGCAAGTCTTCAGGAAAGACTTCCAGGTATTCGCGGACAATAGGGACATCATCCACACGGCTTTCCTTTGGTTTCTTCTCAGTTACGTGTGCTAGGATATCGTGGCATCCTTTACGCAGGAATTTATGTGCCTTCATACTAGATATGAGATTTAGCTTGGTTCCACTCTTTTCGCCTTACACGTTTAAAGTGTTGCCATCTGCAAGTGGCACTCTTACTATCTTCTCATGACACACGATCTCTGCATGGTTCTTTGATGACCAATCCATACCAATGATTATATCAAAACTTCCTAATTCAACAGGCATTAAATTGATGCTGAAAGAATGATCGGAGAGTTCTAGCGAGAAATTTTGATAGATTATTTCAGTTTCTACTAATTCTCCGTTTGCTAATTCTACTGTGAACTTAGTGTCTAAGGCAACAGGGGTAATTACAATTAAATGGCCAAATTCAGTAGTCACGAAGCTTCTATCTGCACCAGTATCGAATAAAACAGATGTGTAATGATTGTTTAGTAGAAACGTACCCGTCACCGTGTTGGGGTCACGACGAGCGTCTCCGGCATTGATCACAAAGGCTCTTCCCCTAGCCTGGTTTGCATCTTGGTTCTTCGCCTTTGGGAAGTCCTTCTCGTAGTGTCCGGTGGCTCCGCAAACGTAGCAGGTGCGCTTCGGACAATCACGTGCTACATGCCCTTTAGTCTTGCAGATATTGCAGTAGACATTTCCACAATCGAGGTTGTGGTGGAGGTTGCACTTGCTGCACAGGGGTGCTCCATCGGTATAACCGGTTTATTGGACAGCGTGAGTAGAGGCAGTAGCAGCATAGACCTTCACTGGTTCGGCTTCCTTAGCATGGGCCTTCTCTTCACGATTCTTCCAGAATCCTCGTTTCCGCTTATTGTCAGGCTTCTTGCTTGCAGAGGGAGTGGTACTAGCATCAGGGGATTGCTTGGCTTATGAAAAAAATAATTAAAGTCAATTGCTTGACTTTTTTTTATTTGTATAGAAATCTTTTTATAAAACATATTCATTTCACAATGTCTTTTTATAGAAAAGTTCTTTATTTTTATAATATTTCTTGAATTGGTTAAAAAAACAATATTGTGCTGGCAGCTAGGATCGAACTAGCGACCTTCTGTTAAGGGACCAGCACCTTAACCACTGCGGCACAGCGACCTTAATGATTTGTATCCGATATGAACATATATATTCCTTCCTGGTCGCGACCTGATCGCGACCAGCACCCTTTTTGGGTTGTTTTTGGTCTAGAAAACTCGTTTTTGATCCGTTTAAGGCCCCGTTTTCTCAGGTATTTTGATCCTAAAAACCCTAAGAGTGTTTTCCAAGTTTCTCTTGCTTTCAATTCTTTTTCATGTTCTCAGATTAATAAATCAAATATTTTCCAAGATTGACCCATTACCAAATATACACCAAAAATCCTAAATTGCTCCCCAAGACTCGCCCCCTCTATAAATGGTTCATGTATCTGCACTTTCGGTCCCATTCTCGACCTTCTCAAGCTCTCAATTTTGGATTAGAGGCTTTCGATCACGATTTCAAAAGTCAACAATCTTCAGTTTGACCGTCTGATTTGATCAGTCTCCTTCGACTTTTAAGGGTAAGTTTCTTCTTCAAAATTTCGTGTTTTTATATGTTATTCAAAACCCCATTGTTTATTTTGACTAAAAGTCCACTGTGTCAAAAATCAAACGTTAATTACACACTTTTACATGGGGAAAATTGCGTATAATCATAATGACTACTAAACAATGGTTTCAATCTGTTCTAATAAGTACTATAAGTATATTATGATGATTTCAAACCATAAAAACTGGATTTTTGTCATAAACATGAGAATTATGCGTTTCGACCCATTAAGAGTAATTTTGTTGCATAAACCTTTAACCAAACGTCTCTGTAATGAATTAAGCGTATCAACACATTTCTGGGATGTTCATAAACATATAATAACGTGTTGGTAAGTTAAAATATGACTATGGTAAAATATGGTAACTTTTAGGCCATTTATGTAATTATTCAAAGTTTTGGCTAAAAAGTGTAAGTTTTGTAAACTTAAGTTATTTTTCAGATGTAACCCTATTGTTTTATAAAATATATAATAATACCAAAACTTTTTATAATATTCTCTCCTAAGTTTGGAAATTGACGCTTTTGGCAAAAAGTATAATTAAATAACTAAGATATAGTTTTCCTCCAAATGTCCTATGTCTGATCCTTGTTCCAACCATCTTGTCCTCTATGTTTGTTTCGTTACCACTTGTTAGGTGATCGTCAGGGTTAGCTTTCTTCCTCGCGTTCAGTGAATTTTTCGTTACTTGCTTTTCTTATTAGGTGAGTATTCATAGCCCCATTTTTGTTTTATGTTTTGGGGTGTACATGTACACTTATCGAGCTTTCATACTATATATTTTTCATTTAACTGAAATGCGATTCTTGTTCGTTATTGTGTGTTCTGCTTGTATGTGAACTGTATGTCATATTGCATGTTGTTCTATCATTATATTTCATGATCATTTGCGTAACATTAACTGTAAAAAGCCTGGGTTCCAATAATAGATCTATTGGGGTGACGTCCCACTTGACTTGACCGGTTTTGGCGTCGAGTGATTGGTAACCTAAACGTCAGGATTGGTTTATGCACCACTCTAGTACTTGCTTTATTTCATTACATGTTCTTTCATACTTGTGCATTTCCACGTAACGTTAGATCGCATGTTTTCATTTACATTCTATACTAAACCTTTGTCCTTTGTTTACTCACCAACTCTAGTAGTTGACTTTATTATGTTATACATGTTGCACGACATAACTGATGATTTGTCATGGATGCTTAGGACATGCTTTTGGACCTAGATTAATTAAGATTAAAAATAAGTTATCTATTTGTTTTGTTTTTCTTGGATATTACCAGTTGTAAGACATTATTTATATTTAATGAGTGGCATGTTTGAATTTGGTAACTTTATTAGTTGTCATGAGTATCTGAACAATCCTCGTGCCCCAACGTATTTCGTCATTGGTTGGGGTGTGACATCCACCCTGACTGAAATGAATTACCGAATTGGTTTTAGTTTCCAATGTAGTCAACCTGCTTAGCTTGGGCGAGCGGGCAGTCACGGGTGTCATGAGCTCCACGACATAGCTCACATTTAGCAGCTTGTTAAAGCTGTAAGTCGTGGACCTGTCTCTGAAGGGCATCTATCTGAGTCTGAGTAGTAGTGTCTGAACTAACAATTTATGAACTCTCCTAAGAGTAGAAAACGATGACCCAGTGGGTGCTAAGGTAATGGCCCTACGATCTCCAGGGGTCTGCTGCTCGGCATTCGCAAAGCTCTCAAATAGTTTCTTGCATTCATCCACATAGAGGTTTTCCATCATATGTCCTCCAGCTGAGATATTGAATTCCTTCAGAACAACATAAGGTAATCCATTGTAGAATTTCTCTATTATCGCCCAGTCCCTCAACCCGTGTTGCAGACATTTGCTGAGAAGAGTATTAAATCGATCATAAGCCACATAATAAGGCTCGTCGGGGTCCATCCGAAAGGAGTGGATTTCCTCCCAAATACACGACGCCTTCGCTGGAGGATGGTACTTTTTCAGGAATTTACTTTTCAGGTCGGCCCAAGTGGCGGTCGAATTCGGAGGCAACGTCTCAAGCCAAATGGCAGCTCGAGAGGCGAGGGAGAAAGGAAATAACCTGAGATAAATAATTTCATTCGTAACTCCCGTGAGTCCGAATGTGTTACAGATACGTACAAACCGCCAGAGATGGGCTGGTGCGTCTTCATCATCACGTCCATTGAATTGAGTAGAATTTATGAGAGCATTGATAACGTGTGATGGAACTTGCCAGTTAGCGGTATTGGCTCTGGTCATTTTAGCAATTGCAAACCGAGTGTCGTCATCTCCGGGGCTGGCTTGCTCGTGGACGGTGACACGGGCGGCCATTATGGAAAGATCAGGAAATGGAATGGGTCAAGAAGTGCCATGTGTGATCGGTGTAGATGTGGATTATTTGAAATTGGTGGTGGAATTGAAAAGATGAAAGCTTCTAGATCGGCCCGAAGCAGTAGAAACTGTTCACGAATGTCATGATCGGGATTAGAATATGGAGAAAGCTCTCGTGGCCCTTGTGAAGGGGTGTGTGGCATAAAACGGAAAATGAAAAATAAAAACAAGAATATATTACTAAGAAAATTAATACCTAAATTTCTAGACACGAAAATAAATCCTAAAACTCTAGACGCGACAGAAAACCTAAAAGACTCAAGATTTCCTAGACACGACCTAAGTTGATATGTTATTGCCAAGTTTCTCTGGCAATGGCGCTAAAAAATTGTTATGTTCGGAATGACTACTGAAAAATACTAATAAAACCTAGACCTAATCCTAGACCTAGACACACCTATTTTTACCGAAAATACTTAAACTAAACCGAACCTAAAGGCAAGTGTACCTATCGGTGGTAGAATAGCTTATGTAAGACCGGATATCGAATTCTAGAGACACTACTATAGCTAGACTCAACTAGGACCTAATGAATGGAAATTTAAGAATTGGTTTTAAAGATTTAATTAACTTTACTAACTAATTAACTAATTAACCGAAAACAAGGAAACCTAAGAGATAATCAGATGAGAGAAACAACACCAACTAGGCCTAGACTCCTAATTCATGCTATTGACTTCTATCAGCTATGACAGAAACGATGGAACCAGGATCTTGACGACAATTCCAAGAAACCTCTAGTGGACCCTAGATCACTCTCCGAGTGTGACGCAATAAGAAATCCTAAGAATTTAGTACGCTCACTGATTAGTTAGGTCACCTCCCGGATTGTTCCTAATTGATAATTCTAGTGCTTGAACGATTGATTCACCTTTTGAGTTCATCCCAACCCACCTACCCTAACCACCCTAAAATAATTTTGAGCACCTTAAGATAGACGAAGCCATTATTAATTCCTACAATTAACACAATTAGCAAATTAATTAACTAACCTAGGGAATTTCCTTTTGGGACAATTGGATCCTAAGAAATTAACCAACCTGACTAATTGAAACCCTTATCACCTCCCGGATTATCTAAGGATAGCAGCCCACAAGAAACAAATAAACAATTACCAATTGAAACTATGATAAGCAAATAGCAATCACATCATATTGCAAACCAAACGCATGAAATTTAACTACTCTACTCAAACTGGAAGACATCCACAAGAAAAGCAAGTTTCAATTGACAATTCTAAACCTAATTCAAGTAGTCATATGCATCAAAGGAACAAAATTAATAAACTTTAAAGAACTATCAAATTCATACGTAAAATTGACATAAATCGAAAGAACTCAACATCACAAATTAGTCATCCATTGGCCTAGGCGGAACTAAGTGCTTAGCCTAGGACCATAATCCAGTCAAGAACACACATAAAGATAGAAACTTGTCAGAAATCCATGGTTCTAAAGTTAAGTAATGGGAAATCAAGAATAATAGGAAAAACCGACTCGAGATGTGGAATTAATTGAGTGATCTTCAGCCTCTCCTCTTGATCTCTACCGCTCCTCCTCTTTAAAATCGTCTTCAAAAGTTCCTCTGGACGGAAATTTATCAAAAAGTCCCGAACTAATGACTTAATGTCGAATTTATAAGAAAACCCTAAAAGTTACGGATAAACACCCTCTAAGCGTATCGCTTAGAGGGCCTTCTGGTCCACACGATACGCGTGCTAGTTCTAATACCGACAAAATAGTCAGTCAACTATATTTAACCGCCTTTAACCAATACACCCCAAGCGTATCGCTTGGGGAATCGGATAGGTTAGGCGATACGCCTAAGTCATTCAATTCAGCCCTTGGTCATTACTTTCTTGTATAATTTCCTCCACTTCTCGATTGGCCTCGGGAATTTATCAACTACCTGCAAAAACATAATTAAACTATAATAAAGACTCAAATGACCAAACTTAACTAAAACACACATAAAATTACTCAAAAAGAACATAAAACCGACTCAATTATTATACAAACTACAAGGGAAATTAGGATGTGTCTACAACACATCAGTTTTCTTCAAAATCAGCGTTTCTGGTCTCAATTTTGCTTTCAAAGTGTTCGTATTGTGTTTTCCTACTTGACTGCTACAAATCACAGTCCAAAACCTTCAAATTCGTTAAAATTAGAAACTTTCAGTTTGGTTCGTCGATCGAATGTCACAGTTCGCAGGTTGAGTTTTCTGGTTCGCCTCTTGGATCTTCATAGTTGGTTCGCAGCTTTTTGGTTCGTTGGTTGAATTTGTTCCTTGGTTCTCAAAAGCAATCTTCAACGCCGGTTCGTGGAAGTTGAGTTTTGTTTCACAGCAGTTATTTCACAGAATCGTCGGTCCATTTAATATATTGGTTTGCGTAGTGATTCATGGTTCGTTCAAGACTTTTGGTTTGCCATTATTACTGGTTCGCTGAGGTTGCTGGTTCGTTCAAGGATATTCGGTTCGTTTAAGTTTTCTCGGTTCGTTTAACTTTTCTCGGTTCGTAGAAAGGGTATTACAGTTTGTTGGCACAAAATTGTCAGGTTCCACTAAACCGAACGTAACTTGAGTTCCGTCTGGAGTTAAAAGGTCTATTACCATCCAAAACAATCGTTCGAAGAGATCTACAATTTTACTCGCCTTACGGCCAGTATCGTCCGTTTTGACCTCCGAAATGCAACTTCTAAGACCTACGTTTTTGCGTTTCAAGTTTTTGATACCCGATAATACAATTTCAACATGAGTGATTATCAAGCGTCTTCTGTTCTTCAATATACAATGCAAGCATTATTGAATTATAATAACAAAATAGGAACAAGTCAGAAAGTTTCGATCCTAAGCTGTTAAAGTTAGAAGATTAACATAACTAGAAGAAATGTTTTAAAGCGTACATTGGTGTTATCGATGTTGATCTGTGGATACTCATTGAAGAAGAATATAAATATCCAATGGTTAATGGAGAACCTAAAATGCGAAGTGATCTTGATTCTGAAGAAAGAAAGACTTATGCAAGAGAAAATAAAGCTTTTGGTAATCTTATGATGATATTACCAAGAGAGTTGTTACAACTTTTTAGGGAAAATCTAGAAATCTTAGTTTTAGCTCGATTTTGGTGAACTGTTTTGTCTATATTAGTGTAATAAGTGTTTTAGAATCATCCTCTTTGATTGTTTATCACAAAAACGCCCAAAAATTTGAGATTTTCGAAGAAATTCTTCACACCCAACTTAAAATTAAAACTTAGATCTTGGATTGTTGAGTTGTGATATGGAAAAACCAACAATAGAGTTTTGATTTTTGCTAAAATCCGCACCTATCCATGTAAAAGTTTTTGATTTTGGTAAAAGTTGAAATTTCGACCCGGTTAAAGCTTCCTGACAGACCCGACATGGGTCGAGCCTCCCGAGGCACGGGACGTGCCTCAAGGTGCAGGTTGATGATCAATGCTCAACCCAACACGGCGGGTGTCCACGACCCAGAACGGGCCGTGCCCGCTCCGCACGGGTCGTGCCTAACCCAAAGTTTTGTCGATTTTCTCAATTTTTCTATTGAAATAGCATTAGCTTTACACCTAATATAACTATGTTTACATTTCAGGGTTAATCTTGTATTCCAATCACGTGGAGTGGAGAGAGAGAGCCACCGCCGACTCCGTGATCTGGTTACCCGTTTTGAGGTGCCAACACAATGCCTTGACGAACAAGCCCTCGAGCAGCTCAACCAGCTAGAGCGGTTCAACGATCTTGTGCCTGTTCAGTTGCACCGATGGCTCAATGCTTATGAACAACAGTCAATCAGGGAATGCACCCTCGAGGTTCTGGCTTCTCTCTGTATCAATGAAGGAATTAAGGACTGTTCGGTTGATGGGGTAATCAAGTTTAGGCTGAATAACCATTGATACAGCAGGTCCATATCCCAGTTTTGTCGGGATATCCAGATCTATATGGCAGACGAGGTTCATCTACTGACCGGTGCAGTTACCAGCTTCCCTGATGAGGTTCAGCGTAACCACCCTGAGCATGGGACAGTGTGGTTCAGCTTCTGGAACGCAGTCGGTGAAGGGGTCTACAACCCGAGCTCCACAAAGAGCTCGAAGCTCATAGACCCTCTCCACCTTTACATTCATAGTTGTTTCAGCCAGTCCATCTTCCAGAGGGGTGGTACAGAAGGAGTTTTCAGTCTACGCGACTTGGTGGTACTCTACTGCATGGAATATCAGGTTCATCCTAACATTCCATACTATATATGTAGTAGCGTGTACACTGCAGCCACGGTTGGAGAGGCAACACCTTAGTTCTACGGTGGCTTCATTGCCTATATTTATCGATGTTATGGTGTGGACATTTCTGACGATCTGACTATCGGGAGCCCCACATTGTCGATAGATGTATATTACTGCAGGACCCCGAAGATCATTGCTAACACACCTGACAGTACGAGGATAAGAGGCTATATATTTGGCCACGGGTACAAAATATGTGTGGCTAAAACTAGTGTTTCTTACCTTTGGCCACGTTTTTTTTAAACAGTGGCTATGCGTTATCAAAAAAAGCGTGGCCAAAGCCACTTTTTGACGTAGTGATATATTAGTATCCTCTTAGCCAGCTGCATGTAATCTTCAGTTGGTTATGACATGAACTGAGAGATCAAACCCACTGCATACATTAAATAAGTTCTAGTGACTGTGAGATACATCAAGCTACCCACCAAACATTTGTATTCAGTCTCATTTACTCTTTGTGCTTCACTGTTGGCCAATTGGATTCTTCAGTTGATTGCCTTCCCACATTCCAAACGTATCAAGTACTTCCCTTGCATACTTCTTTTGGCATATGTTGATGCCTTTGCTATCTTGTTGCGCTTTAACTCAAGAAATACTTCATCTTACCCAAATCAGTCATTTCAAACTCCTTTTTCATAGCCTTTTTAAATTCTTCACAAGCCCTCACATCATTCCCCGTGTAGATCAAATCCACATAGAGGCTCACTATAATTACCTTGTTCCAGATGTTCTTTATGAATAAGTTACTGTCATATTTGTGTTTCTCAAATCCTTGTTTGATGAAGTAACCCTCTATCCTTTGAACCGGACCTTGGGTGCCTGTTTTAGGCCATACAAGGCCCTTTTTTAGTTTGTAAAATTTCTATTATTCACCAGACTTGATGAACCCAGGAGGCTGTTCAACAAACACTGTTTCCTACAGCTCACCATGCAGGAATGGACTTTTAACATCCAATTGATAGATTATCCAATCGTAATGAGCAGTAACCGCAAGCAGTGATCTGATAGTATCTAATGCATAACATGTAGTCTATAAAAATTAATCAAGTTTTAATGGTAGTTTACCAGGTGACTACACTACACACTTAGGGCAATGTACCTGTCAGGTGCAACACAATATTGGTAAGTACCGAGTGTCAATCCTGGGACGCGTAATCAATCTCCCGATAGTAGACATTCACTAATAATTAACCTAAGATGATTTTGATGTTGATTTATTATTATTATTATTATTATTATTATTATTATTATTATTATTATTATTTTAATAATTACCACGACTCTAAAAGAACACAAACACGATAGAAAGCTTCGAGAAAACTATCAAATGAGAGGGAACTACCTAGATTTCGACTCCTAATACCACCTGCCAACTTTCCATGAATGACTTACCCGGATGACGTCACTATCCACCAATTAAACACTATGTGAGGTGTCTAATTACGGACAACTAACCACTTGAACTAAGAATTATCAGAACTATAGACACACCCTAGCAATTTTAGATTCAATAACTAAGCTCAAGCGACTTTCTATGTTGAAGTGCTATTTAGACCTAACTACCTATCTGAGGCTTGTTAGGCCCACAACCCTAGGGACACAAAATATCATAGACAATATCTAATACCCTAGGTATTATGAAGTAAAATTATTCACAGACAATCGAATTCCTAGAAAACTCCTAAACATGAAAAAATGGCCTAAACGGCATGTGACAATTTATTGACCACCAAACAATGGCTAGGACATTAACTAGCATGCAAATTTATTCATCCAAACAAACACACATGGACACAATATGCAAATCCATTTATCATCACTAATTAATGACTATCTAGGTGAGAATCGTGTCTTTAAAGTCAAAATATTTGATTTTAACGACTAAAGAATAATTTAGAGCCAAAATAACCATATCTGACGAATTACCCGACCCTAAACCACACCAAATAGTGACGTAAAAACAAATTACACCAAATTCGTGTGATAAAAAACAATCAATCCATAAATAACTTTAATAAAATAAACATAATCATCCCGAAAGTCAAACACGAAAAGTCAACACATATAATAATCATCTAGGCCTAGGTAGTAACAGAAATTAAGCCTAGCATATTCATTTAGAATTCAGAACAGTAGGCCTTTAATTCAAAACATAAAGAAAACATAATTGGGAATCGAGAAAATAACCGAATGATTAATATTTTTCGTCAAATCTGCACTCTATCTTCAACCCACTTTGATTTTACTCCAATCTTCATGTTCTTTTGCTCTCTGGACATATTCTGGAACTCCTTAAGTCGACCACCCCGAATTCATCCGTCACGACTCCTTTAAATAGTGAAATTTTAGGGTTTTGCTCCAAGTGCATTAGGGTCGTATCCATAGTTGCATAATACGACCGTATCGCGGCCGAATATTTTGTAATCGGGAACCCACCATATCGTATCTCATGACCACCCTGTATTCTCAAATAGCGGGCGTATCCTCGATAGCCAATGCGGCCTTATCGTGGCTGTCAGAATTCTTTTAACTTTTATTCCAACCTCGAATTACGTGCCAAAAACCTCTCGTTTCTTCTCATTTCATCAAAACATCATTAGGAGCCTGCAATTAACTGATTTATGTAATTAAGAACCAGAATTCATCAAAATCATACACAACCTCGTTTAAATTGTGGAATTTATCTTATAAAAACATAGTCTTGATGCTACGCATCAAATATTTCCACACTTCAACTTTTTCGTCCCCGAAAAAATCGCAATGGAATCACAATTGGAAAGATGATTTTTTTCATTTTCTCTATTCTACCTCTAATGTCTACTAGTTTTTATTTTCTTTTTCTTTTCTGTTTCTTGATATACTTACGCGCTAGCAGCAATTATCGATATTTCTATCCGACTAAACCCAACCACCGTAAAATGACATCCCCGATCATTCATCTGTCATTCATTTTATTAGATTATCATTCTACCTATGTGTCTCACGCTCCGGATTCTCACTTCGTCCTAATCCCAAAGGCAAATCAAGGCCCGGGCTAAACCATCCAGGTCTGACCCACCACAATAAACAAAAACATACATGTCAAGAGAATAGTGGATGAAGGATGGATGTTGTTTTTGAGCTTTACACGATTAATTATTAATTATATTATTTTTATTTTTTCTACGAACTTCACCTAGAGGTGCCTTCATCAAGTCGCCATCCCAATATCCAACACATATGATATTTAGTTATTTTTCTCTTTTTTTTTCATGAATCTAGCCCGTGGGTGTACCAACAAGGATACCATCCCAATGGTAGCACGTAGGCTTCGGCCCTTTTATTATTATTATTTAGTTATGTATAAAGCTCCGATGGATGATGAAAGACGAGACGCCGCTGTTTCTTGGATTTATTTTCACAAAAAGATCATAGCGTTCCATAAATTCTCAAGACATATACATCTTTACCTAAAGTTGTACCTATCAACCTAGTCGACAGTTTCGGCTTTACCAATCCTCCGAGGGCGAAAACCCACAAGATATCCTGATTTATTTTCTTTTATTTATGGAAAATTAGATTATAATAATCCCAATTTTTTTGGTATTGGCCAACAATAATCCCACTTTTAAAAATCACTCTCAGTGGTCCTAACTTTCACCCTATTTATTGATATTGGTCCCGCCGTTAAAAAACTTAACACCGCTAACTTTTTAATTACGTGGCGTCCATGTGGATATATAGGGTTATTTTTCTCCTTTTTTTAACCCCTTATAAATTACACATGGCGAAATCAAGTCAAAATTTGGTCAAAATCAAGTCAAATTTTGGTCAAAATCACATCCCATTTTAGCCTCCTTCTTCACCTTCACTACCGTGAATACCATTCTCGTCGGAGTTTCTCGCCGGAAACCTCCACAACACTAGCAAGACATCCACATCTCGTTTGAGAGAGAGAAAGAGACCTGCAAGAGCATGAGAGCCAACCACGTCCGGCGGCGTCCACCGAGCGAGCTCCGGCAACCTCTGACACTGGCTCTGATCATTCTCCTCTCTCTTCTAATCGCATTTGAAATCGATGGTAATTTAAGACTAACAAAAATTCTTTGATGGCCGTTTAGTTTCACGTAGAATGATAGTTGCAATGTTTGTCACTGGATTGATCTACTCATCTGTAATATGATGCCATGAATTACAAACTTATAGAAGTTGCAGCAGTGACGATGACTTCCTGCACATACCATGGAATTTATCGGACCACAATTAAAGCTCGAATGATTTTCTTTAATATTGCAAGAAAAAACACAGAGGCTGCAGCGATTTTCCATATTATTATTTTT
>JBCNJP010000017.1:38031148-38050410 GCA_039602395.1 Deinandra increscens subsp. villosa | reverse complement strand
CTGCGCTCTGTCCCATGCTCAGGGTGGTTCTGCTGCACTCTCATCAGGGAAGCTGGTAACTGCACTGGTCAGTAGATGATCCTCTTCTGCCATATAGATCTGGATATCACGACAAAACTAGGACATGAACCTGCTGATACCAATGGTTATTCAGCCTAAACTTGATTACCCCATGAACCGAATAGTCCCTTATTCCTTCATTGAAACAGAGAGAAGCCAGAAACTCGAGGGTGCATTCCCTGATTCGACCGTGAGTATTCATAAGCATTGAGCCATCAGCGCAACTGGACAGGCACAAGATCGTTGAACGGCTCCAGCTGGTTGAGCTGCTCGAGGGCTTGTTCGTCAAGGCATTGTGTTGGCACCTCAGAACGGGTAAACAGATCACGGAGTCGGCGGTGGCTCTCTCTCTTCTCTCCACTCCACGTGATAGGAATACAAGGTTAACCCTGAAATTAAAACATAGAATTTCTATATTAGGTGTAGAAGCTAAAGCAATTTCAATAGAAAAATTAAGAAAATTGAGGAGAAACTTTTGGGTCGGGCACAGGCCCGTGCGGGTAGCGGGCACCGTCCCCGTGCCGGGTCACGGACACCCCCCGTGTCGGGTTCAGAGCACTGCGTCATCAACATGCATCATGAGGCACAGCCCCCAGATGCCTAGGCAGTGCATGGCCCGTGTCGGGTCTGTCTGGGAAGCTTCAGCCAGGTCAGAGTATTACGACTTTTACCAATAATCAAAAGCTTTCCCATTGGATAGGTGCGGGTTTTCAGCGAAAATCGAAAACCCTATTTTCAGTGTTTCCATATCACAACTCAACAATCCAGAGATACTGAAGTTTAAAGTATAAGTTAGGGATATGAATGATTTCTACACGAAAATCCGATAACTTTTAAGGCGTTTTTGCGACAATCAATCATATAGGATGATTCTAAAACACTTATTACTCTAATATAGACAACAAATTTCACCAAAATCGGGCTAAAACTAAGATTTTTAGATTTTCCCTAAAAATTGGTGAAGAAACCGAAGAACATTCAAGTAAAACTAAGTAATCAAGTGATTTATGCTTACATGATTGATGATGGCAACGTTTAGAGGGGGGAACGTGCGGGAGATTGAAAATCGTCCAGAGAAACTGAGAGCAAAACGACATGTGTGAATGACGTCTGCAAGGCTGTTTGCCCTGATTCTCGCAAACAGACCACTCCGGCACGGCCCGTGCCTAGGGTGGGGCACGGCCCGTGTCGGGTTTTCTCGATATATATATATATACTAGCCGTGTGCCCGCGCGTTGCGGCGGCGACAGTGTATAGAGCGTGTTATCGTCATCTGTTCGCTTGTTGCAGCGGCACGACAAATTTACAATCGCAGGTATTCGTCTTCTGTTCGCTAGTTATGGCGGCACGGCAATTTACATCGAGGTATTCATTTTTTTAGAACTCAAACAAATAAAAACAAACACTCGAATTGAAATATATATTGGTCACAAACATAGTAATTTAAAACCAAATGAGTTGTATGATAGAAGTCATCAACATAGTTTTAAGATGTCAGTAATAACATAGTACTTTTTAAATCAACAACAATCAACCAAAGCGGTATTTATTTTTGTTAGTTTATCACTCTTTTTTCTTGATATATTCCATTAAACGTTTTTAGGGGGAAACCCACGCGTTGCGGGCGACAGTTTATAGTACGTTATTTGTCTTCTACCGGACATTCACTCATATCATTTATACATGGGAACAATATAAAATTAGCTAAGCATAAATCTTGAAATGATTCACTATGAATTCAAATATAGTATGTATCTTAACACCTGTTTTGGTTGGGGAGTATGTGACACATTGTTTTATGTGTTGGTGGAATCGGAGAAATTTAAGGAAGCGAATGTGTGTTTTCTCAAATGAGAACGTTTAAAGTTCTATAAAAAGCATGTTCTTGTAATTTACTTTGTAATTTACTTTTGGGTGGATTGATTACAATGTGTAAATGGAAGTTCTTGAAGAAATTCTTTAAGAAAATGATTGGGACTCGTGTGTATAGTTATAATATTATGATTGACTATTCATGTAAAGGTAAAATAATAGATGCATTGTGTTTATTATGATATAGTTGTAGAAGCTGTAATAATAATGATTCTCTATACAGGAGTCGTTAGTCTTTCATGTGAAGGTGACATGAATAGTCATTCATGTAAAGGTGACATGATAAATGCACAAGGGCTTTATTATGATACAAAAGTGTTAAAAGTTAGACCGGATGGTGTTGCTTGTAATACACTTAGGGATGGGCATGTTATGATTGAGCATTTAACCAAATCATTGTCTATATAATGATTACTGTTAAGAAGGAATGATAAGTTATCAGTTGATTATCTAATAAAAAAGTTACTGAAACAAATAATTTAGACCCACAAGGCCACAATCACATCTCCATGTGCTCGGAGTGCTTGAGCAACAGCAATAGCTTGTGCAATTGTCATCACAGCAGCAGATGGTGCTTGACTATATAATGTAAGTGTTTTAAAAACATCACAATAAGGTAACAACATTTCCATTTAATACAATACGTTCACAACTTTCAACCCCTACAATGACAACAAATGAATTATAAAGACAAATTGGCATGCCAACATGATAACCAAGACATCAAGTGGATCAATGTCCTTATAAACAGTACCTGGTAGACAGCTGTACTTGTGAGGATACATGACCAATGAATATAGAGTATGATCCACCTAAGAAAAGTAAATATGAATTCAATACCTGAACCTATATACTCTAACTTGCTACACCTATTATTATCCTCATATTTACCTTAATAAGTCTTGTTTTTTTGTCAAGTTTATACTCTACCTTGCCCCGTTGCTAAATTTAATCACCTGCATAAAACAAACAGATTTTATGATGAATCCTTTATATGAAGACACATGCACAAAATTGTAAACGGAAGTATGTGATTTAGATTATTTGGATTTTGATTTATATTAATTCCACATCCTTGTACAGTTGAATATTGTAAGTGATCCTAGTCCTGTATCAGATCATTACAAAAGCAAAAAAAAATTATTACATGAAAATATGAAATACCTATCTCAAGATCATGCCAAGGAAGGGAAGCAGCTGACCTCCTCATGGATGAAACTATTCTTTCATTAAAAGGTGGATGTAAATGATGATCAGAGCCAAAAGGATTGTTTGATGTCTTAGAGCTAAGTTCTCCTGCAATTACCACGCAAAAAATGCAAAAACATTAGAAAACAACAAATTACACAACAGAGGGAAACAATCTATCATAACCAACCCAAAATTCACCTTCAATCACATGGAGCTGAGATGATAAACAAACTTAGATACCTTGTTGCCACTGTAAAAAAAAGGTGATTAAATATGTTAGGATCATGATCCAGTATCCTGATGTAAAGAAACCTTAACTCACCTAGTCTAAACCGAAAGAAAATAATATTAATGTGGATTTCAAGAGTAAATACACATGTAAAGAACCCTTAACTTACCTGTAGCTTTCTTTTAACTATGTGAGATACACAACTGGAAACAAAATTTGTAAAAGTGAGAATTAAATATAGCTTAAACATCATCTAATAACATATATGTTGTTCAAAAAAAAATCTAATAACACATATGACACTCCATGTTTAGATGCCTTAAAATACCTTAAAACTTGTGTAAATTACTATAAACCTCCAATGAACCTTCATGCGTATCCCTATAGACATACAAGTTCATCAAATTTAGAATGTAATCTCTTAAATAACAGGGAACTTAAACAATAGACACACCTGCATTGTAGCTCTACGAATAATGTGTGCATCACTTATCTTAATAGTCAAATTACTATATCCCATGTGAATTGGAGGAACACCAAGTGAGATTTAATTTAAAACTCTAAACTCAGTTCAAAGCTCATGGAATTTTATAGGCCAAGCTAAAAATGTAAATTGTTCATTGAAAAGTATAATTTTAAAAAAATCATCTTTTATGAAAACACCCTTGGCTAGTGTTAACAATAGTTAACCATCAGAGTGAATTAGTAGATCTCACAAATGTAGAATTTTTTATATGTAGTCTAATTCAAAACTTTAAAACCAAGCATATTAGACGGCTAATAATAAAAGTTACTAATCGGCGTAGGGAATGTTAGAACTTTAATGGTTAAATATAAAACCAACACATCACTTGGTACTGAAATAACGGATTAGCAGTAACCCCTTCATTATGCCACACATTTCATAATAATAATGTATGTTCGCCATAAGCTGCATACAAGAGACAGATTATGCTAAGAAGAAATATATTTTTGGGGATGCTTATGCCCATGTTAATCCATTTTCATGTTAACTAATTTTTAACCCGTTCGGCCCATTAGAGATATTACGTCGCTAAATCGACCAACTGTAAAGTAAATGGGTCAAACTTGCCTTGTCACTTCTAAAAAGCATACTAAGAAAAAAGTATGAGACCGTGATGTGTATATTTTTTCTGTTAGCCAAAATATATTTAAATAGATGAGTATGTACGCACCAATAGTTACTACTCCCATACATATAACTGCACCACTCATAAAAAGGAGGCGAAGATTTCCCATACTCTAATTGATTGTAAATATACAAAATTGGTAGTTAAATCGGTGGGTAGTACGGGCTGGGTTTGACCAAAAACAATGTTTGGCCAGAGATTAGAATTTTGGTTTATATATACAAAATGACCAATAATAGAGTGAAAAATAAAGAGACTTTACCCTTATAAAAAATTTAGTGAATGCTGCTTTTGAAACATGTAGAGCATTTTGAACCAAGTAAACATAAGAGAATCCCCCCCCCCCCCCCTCAGTATCTTGAACCATGCCCATCATAGATGGAAATCCTGGTTGCTGTGTGGAGGTGGCACTGTATGGATCGTAGTGCTGGTGCGGGGAGTAGTAAGGTGGAGTCGGCATCCTGGCTGGTTCTGGCTCGGGCTCATCATCGTCTGCTAGAGGTGCGAGGGGGTTCCAAACGCGTCGCCTGAAGTCTCTCATCCTCGGACCGTCAAATGTGTCAGCAATGATTTTTAGGGTCCTGCAGTAATCTACATCTATCGACAATGTGGGGCTCCCGATAGTCAGATTGTCAGGAATGTCCACACTATAACATCGATAAATGTAGGCAATGAAACCATCGTAGAACAACGGTGTCACCTCCCCAGCCGTGGCTGTAGTGTACAAGTTACTACATATATAGTATGGAATGTTAGGATGAACCTGATGTTCCATACATTAGAGTACCATCAAGTCACGTAGACTGACAACTCCTCTCGTACCACCCATCTGGAAGATAGACTGGCTAAAACAGCGGTGAATGTAACGGTGGAGAGGGTTTTTAAGCTTCGAGCTCTTTGTGGAGCTCGGGTTCTAGACCCCTTCACCGACTGAGTTCCAGGAGTTGAACCGCGCTGTCCCATGCTCAGGGTGGTTCTGCTGAACTTCATCAGGGAAGCTGGTAACTGCACCGGTCAGTAGATGAACCTCTTCTTCCATATAGATCTAGATATCGCGACAAAACTAGGACATGGACCTGCTATACCAATGGTTATTCGGCCTAAACTTGATTACCCTATCAACCGAACAGTCCTTAAATCCTTCACTGAAACAGAAAGAAGCCAGAAACTCGAGGGTGCATTCCTTGATTGACTGTTGTTCATAAGCATTGAGCCATCAACGCAACTGAACAGGCACAAGATTATTGAACTGCTCCAGCTGGTTGAGTTGCTCAAGGGCTTGTTCGTCAAGGAACCGTGTTGGCACCTCAGAATGGGTAAACAGATACGGAGTCGGCAGTGGCTCTCTCTTTCTCTCCACTCTACGTGATAGGAATACAAGGTTAACCCTGAAATTAAAACATAGTTATATTAGGTGTAAAGCTAAAGCAATTTCAATAGAAAAATTAAGTAAATTGAGGAAACTTTGGGTCGGGCACGGCCCGTGCGGGAGCGGGCACGCCCCGTGCCGGGTCGTGGACACCCTCTGTCTGGTTGAGCATTGATCATCAACCTGCATCATGAGGCATGCCCCGTGCCTAGGGAGGCATGGCCCGTGTCGGGTCTGTCTGGAAGCTTTAACCTGGTCCAAGTTACGACTTTTACCAAAATAAAAAACTTTTACATGGATAGGTGCGGATTTTAGCGAAAATCAAAACCCTATTTTCGGTGTTTCCATATCACAACTCAAAAACCCAAGATCTAAGTGTAAAGTATAAGTCGAGTATGAATAATTTCTTCAAAAATCTCAAATTTTTAGGCGTTTTTGCGACAAACAATCACATAGGATGATTCTAAAACACTTATTACACTAATATAGACAACAAATTTCATCAAAATCAGGCTAAAACTAAGATTTCTAGATTTTCCCTAAAAATTAGGGAAGAAACCGAAGAACATTCAAGTAAAACTAAGTAATCAAGTGATTTATGCTTACATGATTGATGATAGCAATGTTTAGAGAGGGGAACGTGCGGGAGATTGAAAATCGTCCAGAGAAACCGAGAGCAAAACGACCTATGTGTATGACGTCTGCAAGGCTGTTTTGCCCCTTATTCTCGCAAACAGACCACTCCGGCACGACCCGTGCCTAGGGTGGGGCACGGCCCATGTCGGGTTTTCTCTCTCTCTCTCTCTCTCTCTCTCTCTATATATATATATATATATATATATATATATATATATATATAGGTTCAGGTTCAGCTAAAAAAACCATTTCACCTAAGAAGGCTAGGAAGCAACCACGTGCTGACATGTGTACATAACACACTAACAGAATGCATAAAAAGTAAAATATGCTGACACACTAACACACTGGATACAGTGTGTTAGTGTGTTATTGTCCACGTGTCAGCATGAGATTGCTTCCTAGCCTTCTTAGGTGAAAGTGTTTTTTTAGAATAACTTTACCCTATATATATATATATATATATATATATATATATATATATATATATATTAGTCATGGGCACGTGGCGGTTTCTATTTTCTCCCTGGAGATTTTTCTCTTATTTATTGAAAAAGAAGTTTTCGTGTTAGCATGATTGAAAACTTAAAATTTAATTTGTTATTGTAAAAGATAGATTTATTTATTTTCAGAGCCTACGTTCGACCTGGTTTAGTTTATCAGTCGATATTCCTGCATTTAACCTGGTATGGTTTTTCTTTTGCTATCAGAGGGGAAATTTCTTATAGGGTTTGTTTTTCTAAAACATGGTGACTAATTTGAATCAAGAATATTGATTGAACACTTAGCTGGTCCAGAAGTTATTAAGTTTATTAATAATGAAAATAATACGTTTGACCATGCGATCACCTTTCTTGTTTCTGTTGCTCGAGCTTTTCCCAGAGAATCCTTCCTACCTTTGGTGCTAGAGTTGTTGGCCGGACAGATCTTTTCCCAAAGACAGTGTAGCTGAACAAATAAAGACAAAGAAAGGTTATTTTTTTAGATAGATATTTATATATATAAGTTAGGTTTGGCTAATGTTGCTAACGTGGACTTCTTGTCAAAAGATCCTCGTTTGTGTCCCCGGCAACGGCGCCAAAAAGCTTGGTGTGCGTATGGTGTATATAAAATATAGCAATAATAATGACACATTTTGTACATAAGCTTTTACATTTATAAAACATGATTAACTACAACCACTATTTCACCATATTTATGGGCAAGTGCACCCATCGTGGAGCAGTATAGTAGTGGTTAGTTGACCGAGGGTCGTCTAAGGACACAAGGAAAAGGAGGCCTTCAACAAGGAAACTTTTGTTAGCGATTTCACCCGTTAGTTCTTTAAATATATAAGGTTTGTAGAACCACGATACGATCTTACTACTGCATGATTCGGTAATTGAATAGCAACGAGAAGGTAAATAAAGCTTTGCTTTATTGATTCACAAAGAGTTACAATGTAGAGAGAGAATCACACTCAGTTTACACACAGTTAAGATGTTGCAAAATGACAGAGCTAACTAACTCTCTCTAACACAGACTATTTATAGTCATTTAGTCACAGGCCAGCGGACCACCAGCGGACCATCTGGTACGCTGTACCAACTGGTCCGGCGGACCATGTGGTCCGGCCAGATGACTATCTGACTCACACAGATGCTCTTGTCTAGATACAATACACGAGACACAACGTTAGCATAGGAATATGCTTCTACAAGGTTGGTTGAAGTTGTATATATAAAGTAATAGAAATTGGTATTAGTTTAATAATCTTCATAGAGCGTTGTCATGAACTAGCAAGGGAAGAACCCAGGCATCAACGTATTTTATTATAAAAAATCACCTTTAAAAGGGACTAGGGTCCGTTTATTCCATACATCGCTTTCGTGCAAATATGATAAGTCGTAACCAGAGCCAAGTTCACAAACATGTATCACACCGACTTTCATGAAGTGACAAAATATTACTAACCCCAATCCCAACCATTACCTTCAGGTCGTAGTTAGCGTAAAGCCGTGTTTGTTTACATAGACATAAAACTCATTAAAAGTATTACTTTGAATGGGGTGCGAGTCACAGTTAGAATCATGCATCGTCCCCCCAGTCGGGTGTCACAAATCCGACTGATGAGCTTTCGACTCCTCAAATGGTCTATAATACGCAAGACACATTTGTTCAAAAATGTTAATAATACACTTTCAATTTAAATGGATATTTATAAAGTCATCTGTATTTGACTTAAGGTAAGTACGCAGACTTGTTGTATTGTTTCACCAAAAGCTTGTTTTCCTCGAGTAAGTATAAGAGTTTAATTAAACGTTAGTAAGATTTATAGATTTGCTTAATAGAAGGTGAGTGGTTCATATACAAACCTTAAAAAACTTCATATTAAGTGAAGATTCTTACAAACATATGAAGATCAAGAAACTAGAGAACCGAAAATAAAAAGAAGAAAACTACATTATTACTAACTATAGTAGGAGCAAAGCTGAGTGAGCTAAGCTGACTAGAACAAGTCTAGATCATCTTTTCTGTCACCAAATTTGGCACACTTAGAATGAGAGCTTGGATGGCTATTTATAGGCAAATAGGAAGAGCGACAGGGGTCGTCCCTAGCAGGGCACGGGCCGTGCCTTGGCATAAAACTGGAGCAATCTTCGGATGGCAGGGGCACGAGCTGTGTGGCTTCAGTGGCACGGGTCGTGTGTCAGATATGCAAAAGTCAACTCTTCCATTAGTTAAGTAAGTGGCGCACGGTCTGTGCCTAGCTGTGCACGGGCCATGCCTGGTGTCTTCAATCACAGTGTCTTGCGTTTTTCATCATTTTAAGCTTCTTTTGTGATTTGGACAAGGATTAATCAAGAAAACTCGAAAGGAAACATTATCGGGTTGTTTCGTTACTTATTAGCTTGAATTAATCATTTTTATGGAGATAATTTGATATGAAAATGTGTATCTTTTGGCGTATATCACTATTCCATAATGATCAATAAATCGACTAATAACTCTATGATTCCATTAATACATAGTCTATAAAATTACAGCTTAAAGCCTACTAACTTAAATAGGAGAAGAAGCGGTTGAAGAAAAACCAGGTTCGTGGGGCCAAAAGATGTGAAAATCCCTCTGTGCTTTCTCACATGCACTAGAGAGATTGTCTGAATCATCATATCGGCTACTTGCTGCTAATCAAGTGAAAAGGGAGAACAAGTCCCTCTTTGATTTCTCACTGCACTTGCTTCTGATCAACTGAAAAGGGAAAAGAAGCGGCCGGTGAAAGAACTGGTTCATGGGGCCAAAAGGGAGAGAAGCACCTGAAGAAAATTCAGGTTCATGGGGCTAGAAGGGAGAAGAAACGGCTGATGAAAGTCGGGTTCATGGGGCGGCCAGAAGGGAGAGAAGTACCTGAAGAAAATTATACAAGTGCTGCAAACCTCAACATGTGGCCCTTGCCACTGACTGTTATAAAATTATATAATAACTTAAAACTGACTCTTCGTCTCCACGGTTTCCACAATAACTTAAAACCTGCTCCCAGGAGACACAGAGTTCAATCTTCCCTTGCACAAGACAAAATTGCCAAATTTGAAACGCAAATTTCAATCGAATTTCAGTGGTGAAGATGATAACTTACCGTATTCCACATTCGAAGGATGACAATGCCACATTTTTAGCCGCCAATGATGGACGAAAAACAGAGAGAGAAACTGGGTGAAAAGGCGCATAGTGGAGATGATGATGAAAACTGATACATAGTTAACTATATATCGATACTTGAGGGCTGTGGTAGATGGAGATTAGACCAATAAAGTAAATGAAGTAATAATGGTAGATGTAGATTAGAATCCGTCGACCATTTGTCATAATTTGCCACGAAAAAATGTTTAATATAAGTGGTCATATATTTGATCTTAATCATATCAGAAGATAATTAAACATGATTGACAAAATCCGAATAATTACATAAAAGCATCATATATTCAATCTTAATAATATCATAAGAAGATAAACATATAAGAATTTGTTCATAATTTGTTCATTAGATAAACATATATATTAATAATCCTTATCACTACAATATTCGGATATGTATCCTAAGCTTGCTTTGTCATCATCATCATCAACTTCTACAATCCGAGCAATGTTCATAGGATCTCCAAACCAATCAGCAACTATATCCTTCACCTTTTGTTGAACGTTATTTCCATAATCATTTCCATCTTTATTAATTAGGGAAATTTCACTTAATTGTTTGAGAAAATTCATATTAGATTCAACAATTTCATCCAAAGAATAAATTTTACTCTCTTCTTTATTGATATATTTTACTTCAATCTTCTTGATAGAAGTAAAAAACTCTCAAGATTGGACAATTTCATCATCTTCATCTTCTGATACAATTTCACTGAATTTTGTATTAGGGACACGGAATAACTTAGTTGCCTCAACAAAGTATTCACAATTACTAGGAATCTTCTGAGCATATATTTTCATAAGAATGTTCTCATCGTTGTTTTTAAGAACACATTTATGAGATTTGATAGTTCTTCTTCTCCCATTACTAAAACTCAAATAGAAACGATTATACCTCACAACCAGAATTCAAGGGAGCGTTGAAGCGCATTTTGTCTACTTCAATTTAGAGGGAAACAAATCGTTTCCTTTCGCCATGCATGTAATATTTTACCGTGACCATTACTTATCTTTAGCCACACATAAAATGTGTAACAGTCACCGTTGATAACTTTTGGTGTCACAAACAAAATTAATATATGTGCCCATAGGTAATAGATTTTTGTCACTTACAAAAAAATAAACAAAGGACATGAACACTCTACTATTTAGTCACACAACCTAATATAAGTGGTAATATGTGTAGATGATCACGTAAAAATAAACGTATGCTCGGAAAGTATTTAAGCCTACGGGGTCACACATCTCGACACAAATGTATTTGTATTAGTTAATTTATTAATTAATAAAAATCACGAATTTAATTAACAAAGGGTCGTTAAAACTAACGGTTACTAGTTAACGGTTCTTAGTGAACATTTAAGAGAGGATTATAATTAAAATACAATTGGAAAAGGTTAGGAGAAGCCCTCATAGGGCCGGCCCATCTATGGTGTCTCCTAATCTAACACTAAACTTGTTTAACAAGTAAACCCCTATAAATAAAGCCTCTGGTTTAAGGGGTTTTTTTTGCAACATCATATGAGATTATAGGAAACCCTAAATCTCTCTCTCTCTCTTCCCTTTTTTTCGGCAATAGACCCAAAACCCTAAAGGGTTTTCGGTTTTGTGTGTGGTTCGACCAAAGCAAGAAAGAGAAGCTCAAGTGTTCGTGATCAAGTACTAGCATACGTACATCGGTGTGCCGTGTGTGCGATCGTAGAGGGGTTTTTCATCAAACCCTAGAAGTTTCTTACTTTATTTGCTATTAAAGTACACATTATCTTTCTTAATTAGTTAGTTAATTACATAGATTGATATTCCGCTGCGTACTCATGAATTGATAAATTTTTTTGTAATCCAACAGTGGTATCATGAGCCACCTATGTATTTTTTTAATTATAAAAATAGATTAAACTTAAAAAGGGGTTTAGGGTTGTTGACAATTTCGGAATTATATTTTTTCTTTTTGAAACCCTAATCCAAGTTTTTTTTTTAATAATTGGTTGCACTAATTGTTGTACATTTACTTTAATTAGTTGAAAGAAGTAAAAATCATGAATTTTTCATGCAAATTATTCATGATTATTACTTAGATATATTGATATTAACGCTTGATCGTTTCCATTAATTATGCTAGATAATTAAGGAAAAAATCGTGTGACAATTTGGTTATAATTTGTGAAAATTCTGGTTGACACCAGTTCACTAAAAATATCATTAATTATCAACCGTTTAGAGTTAGAGTCTGAAATTTTTACAGTAGATACTCGACTCATAGGGCTATAACTTTGTTGTTTTAAGCTAAGCCCAGTTCGGCCATCCTCTAGGTCCAAATTGGTCATGAAGCTGCTGGTTTTTTCAGATCCGCACCTTGCTTTTGTTTTGTGATAATTAGTTATAAAAGGTTTGGCTTACGCAATCAATACAACTTGTTGTATGCGGTCCGTTTCAAATGGAAAGGGGAGCAAATTTTAAACCATAGTGACCATAATTAGGTTGATTACCATAATTGTTACATAGTTAGATTTTATTGCAAGTTCTTTTTTTTTTGAAATATAAACTTGCTTAATAATCATTGAAATAAGATTTTGTTTATAAATAAAATTGGTGTCCTAAAATCGAAAGAAACACCGGCTTATCTATTTAATCACACTCTAAGAGAGGTATAAGTCGGATCGCCATGCTTCCCTAAAGAAGGTAGGTACTTAATTGCTACGCGCAAACCTCACTTCTACCCTTCTTTGTGTGTTTAAATGGAGCTACCGAGCTCTTTTGATTCGAAGGCAAACTAAAAAGGATTTTATAAACATGTTATGCATTGAAGATGTGCATGAACCTTCACATTAACCTTTTTATCACACATAAAAGTGCTTGACCCAAAATTAAAACTTACGTCTTTGCCATCCAACTTGTAAAGGACACTTGTGGATGTTGTTTTACTCATTGGTACACAATGGTAAAATAGCACTTACATGGCAAATTCTCACTCACTGGTACACAGTGGTGGACAATTTGTGCGTTCTTAGTTGGACGACTTTTAGCGAGTTAGCGGTAAGACCTTGACCCATGGCATAAGATGGGACGAAATATGACTACAAATCGCTTGATGCAAGTACACAAGTGTTTGTAAGTCCCAGTCTATCTAGGAATTGCGCTAGTAATGCAATTACTGATCGTCACTTACCTTTTGAGTACATCATTTCTAGCAAATCCACTGATGAAATGATGGTATGTCAATTGGATCCTAGCCTTAATAAAATTAATTGTTTAAATAGTTTAAACATTGGGTAATTAAATTTGTTAAGGAATAATTATCGAAAATACTGTTTTTTGAACTTTATCTATTTTGTAGATGGCAACAATGAACCCTCCTCAAAACACCGTTGGTCATGCTTTTCATCAAATGTTTGAAAGGGAAAAGCTCAATGGATCGAATGTCAATGACCGGTATCGTCAACTAAGGATTGTCCTAAGAGTTGAAAGAAGAACCAATGTCCTGGGAAATCAGTGGCCGACCGAACCAGCTGCTACTGCTAGTGATCAAGAAAAACCGTAGTACAACACTGAATATAGCAGATATGATGAAGTTGCTTATTTGATGATCTCTAGTATGACTCCTGATCTTTAAAAACAATACGAACTTCATGCTCCTTATGATATGATCAGAGAATTAAAGAAGATGTATGAAAAACAAGCTGGAGTTGAGTTGTTCGACTTGATTGTGGAACTCCATGACTTAATACTTGCAGCTGGAAAATCGGTCAGTAGTCATGTGCTCAAAATGAAGAGCTACTTTGACAAATTGGAATCACTTAACTATGAATACAATCAAGTTGTTGCAGTTGGCATGATTCTCAAATCCCTTACAAAGGATTTTGAAGGTTTTGTGCGCAACTACAACATGCATAGCATGACTAAAACCATACCTGAGCTTCATGCCATGCTTCTTGAGTATGAGAAGACCATTCCAAAGAAATCAACTAAAACTCTCCAAGTACTCTTGATAAAAGGGGAAAAGATCCAAAAGGATAAACAACCGCAAAGGGCGAAGGTCAAGTATGATGGGAAAGGAAAGGGCAAACAAGTTGCATATGTTCCAAAAGCCAAGAAGACCCCTCCGGCTAAAAAGGAGCATCCGGCTAAAGACCAGACTTGTCACCACTGCTCTGAAGTGGGACACTGGAAGAGGAACTGTCTTGTCTACCTAGCTGAGTTGAATAAGAAGAAGAAACAAGCTAGTGGGACTAGTACTTCAGGTATCTTCACAATTGAATTATTTTCCTTTTCTAAGCATAATTCATGGGTGTATGACACTGGCTATGGAACTCATATCTGTAATTCGTTACAGGGACTTAGAAAAAGAAGGAAGCTGAAGCCTGGAGCTTTGCAGCTGTTCGTGGGCAATGGTCTACCAGCACCTGTTGAAGTTATAGGAGAATATCATTTAGTTCTTCCTTCCGGTTTAATTCTTGTGTTAGATAATTGTCATTATGCACCTTTTATTACTAGAGGTGTCCTTTAAGTTTCCTTGTTGAAAAACCATGGATTTATTAATGTTTTTAATAATATCGGTATTTAAGTTTCTAAAAATAATGTTCGCTATTCCTTGTGATGGTATTTATGAAATTGATATGCGTGATTGTAACTCAAATAATTCAATGTATAGTATTAGTAAAAGAGTCAAGACGAACTTGAACTCTACCTATCTTTGGCACTGTCGTCTTACTCATGTAGGTAAGAACCGCATTGAAAGACTCCAACGTGAAGGAATCATTTTATAAGTGTGTTTCTTATATTTCAGGCAAAATGACAAGGAAACCTTTTCTGCATAAACCAGAAAGGGCTAAAGCACTTCTTGGACTCATTCATACTGATGTTTGTGGCCCATTTAGACATGTGTCAAGAAAAGGTGCTAGCTACTTCATAACTTTCACGGATGATTTCATTCTTTACGGTTATGTTTACTTGATTAAACATAAACATGAACTTTTTGAAACATTCAAAGAGTTTAAAAATGAAGTAGAAAATCATTTTATAAGTGTGTTTCTTATATTTCAGGCAAAATGACAAGGAAACCTTTTCTGCATAAACCAGAAAGGGCTAAAGCACTTCTTGGACTCATTCATACTGATGTTTGTGGCCCATTTAGACATATGTCAAGAAAAGGTGCTAGCTACTTCATAACTTTCACGGATGATTTCATTCTTTACGGTTATGTTTACTTGATTAAACATAAACATGAAGTTTTTGAAACATTCAAAGAGTTTAAAAATGAAGTAGAAAATCAACTTGGCAAGACCATCAAGATCCTTCGTTTGGATCGTTGTGGAGAATACTTAAGCCAAGAGTTTAAGGAATATCTAAAATCATGTGGAATTGTCCAACAGCTCACTCCTCCATACACTCCACAACATAATGGACTTTCTAAAAAAAGAAATAGAACCTTGCTAGAAATGGTGAGATCAATGATGAACCTTACTCTATCCCAATTTCATTTTGGGGTTATGCTCTAGAGACTATTGTACACATTCTCAATATGGTTCCAACCAAGAAGGTTAACAAGACACCACATGAATTATGGCATGGAGATGTCCCTATTTTGTCTTACTTAAGAGTCTGGGAATGTGAGGCACTTGTGAAGCGTGATACACCTGACAAACTTCAACCCTAAACTACTAAGTGCATATTTGTAGGATACCCTAAGGAAACAATGAGTTACTACTTCTAAAATCCTACCGAAAACACTGTTCGAGTGGCTTGATATGCTGAGTTCTTTGAGAAGAATCTAATAACTCAAGAGAACAATGGGGGAATTGTAGAACTACTAGAAGATGTGGTACCTTCTGAAACTCCTAGCAATCATCAACTTGGGGGGGGGGGGAATGTTCAAAGTAATGAACCTCAAGTCGATAATAGTGCGATTCCACTTCGAAGGTTCGAAAGGACTATACGTACTCCGGATAGATGGATGGGTCTAATCGAATCCGAGGAACACGAATTAGGAGATTTCGATGAACCTCCGAACTTCAATGCTGCATTATCAGATCCAGAATCTGACAAATGGCTTGAAGCTATGAATGTGGAAATGAAATCCATGGAAGAAAATCAAGTCTGGAGCTTGGTTGATCTTCCACCTAATGCAAAAACCATTGGGTGTAAATGGATCTTCAAGAAGAAGACAGACGTGGATGGAAATGTACACACCTATAAAGCTCGTCTCATGGCGAAAGGTTATACTCAGCGTTTCGGTGTTGGCTATGATGAGACATTTTCTCCAGTTGCTGACATTAGAGCTATTAGGATTCTCTTAGCCATAGCTACGTTCTATGATGTTGATATATGGCAAATAGATGTTAAGACTGCTTTCTTAAATGGTTACTTGGATGAAGAAGTTTATATGGATCAGCCTGAAGGGTTTATTGATCCAAAACATCACAACAAATTATGCAAGCTTCAAAGGTCCATTTATGGACTAAAGAAAGCATCAAGAAGTTGGAATAAACGGTTTGATGAAGAAATCAAAAAGTTTGGTTTTATTCAAAATCCTGATGAGCCATGTGTATATCGCAAAGCTAGTGGGAGTAATGTTACTTTCCTTATCTTATATGTAGATGACATATTGATTATAGGAAAACACATTCCAATGTTGCAAGATGTAAAATCTCATCTTGGGAAGTGTTTTGCCCATAAGAGACTTGGGTGAAGCAACATTTATTCTTGGAATCAAGATCTATAGAGATAGAACTAAGCGGTTACTTGGACTAAGTCAAAGTGCTTATAATGATAAGATCTTGAAACGATTCAAGATGGAGAATTCTAAGCGTGGTCTTGTACCCATGCAGGAAGGACTTGGTCTATCGGTCAAATAAGGTGCTTCTACACCTGATGAGGTGAAGCGTATGCAAAGAGTTCCTTATGCTTCGGCTGTAGGATCTATAATGTATGCAGTGAGATGCACTAGACCTGATGTAGCCTTCACACAAAATATCGTTAGCTGATTTCAACAGAATCCAGGTGAAAGTCACTGGACTGTTGTTAAGACCATTCTTAAGTACCTACGGGCTACTAGAGATTTGTTTTTGGTGTATGGAGGAAATCCAGATTTAGAGCTCAAAGTGACCGGATACTGTGATGCTTGATTTCAAACTGATAGAGATGACACGAAGTCTCAGTCAGGGTACGTCTTCGTTCTAAATGGAGGTGCTGTGGATTGGAAGAGCAAGAAGCAAACCATAGTTGCTATGTCTGCAACAGAGTCTGAGTACATTGCTGCCTTAGAAACTGCGATGGAGGCAGACTAGATAAGGAAGTTTATTTGTGGGCTTGACGTGATCCCTTAAAGTAGCTTGCCCATTGATATGTACTATGATAATACTGGTGCATTAATCATTTCCAAGGAACCTGGAGTTCAGAAAGGTGCCATACATTATGCTAGAAGATATCACTATGTTCGTGAGCAGATCAAACTAGGGGAGATCAAACTACTCAAATTTCACACAAATGTTAACTTAGCTGATCTCTTTACAAAAGCTTTATCTAGACCAAAGCTTGAAAGGCATGCCGAGGGCATGGGACTTAAATTAGCTAGTTAATTCATGTAAATCTGTTGTTCGGTATTTAGATAAGGGATGTTAAACAATTTCTATTTATATAATGAAATAAAATACTTGATATGTTTCATTTTGATTTAATATTAATTGTGTCCTGTATTTGCATTTTTAATCCCTGAATATTTATTAATATTCTAAATTGTCCATTGTCGATTGACTATATGGGAATATAGTTAAACTAATAAAAATCTGAGTGATTGGTAATATTCTTGGAATATATAAAGGATGGTCCCATCAAACTCACATGGTGTTCATAAGATGCATATCGGGCTACCGCACTAACGAATTATCACTTTATGGATCGGCGTCATTAAGTAAAATTCGTAAATGGTTACTTTACTTATCCTTAGTGTAAGGATCGAATATAACCCAAACACGATATCACGATCTCTAGTGAGTGTGCGGAATCCAAACACTAGAGTGATTCAAGATTAATCGAGAATTATAATGAAAAGCAATAACAATACGAATTAGAACACAAACCGATTTGAAGAAAAACACTTTACTATTGATCACCGATTGCTACACACTTGTCGAAATTCTCATTGAGAATTTCGTGAACACCAAAGTCGCAAAACACTATTGAACAACCAACCCTAATTACAAAATTAAACTATCTATATATAGGGAATCTAAGCTTGATAAACAAGCTACCAAAATCTCGACTTCAAGACCCTAAAATCGTCCAACCCACAAGCCCATAAACCCACTAATTCAATTTAACCCATTTACACATAAACTAGCCCAACACAGATTCTAATGCAAAACCCTTATAAAATTCTAGTCTCTACAATCTTCCCCTAGGCTTTAGCATTAGACCGTTTTCACATTCTGAACTTCTTTGACAGATTCACCGTTGCTGGATCATACCATAACTCTTTTGCCACGATCTCAGCTACGGCTCGAGTATAACACTTGGCATATTCTTCAGTATCTTGATTACACTCAATCTGATGCTTGGCTAGTACCATTATGTCCTTCTTGTGAAACCTCATCAAATCATGAACTTCCATGACATTAATTGTCTTTGATTTGCAGAGAATTTTGGCTTCACCAGAATAATCACTATAAGCCCAGGTTTGAAAATCATGCAAGCAATCTTCGGGATGTCTCATTGGCAGAGGTATTGTTTTTGTCTTGTCTGTAGGTGGATACAGAACATTTGTGAACTTCTTGGCTGTTACACTCTCTTTTCCTGTGATACTCTTCTTTCTGTCCCATTTGAATACACCCCTGTACTTCTTCACATAGGATTTCTTGTGAGGAAAATCTTCAAACCTCTTGAACTTGCTTCGCACAGCATTTTCCAGTTTCTTGTAGAAGTACTTGGCTTGCTCATTGTTTGACGGATTTGAAAACGGTGCCTGGTAAAGCATGGTCAGATCTACATTTGTCCAGGAATAATACTGAGTCCAACTCTTGTAGTATTCCAATGGATATTGACCCTTTCTTCTTACAACGAACATATTTTTCTCTCCATCAAACAT
>JBCNJP010000017.1:38004299-38030648 GCA_039602395.1 Deinandra increscens subsp. villosa | reverse complement strand
ATTGGGCCATAATTGGTCGTAAACACAACTTATTGGTTATATACACACTTTATTGGGACTCATTGGTCCCAACGGACCCTCATTGCCCTTAAACACACATTATTGGGCCATCATTGGTCCTCAACACAACTTATTGGTTATATAAGACACACCTTACTAGGACTTATTGGTCCCAACCGACCCTCATTGCCCTACTAAACACTCCTTATAGGGCCATCATTGGTCCTAAACACAACTTATTGGTTATATACAAACCTTAGTGGGACTCATTAGTCCCAACTAAACACACATTATTGGGCCATCATTGGTCCTAAACACAACTTATTGGTTATATACACACCTTACTAGGACTTATTGGTTCTAACCGACCCTCATTGCCCTACTAAACACACCTTATTGGGCCATCATTGGTCCTAAACATAATTTATTTGTTATATACACACCTTAGTGGGACTCATTAGTCCCAACTAAACACACCATATTGGGCCATAATTGGTCGTAAACACAACTTATTGGTTATATAAACACCTTATTAGGACTCATTGGTGCCAACTAACCCTCATTGTCCCTAAACCCACTTTATTGTGCCATCATTGGTCCTAAACACAACGTATTGGTTATATGCACACATTAGTGGGACTCATTGGTCCCAACTAAACACACCTTATTGGGCCATAATTGGTCGTAAACACAATTTATTGGTTATATACACACTTTATTGGGACTCATTGGTCCTAACGGACCCTCATTGCCCTTAAACACACCTTATTGGGCCATAATTGGTCGTAAACACAACTTATTGGTTATATACACACTTTATTGGGACTCATTGGTCCCAACGGACCCTCATTGCCCTTAAACACACATTATTGGGCCATCATTGGTCCTCAACACAACTTATTGGTTATATAAGACACACCTTACTAGGACTTATTGGTCCCAACCGACCCTCATTGCCCTACTAAACACTCCTTATAGGGCCATCATTGGTCCTAAACACAACTTATTGGTTATATACAAACCTTAGTGGGACTCATTAGTCCCAACTAAACACACATTATTGGGCCATCATTGGTCCTAAACACAACTTATTGGTTATATACACACCTTACTAGGACTTATTGGTTCTAACCGACCCTCATTGCCCTACTAAACACACCTTATTGGGCCATCATTGGTCCTAAACATAATTTATTGGTTATATACACACCTTAGTGGGACTCATTAGTCCCAACTAAACACACCATATTGGGCCATAATTGGTCGTAAACACAACTTATTGGTTATATAAACACCTTATTAGGACTCATTGGTGCCAACTAACCCTCATTGTCCCTAAACCCACTTTATTGTGCCATCATTGGTCCTAAACACAACGTATTGGTTATATGCACACATTAGTGGGACTCATTGGTCCCAACTAAACACACCTTATTGGGCCATAATTGGTCGTAAACACAACTTATTGGTTATATACACACATTATTGGGACTCATTGGTCCCAACTGACCCTCATTGCCCTTAAACACACATTATTGGGCCATCATTGGTCCTAAACACAACTTATTGGTTATATAAGACACACCTTACTAGGACTTATTGGTCCCAACCGACCCTCATTGCCCTACTAAACACTCCTTATAGGGCCATCATTGGTCCTAAACACAACTTATTGGTTATATACAAACCTTAGTGGGACTCATTAGTCCCAACTAAACACACATTATTGGGCCATCATTGGTCCTAAACACAACTTATTGGTTATATACACACCTTACTAGGACTTATTGGTTCTAACCGACCCTCATTGCCCTACTAAACACACCTTATTGGGCCATCATTGGTCCTAAACATAATTTATTGGTTATATACACACCTTAGTGGGACTCATTAGTCCCAACTAAACACACCATATTGGGCCATAATTGGTCGTAAACACAACTTATTGGTTATATAAACACCTTATTAGGACTCATTGGTGCCAACTAACCCTCATTGTCCCTAAACCCACTTTATTGTGCCATCATTGGTCCTAAACACAACGTATTGGTTATATGCACACATTAGTGGGACTCATTGGTCCCAACTAAACACACCTTATTGGGCCATAATTGGTCGTAAACACAACTTATTGGTTATATACACACATTATTGGGACTCATTGGTCCCAACTGACCCTCATTGCCCTTAAACACACATTATTGGGCCATCATTGGTCCTAAACACAACTTATTGGTTATATAAGACACACCTTACTAGGACTTATTGGTCCCAACCGACCCTCATTGCCCTACTAAACACTCCTTATAGGGCCATCATTGGTCCTAAACACAACTTATTGGTTATATACAAACCTTAGTGGGACTCATTAGTCCCAACTAAACACACATTATTGGGCCATCATTGGTCCTAAACACAACTTATTGGTTATATACACACCTTACTAGGACTTATTGGTTCTAACCGACCCTCATTGCCCTACTAAACACACCTTATTGGGCCATCATTGGTCCTAAACATAATTTATTGGTTATATACACACCTTAGTGGGACTCATTAGTCCCAACTAAACACACCATATTGGGCCATAATTGGTCGTAAACACAACTTATTGGTTATATAAACACCTTATTAGGACTCATTGGTGCCAACTAACCCTCATTGTCCCTAAACCCACTTTATTGTGCCATCATTGGTCCTAAACACAACGTATTGGTTATATGCACACATTAGTGGGACTCATTGGTCCCAACTAAACACACCTTATTGGGCCATAATTGGTCGTAAACACAACTTATTGGTTATATACACACTTTATTGGGACTCATTGGTCCCAACGGACCCTCATTGCCCTTAAACACACATTATTGGGCCATCATTGGTCCTAAACACAACGTATTGGTTATATGCACACATTAGTGGGACTCATTGGTCCCAATCTAAACACACCTTATTGGGCCATAATTGGTCCTAAACACAACTTATTGGTTATATACACACCTTATTGGGACTCATTGGTCCTAACCGACCCTCATTGCCCTTAAACACACATTATTGGGCCATCATTGGTCCTAAACACAACTTATTGGTTATATAAGACACACCTTACTAGGACTTATTGGTCCCAACCGACCCTCATTGCCCTACTAAACACACCTTATAGGGCCATCATTGGTCCTAAACACAACTTATTGGTTATATACACACCTTATTGGGACTCATTGGTCCCAACGGACCCTCATTGCCCTTAAACACACATTATTGGGCCATCATTGGTACTTAACACAACTTATTGGTTATATAAGACACACCTTACTAGGAGTTATTGGTCCCAACCGACCCTCATTGCCCTACTAAACACTCCTTATAGGGCCATCATTGGTCCTAAACACAACTTATTGGTTATATACAAACCTTAGTGGGACTCATTAGTCCCAACTAAACACACATTATTGGGCCATCATTGGTCCTAAACACAACTTATTGGTTATATACACACCTTACTAGGACTTATTGGTTTAACCGACCCTCATTGCCCTACTAAACACACCTTATTGGGCCATCATTGCTCCTAAACATAATTTATTGGTTATATACACACCTTAGTGGGACTCATTAGTCCCAACTAAACACACCATATTGGGCCATAATTGGTCATAAACACAACTTATTGGTTATATAAACACCTTATTAGGACTCATTGGTGCCAACTAACCCTCATTGTCCCTAAACCCACTTTATTGTGCCATCATTGGTCCTAAACACAACGTATTGGTTATATGCACACATTAGTGGGACTCATTGGTCCCAACTAAACACACCTTATTGGGCCATCATTGGTCCTAAACATAATTTATTGGTTATATACACACCTTAGTGGGACTCATTAGTCCCAACTAAACACACCATATTGGGCCATAATTGGTCGTAAACACAACTTATTGGTTACATAAACACCTTATTAGGACTCGGTGGTGCCAACTAACCCTCATTGTCCCTAAACCCACTTTATTGTGCCATCATTGGTCCTAAACACAACGTATTGGTTATATGCACACATTAGTGGGACTCATTGGTCCCAGCTAAACACACCTTATTGGGCCATAATTGGTCGTAAACACAACTTATTGGTTATATACACACTTTACTGGGACTCATTGGTCCCAACCGACCCTCATTGCCCTACTAAACACTCCTTATAGGGCCATCATTGGTCCTAAACACAACTTATTGGTTATATACAAACCTTAGTGGGACTCATTAGTCCCAACTAAACACACATTATTGGGCCATCATTGGTCCTAAACACAACTTATTGGTTATATACACACCTTACTAGGACTTATTGGTTCTAACCGACCCTCATTGCCCTACTAAACACACCTTATTGGGCCATCATTGGTCCTAAACATAATTTATTTGTTATATACACACCTTAGTGGGACTCATTAGTCCCAACTAAACACACCATATTGGGCCATAATTGGTCATAAACACAACTTATTGGTTATATAAACACCTTATTAGGACTCATTGGTGCCAACTAACCCTCATTGTCCCTAAACCCACTTTATTGTGCCATCATTGGTCCTAAACACAACGTATTGGTTATATGCACACATTAGTGGGACTCATTGGTCCCAACTAAACACACCTTATTGGGCCATAATTGGTCGTAAACACAACTTATTGGTTATATACACACATTATTGGGACTCATTGGTCCCAACTGACCCTCATTGCCCTTAAACACACATTATTGGGCCATCATTGGTCCTAAACACAACTTATTGGTTATATAAGACACACCTTACTAGGACTTATTGGTCCCAACCGACCCTCATTGCCCTACTAAACACTCCTTATAGTGCCATCATTGGTCCTAAACACAACTTATTGGTTATATACAAACCTTAGTGGGACTCATTAGTCCCAACTAAACACACATTATTGGGCCATCATTGGTCCTAAACACAACTTATTGGTTATATACACACCTTACTAGGACTTATTGGTTCTAACCGACCCTCATTGCCCTACTAAACACACCTTATTGGGCCATCATTGGTCCTAAACATAATTTATTGGTTATATACACACCTTAGTGGGACTCATTAGTCCCAACTAAACACACCATATTGGGCCATAATTGGTCGTAAACACAACTTATTGGTTATATAAACACCTTATTAGGACTCATTGGTGCCAACTAACCCTCATTGTCCCTAAACCCACTTTATTGTGCCATCATTGGTCCTAAACACAACGTATTGGTTATATGCACACATTAGTGGGACTCATTGGTCCCAACTAAACACACCTTATTGGGCCATAATTGGTCGTAAACACAACTTATTGGTTATATACACACTTTATTGGGACTCATTGGTCCCAACGGACCCTCATTGCCCTTAAACACACATTATTGGGCCATCATTGGTCCTAAACACAACGTATTGGTTATATGCACACATTAGTGGGACTCATTGGTCCCAACTAAACACACCTTATTGGGCCATAATTGGTCGTAAACACAATTTATTGGTTATATACACACCTTATTGGGACTCATTGGTCCAACGGACCCTCATTGCCCTTAAACACACATTATTGGGCCATCATTGGTCCTAAACACAACTTATTGGTTATATAAGACACACCTTACTAGGACTTATTGGTCCCAACCGACCCTCATTGCCCTACTAAACACTCCTTATAGGGCCATCATTGGTCCTAAACACAACTTATTGGTTATATACACACTTTATTGGGACTCATTGGTCCCAACGGACCCTCATTGCCCTTAAACACACATTATTGGGCCATCATTGGTACTTAACACAACTTATTGGTTATATAAGACACACCTTACTAGGAGTTATTGGTCCCAACCGACCCTCATTGCCCTACTAAACACTCCTTATAGGGCCATCATTGGTCCTAAACACAACTTATTGGTTATATACAAACCTTAGTGGGACTCATTAGTCCCAACTAAACACACATTATTGGGCCATCATTGGTCCTAAACACAACTTATTGGTTATATACACACCTTACTAGGACTTATTGGTTTAACCGACCCTCATTGCCCTACTAAACACACCTTATTGGGCCATCATTGCTCCTAAACATAATTTATTGGTTATATACACACCTTAGTGGGACTCATTAGTCCCAACTAAACACACCATATTGGGCCATAATTGGTCATAAACACAACTTATTGGTTATATAAACACCTTATTAGGACTCATTGGTGCCAACTAACCCTCATTGTCCCTAAACCCACTTTATTGTGCCATCATTGGTCCTAAACACAACGTATTGGTTATATGCACACATTAGTGGGACTCATTGGTCCCAACTAAACACACCTTATTGGGCCATAATTGGTCGTAAACACAACTTATTGGTTATATACACACATTATTGGGACTCATTGGTCCCAACTGACCCTCATTGCCCTTAAACACACATTATTGGGCCATCATTGGTCCTAAACACAACTTATTGGTTATATAAGACACACCTTACTAGGACTTATTGGTCCCAACCGACCCTCATTGCCCTACTAAACACTCCTTATAGTGCCATCATTGGTCCTAAACACAACTTATTGGTTATATACAAACCTTAGTGGGACTCATTAGTCCCAACTAAACACACATTATTGGGCCATCATTGGTCCTAAACACAACTTATTGGTTATATACACACCTTACTAGGACTTATTGGTTCTAACCGACCCTCATTGCCCTACTAAACACACCTTATTGGGCCATCATTGGTCCTAAACATAATTTATTGGTTATATACACACCTTAGTGGGACTCATTAGTCCCAACAAAACACACCATATTGGGCCATAATTGGTCGTAAACACAACTTATTGGTTACATAAACACCTTATTAGGACTCGGTGGTGCCAACTAACCCTCATTGTCCCTAAACCCACTTTATTGTGCCATCATTGGTCCTAAACACAACGTATTGGTTATATGCACACATTAGTGGGACTCATTGGTCCCAGCTAAACACACCTTATTGGGCCATAATTGGTCGTAAACACAACTTATTGGTTATATACACACTTTACTGGGACTCATTGGTCCCAACCGACCCTCATTGCCCTACTAAACACTCCTTATAGGGCCATCATTGGTCCTAAACACAACTTATTGGTTATATACAAACCTTAGTGGGACTCATTAGTCCCAACTAAACACACATTATTGGGCCATCATTGGTCCTAAACACGACTTATTGGTTATATACACACCTTACTAGGACTTATTGGTTCTAACCGACCCTCATTGCCCTACTAAACACACCTTATTGGGCCATCATTGGTCCTAAACATAATTTATTTGTTATATACACACCTTAGTGGGACTCATTAGTCCCAACTAAACACACCATATTGGGCCATAATTGGTCATAAACACAACTTATTGGTTATATAAACACCTTATTAGGACTCATTGGTGCCAACTAACCCTCATTGTCCCTAAACCCACTTTATTGTGCCATCATTGGTCCTAAACACAACGTATTGGTTATATGCACACATTAGTGGGACTCATTGGTCCCAACTAAACACACCTTATTGGGCCATAATTGGTCGTAAACACAACTTATTGGTTATATACACACATTATTGGGACTCATTGGTCCCAACTGACCCTCATTGCCCTTAAACACACATTATTGGGCCATCATTGGTCCTAAACACAACTTATTGGTTATATAAGACACACCTTACTAGGACTTATTGGTCCCAACCGACCCTCATTGCCCTACTAAACACTCCTTATAGGGCCATCATTGGTCCTAAACACAACTTATTGGTTATATACAAACCTTAGTGGGACTCATTAGTCCCAACTAAACACACATTATTGGGCCATCATTGGTCCTAAACACAACTTATTGGTTATATACACACCTTACTAGGACTTATTGGTTCTAACCGACCCTCATTGCCCTACTAAACACACCTTATTGGGCCATCATTGGTCCTAAACATAATTTATTGGTTATATACACACCTTAGTGGGACTCATTAGTCCCAACTAAACACACCATATTGGGCCATAATTGGTCGTAAACACAACTTATTGGTTATATAAACACCTTATTAGGACTCATTGGTGCCAACTAACCCTCATTGTCCCTAAACCCACTTTATTGTGCCATCATTGGTCCTAAACACAACGTATTGGTTATATGCACACATTAGTGGGACTCATTGGTCCCAACTAAACACACCTTATTGGGCCATAATTGGTCGTAAACACAACTTATTGGTTATATACACACTTTATTGGGACTCATTGGTCCCAACGGACCCTCATTGCCCTACTAAACACACATTATTGGGCCATAATTGGTCCTAAACACAACGTATTGGTTATATGCACACATTAGTGGGACTCATTAGTCCCAACTAAACACACCTTATTGGGCCATAATTGGTCGTAAACACAACTTATTGGTTATATACACACTTTATTGGGACTCATTGGTCCTAACGGACCCTCATTGCCCTTAAACACACATTATTGGGCCATCATTGGTCCTTAACACAACTTATTGGTTATATAAGACACACCTTACTAGGACTTATTGGTCCCAACCGACCCTCATTGCCCTACTAAACACTCCTTATAGGGCCATCATTGGTCCTAAACACAACTTATTGGTTATATACACACTTTATTGGGACTCATTGGTCCCAACGGACCCTCATTGCCCTTAAACACACATTATTGGGCCATCATTGGTACTTAACACAACTTATTGGTTATATAAGACACACCTTACTAGGAGTTATTGGTCCCAACCGACCCTCATTGCCCTACTAAACACTCCTTATAGGGCCATCATTGGTCCTAAACACAACTTATTGGTTATATACAAACCTTAGTGGGACTCATTAGTCCCAACTAAACACACATTATTGGGCCATCATTGGTCCTAAACACAACTTATTGGTTATATACACACCTTACTAGGACTTATTGGTTTAACCGACCCTCATTGCCCTACTAAACACACCTTATTGGGCCATCATTGCTCCTAAACATAATTTATTGGTTATATACACACCTTAGTGGGACTCATTAGTCCCAACTAAACACACCATATTGGGCCATAATTGGTCATAAAGACAACTTATTGGTTATATAAACACCTTATTAGGACTCATTGGTGCCAACTAACCCTCATTGTCCCTAAACCCACTTTATTGTGCCATCATTGGTCCTAAACACAACGTATTGGTTATATGCACACATTAGTGGGACTCATTGGTCCCAACTAAACACACCTTATTGGGCCATAATTGGTCGTAAACACAACTTATTGGTTATATACACACATTATTGGGACTCATTGGTCCCAACTGACCCTCATTGCCCTTAAACACACATTATTGGGCCATCATTGGTCCTAAACACAACTTATTGGTTATATAAGACACACCTTACTAGGACTTATTGGTCCCAACCGACCCTCATTGCCCTACTAAACACTCCTTATAGTGCCATCATTGGTCCTAAACACAACTTATTGGTTATATACAAACCTTAGTGGGATTCATTAGTCCCAACTAAACACACATTATTGGGCCATCATTGGTCCTAAACACAACTTATTGGTTATATACACACCTTACTAGGACTTATTGGTTTAACCGACCCTCATTGCCCTACTAAACACACCTTATTGGGCCATCATTGCTCCTAAACATAATTTATTGGTTATATACACACCTTAGTGGGACTCATTAGTCCCAACTAAACACACCATATTGGGCCATAATTGGTCATAAACACAACTTATTGGTTATATAAACACCTTATTAGGACTCATTGGTGCCAACTAACCCTCATTGTCCCTAAACCCACTTTATTGTGCCATCATTGGTCCTAAACACAACGTATTGGTTATATGCACACATTAGTGGGACTCATTGGTCCCAACTAAACACACCTTATTGGGCCATAATTGGTCGTAAAGACAACTTATTGGTTATATACACACATTATTGGGACTCATTGGTCCCAACTGACCCTCATTGCCCTTAAACACACATTATTGGGCCATCATTGGTCCTAAACACAACTTATTGGTTATATAAGACACACCTTACTAGGACTTATTGGTCCCAACCGACCCTCATTGCCCTACTAAACACTCCTTATAGTGCCATCATTGGTTATTGGTTATATACAAACCTTAGTGGGATTCATTGCCCTACTAAACACACCTTATTGGGCCATCATTGGTCCTAAACATAATTTATTGGTTATATACACACCTTAGTGGGACTCATTAGTCCCAACTAAATACACCATATTGGGCCATAATTGGTCATAAACACAACTTATTGGTTATATAAACACCTTATTAGGACTCATTGGTGCCAACTAACCCTCATTATCCCTAAACCCACTTTATTGTGCCATCATTGGTCCTAAACACAACTTATTGGTTATATACAAACCTTAGTGGGACTCATTGGTCCCAACTAATCACACATTATTGGGCCATCATTGGTCCTAAACACAACTTATTGGTTATATACACACCTTACTAGGACTTATTGGTTTAACCGACCCTCATTGCCCTACTAAACACACCTTATTGGGCCATCATTGCTCCTAAACATAATTTATTGGTTATATACACACCTTAGTGGGACTCATTAGTCCCAACTAAACACACCATATTGGGCCATAATTGGTCATAAACACAACTTATTGGTTATATAAACACCTTATTAGGACTCATTGGTGCCAACTAACCCTCATTGTCCCTAAACCCACTTTATTGTGCCATCATTGGTCCTAAACACAACGTATTGGTTATATGCACACATTAGTGGGACTCATTGGTCCCAACTAAACACACCTTATTGGGCCATAATTGGTCGTAAACACAACTTATTGGTTATATACACACATTATTGGGACTCATTGGTCCCAACTGACCCTCATTGCCCTTAAACACACATTATTGGGCCATCATTGGTCCTAAACACAACTTATTGGTTATATAAGACACACCTTACTAGGACTTATTGGTCCCAACCGACCCTCATTGCCCTACTAAACACTCCTTATAGTGCCATCATTGGTCCTAAACACAACTTATTGGTTATATACACACCTTACTAGGACTTATTGGTTCTAACCGACCCTCATTGCCCTACTAAACACACCTTATTAGGCCATCATTGGTCCTAAACATAATTTATTGGTTATATACACACCTTAGTGGGACTCATTAGTCCCAACTAAACACACCATATTGGGCCATAATTGGTCGTAAACACAACTTATTGGTTATATAAACACCTTATTAGGACTCATTGGTGCCAACTAACCCTCATTGTCCCTAAACCCACTTTATTGTGCCATCATTGGTCCTAAACACAACGTATTGGTTATATGCACACATTAGTGGGACTCATTGGTCCCAACTAAACACACCTTATTGGGCCATAATTGGTCGTAAACACAACTTATTGGTTATATACACACTTTATTGGGACTCATTGGTCCCAACGGACCCTCATTACCCTTAAACACACATTATTGGGCCATCATTGGTACTCAACACAACTTATTGGTTATATAAGACACACCTTACTAGGAGTTATTGGTCCCAACCGACCCTCATTGCCCTACTAAACACACCTTATTGGGCCATCATTGGTCCTAAACATAATTTATTGGTTATATACACACCTTAGTGGGACTCATTAGTCCCAACTAAACACACCATATTGGGCCATAATTGGTCATAAACACAACTTATTGGTTATATAAACACCTTATTAGGACTCATTGGTGCCAACTAACCCTCATTGTCCCTAAACCCACTTTATTGTGCCATCATTGGTCCTAAACACAACGTATTGGTTATATGCACACATTAGTGGGACTCATTGGTCCCAACTAAACACACCTTATTGGGCCATAATTGGTCGTAAACACAACTTATTGGTTATATACACACATTATTGGGACTCATTGGTCCCAACTGACCCTCATTGCCCTTAAACACACATTATTGGGCCATCATTGGTCCTAAACACAACTTATTGGTTATATAAGACACACCTTACTAGGACTTATTGGTCCCAACCGACCCTCATTGCCCTACTAAACACTCCTTATAATGCCATCATTGGTTATTGGTTATATACAAACCTTAGTGGGACTCATTAGACCCAACTAAACACACATTATTGGGCCATCATTGGTCCTAAACACAACTTATTGGTTATATACACACCTTACTAGGACTTATTGGTTTAACCGACCCTCATTGCCCTACTAAACACACCTTATTGGGCCATCATTGGTCCTAAACATAATTTATTGGTTATATACACACCTTAGTGGGACTCATTAGTCCCAACTAAATACACCATATTGGGCCATAATTGGTCATAAACACAACTTATTGGTTATATAAACACACTTATTAGGACTCATTGGTGCCAACTAACCCTCATTGTCCCTAAAACCACCTTATTGTGCCATCATTGGTCCTAAACACAACGTATTGGTTATATGCACACATTAGTTGGACTCATTGGTCCCAACTAATCACACATTATTGGGCCATCATTGGTCCTAAACACAACTTATTGGTTATATACACACCTTACTAGGACTTATTGGTTTAACCGACCCTCATTGCCCTACTAAACACACCTTATTGGGCCATCATTGCTCCTAAACATAATTTATTGGTTATATACACACCTTAGTGGGACTCATTAGTCCCAACTAAACACACCATATTGGGCCATAATTGGTCATAAACACAACTTATTGGTTATATAAACACCTTATTAGGACTCATTGGTGCCAACTAACCCTCATTGTCCCTAAACCCACTTTATTGTGCCATCATTGGTCCTAAACACAACGTATTGGTTATATGCACACATTAGTGGGACTCATTGGTCCCAACTAAACACACCTTATTGGGCCATAATTGGTCGTAAACACAACTTATTGGTTATATACACACATTATTGGGACTCATTGGTCCCAACTGACCCTCATTGCCCTTAAACACACATTATTGGGCCGTAATTGGTCCTAAACCCAACTTATTGGTTATATAAGACACACCTTACTAGGACTTATTGGTCCCAACCGACCCTCATTGCCCTACTAAACACTCCTTATAGTGCCATCATTGGTCCTAAACACAACTTATTGGTTATATACAAACCTTAGTGGGACTCATTAGTCCCAACTAAACACACATTATTGGGCCATCATTAGTCCTAAACACAACTTATTGGTTATATACACACCTTACTAGGACTTATTGGTTCTAACCGACCCTCATTGCCCTACTAAACACACCTTATTAGGCCATCATTGGTCCTAAACATAATTTATTGGTTATATACACACCTTAGTGGGACTCATTAGTCACAACTAAACACACCATATTGGGCCATAATTAGTCGTAAACACAACTTATTGGTTATATAAACACCTTATTAGGACTCATTGGTGCCAACTAACCCTCATTGTCCCTAAACCCACTTTATTGTGCCATCATTGGTCCTAAGCACAACGTATTGGTTATATGCACACATTAGTGGGACTCATTGGTCCCAACTAAACACACCTTATTGGGCCATAATTGGTCGTAAACACAACTTATTAGTTATATACACACTTTATTGGGACTCATTGGTCCCAACGGACCCTCATTGCCCTTAAACACACATTATTGGGCCATCATTGGTACTCAACACAACTTATTGGTTATATAAGACACACCTTACTAAGAGTTATTGGTCCCAACCGACCCTCATTGCCCTACTAAACTCTCCTTATAGGGCCATCATTGGTCCTAAACACAACTTAGTGGTTATATAGAAAACTTAGTGGGACTCATTAGTCCCAACTAAACACACATTATTGTGCCATCATTGGTCCTAAACACAACTTATTGGTTATATACACACCTTACTAGGACTTATTAGTTTAACCGACCCTCATTGCCCTACTAAACACACCTTATTGGGCCATCATTGCTCCTAAACATAATTTATTGGTTATATACACACCTTAGTGGGACTCATTAGTCCCAACTAAACACACCATATTGGGCCATAATTGGTCATAAACACAACTTATTGGTTATATAAACACCTTATTAGGACTCATTGGTGCCAACTAACCCTCATTGTCCCTAAACCCACTTTATTGTGCCATCATTGGTCCTAAACACAACGTATTGGTTATATGCACACATTAGTGGGACTCATTGGTCCCAACTAAACACACCTTATTGGGCTATAATTGGTCGTAAACACAACTTATTGGTTATATACACACATTATTGGGACTCATTGGTCCCAACTGACCCTCATTGCCCTTAAACACACATTATTGGGCCATCATTGGTCCTAAACACAACTTATTGGTTATATAAGACACACCTTACTAGGACTTATTGGTCCCAACCGACCCTCATTGCCCTACTAAACACTCCTTATAGTGCCATCATTGGTCCTAAACACAACTTATTGGTTATATACAAACCTTAGTAGGACTCATTAGTCCCAACTAAACACACATTATTGGGCCATCATTGGTCCTAAACCCAACTTATTGGTTATATACACACCTTACTAGGACTTATTGGTTTAACCGACCCTCATTGCCCTACTAAAAACACCTTATTGGGCCATCATTGGTCCTAAACATAATTTATTGGTTATATACACACCTTAGTGGGACTCATTAGTCCCAACTAAACACACCATATTGGGCCATAATTGGTCATAAACACAACTTATTGGTTATATAAACACCTTATTAGGACTCATTGGTGCCAACTAACCGTCATTGTCCCTAAACCCACCTTATTGTGCCATCATTGGTTCTAAACACAACGTATTGGTTATATGCACACATTAGTGGGACTCATTGGTCCCAACTAAACACACCTTATTGGGCCATAATTGGTCGTAAACACAACTTATTGGTTATATACACACATTATTGGGACTCATTGGTCCCAACTGACCCTCATTGCCCTTAAACACACATTATTGGGACATCATAGGTCCTAAACACAACTTATTGGTTATATAAGACACACCTTACTAGGACTTATTGATCCCAACCGACCCTCATTGCCCTACTAAGCACTCCTTATAGTGCCATCATTGGTCCTAAACACAACTTATTGGTTATATACAAACCTTAGTGGGACTCATTAGTCCCAACTAAACACACATTATTGGGCCATCATTGGTCCTAAAGACAACTTATTGGTTATATACACACCTTACTAGGACTTATTGGTTCTAACCGACCCTCATTGCCCTACTAAACACACCTTATTGGGCCATCATTGGTCCTAAACAGAATTTATTGGTTATATACACACCTTAGTGGGACTCATTAGTCCCAACTAAACACACCATATTGGGCCATAATTGGTCGTAAACACAACTTATTGGTTATATAAACACCTTATTAGGACTCATTGGTGCCAACTAACCCTCATTGTCCCTAAACACACTTTATTGTGCCATCATTGGTCCTAAACACAACGTATTGGTTATATGCACACATTAGTGGGACTCATTGGTCCCAACTAAACACACCTTGTTGGGCCATAATTGGTCGTAAACACAACTTATTGGTTATATACACACTTTATTGGGACTCATTGGTCCCAACCGACCCTCATTGCCCTACTAAACACTCCTTATAGGGCCATCATTGGTCCTAAACACAACTTATTGGTTATATACACACATTATTGGGCTCATTGGTCCCAACTGACCCTCATTGCCCTTAAACACACATTATTGGGCCATCATTGGTCCTAAACACAACTTATTGGTTATATAAGACACACCTTACTAGGACTTATTGGTCCCAACCGACCCTCATTGCCCTACTAAACACTCCTTATAGTGCCATCATTGGTCCTAAACACAACTTATTGGTTATATACAAACCTTAGTAGGACTCATTAGTCCCAACTAAACACACATTATTGGGCCATCATTGGTCCTAAACACAACTTATTGGTTATATACACACCTTACTAGGACTTATTGGTTTAACCGACCCTCATTGCCCTACTAAAAACACCTTATTGGGCCATCATTGGTCCTAAACATAATTTATTGGTTATATACACACCTTAGTGGGACTCATTAGTCCCAACTAAACACACCATATTGGGCCATAATTGGTCATAAACACAACTTATTGGTTATATAAACACCTTATTAGGACTCATTGGTGCCAACTAACCCTCATTGTCAATAAACCCACCTTATTGTGCCATCATTGGTCCTAAACACAACGTATTGGTTATATGCACACATTAGTGGGACTCATTGGTCCCAACTAAACACACCTTATTGGGCCATAATTGGTCGTAAACACAACTTATTGGTTATATACACACATTATTGGGACTCATTGGTCCTAACTGACCCTCATTGCCCTTAAACACACATTATTGGGACATCATAGGTCCTAAACACAACTTATTGGTTATATAAGACACACCTTACTAGGACTTATTGGTCCCAACCGACCCTCATTGCCCTACTAAACACTCCTTATAGTGCCATCATTGGTCCTAAACACAACTTATTGGTTATATACAAACCTTAGTGGGACTCATTAGTCCCAACTAAACACACATTATTGGGCCATCATTAGTCCTAAACACAACTTATTGGTTATATACACACCTTACTAGGACTTATTGGTTCTAACCGACCCTCATTGCCCTACTAAACACACCTTATTAGGCCATCATTGGTCCTAAACATAATTTATTGGTTATATACACACCTTAGTGGGACTCATTAGTCACAACTAAACACACCATATTGGGCCATAATTGGTCGTAAACACAACTTATTGGTTATATAAACACCTTATTAGGACTCATTGGTGCCAACTAACCCTCATTGTCCCTAAACCCACTTTATTGTGCCATCATTGGTCCTAAGCACAACGTATTGGTTATATGCACACATTAGTGGGACTCATTGGTCCCAACTAAACACACCTTATTGGGCCATAATTGGTCGTAAACACAACTTATTGGTTATATACACACATTATTGGGACTCATTGGTCCCAACTGACCCTCATTGCCCTTAAACACACATTATTGGGCCATCATTGGTCCTAAACACAACTTATTGGTTATATAAGACACACCTTACTAGGACTTATTGGTCCCAACCGACCCTCATTGCCCTACTAAACACTCCTTATAGTGCCATCATTGGTCCTAAACACAACTTATTGGTTATATACAAACCTTAGTAGGACTCATTAGTCCCAACTAAACACACATTATTGGGCCATCATTGGTCCTAAACACAACTTATTGGTTATATACACACCTTACTAGGACTTATTGGTTTAACCGACCCTCATTGCCCTACTAAACACACCTTATTGGGCCATCATTGGTCCTAAACATAATTTATTGGTTATATACACACCTTAGTGGGACTCATTAGTCCCAACTAAACACACCATATTGGGCCATAATTGGTCATAAACACAACTTATTGGTTATATAAACACCTTATTAGGACTCATTGGTGCCAACTAACCCTCATTGTCCCTAAACCCACCTTATTGTGCCATCATTGGTCCTAAACACAACGTATTGGTTATATGCACACATTAGTGGGACTCATTGGTCCCAACTAAACACACCTTATTGGGCCATAATTGGTCGTAAACACAACTTATTGGTTATATACACACATTATTGGGACTCATTGGTCCCAACTGACCCTCATTGCCCTTAAACACACATTATTGGGCCATCATTGGTCCTAAACACAACTTATTGGTTATATAAGACACACCTTACTAGGACTTATTGATCCCAACCGACCCTCATTGCCCTACTAAGCACTCCTTATAGTGCCATCATTGGTCCTAAACACAACTTATTGGTTATATACAAACCTTAGTGGGACTCATTAGTCCCAACTAAACACACATTATTGGGCCATCATTGGTCCTAAAGACAACTTATTGGTTATATACACACCTTACTAGGACTTATTGGTTCTAACCGACCCTCATTGCCCTACTAAACACACCTTATTGGGCCATCATTGGTCCTAAACATAATTTATTGGTTATATACACACCTTAGTGGGACTCATTAGTCCCAACTAAACACACCATATTGGGCCATAATTGGTCGTAAACACAACTTATTGGTTATATAAACACCTTATTAGGACTCATTGGTGCCAACTAACCCTCATTGTCCCTAAACACACTTTATTGTGCCATCATTGGTCCTAAACACAACGTATTGGTTATATGCACACATTAGTGGGACTCATTGGTCCCAACTAAACACACCTTATTGGGCCATAATTGGTCGTAAACACAACTTATTGGTTATATACACACTTTATTGGGACTCATTGGTCCCAACCGACCTCATTGCCCTACTAAACACTCCTTATAGGGCCATCATTGGTCCTAAACACAACTTATTGGTTATATACACACATTATTGGGCTCATTGGTCCCAACTGACCCTCATTGCCCTTAAACACACATTATTGGGCCATCATTGGTCCTAAACACAACTTATTGGTTATATAAGACACACCTTACTAGGACTTATTGGTCCCAACCGACCCTCATTGCCCTACTAAACACTCCTTATAGTGCCATCATTGGTCCTAAACACAACTTATTGGTTATATACAAACCTTAGTGGGACTCATTAGTCCCAACTAAACACACATTATTGGGCCATCATTGGTCCTAAACACAACTTATTGGTTATATACACACCTTACTAGGACTTATTGGTTTAACCGACCCTCATTGCCCTACTAAACACACCTTATTGGGCCATCATTGGTCCTAAACATAATTTATTGGTTATATACACACCTTAGTGGGACTCATTAGTCCCAACTAAACACACCATATTGGGCCATAATTGGTCATAAACACAACTTATTGGTTATATAAACACCTTATTAGGACTCATTGGTGCCAACTAACCCTCATTGTCCCTAAACCCACCTTATTGTGCCATCATTGGTCCTAAACACAACGTATTGGTTATATGCACACATTAGTGGGACTCATTGGTCCCAACTAAACACACCTTATTGGGCCATAATTGGTCGTAAACACAACTTATTGGTTATATACACACATTATTGGGACTCATTGGTCCCAACTGACCCTCATTGCCCTTAAACACACATTATTGGGCCATCATTGGTCCTAAACACAACTTATTGGTTATATAAGACACACCTTACTAGGACTTATTGGTCCCAACCGACCCTCATTGCCCTACTAAACACTCCTTATAGTGCCATCATTGGTCCTAAACACAACTTATTGGTTATATACAAACCTTAGTGGGACTCATTAGTCCCAACTAAACACACATTATTGGGCCATCATTGGTCCTAAACACAACTTATTGGTTATATACACACCTTACTAGGACTTATTGGTTCTAACCGACCCTCATTGCCCTACTAAACACACCTTATTGGGCCATCATTGGTCCTAAACATAATTTATTGGTTATATACACACCTTAGTGGGACTCATTAGTCCCAACTAAACACACCATATTGGGCCATAATTGGTCGTAAACACAACTTATTGGTTATATAAACACCTTATTAGGACTCATTGGTGCCAACTAACCCTCATTGTCCCTAAACCCACTTTATTGTGCCATCATTGGTCCTAAACACAACGTATTGGTTATATGCACACATTAGTGGGACTCATTGGTCCCAACTAAACACACCTTGTTGGGCCATAATTGGTCGTAAACACAACTTATTGGTTATATACACACTTTATTGGGACTCATTGGTCCCAACTGACCCTCATTGCCCTTAAACACACATTATTGGGCCATCATTGGTCCTAAACACAACTTATTGGTTATATAAGACACACCTTACTAGGACTTATTGGTCCCAACCGACCCTCATTGCCCTACTAAACACTCCTTATAGTGCCATCATTGGTCCTAAACACAACTTATTGGTTATATACAAACCTTAGTGGGACTCATTAGTCCCAACTAAACACACATTATTGGGCCATCATTGGTCCTAAACACAACTTATTGGTTATATACACACCTTACTAGGACTTATTGGTTTAACCGACCCTCATTGCCCTACTAAACACACCTTATTGGGCCATCATTGGTCCTAAACATAATTTATTGGTTATATACACACCTTAGTGGGACTCATTAGTCCCAACTAAACACACCATATTGGGCCATAATTGGTCATAAACACAACTTATTGGTTATATAAACACCTTATTAGGACTCATTGGTGCCAACTAACCCTCATTGTCCCTAAACCCACTTTATTGTGCCATCATTGGTCCTAAACACAACGTATTGGTTATATGCACACATTAGTGGGACTCATTGGTCCCAACTAAACACACCTTATTGGGCCATAATTGGTCGTAAACACAACTTATTGGTTATATACACACATTATTGGGACTCATTGGTCCCAACTGACCCTCATTGCCCTTAAACACACATTATTGGGCCATCATTGGTCCTAAACACAACTTATTGGTTATATAAGACACACCTTACTAGGACTTATTGGTCCCAACCGACCCTCATTGCCCTACTAAACACTCCTTATAGTGCCATCATTGGTCCTAAACACAACTTATTGGTTATATACAAACCTTAGTGGGACTCATTAGTCCCAACTAAACACACATTATTGGGCCATCATTGGTCCTAAACACAACTTATTGGTTATATACACACCTTACTAGGACTTATTGGTTCTAACCGACCCTCATTGCCCTACTAAACACACCTTATTGGGCCATCATTGGTCCTAAACATAATTTATTGGTTATATACACACCTTAGTGGGACTCATTAGTCCCAACTAAACACACCATATTGGGCCATAATTGGTCATAAACACAACTTATTGGTTATATAAACACCTTATTAGGACTCATTGGTGCCAACTAACCCTCATTGTCCCTAAACCCACTTTATTGTGCCATCATTGGTCCTAAGCACAACGTATTGGTTATATGCACACATTAGTGGGACTCATTGGTCCCAACTAAACACACCTTATTGGGCCATAATTGGTCGTAAACACAACTTATTGGTTATATACACACTTTATTGGGACTCATTGGTCCCAACGGACCCTCATTGCCCTTAAACACACATTATTGGGCCATCATTGGTACTCAACACAACTTATTGGTTATATAAGACACACCTTACTAGGAGTTATTGGTCCCAACCGACCCTCATTGCCCTACTAAACACTCCTTATAGGGCCATCATTGGTCCTAAACACAACTTAGTGGTTATATACAAACCTTAGTGGGACTCATTAGTCCCAACTAAACACACATTATTGTGCCATCATTGGTCCTAAACACAACTTATTGGTTATATACACACCTTACTAGGACTTATTAGTTTAACCGACCCTCATTGCCCTACTAAACACACCTTATTGGGCCATCATTGCTCCTAAACATAATTTATTGGTTATATACACACCTTAGTGGGACTCATTAGTCCCAACTAAACACACCATATTGGGCCATAATTGGTCATAAACACAACTTATTGGTTATATAAACACCTTATTAGGACTCATTGGTGCCAACTAACCCTCATTGTCCCTAAACCCACTTTATTGTGCCATCATTGGTCCTAAACACAACGTATTGGTTATATGCACACATTAGTGGGACTCATTGGTCCCAACTAAACACACCTTATTGGGCCATAATTGGTCGTAAACACAACTTATTGGTTATATACACACATTATTGGGACTCATTGGTCCCAACTGACCCTCATTGCCCTTAAACACACATTATTGGGCCATCATTGGTCCTAAACACAACTTATTGGTTATATAAGACACACCTTACTAGGACTTATTGGTCCCAACCGACCCTCATTGCCCTACTAAACACTCCTTATAGTGCCATCATTGGTCCTAAACACAACTTATTGGTTATATACAAACCTTAGTGGGACTCATTAGTCCCAACTAAACACACATTATTGGGCCATCATTGGTCCTAAACACAACTTATTGGTTATATACACACCTTACTAGGACTTATTGGTTTAACCGACCCTCATTGCCCTACTAAACACACCTTATTGGGCCATCATTGGTCCTAAACATAATTTATTGGTTATATACACACCTTAGTGGGACTCATTAGTCCCAACTAAACACACCATATTGGGCCATAATTGGTCATAAACACAACTTATTGGTTATATAAACACCTTATTAGGACTCATTGGTGCCAACTAACCCTCATTGTCCCTAAACCCACTTTATTGTGCCATCATTGGTCCTAAACACAACGTATTGGTTATATGCACACATTAGTGGGACTCATTGGTCCCAACTAAACACACCTTATTGGGCCATAATTGGTCGTAAACACAACTTATTGGTTATATACACACATTATTGGGACTCATTGGTCCCAACTGACCCTCATTGCCCTTAAACACACATTATTGGGCCATCATTGGTCCTAAACACAACTTATTGGTTATATAAGACACACCTTACTAGGACTTATTGGTCCCAACCGACCCTCATTGCCCTACTAAACACTCCTTATAGTGCCATCATTGGTCCTAAACACAACTTATTGGTTATATACAAACCTTAGTGGGACTCATTAGTCCCAACTAAACACACATTATTGGGCCATCATTGGTCCTAAACACAACTTATTGGTTATATACACACCTTACTAGGACTTATTGGTTCTAACCGACCCTCATTGCCCTACTAAACACACCTTATTGGGCCATCATTGGTCCTAAACATAATTTATTGGTTATATACACACCTTAGTGGGACTCATTAGTCCCAACTAAACACACCATATTGGGCCATAATTGGTCGTAAACACAACTTATTGGTTATATAAACACCTTATTAGGACTCATTGGTGCCAACTAACCCTCATTGTCCCTAAACCCACTTTATTGTGCCATCATTGGTCCTAAACACAACGTATTGGTTATATGCACACATTAGTGGGACTCATTGGTCCCAACTAAACACACCTTATTGGGCCATAATTGGTCGTAAACACAACTTATTGGTTATATACACACTTTATTGGGACTCATTGTTCCCAACCGACCCTCATTGCCCTACTAAACACTCCTTATAGGGCCATCATTGGTCCTAAACACAACTTATTGGTTATATACACACATTATTGGGCTCATTGGTCCCAACTGACCCTCATTGCCCTTAAACACACATTATTGGGCCATCATTGGTCCTAAACACAACTTATTGGTTATATAAGACACACCTTACTAGGACTTATTGGTCCCAACCGACCCTCATTGCCCTACTAAACACTCCTTATAGTGCCATCATTGGTCCTAAACACAACTTATTGGTTATATACAAACCTTAGTGGGACTCATTAGTCCCAACTAAACACACATTATTGGGCCATCATTGGTCCTAAACACAACTTATTGGTTATATACACACCTTACTAGGACTTATTGGTTCTAACCGACCCTCATTGCCCTACTAAACACACCTTATTGGGCCATCATTGGTCCTAAACATAATTTATTGGTTATATACACACCTTAGTGGGACTCATTAGTCCCAACTAAACACACCATATTGGGCCATAATTGGTCATAAACACAACTTATTGGTTATATAAACACCTTATTAGGACTCATTGGTGCCAACTAACCCTCATTGTCCCTAAACCCACCTTATTGTGCCATCATTGGTCCTAAACACAACGTATTGGTTATATGCACACATTAGTGGGACTCATTGGTCCCAACTAAACACACCTTATTGGGCCATAATTGGTCGTAAACACAACTTATTGGTTATATACACACATTATTGGGACTCATTGGTCCCAACTGACCCTCATTGCCCTTAAACACACATTATTGGGCCATCATTGGTCCTAAACACAACTTATTGGTTATATAAGACACACCTTACTAGGACTTATTGGTCCCAACCGACCCTCATTGCCCTACTAAACACTCCTTATAGTGCCATCATTGGTCCTAAACACAACTTATTGGTTATATACAAACCTTAGTGGGACTCATTAGTCCCAACTAAACACACATTATTGGGCCATCATTGGTCCTAAACACAACTTATTGGTTATATACACACCTTACTAGGACTTATTGGTTCTAACCGACCCTCATTGCCCTACTAAACACACCTTATTGGGCCATCATTGGTCCTAAACATAATTTATTGGTTATATACACACCTTAGTGGGACTCATTAGTCCCAACTAAACACACCATATTGGGCCATAATTGGTCGTAAACACAACTTATTGGTTATATAAACACCTTATTAGGACTCATTGGTGCCAACTAACCCTCATTGTCCCTAAACCCACTTTATTGTGCCATCATTGGTCCTAAACACAACGTATTGGTTATATGCACACATTAGTGGGACTCATTGGTCCCAACTAAACACACCTTATTGGGCCATAATTGGTCGTAAACACAACTTATTGGTTATATACACACTTTATTGGGACTCATTGGTCCCAACCGACCCTCATTGCCCTACTAAACACTCCTTATAGGGCCATCATTGGTCCTAAACACAACTTATTGGTTATATACAAACCTTAGTGGGACTCATTAGTCCCAACTAAACACACATTATTGGGCCATCATTGGTCCTAAACACAACTTATTGGTTATATACACACCTTACTAGGACTTATTGGTTCTAACCGACCCTCATTGCCCTACTAAACACACCTTATTGGGCCATCATTGGTCCTAAACATAATTTATTGGTTATATACACACCTTAGTGGGACTCATTAGTCCCAACTAAACACACCATATTGGGCCATAATTGGTCGTAAACACAACTTATTGGTTATATAAACACCTTATTAGGACTCATTGGTGCCAACTAACCCTCATTGTCCCTAAACCCACTTTATTGTGCCATCATTGGTCCTAAACACAACGTATTGGTTATATGCACACATTAGTGGGACTCATTGGTCCCAACTAAACACACCTTATTGGGCCATAATTGGTCGTAAACACAACTTATTGGTTATATACACACTTTATTGGGACTCATTGGTCCCAACGGACCCTCATTGCCCTTAAACACACATTATTGGGCCATCATTGGTCCTAAACACAACTTATTGGTTATATAAGACACACCTTACTAGGACTTATTGGTCCTAACCGACCCTCATTGCCCTACTAAACACACCTTATTGGGCCATCATTGGTCCTAAACACAATTTATTGGTTATATACACACCTTAGTGGGACTCATTAGTCCCAACTAAACACACCATATTGGGCCATAATTGGTCATAAACACAACTTATTGGTTATATAAACACCTTATTAGGACTCATTGGTGCCAACTAACCCTCATTGTCCCTAAACCCACTTTATTGTGCCATCATTGGTCCTAAACACAACGTATTGGTTATATGCACACATTAGTGGGACTCATTGGTCCCAACTAAACACACCTTATTGGGCCATAATTGGTCGTAAACACAACTTATTGGTTATATACACACATTATTGGGACTCATTGGTCCCAACTGACCCTCATTGCCCTTAAACACACATTATTGGGCCATCATTGGTCCTAAACACAACTTATTGGTTATATAAGACACACCTTACTAGGACTTATTGGTCCCAACCGACCCTCATTGCCCTACTAAACACTCCTTATAGTGCCATCATTGGTCCTAAACACAACTTATTGGTTATATACAAACCTTAGTGGGACTCATTAGTCCCAACTAAACACACATTATTGGGCCATCATTGGTCCTAAACACAACTTATTGGTTATATACACACCTTACTAGGACTTATTGGTTTAACCGACCCTCATTGCCCTACTAAACACACCTTATTGGGCCATCATTGGTCCTAAACATAATTTATTGGTTATATACACACCTTAGTGGGACTCATTAGTCCCAACTAAACACACCATATTGGGCCATAATTGGTCGTAAACACAACTTATTGGTTATATAAACACCTTATTAGGACTCATTGGTGCCAACTAACCCTCATTGTCCCTAAACCCACTTTATTGTGCCATCATTGGTCCTAAACACAACGTATTGGTTATATGCACACATTAGTGGGACTCATTGGTCCCAACTAAACACACCTTATTGGGCCATAATTGGTCGT
>JBCNJP010000017.1:37988799-38003799 GCA_039602395.1 Deinandra increscens subsp. villosa | reverse complement strand
TTATATACACACATTAGTGGGATTCATTAGTCCCAACTAAACACACCTTATTGGGCCATAATTGGTCGTAAACATAACTTATTGGTTATATACACACATTATTGGGACTCATTGGTCAACTAACCCTCATAACCCTTAAACACACATTATTGGGCCATCATTGGTCCTAAACACAACTTATTGGTTATATTCACACCTTACTAGGACTTATAGTTCTCAACCGACCCTCATAGCCCTACTAAACGCACCTTATTGGGCCATTATTGGTACTAAACACAACTTATTGGTTATATACACACCTTAGTGTGACTCATTAGTCCCAACTAAACACACCTTATTGGGCCATAATTGGTCGTAAACACAACTTATTGGTTATATACACACATTATTGGGACTCATTGGTCCCAACTAACCCTCATTGCCCATAAACACACCTTATTGGGCCATCATTTGTCCAAAACAAAACGTATTGGTTATATACACACATTAGTGGGACACAGTGGTCCCAACTAAACACGCCTGATTGGGCCATAATTGGTCGTAAACACAACTTATTGGTTATATACACACTTTATTGGGACTCATTGGTCCCAACTGACCCTCATTGCCTTTAAACACACATTATTTGGCCATCATTGGTCCTAAACACAACTTATTGGTTATATACACACCTTACTACGACTTATTGGTCCCAACCGACCCTCATTGCCCTACTAAACACACCTTATTGGGCCATCATTGGTCTTAAAAACAACTTATTGGTTATATACACACCTTTGTGGGACTCATTAGTCCCAATTAAACACACATTATTGGGCCATAATTGGTCGTAAACACAACTTATTGGTTATATACACACCTTATTAGGACTCATTGGTCCCAACTAACCCTCATTGCCCTTAAACACACCTTATTGGTTATATACACACCTTATTAGGACTCATTGGTCCCAATTGACCCCCATTGTCCTTAAACACACCTAATTGTGCCATCATTGGTCCTAACCACAACGTATTGGTTATATACACACATTAGTGGGATTCATTAGTCCCAACTAAACACACCTTATTGGGCCATAATTGGTCGTAAACATAACTTATTGGTTATATACACACATTATTGGGACTCATTGGTCCCAACTAACCCTCATAACCCTTAAACACACATTATTGGGCCATCATTGGTCCTAAACACAACTTATTGGTTATATTCACACCTTACTAGGACTTATAGTTCTCAACCGACCCTCATAGCCCTACTAAACGCACCTTATTGGGCCATCATTGGTACTAAACACAACTTATTGGTTATATACACACCTTAGTGTGACTCATTAGTCCCAACTAAACACACCTTATTGGGCCATAATTGGTCGTAAACACAACTTATTGGTTATATACACACATTATTGGGACTCATTGGTCCCAACTAACCCTCATTGCCCATAAACACACCTTATTGGGCCATCATTTGTCCTAAACAAAACGTATTGGTTATATACACACATTAGTGGGACACAGTGGTCCCAACTAAACACGCCTTATTGGGCCATAATTGGTCGTAAACACAACTTATTGGTTATATACACACTTTATTGGGACTCATTGGTCCCAACTGACCCTCATTGCCTTTAAACACACATTATTTGGCCATCATTGGTCCTAAACACAACTTATTGGTTATATACACACCTTACTAGGACTTATTGGTCCCAACCGACCCTCATTGCCCTACTAAACACACCTTATTGGGCCATCATTGGTCCTAAACACAACTTATTGGTTATATACACACCTTAGTGGGACTCATTAGTCCCAATTAAACACACATTATTGGGCCATAATTGGTCGTAAACACAACTTATTGGTTATATACACACCTTATTAGGACTCATTGGTCCCAACTAACCCTCATTGCCCTTAAACACACCTTATTGGTTATATACACACCTTATTAGGACTCATTGGTCCCAACTGACCCCCATTGTCCTTAAACAAACCTAATTGTGCCATCATTGGTCCTAAGCACAACGTATTGGTTATATACACACATTAGTGGGATTCATTAGTCCCAACTAAACACACCTTATTGGGCCATAATTGGTCGTAAACATAACTTATTGGTTATATACACACATTATTGGGACTCATTGGTCCCAACTAACCCTCATAACCCTTAAACACACCTTATTGGGCCATCATTGGTCCTAAACACAACTTATTGGTTATATACACACATTATTGGGACTCATTGGTCCCAACTAACCCTCATTGCCCTACTAAACACACCTTATTGGGCCATCATTGGTCCAAAACACAACGTATTGGTTATATACACACCTTAGTGGGACTCATTAGTCCCAACTAAACACACCTTATTGGGCCATAATTGGTCGTAAACACAACTTATTGGTTATATACACACCTTATTAGGACTCATTGGTCCCAACTAACCCTCATTGCCCACTAAACACACCTTATTGGGCCATCATTGGTCCTAAACAAAACGTATTGGTTATATACACACATTAGTGGGACTCATTGGTCCCAACTAAACACACCTTATTGGGCCATAATTGGTCGTAAACACAACTTATTGGTTATATACACACTTTATTGGGACTCATTGGTCCCAACTGACCCTCATTGCCCTTAAACACACATTATTGTGGCCATCATTGGTCCTAAACACAACTTATTGGTTATATACACACCTTACTAGGACTTATTGGTCCCTACCGACCCTCATTGCCCTACTAAACACACCTTATTGGGCCATCATTGGTCTTAAACACAACTTATTGGTTATATACACACCTTAGTGGGACTCATTAGTCCCAATTAAACACACATTATTGGGCCATAATTGGTCGTAAACACAACTTATTGGTTATATACACACCTTATTAGGACTCATTGGTCCCAACTAACCCTCATTGCCCTTAAACACACCTTAGTGGTTATATACACACCTTATTAGGACTCATTGGTCCCAACTGACCCTCATTGTCCATATACACACTTTATTGTGCCATCATTCGTCCTAAACACAACATATTGGTTATATACACACATTAGTGGGACTCATTAGTCCCAACTAAACACACCTTATTGGGCCATAATTGGTCGTAAACACAACTTATTGGTTATATACACACATTATTGGGACTCATTGGTCCCAACTAACCCTCATTGCCCTTAAACACACCTTATTGGGCCATCATTTGTCCTAAACAAAATGTATTGGTTATATACACACCTTAGTGGGACTTATTGGTCCCAACTAAACACACCTTATTGGGCCATAATTGGTCGTAAACACAACTTATAGGTTATATACACACATTATTAGGACTCATTGGTCCTAACTGACCCTCATTATCCCTAAACACACTTTATTGTGCCATCATTGGTCCTAAACACAACATATTGGTTATATACACACATTAGTGGGACTCATTGGTCCCAACAAAACACACCTTATTGGGCCATAATTGGTCGTAAACACAACTTATTGGTTATATACACACCTTATTGGGACTCATTGGTCCCAACTGACCCTCGTTGCCCTTAAACACACATCATTTGGCCATCATTGGTCCTAAACACAACTTATTGGTTATATACACACCTTACTAGGACTTATTGGTCCTAACCGACGCTCATTGCCCAACTAAACACACTTTATTGGGCCATCATTCGTCCTAAACATGACTTATTGGTTATATACACACCTTAGTGGGACTGATTAGCCCAACTAAACACACCATATTGGGCCATAATTGGTCGTAAACACAACTTATTGGTTATATACACACCTTATTAGGACTCATTGGTGCCAACTGACCCTCATTGTCCCTAAACACACTTTATTATGCCATCATTGGTCCTAAACACAACGTATTGGTTATATACACACATTAGTGGGACTCATTGGTCCCAACTAAACACACCTTATTGGGCCATAATTGGTCATAAACACAACTTATTGGTTATATACACACCTTATTGGGACTCATTGGTCCCAACTGACCCTCATTGCCCTAAACACAACTTATTGGTTATATACACACCTTACTAGGACTTATTGGTCCTAACCGACCCTCATTTCCCTATTAAACACACCTTATTGGGCCATCATTGGTCCTAAACATAACTTATTGGTTATACACACACCTTAGTGGGACTCATTAGTCCCAACTAAACACACCATATTAGGCCATAATTGGTCGTAAACACAACTTATTTGTTATACACACACCTTATTAGGACTCATTGGTGCCAATTGACCCTCATTGTCCCTAAACACACTTTAGTGTGCCATCATTGGTCCTAAACACAACGTATTGGTTATATACACACATTAGTGGGACTCAATGGTCCCAACTAAACACACCTTATTGGGCCATAATTGGTCGTAAACACAACTTATTGGTTATATACACACCTTATTGGGACTCATTGGTCCCAACTGACCCTCATTGCCCTTAAACACACATTATTGGGCAATCATTGGTCCTAAACACAACTTATTGGTTATATACACACCTTACTAGGACTTATTGGTCCCAACCGACCCTCATTGCCATACTAAACACACCTTATTGGGCCATCATTGTTCCTAAACATAACTTATTGGTTATATATACACCTTAGTGGGACTCATTAGTCCCAACTAAACACACCATATTGGGCCATAGTTGGTCGTAAACAAAACTTATTGGTTATATACACACTTTATTAGGACTCATTGGTGCCAGCTGACCCTCATTGTCCCTAAACACACTTTATTGTGCCAAGATTGGTCGTAAACACAACGTATTGGTTATATACACACCTTAGTGGGACTCATTGGTCCCAACTAAACACACCTTATTAGGCCATAATTGGTCGTAAACAAAACTTATTGGTTATATACACACTTTATTGGGACTCATTGGTCCCAACTGACCCTCATAGCCCTTAAACACACATTATTGGGCCATCATTGGTCCTAAGCACAACTTATTGGTCATATACACACCATACTAGGACTTATTGGTCCCAACCGACCCTCATTGCCCTACTAAACCCCCTTATTGGGCCATCATTGGTCCTAAACACAACTTATTGGTTATATACACACCTTAGTGGGAATCATTAGTCCCAACTAAACACACCTTATTGGGCCATAATTGGTCATAAACACAACTTATTGGTTATATACACACCTTATTGGGACTCATTGGTCCCAACTGACCCTCATTGCCCTAAACACAACTTATTGGTTATATACACACCTTACTAGGACTTATTGGTCCTAACCGACCCTCATTTCCCTATTAAACACACCTTATTGGGCCATCATTGGTCCTAAACATAACTTATTGGTTATACACACACCTTAGTGGGACTCATTAGTCCCAACTAAACACACCATATTAGGCCATAATTGGTCGTAAACACAACTTATTTGTTATACACACACCTTATTAGGACTCATTGGTGCCAATTGACCCTCATTGTCCCTAAACACACTTTAGTGTGCCATCATTGGTCCTAAACACAACGTATTGGTTATATACACACATTAGTGGGACTCAATGGTCCCAACTAAACACACCTTATTGGGCCATAATTGGTCGTAAACACAACTTATTGGTTATATACACACCTTATTGGGACTCATTGGTCCCAACTGACCCTCATTGCCCTTAAACACACATTATTGGGCAATCATTGGTCCTAAACACAACTTATTGGTTATATACACACCTTACTAGGACTTATTGGTCCCAACCGACCCTCATTGCCATACTAAACACACCTTATTGGGCCATCATTGTTCCTAAACATAACTTATTGGTTATATATACACCTTAGTGGGACTCATTAGTCCCAACTAAACACACCATATTGGGCCATAGTTGGTCGTAAACAAAACTTATTGGTTATATACACACTTTATTAGGACTCATTGGTGCCAGCTGACCCTCATTGTCCCTAAACACACTTTATTGTGCCAAGATTGGTCGTAAACACAACGTATTGGTTATATACACACCTTAGTGGGACTCATTGGTCCCAACTAAACACACCTTATTAGGCCATAATTGGTCGTAAACAAAACTTATTGGTTATATACACACTTTATTGGGACTCATTGGTCCCAACTGACCCTCATAGCCCTTAAACACACATTATTGGGCCATCATTGGTCCTAAGCACAACTTATTGGTCATATACACACCATACTAGGACTTATTGGTCCCAACCGACCCTCATTGCCCTACTAAACCCCCTTATTGGGCCATCATTGGTCCTAAACACAACTTATTGGTTATATACACACCTTAGTGGGAATCATTAGTCCCAACTAAACACACCTTATTGGGCCATAATTGGTCATAAACACAACTTATTGGTTATATACACACCTTATTGGGACTCATTGGTCCCAACTGACCCTCATTGCCCTAAACACAACTTATTGGTTATATACACACCTTACTAGGACTTATTGATCCTAACCGACCCTCATTTCCCTATTAAACACACCTTATTGGGCCATCATTGGTCCTAAACATAACTTATTGGTTATACACACACCTTAGTGGGACTCATTAGTCCCAACTAAACACACCATATTAGGCCATAATTGGTCGTAAACACAACTTATTTGTTATACACACACCTTATTAGGACTCATTGGTGCCAATTGACCCTCATTGTCCCTAAACACACTTTAGTGTGCCATCATTGGTCCTAAACACAACGTATTGGTTATATACACACATTAGTGGGACTCAATGGTCCCAACTAAACACACCTTATTGGGCCATAATTGGTCGTAAACACAACTTATTGGTTATATACACACCTTATTGGGACTCATTGGTCCCAACTGACCCTCATTGCCCTTAAACACACATTATTGGGCAATCATTGGTCCTAAACACAACTTATTGGTTATATACACACCTTACTAGGACTTATTGGTCCCAACCGACCCTCATTGCCATACTAAACACACCTTATTGGGCCATCATTGTTCCTAAACATAACTTATTGGTTATATATACACCTTAGTGGGACTCATTAGTCCCAACTAAACACACCATATTGGGCCATAGTTGGTCGTAAACAAAACTTATTGGTTATATACACACTTTATTAGGACTCATTGGTGCCAGCTGACCCTCATTGTCCCTAAACACACTTTATTGTGCCAAGATTGGTCGTAAACACAACGTATTGGTTATATACACACCTTAGTGGGACTCATTGGTCCCAACTAAACACACCTTATTAGGCCATAATTGGTCGTAAACAAAACTTATTGGTTATATACACACTTTATTGGGACTCATTGGTCCCAACTGACCCTCATAGCCCTTAAACACACATTATTGGGCCATCATTGGTCCTAAGCACAACGTATTGGTCATATACACACCATACTAGGACTTATTGGTCCCAACCGACCCTCATTGCCCTACTAAACCCCCTTATTGGGCCATCATTGGTCCTAAACACAACTTATTGGTTATATACACACCTTAGTGGGAATCATTAGTCCCAACTAAACACACCTTATTGGGCCATAATTGGTCGTAAACACAACTTATTGGTTATATACACACATTATTGGGACTCATTGGTCCCAACTAACCCTCATTGCCCCTAAACACAACTTATTAGGCCATCATTTGTCCTAAACAAAACGTATTGGTTATATACACACCATAGTGGGACTCATTGGTCCCAACTAATCACACCTTCTTGGGCCATTATTGGTCGTAAACACAACTTATTGGGACTCATTGGTCCCAACTGACCTTCATTGCCCCTAAACACACCTTATTGAGCCATCATCGGTCCCAAACACAACTTATTGGTTATATACACACCTTATTAGGACTCATTGGTCCCAACTGAGCCTCATTGCCCCTAAACACACCTTATTATGCCATCATTGGTCCTAAACACAAGGTATTGGTTATATACACACATTAGTGGACTCATTGGTACCAACTAAACACACCTTATTGGGCCATAATTTGTCCTAAACATAACTTATTGGTTATATACACACCTTATAGGGACTAATTGGTCCCAACTGACCCTCAATTCCCCTAAACACACCTTATTAAGCCATTATTGGTCCTAATCACAACTTATTGGTTATATACACACCTTACTGGGACTTATTGGTCCCAACCGATCCTTATTGCCCTACTAAACACACCTTATTGGGTTATCATTGGTCCTAAACACAACTTATTAGTTATATACACGCCTTATTAGGACTCATTGGTCCCAACTGACCCTCATTGCCCCTAAACACACCTTATTGTGCCATCATTGGTCCTAAACACAACGTATTGGATATATACACACCTTAGTGGGACTCATTAGTCCTAACTAAACACACCTTATTGGGCCATAATTAGTCGTAAACACAATTTATTGGTTATATACACACATTATTGGGACTCATTGGTCCCAACTAACACCCATTGCCCCTAAACACACCTTATTGGGCCATCATTTGTCCTAAACAAAACGTATTGGTTATATACACACCTTAGTGGGACTCATTGGTCCCAACTAAACACACCTTATTGGGCCATTATTGGTCGTAAACACAACTTATTGGATATATACACACCTTATTGGGACTTATTGGTCCCAACTGACCTTCATTGCCCCTAAACACACCTTATTGGGCCATCATTGGTCCTAAACACAACTTATTGGTTATATACACACCTTATTAGGACTCATTTGTCCCAACTAACCCTCATTGCCCCTGCACACACCTTATTGTGCCATCATTGGTCCTAAACACAACATATTGGTTATATACACACATTAAAGGGACTCATTGGTCCCAACTAAACACACCTTATTGGGCCATAATTGGTCGTAAACACAACTTATTGGTTATATACACACCTTATTGGGCCTCATTGGTCCCAAATGACCCTCATTACCCTTAAACACACATTATTGGGCCATCATTAGTCCTAAACACAACTTATTGGTTATATACACACCTTACTAGGACTTATTGGTCCCAACCGACCCTCATTGCCCTACCAAACTCACCTTATTAGGCCATCATTGGTTCTAAACATAACGTATTGGTTATATACACGCCTTAGTGGGACTCATTAGTCCCAACTAAACACACCTTATTGGGCCATCATTGGTCATAAACACAACTTATTGGTTATAAATACACATTATTGGGACTTATTGGTCCCAACTAACCCTCATTACCCCTAAACACACCTTATTGGGCCCTCATTTGTCCTAAAAAAAATGTATTGGTTATATATACACCATAGTGGGACTCATTGGTCCCAACTAAACACACCTTATTGGGCCATTATTGGTCATAAACACAACTTATTGGTTATATACACACCTTACTAGGACTCATTGGTCCCAACTGACCTTTATTGCCCCTAAACACACCTTATTGGGCCATAATTGGTCGTAAACACAACTTATTTGTTATATACACACATTATTGGGACTCATTGGTCCCAACTAACCCTCATTGCCCCTAAACACACAATATTGGGCCATCATTTGTCCTAAAAAAAAACGTATTGGTTATATACACACCTTAGTGGGACTCATTGGTCCCAACTGAACACACCTTATTTGGCCATTATTGGTCGTAAACACAACTTATTGGTTATATACACACCTTATTGGGACTCATTGGTCCCAACTGACCTTCATTGCCCCTAAACACACCTTATTGGGCCCTCATTGGTTCTAAACACAACTTATTGGTTATATGCACACCTTATTAGGACTCCTTGGTCCCAACTGACCCTCATTTCCCCTAAACACACCTTATTGTGCCATCATTGGTCCTAAACACAAGGTATTGGTTATATACACACATTAGTGTGACTCATTGGTACCAACTAAACACACCTTATTGGGCCATAATTTGTCCTACACATAACTTATTGGTTATATTCACACATCTTGTAAGGACTCATTGGTCCCAACTGACCCTCATTGCCCCTAAACACACCTTATTATGACATTATTGGTCCTAAACACAACTTATTGGTTATATACACACCATACTAGGACTTATTGGTCCCAACCGACCCTCATTGCCCTAATAAACACACCTTATTGGGCCATTATTGGTCCTAAACACAATGTATTGCTTATATACACACCTTAGTGGGACTCATTAGTCCTAACTAAACACACCTTATTGGGCCATAATTGGTCGTAAACACAACTTATTTGTTATATACACACGTTATTGGGACTCATGGCTCCCAACTGACCCTCATTACCCCTAAACACACCTTATTGGGCCATCATTTGTCCTAAACACAACTTATTGGTTATATACACTCCTTAGTGGGACTCATTGGTCCCAACTAAACACACCTTATTTGGCCATTATTGGTCGTCAACAAAACTAATTGGTTATATACACACCTTATTGGGACTCATTGTTCCCAAGTGACCTTCATTTCCCTAAACACACCTTATTGGGCCATCATTGGTCCTAAACACAACTTATTGGTTATATACACACCTTATTAGGACTCATTGGTCCCAACTGACCCTAATTGCCCCTAAACACACCTTATTGTGCCATCATAGGTACTAAAAACAACATATTGGTTATATACACACATTAGTGGGACTCATTGGTCCAAACTAAACACACCTTATTGGGCCATAATTGGTCGTAAACACAACTTATTGGTTATATAGACACCTTATTGGGACTCATTGGTCCCAACTGACCCACAATACCCTTAAACAAACATTATTGGGCCATCATTGGTCCTAAACACAACTTATTGGTTATATACACACCTTACTAGGACTTATTGGTCCCAACCGACCCTCATTGCCCTACCAAACACACCTTATTAGGCCATCATTGGTCCTAAACACAACGTATTGATTATATACCCGCCTTAGTGGGACTCATTAGTCCCAACTAAACACACCTTATTGGGCCATAATTGGTCGTAAACACAACTTATTGGTTATAAAAACACATTATTGGGACTCATTGGTCCCAACTAACCCTCATTGCCCCTAAACACACGTTATTGGGCCATCGTTTTTCCTAAACAAAACTTATTGGCTATATACACACCTTAGTGGGACTCTTTGGTCCCAACTAAAGACACCTTATTGGGCCAATATTGGTCGTAAACACAACTTATTGGTTATATACACACCTTATTGGGACTCATTGGTCCCAACTGACCTTCATTGCCCCTAAGCACACCTTATTGGGCCATCATTGGTCCTAAATACAACTTATTGGTTTTATACACACCTTATTAGGACTCATTGGTCCCAACTGACCCTCATTGCCCCTAAACACACCTTATTGTGAAATCTTTGGTCCTAAACACAACATATTGGTTATATACACACATTAGTGGGACTCATTGGTGTAACATCCCAACTCTTGGGCGAGATTTAAATACTATATTATAGTATTTAATTATATTTTTACATATAAAAGTTTTGGTGGCAACAAATGAGAATTTATATTATCTAGCTATAACGTAACTTATGTTTGTAAAGTGGGAGCACGAGACTTAATAGTTGGAGGACTAAACATGTTATAGAGTGGAAGATGTAAAAGATGTAAACTTACATCTTTAAATGTAATAATTATAAAATGAGGGACCAAATGTGTAGAGAATGGAAAGAAGAATTAATAAGAGGATTAAAAAAAAAAGAAGAAGAAAGAGGCGTCGATCAAGAAAGAGCAGGAGGAGGCGACGAGCAGAAGAGGGTGATGATCCCTCTGCGATCTGATGAAGTCGCGAAGCAGAAATCGATCCCCTAGGGTTCGATTTTAAGGTGGTGGCTGCTAGAGACTAGCATCTACATCCGATTTTGTGGTTTTGGTGAGTTTTCTATCTCTTATGTAGTAGTGAAAATCGCAAATTAGGGTTGGAAATAAGGGGCTTGCGAATTTACTTGCAACTGGGGTGTTCTTGAACTCAATCTTAGGGTTAGAATCCCTTAATTTGATGTGTGATCTTGGTGGAAAGTGCTTGCATGTTAAGAATATTGTTACGGTTCGTGCGATTCATGGCCTGAACATGTGATTTTTGTTGAATTATAAGTAAATGATATATATAAATCTTATGATGATAGAATGCGAAGCGATAAATGTGCTCGTAGTGGACTAACATCGTTTCTACGATGTTGTTTACTTGTGGATAACATGTCTTCAAGTGTTTTTAGGGGTAGGAAGGTGGATGATGATGAAATTAGATAAATTTCATGTATATTGTTTGTATGATATACTAGTTGGCTAACGTATAACAATGTTTCTCACGTGTTAGCCTCGCTAAGAGTTTCATGGATGCTAGTTTTATTATGAATGAAAATATGAAATAAGTGGATTATAATAGCTGATCTCATCTCATGTGTTTAGAAATAATGGGGCTCTATGTGTAAAGATGAAGTATGATATTATTGAATGGTGTGATATTGAACATCTATCTAGTCGGCTCTATGTCACTAGATTTATCGTGTAGACCGGAGAGGTTTAATAATAGTTGGTGTTTGATAACCTCGTATTCGTATGGTTAAAGAAGAAAGTGAAGAGATTGGAGTTCATGTCATGATACATGATTCTTAAAAGTTGATAAATTGTTATGGTTGCGTGTTGAGTTATCTAGTTATGATATATGTATCTTGACAATTCATGTGGTATAGTAGCTAATGAATGGTTTAACTACGAAATTATACAATGAGTGCATGTATGCTTGTTGACTAATGATCATGGTTGATGACAACCTTGATCTTAAGTGGTCGGGTAAATAATGACCTTGGACTATGTGCATTAGGAGTTCTATACTAACTTTCAGATGTACAAGTTGAATTCAGGTAGAGCAAGGTTTGAGAAAGTGCAGGATAACTCTGTGTTCGAGTATTAAATTTGTATGATGATCTAGCAAAGGGCTGGCTAGCAGAGTTAAAGGTTGGGGTGCATAATTCAAGGTTATAAGATCACATGTGGCAAAGGTGAGTAACCCAACTTGCATATATACATTATGTCGGATGGTCGGGTTTATCATGAATCATCGTATCGTTATTATCAATTCATCCATGATTTTTAAGATGACGTATTCGCATGAGTTGAGTTCGAAATATTATAGTAGATTGTAGATTGTCAAATATAAGAATGTGATGAGATAAAAACTAAACATTAAGACATTTGAATATGATTATAAATTGATCAAAGGGTCGGGAGTAGGGGCTCTCGTGAGCTAAAAGACTCCCCATGTTGCTAGTGGTACTGTTGGGTAAGTTGGTGATCATGTGGGCTATTTCTATGTCTTGGTTGATTGTAATATAGTTTATATACTACCAACAAGTTGATAAAGCCGTAAAGTAATATTTAACAAGGTTATCCCAAAAGGTAGTGTTATGAGTGGAAATGTGATTATCTTGTCAAACCAAATTATAAGATGATATAATCATGATAATCGATATGATGTGTTGGGGAATGTAGATGGTATATATAAGATTACTAATACCTAGACATGTAGTAGTTGTTCTTATAAAGAAAACGGGTTGGGTGAGCCAACTGGCATGATAGCATACGCACGGCGGTGTGTAGGCAATACAAGTGTTGTATATTTGTGGTAGTGTTGCTGTTGTTGTTGTGTAGGACATGGAAATCACTCCTTAGATACTGCTAGGTTGAATTTGGTTTGGGAGAGATAGCAAAAGGTAATTCGATGTCTTACTTTTCATATTATTAATTGGCGGTGTTACCCTTAACGGGGTCACTCACCTAAGTAGAAGATGTTCATAACTTATGTTGTGTTAAATGGTGGCTAACGAAATTATGAGTGGTGTGTTTTCCTGTAGCTTTGGCAGGTCCTCAAGTGGTTGTACATACTAGATGGGTGGTGATCTCTGATGGGTCAATCACATGTTGGATATATTATCTGTTATAACAGTGTATGTTGGTATTGAACAGGTGGATCGAATACCAGATAAGTGTTGTTAAGTATATATGACATCTATGGGTCCTCGTGTGTTGAACCTACCATGCACTTGAGTAATGGCATGGTTTGAGATATATGATTGTTATGTTTATTAGAATAATTATGTGTTAGATGAATGATTTAAATGTTGGGTTCTCACTTAGCATTGGCTAACTTATTTGGTGTGAACCATGTAGCTAGTGAATGTGATGACTAGGACGTGATGCAGCCAAGCCTTATGAGCCTTGGTGAGGAATTGGAACCGGGTGAAAGAAATGGAAGATGTACAATTTAAAGATATGTGGGTCAAGGCTCGTGGAATCAAGTCTCGGGAACGGGTCAACAAAGTGGAGTGTAAAGTCACACGTTGATCGTGTAGACTTTAATGGGTCATGTTAACCCTTTTGGTTGTATTTTGGAGTTAAGCTCCTTGAGTCTCTTGGTTGTTTGATTTTGTAAATACGTGGTCAGTTCTAGTCATGTGTGTTGAAGTTGTGTCGTGTTGATGAACAGGTTGACCTTCGTAAGGATACTCAAACTTACAAATAGGTCATGCCGAAATTTTGGTTGAAAGTTGTCAATTAAATAATATTTATACCAATGGATTTTATATAGTAAGTTTCAATCCTGAAACTTTGTTTTGGGCAAAAAAAAATGGGCCTATCTTCCGTAAAATTGGTAATCATTTGAATTATGGGTAACGGGTGTTGCAATTGGTCCCAACTAAACACACCTTATTGGGCCATAATTGGTCGTAAACACAACTTTTTGGTTATATACACACCTTATTGGGACTCATTGGTCCCAACTAACCCTCATTGCCCTTAAACACACATTATTGGGCCATCATTGGTCCTAAACACAACTTATTGGTTATATACACACCTTACTAGGACTTATTGGTCCCAACCGACCCTCATTGCCCTACTAAACACACCTTATTGGGCCATTATTGGTCCTAAACACAGTGTATTGGTTATATACACACCTTA
>JBCNJP010000017.1:37968299-37988299 GCA_039602395.1 Deinandra increscens subsp. villosa | reverse complement strand
CGAGATAACCGTGTCCGACAGAAACAGCTTCTACCGGAGTAACTGTTCCTGTTCAAACCTGCAACCGAGGTAACGAGGTTAATTGCTCTCCGAGGTAAGTAGTGATACCCGAGATAACTTGGTACAAGCTGCCCGAGTTAAGTAACTGGCCGGAATAACCATGCCAGCCGGTGTAACAGTCATCCGAGATAAATAGGTTGCCCGAGGTAACCTACAATGAACATGTTGATCGAGATAAACTGCCGGAATAAGGTTCCGAGGTAATCGCCGGAAAACTGACCTCCCGAGATAACCTTCGTCCCGAGGTAACCTCTCCGAACTAACTGTGGCTCCGAGATAATAGTCGCCCTAGATAACTTACCTCGGGTGAACAGTTTTACATCGGAAGAAGCCCCTTTTCTGGTTCAAGTCACCGGAAAACATTGCTGCATTGGTTCATATCATCGATGAAGTTCATGGTTCCTCATACCACCGGAGATGCTTCTGTTTGTTGAGTTCAGTCCACCGGACTATGCCTCAGGCCGCCGGATATTGATCAGATAAGAAGAACAGCTCAGAAACCGATTCAAGTCGTCGTAGAAACGATCAGATCGCCAAAGACGATATCATTGCCGGAGAAAGCTTCTGTTCTAGCCTTCTTTTTGGTCGCCAGAGACCATAAAATATCGCCTGTGATGATCCAGTCCACCGATGATGCATCTGCTCATACCTTAGTTCGCCGGTAAACGTTGATGTTTATTTCTCAGTCACCAGAGTTGGCTTCTGTTAAATTTTCAGGGTGGCTGAGGTTGCAGTTCCTGTCCGACGTAACTGAGGTACAACCCGAGAAAAATCCATGATCGGAGTAACTAAAGCTCACCGGAGACACTTACAGTTCCTAGATAAACTTCCGAGGTAAGTGCCACCCTCCGATGTAAACCCTCCGAGGTAATGTGTTTCTGGTCCGAGATAACCATCGTACGAGGTAACACACTTCAGCCGGAGTAACTATTAGCTATCCGAGGTAAGTTATCCCGATCGGTCAAACTTATCTAGGATCAGGGCCGGTCCTGAGAATTTAGTCGCCCTGTTCGAGCTAAACAAATGGGCCCTATTCGAAAATAAAATTGTAAATAGAAAAGCAGAAAATGTTTTTAAATAAGGCAAAAAATAAGTTATAAAGATAAACATAAGAAAATTATGGTTTTAAAATGACATTCTAAGTATTTACCAACAAATCTTACAAATCTCTTAGTATTTTTATAGCAAATTGATTGATCAAGTTTTTATAGTTTATAATATATATAAATTTTCTTTTGAAAATATAGGCCCTCGAAAATGATGGGCCCTGTTCCGTCGCACCTCTCACACATGCTTAGGGCCTCCACTGTCTAGGATGAATCTTTTTACCTCGGAAGCACTCTGATCAGCTCATATCGGCGGTACAAGCTTCTGTTCACATCCAACTTGCCAGAGTTCTTTCATCTCAGAATTTTTAAAGAGTTTTGATGGCTGTGCATTGGATCTGAAATAAACAAACAGGTACTAGCTACCGTTTCAAATTCTTTATGGGTTTAATTATATGAAGATTCCGTCATCTGATTGAAAGCCTGATTCCAAAAGATTAAACCACAGGGGTTTAGAGTTTTTGAAAGTTTACAGTAACCTTGTGCTTGTCAAACCTATCTATCCCCTTCCGCTGTTAGATCTGTTTAGATCTACCCCCGGTTCTCATTGGTCTTCTATAGATCCCCCCTACCATAATTGATGAGTAGGCTCTTCTTTTACTCTCTGCTTTATCAGTGGTTCCATAATTGGTATCAGAGCGGTTTCGCTCCTGTTTACCCTACCCAAGGTTTTGGATTAGTATGCTCCGGCCCTGCAGACGTATGTGTTGATCTCTGCCGAAAGAAAACCAACCTAGTTAGGTTCTAACAGACTGGTCCGAACACACTGAACCCTAGATCGAAAAGAGTAGAAAGATTGTTGTTTAGTGGTAAGTCGACGAGGAGGTCGCAGTAATCTCAAATTTGGTACGAAAATTGAAATTTTCGATAGAGTGTTGTAGAAAGTCTAAACCCAGCTATGAATCAAAATCATGGTAATTTGTCCCGTTCCTCTTCTTCTTCTTCTAGTTTTCGTCCTTCACCTACCCAAAACCTTCCCTCCATCCAAGCCTCCCAAACTAAAACCTATCCACCCCACACTTCTAGTGTTGAACAACCCATTACTCCTAAACAAACCCGTTTACCCTCCCCACAAAAAACTACCCCAGCCCCCGCCATTAAACCTATTACCCATTTTCCGTTTGATGTTTGTAATTGTCAAGCCTGTCTAGATGAAGCTTTTCATCTAGAATATGATGATGGTTTTCCAAAAAAGAAAGGATCTAAACAGTCCCTAAAGAAAAAATATGAGTCAGGAAATCCAAGCGTTGGCCTTCTAGGTGAATCGTCTGGAAAGTTTGACTATTATGTTCTTTATGGTGATCCTTCGCCAAAAACAGAACCAGGTAACAAGCCTTCACCACCAAGACCCCCGCCACCAAAACACACACCTTCACCGGTAAAACAATGTTTTACTATCACTCCGACACAAACCCCCTTCATTACCCAAGTTTTCCAAGTCCTAAGAAACCTCAAGAGCCACTAATTTCCCAGATTGAAAAGGAGATTTCTTCTCTCCATATTGATCTACTCCAGTTTACACATGACACTCTTATTATGCAACTTCCACAAGAGTTCATACAAAAAGAAGCAAAAATGAAGCTTCTTAAATCACAACTGGCTGATTTGGAAAGACATCAAAAACAAAAGAATTCTTTAGATCCATGGAGAAATGTCAAAAACCAACCATTCTCATCACCCTCTCTGTCTTTAGACCTCTGGCCCAAAGACCCTATATACTCCAAATCACAAGCCCAGCCGACCCAAATCACGCCCCAAAACCCGCCTATAACTAGCAAAGTTAGCACACCCACTTTCTCGTACATCAAAGCTCTCACCAAAATTAATGAGCCAGAAAACCCATCCGTCCTTTCTGAGAAACATTTTGTGGTCAGTTCACAGTCTCCTTTACCTCTCAGAAAATTCACAGTCCCAGTTAGCCAAGAAATCACAAGTCCAGCCGACTCAGATCACATGGTCACTTCAGATCCAGACCCTATGGAGTTAAGTGATGATATTTCTGATGATCAAAATTCTTATCTAATCCCTGAGAATGATTATTTCTACTCACAAGAAGAAAGAGACAAGGTCCAACGCAAATATAAAAAGAAGAAAAGACTGAAGGAAATCTACATGTCAAGCTTTCCCAAGCAGAAGAATCTGGAACCACCGGTTCCAATTACGAAGGTTCATCTTCTCACCAGCACTTACGCAAGACCCATTCCTGTTATTGCTCTCTTTGATACAGGCTCTGCGTGCTCAATCTTGAATCCTGACGTCTTACCAGATGCGTATTAGAAACCATATACCAGACATTTCATCGTAGCAAATGGTGAGACATTCACTATCGACAAGATAAGTGTCCCTATACACCTAAGACTATTTCCCACATGTACTATGCAACACAAATTCTTAGGTTCAAGCATCCATGGGAAAGATCTCTTATTAGGATTCGATATCCTTTACCGACTAAGAGATCTGAGGTATGGAGAAGGAGGTCTAAGGTACAAGAAATTCATAAACCCATGGAGCACCATCCCAAAGCTCTATACACTTTCCCCTCCTTCTTTTGAAGACCTGAAAAGAAGAATAATCACTACCTCATGTGCATCTAGCCATACTGAATTCCTCACCAAACACAAAAACCCTTTATGGCTAAATCATTCCTTTTTTTATTGAGTTACCATTCAAACAGAATGAAGACATCAACCCCACAAAAGCCAGTCATCCTGGAATGAAACCCGAACACACCCAGCTAGCCATACAAGAGTGCTCAGAACTACAAAACCAGGATCTCATTGAACCAACCTCATCTCAATGGGCATGTGAAGCATTCTATGTAAACAAGAGAAGCGAGCAAGTTCGAGGAAAATTACGATTGGTAATAAATTACCAGCCATTAAACCATTTTTTGGCGGATGATAAATTTCCTCTACCACAGAAGAAATCGTTGTTTCAATCCCTAGTCAATACAAAGGCTTTGTCAAAATTTGATCTAAAAGCCGGGTTTTGGCAATTAGGAATCAAACCAGAAGACAAACCAAAAACAGCTTTTTGTATACCACACCATCACTACCAATGGAAAGTAATGCCTTGCGGTTTAAAAAATGCCCCGTCTGTTTTTCAAAAAATAATGATTCGCATTTTTGAACCAATCCTTGATAATGCTTTGGTGTACATTGATGATATTCTTCTGTTCTCAGAAGATAAGAAGACACACATAGAACTGCTTGTCAAAGTTCACTACATCATCCAAGAATACGGTATAATGCTTTCTGAAAAAAAGATGGAGATCGGAGTAAGCACCATCGAGTTCCTAGGTATGAAAATTGCAAATGGAACCTATCAACCACAGCCACACATTTCCCAAGAATTACACCGTTTTCCGGATAAACTTACTTCACAAAAGGAAGTATAGCAGTTCCTTGGAATTGTAGATTACACAGCTGATTTCTTACCAAAGCTGTCTAGTCATACTATTCACCTGTTCCCCATGCTTAAAAAGCAGCCACCAACTTGGTCAGAAAAGCAGACCCAGGCTGTCAAAGAAATCAAAAAGTTGATTGATGTGATGCCCCCTTTAAAGATTCCAGCACAAGAGGACAAACTGATCCTCTAGACTGATGCTAGTGATGAATATTGGGCTGCCGTCCTAATTATTGAAGATGACAAAAAAGCCAGATCAATATGTGGCTACAAAAGTGGCACGTTCCGTGAGTCAGAAAAGCACTACCACTCAACGTACAAAGAAATCCTAGCTGTCAAAAGAGGTATTGAAAAATTCCAATTCTTCCTTATTGGCCACCGATTTCTTATCGAGATGAATATGGCATCTTTCCCAAAGATGCTCCAATTCAAAAGAAAGGTCCTACCAAAGGCACAGTTACTACGATGGGCGAGTTGGTTTACACAGTGGACATTTGATGTAAAACATATAAAAGGTACAGAAAATATTCTGGCAGATTTTCTGTCTAGACCAAAAGCCTATAAAGCCAAGAACACTAACATGGTCAAACTAAGCCACACCCATCACCAAGTTCTCCAGACAGTTTTCACCATATGCATGGCTGAACCATCAAGCACCCATAGAAAAGATCCAGGCCAGCAAGAATTCAAAGAAAAAGGCATTCCAGAAGAAGTCACAGAGATGATTGCAGATCTTGCCCTCAAAAAAAGGTTCCTCTTGAACTATAAAACTTTTCTCACGATAACTCTCCGAAACCACGGGTTATTCATGAAAGGTTTAATTTTTCACCCAGAATATGCCTTTTTAAGTGTGTTCCATATCCGGTATCTGTATACTCTACCAAAAGAAGCTTTATGCTTTTTCTGGTATCTCTTTGAATCCCATGTCATTGCTATGAGTTTCAAGTCAGCAAAATTACTCCAGTATGTCTCAGAATGCCAGATTGGAGATCTTCCCAAGAAGTACAGAAACACATTAACCGTACTTGAGTGGTTTCTCCCATCTCATCAATGGCTCAGAATGATGGCTGGTCTTCACAAAAAATACTGTGTGATAATGTTCAAACGTCCAGTACATTACATACCTCCTTCCGCCATCCAGAATGACGAGTCAGCCATTCTTCATGCTCCACTGTGTTTCATCCATATATGGACAGACAAAAAGCCGTCCAACCTAATATTCAAGCATAAGCACAGAGACGATTGTCTAAAAATACGTAGGTACCTGGGATATGCAAACAATGTGAAAGAGAAAGACGTAGAGCCAACCATTTGGAATGGACTCAATGTTTGGAAAAATGATAATCCTTACTCAAAGGATTGGGTAGAAGCTCACAGACACCACATCGACAATCACCTCACCAAATTCTCGTGCTCATTAATGGCAGATGAACTCGGAACATGGGATTATACCTTACCCAGCAAGACACCTGCTTCAGATAAATCATACAAAATATCCGTAATCAGAAGGATCTAGAACGTAGCAATTATGAGTGTTTTAATTAAGTATGTTTATGTATGTGTTTAATTAAGCGTGCTAAGTGTGCTTAGGATTAAATAAAGCTTAATTCACTCTTAAAGTGAAAGAAAGCATCTAGTAGTACTTTGTTGACTAGTTTGAATTATTTAATGGACCCATCCATTATTTATTCCACTAGTTTTATTATTATATTGTAATAGTTGCCTTTCTTTGTGCTATAAAAGGAAGGCTTACCCCTCATTGTAAGATACACCTTGTTTGAAATAAACATTACTTCTATCTTTCTCTCTAGTATTTGTTAAGAGTCTTCATGTGTTATTCATGAGTTGTTCATGAGTTCTTCATGTCAAGTGGAGCATTTACATAAGAGTTCTTGAAGTTTACAGTAACCTTGTGGTTGTCAAACCTATCTATCCCCTTCCGCTGTTAGATCTGTCTAGATCTACCCCCGGTTCTCTCTGGTCTTCTACAGACCACCCCCTACCATAATTGGTATCAAACCTATCTATCCCCTTTTGCTGTTAGATCTTTCTAGATCTACCCCCGGTTCTCAATGGTCTTCTATAGATCACCCCCTACCATAATTGTCTTCTATAGATCACCCCTACCATAATTGGTATCAGAGCGGTTTCGCTCCTGTTTACCCTACCCAAGGTTTTGGATTAGTATGCTCCGGCCCTACAGACATATGTGCTGATCTCTGTCGACAGAAAACCAACCTAGTTAGGTTCTAACAGACTGGTCCGACACACTGAACCCTAGATCGAAAAGAGTAGAAAGATTGTTGTTGAGTGGTAAGTCGACGAGGAGGTCGCAGTAATCTCAAATTTGGTACGAAAATTGAAATTTTCGATAGAGTGTTGCAGAAAGTCTAAACCCAGCTATGAATCAAGATCATGGTAATTTGTCCCATTCCTCTTCTTCTTCTAGTTTCCGTCGTTCGTCCGCATCTAAGATTGACACGTTATATGAAATTTCATATCTCTCTGATGAATCTAAAATCTCCGTGTCTACCCTCCCATTAGTAAACCCCTATAGTGTCTTCTCAAAACCACAAAAATCGTTCTCAAGACGAGTCAAAAATATTATCATCCCACCTACAAACATAGGCCCCAAAGAGTTTGTTCAGGCCTCCAAGTTTGACTCCCATCAGCTACCTGCTACAAAAGCCGAGCACCACATCCCCCTCTCCCTCCCACATGACCTTCCGAGAGTTTGTTTAGCCCACGGATATACACATATCCATTTTGGAGCTGTAAGGCTTGCCCTTACTTTCCATGGTAGAAAAGGTTTACCAGCTTTCTCCCGTATCGCCTTGGTAGATATCAGATTTGTAGAGTATCAACACTCCTGTATTGGTACTATTCAAACCACACTAAACGCTGGAACAATCTTTGTTACCTTCTACCCAAATTTCAATATGCCCCTCAATGATTCGTCTCTGTTGACGGCTTTGAAAGCCCAGATCCAGATTGGTGGAACCCCACAAGTAAATACTTTTCAAGCAACTTTCCACTACCAAATGGCATATCGAGTACAAAACCACTCTCTCGATATCATGGTCCCAGGTCAGGACAACTCCGGTGACGCACTGTTTATCGATGTTGATTCCAATGCTACACCTACCTGTACCTATGTTCCTAGACAATTATCCAGAGAAGAGCTCACGAAGCTCCTCCTAGAAAAATGGATTACTAACTATGAACAAATCCACCAGGCACCAGTCCAGACCACAACAGCCCCGGATTTCGTTCGCCACCAGGACGGACAAGTTGAAATCAGGTTTGAGAAACAAGATCGAAAAAATATTTTCTTAACCATCAACATAATACAGCCGGTACCAAACCCCACCAAAAATTTTCTGTCCCAGCCAAAAGAATGCTTCACCCTCATCCCAACTTCACCATCCACGGATTTCCAAGCCGATTTCCCTCCCTTAACCGATTTTGAAGATCCCCAGCAACGAACAAAACATAGATGGAAGATACAAACCCCGAACGTCATAGGACCAAATGGTGCAACTGGTTCTATCACTACTGCTGAAGCAACACTGAATTGGCAAAGCGAAAATGCTATTGCGCAGAACAATGCTCTTTAAGCTATCTTGGCACAACAAAGAAACATCTCAATAAACCAAGAAGCCTTAGTAAGCAAAGTTGATGCTCTGTCTGAAATCATATACAAAGTCAGGTCCAAGATCAATGAACTTCATCATGAACTTCTTCACATAGTTCATAATACTCCAGCCTCAGAAATCCCAAAAGAAATGTTACAAAAGGAGGCAGAAATGAAGTTCTTCAAGGCTCAACTTAGTGACCTTGAGAGACAACATAAACAACAAAGGGTTTCAGTCCAGATGGATGACCCGTGGAGATTACCATCCAAACCTTTCTCGAGACCGTCTTTTGATCCTCAAACTTTGCCAACATTGCAATTCTTCCAAAACTCACCGTCCTTAAGCCTCTGGTCGAAAGAACAATCGCAGATCAAAACCCGGGCCCGAAAGCTCCCCCCCCCAACGAAGAGTGTTTCCTCAGAAAGCGCAAGACCATCAATGAGCCAATATATTCCAGATGATAGCCTAATGATTGCCTCTTCAAGAAACCCAGGTAAACTACCATTAAAAAAGGAAAATCCCATTTCTTCTTTTTTACATGCTCTCCAAAGAAAGGAGCACACGACACTCCCGTTCGTCGCACCAGTCATCACCCCGTGCTTAGATGACGAAACCACCTCTGGTTCTGATGAAGTTTATGCATCTCATACTTATGAGGAGATCCCTCCCACATACGAGTTTGAGCACCTATTCATGATGGGTGAAGAACCTGCCTACTTAGAAGTTGACGACACTGCAGAGCAAGCTGTCCCAGAAACAAACAGGACAAGCACAGACTCAAAACTCCAATTCACCTTTGATGATGTCCCACCATCAGAATGGAGATCAAGAAGTGTCGAAATGTTAGCTTGGTGCTCAGCTGAGCTCCAATACTTCAGTCATGACATTGTTATTAAACGCTTTCTAACCAGATGTCAAGGAAGACTCCGAGACTGGTACCTAAGTCTTGGAGAATACAGACAGATAAGGCTCAGATCCTCACAATCCCCAGAAGAATTCATACACTTTATACATAGTGAATTCATTGGTGACCCTACCCAACATACGGTCCGTGCTAGAAAAGAATTCCTAAAAATAAAGTGTTGCTCGTTTCAGCAAAAGGATCTAGAAAGACATTATAACAGAATGTTTGAAAGATTTTATTGTCTTAATGGCGTAGAGGATATAAATCTCAAGCAAGTCTTCGTGAATTCATTTCCTGAATCACTCTCGAATGAAGCCTACAGATCATTAGAAAATAAAGGAATGACAGTTGCTCAAGCTTCACTTGGGGAACTTTACCAGTTACTAATGAACGGCCTCTCAAAGCAGTGCAACCAAAAACGGTTTTTGGTTGACTTTGAAAAAACAGGAAAACGCATTGGTTCTGCATGCAATGATAAACACTTAAAAATCAAGTGTAAAGATGAATCCACATGCGACTATTCTGATTCCTCGAAGAAATCGAAATTTAGACTCAAGAGGTTTAAAAGGTTTGATTTTTCGCAGGCTCACAGATCAAGATCCAGCAAAAACTGGAAATTTCTAAACAAGAGAGCAAAACGAGGTCGTGACACTGACAGATGTTATGTCTGTAACAAGAGAGGCCATTTTGCCAGAGATTGCAAGGATATAAGGAAAACACAAGCCCTTGTTGAAGCTATCAACAAGATTAAACCAGTTGATATCTCTGATCTTGAATCTCTATACTCTTTAGAAGACGAGCTAGGAGAAATGACAGTCTGCTCCATCTTATACGATGATTCATGCTCCAGCGAAGAGGAATCAGACTCTTCTGATTCAGACTCCGGCCCGATGCCGTTTTACATGACAAGCGCCTGCAACTAGGAGGCTCGCAACAATAAAAAACCTCTTCACGAAGCAGACAAAGAGATACAGTGTTCTGATAAAGAAGCATAGTATTCTAGCTAGAATCAATCATTATTTCCAGGAGAAGATCCACTGATAAAGCAAACAGTAAAAGAAGAGCCTACTCATCACAAAAAACTAAAAGAAAAGACTAACGTGATGGCGCACCCAAAGATTCCTACAGGTCCAGACGAAAAAACGCAAGGGCCCACTACTGTTCATCAACAGTATCCAAGACCTGACAAAAAACCCAAGTGGCCTACTACTGATCATCAACATTACCAGTATCCTCTCTATTTAAATAGAAGGATAAGCGGAAGAAAAAATCAACCCGCCAAAACAAAGACATTCAAAATGAGTTCCTCAAGCCCAAAAGCAGAACTTATTCCAGAAGAAGTTTTAGAAGTGATCACCAAACACAAAATGGCGAAAGAAACCCCTCTAAACTACAAAACTTTCTTCAGCCTCACCCTCAAAGAAAATGGTCCAGTCTTCAAAGGTGACAGGTTTCACCCAGATTTCCCCATTCTGAACATTTTTCAAATCAGAAGGCTTGACGACTCGCTGACAGAAGCTCTGGCTTTCCTCTGGTACCTTACAAAGCAATTTATGATAGTCATAGCTTTTAATGTAAGGAAGCTGCTTACATTCCTAATTGACTGCTAGCTAGGACAAATCTCTGATGATAAAAGGAATACTCTTAAGTTCCTCGAATGGTTCCTTCCGGTCCACATATAGACCCAACTCTTAGGTGCTGCTCCTAAAAAACATTGCACGATAATGTTTAATGACCTTTGCTCCGGCATGCACAATGCTTTCCCACCATACATCATCAGAGCCTGGTATGATATCAATCCTGCTTCAAACTACTTCAAGATAAGCTATTATAAAAACTGGTTTCATGAAAGAGAACAGATGTTGAAAGCAAATCATATAAACAAAGATAACATCCCACTAGATATCTTAAAAGGAGATATCGGCCTACTGGATAACGAACTTGCTAAGGAATGGGAACAAATCGTTATTGAAAACCTCAAGAAACACCCATTCTTCTTAACGGTTCACATTGTCGATTTGCCAAAAGATCCAACTTATGGATACCATAGTCTGCCAAATGTCAAACTCTCTTCTCACAATCCGCCAGAGACAAAATAAATCTGAAGAAAGATCTAGCACTGCCAGCAAATATGAGTGTTTTAATTAAGTGTGTTTATGTATGTGTTTAATTAAGTGTGCTAAGTGTGCTTAGGATTAAATAAATCTTAATTCACTCTTAAAGTGAAAGAAAGCATCTAGTAGTACTTTGTTGAGTAGTTTGAATTATTCAATGGACCCATCCATTATTTATTCCACTAGTTGTATTATTATATTGTAATAGTTGCCTTTCCTTGTGCTATAAAATGAAGGCTTCCCCCTCATTGTAGGATACACCTTGTTTGAAATAAACATTACTTCTATCTTTCTCTCTAGTACTTGTTAAGAGTCTTCATGTGTTCTTCATGAGTTCTTCATGTAAAGAGGAGCATTTACATAATTGACTAAGTCTTGGAGAATATAGACAGATAAGGCTCTGATACCAATTATGGTAGGGGGTGATATATAGAAGACCAGAGAGAACCAGGGGTAGATCTAGACAGATCTAACTGTGGAAGGGGGATAGATAGGTTTGACAACCACAAGGTTACTGTAAACTTTCAAGAACTATTATGTAAATGCTCCTCTTAACATGAAGAACTCATGAAGAACTCATGAACAACACATAAATACTCTTAACAAATACTAGAGAGAAAGATAGAAGTAATGTTTATTTCAAACAAGGTGTATCCTATAATTAGGGGGAAGCCTTCCTTTTATAGCACAAGGAAAGGCAACTATTACAATATAATAATACAACTAGTGGAAGAAATAATGGATGGGTCCATTAAATAATTCAAACTAGTCAACAAAGTACTACTAGATGCTTTCTTTCACTTTAAGAGTGAATTAAGCTTTATTTAATCCTAAGCACACTTAGCACACTTAATTAAACACATACATAAACACACTTAATTAAAACACTCATATTTGCTGGCAGTGCTAGATCTTTCTTCAGATTTATTTTGTCTCTGGGGGATTGTGAGAAGAGAGTTTGACATCTGGCAGACTATGGTATCCATAAGTTGGATCTTTTGGCAAATCGATAATGTGAACCGTTGAGAAGAATGGGTGTTTCTTGAGGTTTTCAATAACGATTTGTTCCCATTCCTTAGCAAGTTCGTTATCCAGCAGGCCGATATCTCCTTTTAAGATATCCAGTGGGATGTTATCTTTGTTTATATGATTTTCTTTCAACATCTGTTCTCTTTCATGAAACCAGTTTTTATAATAGCTTATCTTGAAGTAGTTTGAAGCAGGATTGATATCATACCAGGCTCTGATGATGTATGGTGGGAAAGCATTGTGCATGGCGGAGCAAGGGTCATTAAACATTATCGTGCAATGTTTTTTAGGAGCGGCACATAAGAGTTGGGTCCATATGTGGACCGGAAGGAACCATTCGAGGAACTTAAGAGTATTCCTTTTATCATCAGAGATTTGTCCTAGCTAGGAGTCAATTAGGAATGTAAGCAGCTTCCTTTCATTAAAAGCTATGACTATCATAAACTGCTTTGTAAGGTACCAGAGGAAAGCCAGAGCTTCTGTCGGCAAGTCGTCAAGCCTTTTGATTTGAAAAATGTTCAGAAAGGGGAAATCTGGGTGAAACCTGTCACCTTTGAAGACTAAACCATTTTCTTTGAGGGTGAGGCTGAAGAAAGTTTTGTAGTTTAGAGGGGTTTCTTTCGCCAGTTTGTGTTTGGTGATCACTTCTAAGACTTCTTCTGGAATGAGTTCTGCTTTTGGGCTTGAGGAACTCATTTTGAATGTCTTTGTTTTAGCGGGTTGATTTTTTCTTCCGCTTGTCCTTCTATTTAAATAGAGAGGATATTGGTACTGTTGATGATCAGTAGTAGGCCACTTGGGTTTTTTGTCAGGTCTTGGATACTGTTGATGAACAGTAGTGGGCCCTTGCGTTTTTTCGTCTGGACCTGTAGGAATCTTTGGGTGCGCCATCACGTCAGTCTTTTCTTTTAGTTTTTTGTGATGAGTAGGCTCTTCTTTACTGTTTGCTTTATCAGTGGATCTTTTCCTGGAAATAATGATTGATTCCAGCTAGGATACTGTGCTTCTTTATCAGAACACTGTATCTCTTTGTCTTCTTCGTGAAAAGGTATCTTACTGTTGCAAGCCTCCCAGTTGCAGGCGCTTGTCATGTAAATCGGCATCGGGCCGGAGTCTGAATCAGAAGAGTCTGATTCCTCTTCGCTGGAGCATGAATCATCGTATAAGATGGAGTAGACTGTCATTTCTCCTGGCTCATCTTCTAAAGAGTATAGAGATTCAATATCAGAGATATCAACTGGTTCAATCTTGTTGATAGCTTCAATAAGGGCTTGTGTTTTCCTTTTATCCTTGCAATCTCTGGTAAAATAGCCTCTCTTGTTACAGACATAACATCTGTTAGTGTCACGGCCTCGTCTTGATCTCTTGTTTAGAAATTTCCAGTTTTTGCTGGATCTTGATCTGTGAGCCTGCGAAAAATCAAACCTTTTAAACCTCTTGAGTCCAAATTTGGATTTCTTCGAGGAATCAGAACAGTCGCATGTGGATTCATCTTTACACTTGATTTTTAAGTGTTTATCATTGCATGCAGAACCAAGGCGTTTTCCTGTTTTTTCAAAGTCAACCAAAAACCGTTTTTGGTTGCACAGCTTTGAGAGGCCGTTCATTAGTAACTGGTAAAGTTCCCCAAGTGAAGCTTGAGCAACTGTCATTCCTTTATTTTCTAATGATCTGTAGGCTTCATTCGAGAGTGATTCAGGAAATGAATTCACGAAGACTTGCTTGAGATTTATATCGTCTACGCCATTAAGACAATAAAATCTTTCAGACATTCTGTTATAATGTCTTTCTAGATCCTTTTGCTGAAACGAGCAACACTTCATTTTTAGGAATTCTTCTCTAGCACGGACCGTATGTTGGGTAGGGTCACCAATAAATTCACTATGTATAAAGTGTATGAATTCTTCTGGGGATTGTGAGGATCTGAGCCTTATCTGTCTGTATTCTCCAAGACTTAGGTACCAGTCTCGGTGTCTTCCTTGACATCTGGTTAGAAAGCGTTTAATAACAATGTCATGACTGAAGTATTGGAGCTCAGCTGAGCACCAAGCTAACATTTCAACACTTCTTGATCTCCATTCTGATGGTGGGACATCATCAAAGGTGAATTGGAGTTTTGAGTCTGTGCTTGTCCTGTTTGTTTCTGGGACAGCTTGCTCTGTAGTGTCGTCAACTTCTAAGTAGGCAGGTTCTTCACCCATCATGAATAGGTGCTCAAACTCGTATGTGGGAGGGATCTCCTCATAAGTATGAGATGCATAAACTTCATCAGAACCAGAGGTGGTTTCGTCATCTGAGCACGGGGTGATGACTGGTGCGATGAACGGGAGTGTCGTGTGCTCCTTTCTTTGGAGAGCATGTAAAAAGGAAGAAATGGGATTTTCCTTTTTTAATGGTAGTTTACCTGGGCTTCTTGAAGAGGAAATCATCAGGCTATCATCTGGAATATATTGGCTCGTTGATGGTCTTGCGCTTTCTGAGGAAACACTCTTTGTTGGGGAGGCCTTTCGGGCCCGGGTTTTGATCTGCACTTGTTCCTTCGACCAGAGGTTTAAGGATGGTGAGTTCTGGAAGAACTTTGATGTTGGCAAAGGTTGTGGATCAAAAGACGGTCTCGAGAAATGTGTGGATGGTAATCTCCACGGGTCATCCATCTGGACTGAAACCCTTTGTTGTTTATGTTGTCTCTCAAGGTTACTAAGTTGGGCTTTGAGGAAGTTCATTTTTGCCTCCTTTTGTAACATTTCTTTTGGGATTTCTAAGGCTGGAGTATTATGAACTATGTGAAGAAGTTCATGATGAAGTTCATTGATCTTGGACCTGACTTTGTATATGATTTCAGACAAAGCATCATCTTTACTTACTAAGGCTTCTTGGTTTATTGAGATGTTTCTTTGTTGGGCTAAGATAGCTTTAAGAGCATTGTTCTGCGCAATAGCATTTTTGCTTTGCCAGTTTAGTGTTGCTTCAGCAGTAGTGATAGAACTAGTTGCACCATTTGGTCCTATGACGTTCGGGGTTTGTATCTTCCAGCTATGTTTTGTTCGTTGCTGGGGTTCTTCAAAAGTGGTTAAGGGAGGGAATTCGGCTTGGAAATCTGTGGATGGTGAAGCGGGGGTGAGGGTGAAGCATTCTTTTGGCTGGGACGAGGGACGTTTAGTGGGGCTTGGTTTACTGGAATTATTTGGCATCGGCTGTATCATGTTAATGGTTGAGAAAACATTTCTTTGATCTTATTTCTCAAACCTGATTTCAACCTGTCCGTCCTGGTGTCGAACGAAGTCAGGGGCTGTTGTGGTCTGGACTGGTGCCTGGTGGATCTGTTCGTAGTTCGTAATCCATTTTTCTGGGAGAAGCTTTGTGAGCTCATCTGTGGATAACTGTCTCAGAACATACGTACAGGTGGGTGTAGTGTTGGAGTCAACATCGATGAACAGTGCGTCACCGGAGTTGTCTTGACCTGGGACCATGATATCAAGGGAGTGGTTTTGTACTCTATATGCCATCTGGTAGTGGAAGGTTGCCTGGAAGGTATTAACTTGGGGGGTTCCACCAATCTGGACCTGGGCTTTCAAAGCCGTCAACAGGGACTGATCATTGAGTGGCATATTAAAGTTCGGGTAGAAGGTAACAAAGATTGTTCCAGCGTTTAGTGTGGTTCGAATAGTACCAATACAGGTGTGTTGGTACTCTACAAATCTGGTATCAACCAAGGCGATACGGGAGAAAGCTGGTAAACCTTTTCTACCATGGAAAGTAGAAGAAGAAGAGGAACGGGACAAATTACTATGATCTTGATTCATAGCTGGGTTTAGACTTTCTACAACACTCTATCGAAAATTTCAATTTTCGTACCAAATTTGAGATTACTGCGACCTCCTCGTCGACTTACCACTCAACAACAATCTTTATACTCTTTTCGAGCTAGGGTTCAGTGTGTCGGACCAGTCTGTTAGAACCTAACTAGGTTGGTTTTCTGTCGGCAGAGATCAACACATATGTCTGCAGGGCCGGAGCATACTAATCCAAAACCTTGGGTAGGGTAAACAGGAGCGAAACCGCTCTGATACCAATTATGGTAGGGGGTGATCTATAGAAGACCAGAGAGAATCGGGGGTAGATCTAGACAGATCTAACAGCGGAAGGGGGATAGATCGGTTTGACAACCACAAGGTTACTGTAAACTTTCAAGAACTCTTATGTAAATGCTCCTCTTGACATGAAGAACTCATGAAGAACTCATGAACAACACATGAAGACTCTTAACAAATACTAGAGAGAAAGATAGAAGTAATGTTTATTTCAAACAAGGTTTATCTTACAATGAGGGGGAAGCCTTCCTTTTATAGCACAAGGAAAGGCAACTATTACAATATAATAATACAACTAGTGGAATAAATAATGGATGGGTCCATTAAATAATTCAAACTAGTCAACAAAGTATTACTAGATGCTTTCTTTCACTTTAAGAGTGAATTAAACTTTATTTAATCCTAAGCACATTTAGCACACTTAATTAAATACATACATAAACATACTTAATTAAAACACTCATAATTGCTACGTTCTAGATCCTTTTGATTACGGATCTTTTGTAGGATTTGTCTGAAGCAGGTGTCTTGCTGGGTAAGGTATAATCCCATGTTCCGAGTTCATCTGCCATTAATGAGCACGAGAATTTGGTGAGGTGATTATCGATGTGGTGTCTGTGAGCTTCTACCCAATCCTTTGAGTAAGGATTATCATATTTCCAAACATTGAGTCCATTCCAAATGGTTGGCTCTATGTCTTTCTCTTTCACATTGTTTGCATATCCCAGGTACCTGCGTATTTTTAGACAATCGTCTATGTGCTTGTGCTTGAATATTAGGTTGGACGGCTTTTTGTCTGTCCATTCATGGATGAAATACAATGGAGCATGAAGAATGGCTGACTTGTCATTCTGGATGGCGGAAGGAGGTATGTAATGTCCTGGACGTTTGAACATTACTACACAATATTTTTTGTGAAGACCAGCCATCATTCTGAGCCATTGATGAGATGGGAAAAACCACTCAAGTAGGGTTAATGTGTTTCTGTACTTCTTGGGAAGATCTCCAATCTGGCATTCTGAGACATACTGGAGTAATTTTGCTGAGTTGAAACTCATAGCAATGACATGGGATTCAAAGAGATGCCAGAAAAAGCATAAAGCTTCTTTTGGTAGAGTATACAGATCCCGGATATGGAACACACTTAAAAAGGCATATTCTGGGTGAAAAATTAAACCTTTCATGAATAACCCGTGGTTTTTGAGAGTTATCATGAGAAAAGTTTTATAGTTCAAGAGGGACCTCTTTTTGAGGGCAAGATCTGCAATCATCTTTGTGACTTCTTCTGGAATGCCTTTTTCTTTGAATTCTTGCTGGCCTGGATCTTTTCCATGGGTGCTTGATGGTTTAGCCATGCATATGGTGAAAACTGTCTGGAGAACTTGGTGATGGGTGTGGCTTAGTTTGACCATGTTAATGTTCTTGGCTTTATAGGCTTTTGGTCTAGACAGAAAATCTGCTAGAATATTTTCTGTACCATTTATATGTTTTACATCAAATGTCCACTGTGTAAACCAACTTGCCCATCGTAGTAACTGTGCCTCTGGTAGGACCTTTCTTTTGAATTGGAGCCTCTTTGGGAAAGATGCCATATCCATCTCGATAAGATATCTATGGCCAATAAGGAAGAATTGGAATTTTTTAATACCTCTTTTAACGGCTAGGATTTCTTTATACGTTGAGTGGTAGTGCTTTTCTGACTCACGGAACGTGCCACTTTTGTAGCCACATATTGATCTGGCTTTTTTGTCATCTTCAATGATTAGGACGGCAACCCAATATTCATCACTAGCATCAGTCTGGAGGATCAGTTTGTCCTCTTGTGCAGGAATCTTTAAAGGGGGCATCACATCAATCAACTTTTTGATTTCTTTGACAGCCTGGGTCTGCTTTTCTGACCAAGTTGGTGGCTGCTTTTTAAGCATGGGGAACATGTGAATAGTATGACTAGACAGCTTTGGTAAGAAATCAGCTGTGTAATTTACTATTCCAAGGAACTGCTGTACTTCCTTTTGTGAAGTAAGTTTATCCGGAAAACGGTGTAATTGTTGGGAGATGTGTGGCTGTGGTTGATAGGTTCCATTTGCAATTTTCATACCTAGGAACTCGATGGTGCTTACTCCGATCTCCATCTTTTTTTCAGAAAGCATTATACCGTATTCTTGGATGATGCAGTGAAATTTGACAAGCAGTTCTATGTGTGTCTTCTTATCTTCTGAGAACAGAAGAATATCATCAATGTACACCAAAGCATTATCAAGGATTGGTTCAAAAATGCGAATCATTGTTTTTTGAAAAACAGACGGGGCATTTTTTAAACCGCAAGGCATTACTTTCCATTGGTAGTGATGGTGTGGTATACAAAAAGCTGTTTTTGGTCTGTCTTCTGGTTTGATTCCTAATTGCCAAAACCCGGCTTTTAGATCAAATTTTGACAAAACCTTTGCATTGACCAGGGATTGAAACAACGATTTCTTCTGTGGTAGAGGAAATTTATCATCCGCCAAAAAATGGTTTAATGGCTGGTAATTTATTACCAATCGTAATTTTCCTCGAACTTGCTCGCTTCTCTTGTTTACATAGAATGCTTCACATGCCCATTGAGATGAGGTTGGTTCAATGAGATCCTGGTTTCGTAGTTCTGAGCACTCTTGTATGGCTAGCTGGGTGTGTTCGGGTTTCATTCCAGGATGACTGGCTTTTGTGGGGTTGATGTCTTCATTCTGTTTGAATGGTAACTCAACAAAAAAGGAATGATTTAGCCATAACGGGTTTTTGTGTTTGGTGAGGAATTCAGTATGGCTAGATGCACATGAGGTAGTGATTATTCTTCTTTTCAGTTCTTCAAAAGAAGGAGGGGAAAGTGTATAGAGCTTTGGGATGGTGCTCCATGGGTTTATGAATTTCTTGTACCTTAGACCTTCTTCTCCATACCTCAGATCTCTTAGTCGGTAAAGGATATCGAATCCTAATAAGAGATCTTTCCCATGGGTGCTTGAACCTAAGAATTTGTGTTGCACAGTACATGTGGGAAATAGTCTTAGGTGTATAGGGACACTTATCTTGTCGATAGTGAATGTCTCACCATTTGCTGCGATGAAATGTCTGGTACATGGTTTCCAATACGCATCTGGTAAGACGTCAGGATTCAAGATTGAGCACGCAGAGCCTGTATCAAAGAGAGCAATAACAGGAATGGGTCTTGCGTAAGTGCTGGTGAGAAGATGAACCTTCGTAATTGGAACCGGTGGTTCCAGATTCTTCTGCTGGGGAGAACTTGACATGTAGATTTCCTTCAGTCTTTTCTTCTTTTTATATTTGCGCTGGACCTTGTCTCTTTCTTCTTGTGAGTAGAAATAATCATTCTCAGGGATGAGATAAGAATTTTGATCATCAGAAATATCATCACTTAACTCCATAGGGTCTGGATCTGAAGTGACCATGTGATCTGAGTCGGCTGGACTTGTGATTTCTTGGCTAATTGGGACTGTGAATTTTCTGAGAGGTAAAGGAGACTGTGAACTTTCCACAAAATGTTTCTCAGAAAGGACGGATGGGTTTTCATGGCTCTTTAATTTTGGTGAGAGCTTTGATGTACGAGAAAGTGGGTGTGATAACTTTGCTAGTTATAGGCGGGTTTTGGGGCGTGATCTGGG
>JBCNJP010000017.1:37908201-37967799 GCA_039602395.1 Deinandra increscens subsp. villosa | reverse complement strand
GGACCAGTCTGTTAGAACCTAACTAGGTTGGTTTTCTGTCGACAGAGATCAGCACATACGTCCGCAGGGCCGGAGCATACTAATCCAAAACCTTGGGTAGGGTAAATAGGAGCGAAACCGCTCTGATACCAATTATGGTAGGGGGTGATCTATAGAAGACCATAGAGAAGCGGGGGTAGATCTAGACAGATCTAACAGCGGAAGGGGGATAGATAGGTTTGACAACCACAAGGTTACTGTAAACTTTCAAGAACTCTTATGTAAATGCTCCTCTTGACATGAAGAACTCATGAAGAACTCATGAAGAACACATGAAGACTCTTAACAAATACTAGAGAGAAAGATAGAAGTAATGTTTATTTTAAACAAGGTGTGTCTTACAATGAGGGGGAAGCCTTCCTTTTATAGCACAAGGAAAGGCAACTATTACAATATAATAATACAACTAGTGGAATAAATAATGGATGGGTCCATTAAATAATTCAAACTAGTCAACAAAGTACTACTAGATGCTTTCTTTCACTTTAAGAGTGAATTAAGCTTTATTTAATCCTAAGCACACTTAGCACACTTAATTAAACACATACATAAACATACTTAATTAAAACACTCATAATTGCTACGTTCTAGATCCTTCTGATTACGGATCTTTTGTAGGATTTGTCTGAAGCAGGTGTCTTGCTGGGTAAGGTATAATCCCATGTTCCGAGTTCATCTGCCATTAATGAGCACGAGAATTTGGTGAGGTGATTATCGATGTGGTGTCTGTGAGCTTCTACCCAATCCTTTGAGTAAGGATTATCATTTTTCCAAACATTGAGTCCATTCCAAATGGTTGGCTCTACGTCTTTCTCTTTCACATTGTTTGCATATGCCAGGTACCTGCGTATTTTTAGCCAATCGTCTCTGTGCTTGTGCTTGAATATTAGGTTGGACGGCTTTTTGTCTGTCCATTCATGGATGAAACACAGTGGAGCATGAAGAATGGCTGACTTGTCATTCTGGATGGCGGAAGGAGGTATGTAATGTCCTGGACGTTTGAACATTACTACACAGTATTTTTTGTGAAGACCAGCCATCATTCTGAGCCATTGATGAGATGGGAGAAACCACTCAAGTAGGGTTAATGTGTTTCTGTACTTCTTGGGAAGATCTCCAATCTGGCATTCTGAGACATACTGGAGTAATTTTGCTGAGTTGAAACTCATAGCAATGACATGGGATTCAAAGAGATACCAGAAAAAGCATAAAGCTTCTTTTGGTAGAGTATACAGATCCCGGATATGGAACACACTTAAAAAGGCATATTCTGGGTGAAAAATTAAACCTTTCATGAATAACCCGTGGTTTCTGAGAGTTATCATGAGAAAAGTTTTATAGTTCAAGAGGGACCTTTTTTTGAGGGCAAGATCTGCAATCATCTCTGTGACTTCTTCTGGAATGCCTTTTTCTTTGAATTCTTGCTGGCCTGGATCTTTTCCATGGGTGCTTGATGGTTCAGCCATGCATATGGTGAAAACTGTCTGGAGAACTTGGTGATGGGTGTGGCTTAGTTTGACCATGTTAGTGTTCTTGGCTTTATAGGCTTTTGGTCTAGACAGAAAATCTGCCAGAATATTTTCTGTACCTTTTATATGTTTTACATCAAATGTCCACTGTGTAAACCAACTTGCCCATCGTAGTAACTGTGCCTCTGGTAGGACCTTTCTTTTGAATTGGAGCATCTTTGGGAAAGATGCCATATCCATCTCGATAAGAAATCTGTGGCCAATAAGGAAGAATTGGAATTTTTCAATACCTCTTTTGACGGCTAGGATTTCTTTGTACGTTGAGTGGTAGTGCTTTTCTGACTCACGGAACGTGCCACTTTTGTAGCCACATATTGATCTGGCTTTTTTGTCATCTTCAATGATTAGGACGGCAGCCCAATATTCATCACTAGCATCAGTCTGGAGGATCAGTTTGTCCTCTTGTGCTGGAATCTTTAAAGGGGGCATCACATCAATCAACTTTTTGATTTCTTTGACAGCCTGGGTCTGCTTTTCTGACCAAGTTGGTGGCTGCTTTTTAAGCATGGGGAACAGGTGAATAGTATGACTAGACAGCTTTGGTAAGAAATCAGCTGTGTAATTTACTATTCCAAGGAACTGCTGTACTTCCTTTTGTGAAGTAAGTTTATCCGGAAAACGGTGTAATTCTTGGGAGATGTGTGGCTGTGGTTGATAGGTTCCATTTGCAATTTTCATACCTAGGAACTCGATGGTGCTTACTCCGATCTCCATCTTTTTTTCAGAAAGCATTATACCGTATTCTTGGATGATGCAGTGAAATTTGACAAGCAGTTCTATGTGTGTCTTCTTATCTTCTGAGAACAGAAGAATATCATCAATGTACACCAAAGCATTATCAAGGATTGGTTCAAAAATGCGAATCATTGTTTTTTTTGAAAAACAGACGGGGCATTTTTTAAACCGCAAGGCATTACTTTCCATTGGTAGTGATGGTGTGGTATACAAAAAGCTGTTTTTGGTCTGTCTTCTGGTTTGATTCCTAATTGCCAAAACCCGGCTTTTAGATCAAATTTTGACAAAACCTTTGCATTGACCAGGGATTGAAACAACGATTTCTTCTGTGGTAGAGGAAATTTATCATCCGCCAAAAAATGGTTTAATGGCTGGTAATTTATTACCAATCGTAATTTTCCTCGAACTTGCTCGCTTCTCTTGTTTACATAGAATGATTCACATGCCCATTGAGATGAGGTTGGTTCAATGAGATCCTGGTTTCGTAGTTCTGAGCACTCTTGTATGGCTAGCTGGGTGTGTTCGGGTTTCATTCCAGGATGACTGGGTTTTGTGGGGTTAATGTCTTCATTCTGTTTGAATGGTAACTCAACAAAAAAGGAATGATTTAGCCATAATGCGTTTTTGTGTTTGGTGAGGAATTCAGTATGGCTAGATGCATAGGACGTAGTGATTATTCTTCTTTTCAGGTCTTCAAAAGAAGGAGGGGAAAGTGTATAGAGCTTTGGGATGGTGCTCCATGGGTTTATGAATTTCTTGTACCTTAGATCTTCTTCTCCATACCTCAGATCTCTTAGTCGGTAAAGGATATCGAATCCTAATAAGAGATCTTTCCCATAGGTGCTTGAACCTAAGAATTTGTGTTGCACAGTACATGTGGGAAATAGTCTTAGGTGTATAGGGACACTTATCTTGTCGATAGTGAATGTCTCACCATTTGCTACGATGAAATGTCTGGTACATGGTTTCCAATACGCATCTGGTAAGACGTCAGGATTCAAGATTGAGCACGCAGAGCCTGTATCAAAGAGAGCAATAACAGGAATGGGTCTTGCATAAGTGCTGGTGAGAAGATGAACCTTCGTAATTGGAACCGGTGGTTCCAGATTCTTCTGCTGGGAGAGCTTGACATGTAGATTTCCTTCAGTCTTTTCTTCTTTTTATATTTGCGCTGGACCTTGTCTCTTTCTTCTTGTGAGTAGAAATAATCATTCTCAGGGATGAGATAAGAATTTTGATCATCAGAAATATCATCACTTAACTCCATAGGGTCTGGATCTGAAGTGACCATGTGATCTGAGTCGCCTGGACTTGTGATTTCTTGGCTAATTGTGACTGTGAATTTTCTGAGAGGTAAAGGAGACTCTGAACTTTCCACAAAATGTTTCTCAGAAAGGACGAATGGGTTTTCTGGCTCATTAATTTTGGTGAGAGCTTTGATGTACGAGAAAGTGGGTGTGATAACTTTGCTAGTTATAGGCGGGTTTTGGGGCGTGATTTGGATCGGCTGGGCTTGTGATTTTGAGTACATGGGGTCTTTGGGCCAGAGGTCTAAAGACAGAGAGGGTGATGAGGTTGGTTGGTTTTTGACAATTCTCCATGGATCTAAAGAACTCTTTTGTTTTTGATGTCTTTCTAAATCAGCCAGTTGTGATTTAAGAAGCTTCATTTTTGCTTCTTTTTGTATGAACTCTTGTGGAAGTTGCATCATAAGAGTGTCGTGTGTAAGCTGGAGTAGATCAATATGGAGAGAAGAAATCTCCTTTTGAATCTGGGAAATTAGTGGCTCTTGAGGTTTCTTAGGACTTGGAAAACTTGGGTAATGAGGGGGGGGGGGGGGGGTTTGTGTCGGAGTGATAGTAAAACATTGTTTTACTGGTGAAGGTGGGTGTTTTGGTGGCGGCGGTCTTGGTGGTGAAGGCTTGTTACCTGGGTCTGTTTTTGGCGAAGGATCACAATAAAGAACATAATAGTAAAACTTTCCAGACGATTCACCTAGAAGGCAAACGCTTGGATTTCGTGACTCATATTTTTTCTTTAAGGACTGTTGAGATCCTTTCTTTTTTGGAAAATCATCATCATATTCTAGATGAAATGGGTAATAGGTTTAATGGCGGGGGCTGGGGTAGTTATTTGTGGGGAGGGTAAACTGGTTTTTTTAGGAGAAATGGGTTGTTCAACACTAGAAGTGTGGGGTGGATAGGTTTTAGTTTGGGAGGCTTGGATGGAGGGAAGGTTTTGGGTAGGTGAAGGACGAAAACTAGGACGAAAACAACCTATTACCCATTTTCCGTTTGATGTTTATAATTGTCAAGCATGTCTAGATGAAGCTTTTCATCTAGAATATGATGATGATTTTCCAAAAAAGAAAGGATCTCAACAGTCCTTAAAGAAAAAATATGAGTCAGGAAATCCAAGCGTTGGCCTTCTAGGTGAATCGTCTGGAAAGTTTGACTATTATGTTCTTTATGGTGATCCTTCGCCAAAAACAGAACCAGGTAACAAGCCTTCACCACCAAGACCCCCGCCACCAAAACACCCACCTTCACCAGTAAAACAATGTTTTACTATCACTCCGACACAAACCCCCCTTCATTACCCAAGTTTTCCAAGTCCTAAGAAACCTCAAGAGCCACTAATTTCCCAGATTCAAAAGGAGATTTCTTCTCTCCATATTGATCTACTCCAGCTTACACACGACACTCTTATGATGCAACTTCCACAAGAGTTCATACAAAAAGAAGCAAAAATGAAGCTTCTTAAATCACAACTGGCTGATTTAGAAAGACATCAAAAACAAAAGAGTTCTTTAGATCCATGGAGAATTGTCAAAAATCAACCAACCTCATCACCCTCTCTGTCTTTAGACCTCTGGCCCAAAGACCCCATGTACTCAAAATCACAAGCCCAGCCGATCCAAATCACGCCCCAAAACCCGCCTATAACTAGCAAAGTTATCACACCCACTTTCTCGTACATCAAAGCTCTCACCAAAATTAATGAGCCAGAAAACCCATTCGTCCTTTCTGAGAAACATTTTGTGGAAAGTTCAGAGTCTCCTTTACCTCTCAGAAAATTCACAGTCACAATTAGCCAAGAAATCACAAGTCCAGGCGACTCAGATCACATGGTCACTTCAGATCCAGACCCTATGGAGTTAAGTGATGATATTTCTGATGATCAAAATTCTTATCTCATCCCTGAGAATGATTATTTCTACTCACAAGAAGAAAGAGACAAGGTCCAGCGCAAATATAAAAAGAAGAAAAGACTGAAGGAAATCTACATGTCAAGTCTCATCTTCTCAACAGCACTTATGCAAGACCCATTCCTGTTATTGCTCTCTTTGATACAGGCTCTGCGTGCTCAATCTTGAATCCTGACGTCTTACCAGATGCGTATTGGAAACCATGTACCAGACATATCATCGTAGCAAATGGTGAGATATTCACTATCGACAAGATAAGTGTCCCTATACACCTAAGACTATTTCCCAAATGTACTGTGCAACACAAATTCTTAGGTTCAAGCACCTATGGGAAAGATCTCTTAATAGGATTCGATATCCTATACCGACTAAGAGATCTGAGGTATGGAGAAGAAGATCTAAGGTACAAGAAATTTATAAACCCATGGAGCACCATCCCAAAGCTCTATACACTTTCCCCTCCTTCTTTTGAAGACCTGAAAAGAAGAATAATCACTACGTCCTATGCATCTAGCCATACTGAATTCCTCACCAAACACAAAAACGCATTATGGCTAAATCATTCCTTTTTTGTTGAGTTACCATTCAAACAGAATGAAGACATTAACCCCACAAAACCCAGTCATCCTGGAATGAAACCCGAACACACCCAGCTAGCCATACAAGAGTGCTCAGAACTACGAAACCAGGATCTCATTGAACCAACCTCATCTCAATGGGCATGTGAATCATTCTATGTAAACAAGAGAAGCGAGCAAGTTCGAGGAAAATTACGATTGGTAATAAATTACCAGCCACTAAACCATTTTTTGGCGGATGATAAATTTACTCTATTACAGAAGAAATCGTTGTTTCAATCCCTGGTCAATGCAAAGGTTTTGTCAAAATTTGATATAAAAGCCGGGTTTTGGCAATTAGGAATCAAACCAGAAGACAGACCAAAAACAGCTTTTTGTATACCACACCATCACTACCAATGGAAAGTAATGCCTTGCGGTTTAAAAAATGCCCCGTATGTTTTTCAAAAAAAACAATGATTCGCATTTTTGAACCAATCCTTGACACTGCTTTGGTGTACATTGATGATATTCTTCTGTTCTCAGAAAATAAGAAGACACACATAGAACTGCTTGTCAAATTTCACTGCATCATCCAAGAATACGGTATAATGCTTTCTGAAAAAAAGATGGAGATCGGAGTAAGCACCATCGAGTTCCTAGGTATGAAAATTGCAAATGGAACCTATCAACCACAGCCACACATCTCCCAAGAATTACACCGTTTTTCGAATAAACTTACTTCACAAAAGGAAGTACAACAGTTCCTTGGTATAGTAAATTACACAGCTGATTTCTTACCAAAGCTGTCTAGTCATACTATTCACCTGTTCCCCATGCTTAAAAACAGCCACCAACTTGGTCAGAAAAGCAGACCCAGGCTGTCAAAGAAATCAAAAAGTTAAGTGATGTGATGCCCCCTTTAAAGATTCCAGCACAAGAGGACAAACTGATCCTCCAGGGCAAACTGATCCTGCAGACTGAAGCTAGTGATGAATATTGGGCTGCTGTCCTAATCATTGAAGATGACAAAAAAGCCAGATCAATATGTGGCTACAAAAGTGGCACGTTCCGTGAGTCAGAAAAGCACTAACGTACAAAGAAATCCTAGGCGTCAAAAGAGGTATTGAAAAATTCCAATTCTTCCTTATTGGCCACAGATTTCTTATCGAGATGGATATGGCATCTTTCCCAAAGATGCTCCGATTCAAAAGAAAGGTCCTACCTGAGGCACAGTTACTACAATGGGCAAGTTGGTTTACACAGTGGACATTTGATGTAAAACATATAAAGGTACAGAAAATATTCTGGCAGATCTTCTGTCTAGACCAAAAGCCTATAAAGCTAAGAACACGAACATGGTCAAACTAAGCCACACCCATCACCAAGTTCTCCAGACAGTTTTCACCATATGCATGGCTGAACCATCAAGCACCCATGGAAAAGATCCAGGCCAGCAAGAATTCAAAGAAAAAGGCATTCCAGAAGAAGTCACAGAGATGATTGCATATCTTGCCCTAAAAAAAGGTCCCTCTTGAACTATAAAACTTTTCTCATGATAACTCTCAGAAACCATGGGTTATTCATGAAAGGTTTAATTTTTCACCAGAATATGCCTTTTTAAGTGTGTTCCATATCCGAGATCTGTATACTCTACCAAAAGAAGCTTTATGCTTTTTCTGGTTTCTCTTTGAATCCCATGTCATTGCTATGAGTTTCAACTTAGCAAAATTACTCCAGTATGTCTTAGAATGCCAGATTGGAGTCTTCCCAAGAAGTACAGAAACACATTAACCCTACTTGAGTGGTTTCTCCCATCTCATCAATGGCTCAGAATGATGGCTGGTCTTCACAAAAAATACTGTGTAGTAATGTTAAACGTCCAGGACATTACATACCTCCTTCTGCCATCCAGAATGACAAGTCAGCCATTCTTCATGCTCCACTGTGTTTCATCCATGAATGGACAGACAAAAAGCCATCCAACCTAATATTCAAACACAAGCACAGAGACGATTGGCTAAAAATACGCAGGTACCTGGCATATGCAAACAATGTGAAAGAGAAAGACGTAGAGCCAACCATTTGGAATGGACTCAATGTTTGGAAAAATGATAACCCTTACTCAAAGGATTGGGTAGAAGCTCACAGACAACACTTCGATAATCACCTCACCAAATTCTCGTGCTCATTAATGGCAGATGAACTCGGAACATGGAATTATACCTTACCCAGCAAGACACCTGCTTCAGACAAATCCTACAAAAGATCCGTAATCAGAAGGATCCAGAACGTATCAATTATGACTGTTTTAATTAAGTATGTTTATGTATGTGTTTAATTAAGTGTGCTAAGTGTACTTAGGATTAAATAAAGCTTAATTCACTCTTAAAGTGAAAGAAAGCATCTAGTAGTACTTTGTTGACTAGTTTGAATTATTTAATGGACCCATCCATTATTTATTCCACTAGTTGTATTATTATATTGTAATAGTTGCCTTTCCTTGTGCTATAAAAGGAAGGCTTCCCCCTCATTGTAAGACACACCTTGTTTAAAATAAACATTACTTCTATCTTTCTCTCTAGTATTTGTTAAGAGTCTTCATGTGTTCTTCATGAGTTCTTAATGTCAAGAGGAGCATTTACATAAGAGTTCTTGAAAGTTTACAGTAACCTTGTGGTTGTCAAACCTATCTATCCCCTTCCGCTGTTAGATCTGTCTAGATCTACCCCCGCTTCTCTATGGTCTTCTATAGATCACCCCCTACCATAATTGGTATCAGAGCGGTTTCGCTCCTATTTACCCTACCCAAGGTTTTGGATTAGTATGCTCCGGCCCTGCGGACGTATGTGCTGATCTCTGTCGACAGAAAACCAACCTAGTTAGGTTCTAACAGACTGGTCCGACACACTGAACCCTAGATCGAAAAGAGTAGAAAGATTGTTGTTGAGTGGTAAGTCGACGAGGAGGTCGCAGTAATCTCAAATTTGGTACGAAAATTGAAATTTTCGATAGAGTGTTGCAGAAAGTCTAAACCCAGGTATGAATCAAGATCATGGTAATTTGTCCCGTTCCTCTTCTTCTTCTTCTAGTTTTCGTCCTTCACCTACCCAAAACCTTCCCTCCATCCAAGCCTCCCAAACTAAAACCTATCCACCCCACACTTCTAGTGTTGAACAACCCATTACTCCTAAACAAACCCGTTTACCCACAAGGTTACTGTAAACTTTCAAGAACTCTTACTCCTAAACAACCCATTACTCCTAAACAAACCCGTGATCTATAGAAGACCAAAGAGAACCGGGGGTAGATCTAGACAGATCTAACAGCGGAAGGGGATAGATAGGTTTGACAACCACAAGGTTACTGTAAAATTTCAAGAACTCTTATGTAAATGTTCCTCTTGACATGTAGAACTCATGAAGAACTCATGAAGAACACATAAAGACTCTTAACAAATACTAGAGAGAAAAATAGAAGTAATGTTTATTTCAAACAATGTGTATCTAACAATGAGGGGAAAGCCTTCCTTTTATAGCATAAGGAAAGGCTTGATTACATCATCCATGACATCACTTCTAATAATACTCAAAATAATGCAAGACTAATAATATCTGGCAATGACATAAGCGCTTATGTCACTTTAAGAGTGAATAAGCTTAAAAGAACTAAGCACAATAATTAATTCCTTTAAGAGTGATTAATATCTATTTAAACCTAAACACGCTTAGCACACTTAATTAAACACTTAATTAAACATAATTTAAACAAACGATCACTCCTTTTTTGCCTTTTTTATTTTTTCTCTGGGGGCTTCCAGAAATCGACTTTGATATTTGGCAGGTTGTGGTATAGATCATCCACTGGGATAGGATCAAATATAACTTCTCTCTTTGGATCCTTTGGCATCTCAATCATGTGAACTGTTGAGAAAAATGGGTGTTTTTTGAGGTTATCAATAACAAACTGTTCCCATTCCTTAGCAAGATTGTTGTCAGACAGACCGATGTCTCCTTGTAGGATATCAAGAGGGGTGTCCTTTTTGTCTACCTGGTTTAGTTTCAGCATTTCTTCTCTAAAACGGCACCAATCCTCAAAATAATTTTTCTTGTAGTAGGAAGATGCGGGATTCATATCGTACCATGCTGTAATGTATCGACTAAGGTTCGGGATGCGTGTCTTTGAACCAGGATTTTGAAACATTATAGTGCAATATTTTCTGGGGGAGGAAGAGATGAGATCGGTCCAGGCGTCTGTTGGGAAGAACCAATTAAGGAATACGAGAGTATTCTTTTTTTTCTGGGACCAAATTTAGCTGGCAGTTGACTAGGTAAGCAAGGAGTTTTTTGGAACTGAAAGTCATGGCTATCATGAACTGCACAGATAGGGACCAAAGGAAAGCAAGAGCTTCTCCTGGCAGGTTATCAAGCTATTTGATTTTGAAAACACTAAGAAAGGAGAAGTCTGGGTGAAACCTGTCACCTTGAATGAAAGAACCATTGGCTTTGAGGGTAAGGCTGAAGAATGTTTTATAGTTCCGAGGGGTTTCTCTCGCCAGTTTGTGTTTGGTGATCACATCTAAGACCTCTTCTGGAATGAATTCTGCTTTTGGGCTTGAAGAACTCATTTTGAATGTTTTTGTTTTGGCGGGTTGATTTTTTCTTCCGTTTATCCTTCTATTAAATTAGGGAGGATGACTGGTACTGTTGATGATCAGTAGTAGGCCACTTGGGTTTTTTGTTAGGTTTTGGATACTGTTGATGAACAGTAGTGGGCCATTGTGTTTTTTCGTCTAGACCTGTTGGAATCTTTGGGTGCGCCATCACGTCAGTCTTTTCTTTTGGTTTTTTTGTGATGAGTAGGCTCTTCTTTTACTATTTGATTTATCAGTGGTTCTTTTCGTGGAAATAATGATTGATTCCAGCTAGAATACTGTGCTTCTTTATCAAAACACTGTACCTCTTTGTCTTCTTCATGAAGAGGTATCTTACTGTTGCGAGCCTCCCAGTTGCAGGCGCTTGACATGTAAATCGGCATCGGGCTGGAGTCTGAATCAGAAGAGTCTGATTCATCTTCGCTGGAGCATGAATCTTCGTACAAGATGGAGCAGACTGTCATTTCTCCTGGCTTGTTTTCTAAAGAGTATAGAGATTCAAGATCATAGATATTAACCGGTTCAATTTTGTTGATAGCTTCAACAAGGGCTTGTGTTTTCCTTTTATCTTTGCGATCTCTGGCAAAATGGCCTTTCTTGTTACAGACATAACATCTGTCAGTTTCACGGCCTCGTCTTGATCTCTGGTTTAGAAATTTCCAGGTTTTGCTAATTCTTGATCTGTGAGCCTGCGAAAAATCAAACCTTTTAAACCTCTTGAGTCCAAATTTGGATTTCTTCGAAGAATCAGAACAGTCGCATGTGGATTCATCTTTACACTTAATTTTTAAGTGTTTATCATTGCATGCAGAACCAAGGTGTTTTCCTGTTTTTTCAAAGTCAACAAAAAACCGTTTTTGGTTGCACAGCTTTGAGAGGCCGTTCATTAGTAACTGGTAAAGTTCCCCAAGTGAAGCTTGAGCAACTGTCATTCCTTTATTTTCTAATGATCTGTAGGCTTCATTCGAGAGTGATTCAGGAAATGAATTCATGAAGACTTGCTTGAGATTTATATCGTCTACGCCATTAAGACAATAAAATCTTTCAGACATTCTGTTATAATGTCTTTCTAGATCCTTTTGCTGAAACGAGCAACACTTCATTTTTAGGAATTCTTCTCTAGCACGGACCGTATGTTGGGTAGGGTCACCAATGAATTCACTATGTATAAAGTGTATGAATTCTTCTGGGGATTGTGAGGATCTGAGCCTTATCTGTCTGTATTCTCCAAGACTTAGGTACCAGTCTCGGAGTCTTCCTTGATATCTGGTTAGAAAGCGTTTAATAACAATGTCATGACTGAAGTATTGGAGCTCAGCTGAGCACCAAGCTAACATTTCGACACTTCTTGATCTCCATTCTGATGGTGGGACATAATCAAAGGTGAATTGGAGTTTTGAGTCTGTGCTTGTCCTGTTTGTTTCTGGGATAGCTTGCTCTGCAGTGTCGTCAACTTCGGAGTAGGCAGGTTCTTCACCCATTATGAATAGGTGCTCAAACTCGTATGTGGAAGGGATCTCCTCATATGTATGAGATGCAGAAACTTTGTCAAAACCGGAGGTGGTTTCGTCATCTGAGTACGGGGTGATGACTTGTGCGACGAACGGGAGTGTCGTGTGCTCCTTTCTTTGGAGAGCATGTAAAAAGGAAGAAATGGGATTTTCCTTTTTAATGGTAGTTTACCTGGGTTTCTTGAAGAGGCAATTATCAGGCTATCATCTGGAATATATTGGCTCGTTGATGGTCTTGCGCTTTTTGAGGAAACACTCTTTGTTGGGGAGACCTTTCGGGCCCGGCTTTTGATTTGCGCTTGTTCCTTTGACCAGAGGTTTAAGGATGGTGAGTTCTGGAAGAACTGTGATGTTGGCAAAGGTTGTGGATCAAAAGACGGTCTCGAGAAAGGTGTGGATGGTAATCTCCACGGGTCATCCATCTGGACTGAAACCCTTTGTTGTTTATGCTGTCTCTCAAGGTCACTAAGTTGGGCTTTGAGAAACTTCATTTCTGCCTCCTTTTGTAACATTTCTTTTGGAATCTCTGAGGCTGGCGTATTATGAACTATGTGAAGAAGTTCATGATGAAGTTCATTGATCTTGGACCTGACTTTGTATATGATTTCAGACAGAGCATCAACTTTGCTTACTAAGGCTTCTTGGTTTATTGAGATGTTTCTTTGTTGGGCTAAGATAGCTTTAAGAGCATTGTTCTGCGCAATAGCATTTTCGCTTTGCCAGTTCAGTGTTGCTTCAGCAGTAGTGATAGAACCAGTTGCACCATTTGGTCCTATGACGTTCGGGGTTTGTATCTTCCAGCTATGTTTTGTTCGTTGCTAGGGATCTTCAAAAGTGGTTAAGGGAGGGAATTCGGCTTGGAAATCTGTGGATGGTGAAGCGGGGGTGAGGGTGAAGCATTCTTTTGGCAGGGACGGGGGACGTTTAGTGGGGCTTGGTTTACTGGAATTATTTGGCATCGGCTGTATCATGTTAATGGTTGAGAAAACATTTCTTTGATCTTGTTTCTCAAACCTGATTTCAACCTGTCCGTCCTATTGTCGAACGAAGTCAGGGGCTGTTGTGGTCTAGACTGGTGCCTGGTGGATCTATTCCTAGTTTGTAATCCATTTTTCTGGGAGAAGCTTTGTGAGCTCATCTCTGGATAACTGTCTTGGAACATACGTACAGGTGGGTGTAGCGTTGGAGTCAACATCGATGAACAATGCGTCACCGGAGTTGTCTTGACCTGGGACCATGATATCAAGGGAGTAGTTTTGTACTCTATATGCCATCTGGTAGTGGAAGGTTTCCTGGAAGGTATTAACTTGGGGGGTTCCACCAATCTGGGTCTGGGCTTTCAAAGATGTCAACAGGGACGGATCATTGAGTGGCATACTAAAGGTCGGGTAGAAGGTAACAAAGATTGTTCCAACGTTTAGTGTGGTTTGAATAGTACAAATACAGGCATGTTGGTACTCTACAAATCTGGTATCAACCAAGGCGATACGGGAGAAAGCTGGTAAACCTTTTCTACCATGGAAAGTAAGGGCAAGCCTTACAGCTCCAAATGGATATGTGTATATCCTTGGGCTAGACAGACTCTTGGAAGGTCATGTGGGAGGGAGAAAGGGATGAGATGTTCGGCTTTTGTAGCAGGTAGTTGATGAGAATCAAACTTGGAGGCCTGAACAAACTCTTTGGGACCTATGTTTGTAGGTGGGATGATAATGTTTTTTACTCGTCTTGACAACGATTTTTGTGGTTTTGAGAAGACACTATAGGGGTTTACTAAGGGGAGGGTAGAGACAGGGATCTTAGATTCATCAGAGAGATATGAAATTTCATATAAGGCATCAATCTTAGATGCGGACGAACGACGGAAAATAGAAGAAGAAGAGAAACGGGAAAAATTACCATGATCTTGATTCATAGCTGGGTTTACACTTTCTGCAACACTCTATCGAAAATGTCAATTTTCGTACCAATTTTGAGATTACTGCGACCTCCTCGTCAACTTACCACTCAACAACAATCTTTCTACTCTTTTCGATCTAGGGTTCAGTGTGTCGGACCAGTCTGTTAGAACCTAACTAGGTTGGTTTTCTGTCGGCAGAGATCAGCATATATGTCTGCAGGGCCGGAGCATACTAATCCAAAACCTTGGGTAGGGTAAACACGAGCGAAACCGCTCTGATACCATTTATGGTAGGGGTGATCTATAGAAGACCACAATGATGGTAGGGGTGGATCTAGACAGATCTAACAGCGGAAGGGGATAGATAGGTTTGACAACCAGAAGGTTACTGTAAACTTTCAAGAACTCTTATGTAAATGCTCCTCTTGACATGAAGAACTCATGAAGAACACATGAAGAACACATGAAGACTCTTAACAAATACTAGAGAGAAAGATAGAAGTAATGTTTATTTCAAACAAGGTGTATCTTACAATGAGGGGGAAGCCTTCCTTTTATAGCACAAGGAAAGGTAACTATTACAATATAATAATACAAGTAGTGGAATAAATAATGGATGGGTCCATTAAATAATTCAAACTAGTCAACAAAGTACTACTAGATGCTTTCTTTCACTTTAAGAGTGAATTAAGCTTTATTTAATCCTAAGCACACTTAGCACACTTAATTAAACACATACATAAACACACTTAATTGAAACACTCATATTTGCTGGCAGTGCTAGATCTTTCTTCAGATTTATTTTGTCTCTGGCGGATTGTGAGAAGAGAGTTTGACATCTAGCAGACTATGGTATCCATAAGTTGGATCTTTTGGCAAATCAATAATGTGAACCGTTGAGAAGAATGGGTGTGTCTTGAGGTTTTCAATAACGATTTGTTCCCATTCCTTAGCAAGTTCGTTATCCAGCAGGCCGATATCTCCTTTTAAGATATCCAGTGGGATGTTATCTTTGTTTATATGATTTGCTTTCAACATCTGTTCTCTTTCATGAAACCAGTTTTTATAATAGCTTATCTTGAAGTAGTTTGAAGCAGGATTGATATCATACCAGGCTCTGATGATGTATGGTGGGAAAGCATTGTGCATGCCGGAGCAAGGGTCATTAAACATTATCGTGCAATGTTTTTTAGGAGCAGCACCTAAGAGTTGGGTCCATATGTGGACCGGAAGGAACCATTCGAGGATCTTAAGAATATTCCTTTTGTCATCAGAGATTTGTCCCAGCTGGCAGTCAAATAGGAATGTAAGCAGCTTCCTTGCATTAAAAGCTATGACTATCATAAACTGCTTTGTAAGGTACCAGAGGAAAGCCAGAGCTTATGTCGGCAAGTCGTCAAGCCTTCTGATTTGAAAAATGTTCAGAAACGGGGAAATTTGGGTGAAACATGTCACCTTTGAAGACAGAACCATTTTCTTTGAGGGTGAGGCTGAAGAAAGTTTTGTAGTTTAGAGAGGTTTCTTTCGCCAGTTTGTGTTTGGTGATCACTTCTAAGACTTCTTCTGGAATGAGTTCTGCTTTTGGGCTTGAGGAACTCATTTTGAATGTCTTTGTTTTGGCGGGTTGATTTTTTCTTCCGCTTATCCTTCTATTTAAATAGAGAGGATACTGGTACTGTTGATGATCAGTAGTGGGCCACTTGGGTTTTTTGTCAGGTCTTGGATACTGTTGATGAACAATAGTGGGCCCTTGCATTTTTTCGTCTGGACCTGTAGGAATCTTTGGGTGTGCCATCACGTCAGTCTTTTCTTTTGGTTTTTTGTGATGAGTAGGCTCTTCTTTTACTGTTTGCTTTATGAGTGGATCTTTTCCTGGAAATAATGATTGATTCCAACTAGAATATTGTGCTTCTTTATCAGAACACTGTATCTCTTTGTCTTCTTCGTGAAGAGGTATCTTACTGGTGCGAGCCTCCCAGTTACAGGCGCTTGTCATGTAAATCGGCATCGGGCCGGAGACTGAATCAGAAGAGTCTGATTCCTCTTCGCTGGAGCATGAATCATTGTATAAGATGGAGCAGACTGTCATTTCTCCTGGCTCGTCTTCTAAAGAGTATAGAGATTCAAGATCAGAGATATCAACTGGTTCAATCTTTTTGATAGCTTCAATAAGGGCTTGTGTTTTCCTTTTATCCTTGGAATCTCTGGCCAAATGGCCTCTCTTGTTACAGACATAACATCTGTCAGTGTCACGGCCTCGTTTTGATCTCTTGTTTAGAAATTTCCAGTTTTTGCTGGATTTTGATCTGTGAGCCTGCGAAAAATCAAACCTTTTAAACCTCTTGAGTCTAAATTTGGATTTCTTCGAGGAATCAGAACAGTCGCATGTGAATTCACCTTTACACTTGATTTTTAAGTGTTTATCATTGCATGCAAACCAAGGCGTTTTATTGTTTTTTCAAAGTCAACCAAAAACCGTTTTTGGTTGCACAGCTTTGAGAGGCCGTTCATTAGTAACTGGTAAAGTTTCCCGAGTGTAGCTTGAGCAACTGTCATTCCTTTATTTTCTAATGATCTGTAGGCTTCATTCGAGAGTGATTCAGGAAATGAATTCAAGAAGACTTGCTTGAGATTTATATCGTCTACGCCATTATGACAATAAAATCTTTCAGACATTCTGTTATAATGTCTTTCTAGATCCTTTTGCTGAAACGAGCAACACTTCATTTTTAGGAATTCTTCTCTAGCATGGACCGTATGTTGGGTAGGGTCACCAATGAATTCACTATGTATAAAGTGTATGGATTCTTCTGGGGATTGTGAGGATCTGAGCCTTATCTGTCTGTATTCTCCAAGACTTAGGTACCAGTCTCGGAGTCTTCCTTGACATCTGGTTAGAAAGTGTTTAATAACAATGTCAAGACTGAAGTATTGGAGCTCAGCTGAGCACCAAGCTAACATTTCGACACTTCTTGATCTCCATTCTGATGGTGGGACATCATCAAAGGTGAATTGGAGTTTTGAGTTTGTGCTTGTCCTGTTTGTTTCTGGGACAGCTTGCTCTGCAGTGTCATCAACTTCTGAGTAGGCAGGTTCTTCTCCCATCATGAATAGGTGCTCAAACTCGTATGTGGGAGGGATTTCCTCATAAGTATGAGATGCAGAAACTTCGTCAAAACCGGAGGTGGTTTCGTCATCTGAGCATGGGGTGATGACTGGTGCGACGAACGAGAGTGTTGTGTGCTCCTCACAGAAGAAATGGGATTTTCCTTTTTTAATAGGAGTTTACATGGGTTCCTTGAAGAGGCATTCATTAGGCTATCATCTAGAATATATTGGCTCGTTGATGGTCTTGCGCTTTCTGAGGAAACACTCTTCGTTGGGGAGGCCTTTCGGGCCTGGGTTTTGATCTGCGATTGTTCTTTCGACCAGAGGCTTAAGGACTGTGAGTTCTGGAAGAATTCCGATGTTGGCAAAGGTTGAGGATCAAAAGACGGTCTCGAGAAATGTGTGGATGGTAATCTACATGGGTCATCCATCTGGACTGAAACCCTTTGTTGTTTATGCTGTCTCTCAAGGTCACTAAGTTGAGCCTTGAGGAACTTCATTTCTGCCTCCTTTTGTAACATTTCTTTTGGGATTTCTGAGGCTGGAGTATTATGAACTATGTGAAGAAGTTCATGATGAAGTTCATTGATCTTGGACCTGACTTTGTATATGATTTCAGACAGAGCATCAACTTTGCTTACTAAGGCTTCTTGGTTTATTGAGATGTTTCTTTGTTGGGCCAAGATAGCTTTAAGAGCATTGTTCTGCGCAATAGCATTTTCGCTTTGCCAGTTCAATGTTGCTTTAGCAGTAGTGATAGAACCAGTTGCACCATTTGGTCCTATGATGTTCGGGGTTTGTATCTTCCAGCTATGTTTTGTTCGTTGCTGGGGATCTTAAAAAGCGGTTAAAGGAGGGAAATCGGCTTGGAAATCCGTGGATGGTGAAGTTGGGGTGAGGGTGAAGCATTCTTTTGGCTGGGACAGAAGATTTTTGGTGGGGTTTGGTACCGGCTGTATCATCTTGATGGTTGAGAAAATATTTTTTTGATCTTGTTTCTCAAACCTGATTCCAACTTGTCCGTCCTGGTGGAGAACGAAATCCGGGGCTGTTGTGGTCTGGACTGGTGCCTGGTGGATTTGTTCAAAGTTAGTAATCCATTTTTCTGGGAGGAGCTTCGTGATCTCTTCTCTGGATAATTGTCTAAGAACATAGGTACAGGTAGGTGTAGCATTGGAATCAACATTGATAAACAGTGCGTCACCGGATTTGTCCTGACCTGGGACCATGATATTGAGAGAGTGGTTTTGTACTCGATATGCCATTTGGTAGTGGAAAGTTTCTTGAAAAGTATTTACTTGTGGGGTTCCACCAATCTGGATCTGGGCTTTCAAAGCCGTCAACAGAGACGGATCATTGAGGGGCATATTGAAATTTGGGTAGAAGGTAACAAAGATTGTTCCAGCGTTTAGTATGGTTTGAATAGCACCAATACAGGCGTGTTGATACTCTATAAATCTAGTATCTACAAGGGCGATACGGGAGAAAGCTGGTAAACCTTTTCTACCATGGAAAGTAAGGGCAAGCCTTACAGCTCCAAAATGGATTTGTATATATCCTTGGGCTAGACAGACTCTCAGAAGGTCATGTGGGAGGGAGAGAGGGATGAGGTGCTCGGGTTTTGTAGCAGGTAGCAGATGGGAGTCAAACTTAGAGGCCTGAACAAACTCTTTGGGGCCTATGTTTGTAGGTGGGAGGATAATATTTTTGACTCGCTTGACAACGATTTTTGTGGTTTTGAGAAGACACTATAGGGGTTTACTAAAGGAAGGGTAGACACAGGGATCTTAGATTCATCAGAGAGATATGAAATTTCATATAACGCGTCAATCTTAGATGCGGACGAACGACGAAAACTAGAAGAAGAAGAGGAACGAGACAAATTACCATGATCTTGATTCATAGCTGGGTTTAGACTTTCTGCAACACTCTATCGAAAATTTCAATTTTCGTACCAAATTTGAGATTACTGCTACCTGAAATTTGACAACACTCTGACAACAATCTTGCTAAGGAATGGCAACAGTTTGTTATTGATAACCTCAAAAAACACCCATTTTTCTCAACAGTCACATGATTGAGATGCCAAAGGATCCAAGGAGAGAAGTTATATTTGATCCTATCCCAATGGATGATTTATACCACAACCTGCCAAATATCAAAGTCGATTTCTGGAAGCCCCCGGAGAAAAAATAAAAAACGCAAAAAAGGGGTGATCGTTTGTTTAAAAAAGGGGTGATCGTTTGTTTAAAAACGCTTAGCACACTTAATTAAACATAATTTAAACAAACGATCACCCCTTTTTTGCGTTTTTTATTTTTTCTCCGGGGGCTTCCAGAAATCGACTTTGATATTTGGCAGGTTGTGGTATAAATCATCCATTGGGATAGGATCAAATATAACTTCTCTCCTTGGATCCTTTGGCATCTCAATCATGTGACTGTTGAGAAAAATGGGTGTTTTTTGAGGTTATCAATAACAAACTGTTGCCATTCCTTAGCAAGATTGTTGTCAGAGTGTTGTCAAATTTCAGGTAGCACTAATCTCAAATTTGGTACGAAAATTGAAATTTTCGATAGAGTGTTGCAGAAAGTCTAAACCCAGCTATGAATAAAGATCATGGTAATTTGTCCCGTTCCTCTTCTTCTTCTAGTTTTCTCGTTCGTCCACATCTAAGATTGACGCGTTATATGAAATTTCATATCTCTCTGATGAATCTAAGATCCCTGTGTCTACCCTCCCCTTAGTAAACCCTATAGTGTCTTCTCAAAACCACAAAAATCGTTGTCAAGACGAGTCAAAAACATTATCATCCCACCTACAAACATAGGTCCCAAAGAGTTTGTTCAGGCCTCCAAGTTTGATTCTCATCAACTACCTGCTACAAAAGCCGAATATCTCATCCCTCTCTCCCTCCCACATGACCTTCCAAGAGTCTGTCTAGCCCAAGGATATACACATATCCATTTTGGAGCTGTAAGGCTTGCCCTTACTTTCCATGGTAGAAAAGGTTTACCAGCTTTCTCCCATATCGCCTTGGTTGATACCAGATTTGTAGAGTACCAACACGCCTGTATTGGTACTATTCAAACCACACTAAACGCTGGAACAATCTTTGTTACCTTCTACCCGAACTTTAATATGCCACTCAATGATCCGTCCCTGTTGACGGCTTTGAAAGCCCAGATCCAGATTGGTGGAACCCCCCAAGTTAATACCTTCCAGGCAACCTTCCACTACCGGATGGCATATAGAGTACAAAACCACTTCCTTGATATCATGGTCCCAGGTCAAGACAACTCCGGTGACGCACTATTCTTCGATGTTGACTCCAACGCTACACCCACCTGTACGTATGTTCCAAGACAGTTATCCAGAGATGAGCTCACAAAGCTTCTCCCAGAAAAATGGATTACGAACTAAGAATAGATCCACCAGGCACCAATCCAGACCACAACAGCCCCTGACTTCGTTCGACACCAGGACGGACAGGTTGAAATCAGGTTTGAGAAACAAGATCAAAGAAATGTTTTCTCAACCATTAACATGATACAGCCAATGCCAAATAATTCCAGTAAACCAAGCCCCACTAAACGTCCCCCGTCCCAGCCAAAAGAATGCTTCACCCTCACCCCCGCTTCACCATCCACAGATTTCCAAGCCGAATTCCCTCCCTAACCACTTTTGAAGATCCCTAGCAACGAACAAAACATAGCTGGAAGATACAAACCCCGAACGTCATAGGACCAAATGGTGCAACTGGTTCTATCACTACTGCTGAAGCAACACTGAACTGGCAAAGCGAATTATGCAGAACAATGCTCTTAGTGCTATCTTAGCCCAACAAAGAAACATCTCAATAAATCAATAACTCATCAAAATGAAGCCTATAGTCGAAATTTATTTTTTCCGGTTAACGATATTGTCCGAAGGAACTTTCTGTTCTGTTGACGAAGTCCAGATTAGAAGTCCTGTTTATTTTTGCTATCGGATGCAAAAGTCTAGGGGGAGAAGAACATGACGAGACTTTGTGCATTGATTATAGCAACTGAATACTAACCTTTGAAGCGTCCTTGAGCCATGAAGATGATAAAAACAAAGGCAAGGTTGGTCAATTAAAGTGAAGTGGTTTATTTGTTTGAAAAACATTTTGGTTTGATGATATATAGCTGGTACATTCAATATGATTGAATCATCATTCAACAATTGAAGAAATTATCAAGTAGATTAAATCCTTGAAGACATCTCAACCCGAAGGTGGAAATATCATCCAAAAGTCACATAGTGTTTGAATATGCCATCTACCAAATGGGGGGAGATTGTTGGGAATTAAATTCGCCAACTATCCAAGACCAAGTGAAGACCGAGTGATTTGGATAGATGTGATATATTCAACGAGCCACTTATCAACTATCGTTCTACCGTCCTGCAACTCGGTGAACGTCAAGACTACTCAAATTGTTCTACTAACAGAAGACGGCACAAGTGAAGATATTTGTCTAAATTGTTATATTAATGTATCAACTTGTCAACTAGTGGTAATATATTTACCACTATGCCATCCTAGATTATATATATATGTGCCATATCTCATGTAGAAAACATACCAACACATAAATAAACATACAGAAGCATAAATTGCTCTGATGAGAGTCTAGAGAGTCTTTAAGTTGCAAAAGGCTCAAGAACATTCTTGTTCTTGAGTCCGGGGCTCGAGAACTTCCATACTCGAGCCTATGTCATGAGTGAGGTATGTAAAGTGTAATCATTCAGTTATCAATACAATCCCACGTTCACTTTATCTATCATGTTCTTAAATGTATATCTTCTTGATTCTCGTTGTTGTGTTAAGCATCTTAACACTACCGAGGGTTAATTCCGGATGTTCGTTTGTTACTTAAGAACGCGTACACAAAGTATTCGATCCTACTTCCGCTGTGCAACCAAGGTTTAAGGTATTAGCCCACCACCTCGGTTTTTCAACGTTTTATTACTATATCTATGCCAGCTGACCAAGACCTTCCTCTGATAGTTTGCCCGTCTAATCCCTTATCACAAAGGCCTTCTCATACCTAGTCGAAGCCTCACCTTGACCTGACATACATATATTTTTGGAAAGGTCAGCTTACGCTGGTGAGTTCTATGTTCCGAAAACTTTACCTTGTTGTGAGATTGAAACCTTTGGACCTGTAAGATCCCTTTTTCACGAACATTTATAAAGTATAACGCATAATTGAATCATACAAATCATAACAGTCATTTGTAACTAGGCACATTTTTCAATAGAAGGTGTCTACCCCGCTAATACCTACTAACATTTTGTTTGTTTCTCAGTCTATATCTTTACTTCCATCCACTATTTTATAAGCAGAGACGATATCTTCATGACTAACTTCCATCCGCCTTATAATGTCAGAGACCTATCTTCCATCCGCTATAAGCAGAGATCTATCTTCCATCCGCTATACGCAGAGATCTACCTTCCATCTGCTATAAGCAGAGACCTATTTTTCATCCGCTATTTTATAAGCAGGGACTATTTACTATAACAATTCTAACTCCCCTAGTATTACTACCCGCCCCTAGTTAAATACCCAAGTGACTTAGGTTTATTAGTAGACAGCGATAAAGCATTCATATACTGCAACAAGTGAAATCCCCTAATTTACCGTTAGAGTATATATATAGGATGTACCTGCGGTGTATCCACCACACTTCCGATATACCGCGTAACTAATATTGTTATGCTTATATATAGGAAGTACCGCAGCATATCCACCACATAATAACAAATTAAGTAAATGCATCACCTATGCTCATGTATAAACACATATTCACTTTAATGTTTACTAACAATTCCTTTATCACTTGACTATTTAATTTTAAAGCAAATATAGCACATACCATACTACTGTCATCATAATTGTGTAATAACACGAATAATCAGTTTAAAATCATTTTTATAACACATCATTAATATATGAGCTCAAAAGCAGTTTTCTATCCATTTAAGGCATTTCACGTATAAGCATTTTAACGCATTTTCATAACATTTCACGTATGTATATCAATTCAAAAGCAACTTAACAGTTTAACAGTTAAGACATTTCACTCGTAACCATTTTTAATATATTTTCATAACCTTTCACGTGTATATAAAAAAACAGTTTAACGGTTTCTAACAGTTAAAATAGACAATATTTCAATTGAATATCTTTTCCTAACATTTGTAAGTATATCAACCCGAAAACATATAAAACATATAAGAGTGGGCTCATAGAACTCACCTGATGTCTTTAACTGGTTCACTCGGACGGAACTCCTGCTACGATTCCCAATTTAACCTAATTTGCATATCGTATAGCGTTAACGGAAGGTTGTATATAATAAACACTTCCTATGTTTATTATTATCTTTTATTATCTTAATATCATATAGTTATTAAGATTATCCATTTTATAGGTCAAAATGACCAAAATACCCTTATAGGCAAAATATCCTTTTTTATTGATAATATGAAGACGCGCATTCATATAAGTAAACGCTCACTCCGAGATACCAAAGTGAGGTATGTCAGGTCCCAGTTGGGATTTACGCGACAACCTCGCTTTGCCAGAAACCCAGTGTACAGACGCTTACCCTTCCGGTCCGCACGAACTTCTAAGTACCCGAATAACTCGGTATATTAATATATTATTATTTCCCACTTTTTAAGTCATATACAGTTATTATATATACAAACATGCTACCATTCCAAAAATCAGGCCCCCATACCTCCCGGATTATTTAATATTAAATAATTATATTCCAAAACTCTGATTTCCCGGTTTTCTCATTTAATAATCAAAACTCATTTTTATTTGAAACCAACTTAAGGTTTTATCCATTATAACAATTTATAATATAACTTAAAATATCAAACCTTAATTCATCCCCGTTTAGTCAATTTTGGCAGAACAACGTTACGAAAACCCTAATTTCAACGTATTTTCAAAAAAAAAACACCAAACCTTTCCCAAACCTGAAATAAACTTAGGGTTTTCTTAAAATACATTATTTTAGGATTACCTAATAAAATTTAGATCCTAATTCCCACCTGATCACCCAATTTTAGCAAAAGAAGCGCAAGAACCCTAATTTTTACATATTTTTAGAAACCTAACAAAACATAAATATTATCAAAAAATAAGATAGGTTATTATATATCATACAAAGTAATGAAGAACTTCAAAACATGATCTCCTAACACCTCATCTGTTGGCCGAATTTCACAAAAGAAGGGCTGGCTTACAAAGGGGGTTTTCCGGTTGAAATTCAGTGAATTGGTGAAGATTTCTATTGAATCTAAGGCTCTATTAATACCCCAAGTGATGCGTACAAGAGTCCTACACGTACCTAGGTGAGCAATCGATCCAAATCGACACGTAAGGGGGTCAATTGTGCTCCCCAAGTTGAACAATGTGGCCAGTTTCGAACCAGCTCTTGAATTTGCCTACATGCCTTTCTCACGTGTCACGAGAGATCTAGGCCCCAAGCCTCGCGAGTCTCGAGGTAATTTTCTGGTTTGGTAGATTTAGTCCCTCTACTTTTATTTTACTGTTTTAACCCCCGAATTTCTACGTAATTGTTATTTTATGTACTAAAACCTTATGAGACATATTTTTAAAGGTTTCTAACGTTCAGGACATGCATGATGATATATATATACATACATACATATATATATATATATATTTGTATATCTTTTACTAATTTGCATTTTAGCCCCTCTAACTTTTATATACTTATCATTTTGTGTCTCAAATAAAATTAGGATATACTTCTAATAATTTCTAAGCCTCGAGATGCTTATAATAAATATAAACACGTATAATACTCGCATACGTTACATTTTCTTTATTTTTAACAACCCTTTAACGTAAAAATATGTTTTTTTAATCTATTTTTCACACGTCTAACTATTCAAACACGCATTCCCATGTATGTATTTCTCAAATGATTATTTCACATGCATTTATGCTATTCAAATATATATATGTATAAATATTTACACACATATTTAATATAATGCAATTGCGTAAAGACAGATTTCTCCAGTTATTATTTGTACTTTATCATATCAACTTCTAAACACGCAGTTTATGCTTTACATCATATATATCAATTATCTTTGTTATAAAACACGTATTTATCTCATTTCCTTATCTCATTTTATCAATCAACACGTATAACAATCGTATAATACCAACTTTTATCAATTCATTACCCGTTAATGTGTAAACATGCATTTCTACACGTTTTATCACGTTTAGCTATTAAGCACATATATCATATATATCTATCATGTTAGTCACATATTTCTTACGCATTTATCAAATTTTGGGTTGTTACAACTCTATCCCTCTAAAATAGGGTTTCGTCCTGAAACCTGCTCCATTTATGAATAACTCAAAAATGAGATATTCTTATTTCACCCATTTCTTTCCTAGGTTGATTCAAAATCTTGCCTAAGCATTTATAACACTTTAACTAAAGGAACTATCTTGCCCTTCAGCCTTCCTTCTAATTGCGATCTATAACTGCAACAACTTTCCTATATTCGATAACCCGACATTTTATACGACTTCATCGAAAGTATATCATTTCTGACTCGTTTGTTTGTGGAACTTCCTTTAGAACTGTAACGATCTTTAAATGAACAACTTCACTAACTCCTTAGAAGAATGTGTGTCCTGGACACTTCTAATGCTCCACGTCACCTTTACGTGCGCCAATCATCTATCTATATTTTGCGTGTCTTGATCTTCATTTATTGAATACTGACAGTCCCTCACTTGCTTATTTAATAAGTGATTTATATTCATAAATGCTATTGACCCTTTTTTCCATAGTGGCCCGTAATATTTACCTGCGCAAGCCTAACTCTAGTGCCACTTCTCGTTGTATCTTAGGTGTATATATATAAGATGTACCAGCGGCGTCTCTACCACACCCTTGATACAACTAGAGGTGTACTAGTACTAGTCTAGTGTGGGACGATATTACTATTCTAACCACAAAAAAGTTAGTATAGTTTACGACTATTTTTTACTTACTTTAAATAAACTAGTTTGGACATTTTGTGTATAACCTCGTCTAAAGCTTCCATATCTTGAATGTAAATACTACTACTGCAACCTCCAATTCCTCGGAAAATTTCTAACATATAACATTCATTCTTCTAAGGAAATCATGATCTAAAGGTCTCTCAATCCTAACTAACGGTCTATCAAGCAATTCACAAAACCATTCGATAAAACACATACTAACATTGAGCCATATAATACAGAATCGGGCATACTTTTTATCCAGAAATGTGTATGAGATCACATTAGGTCCTTCGATAGCAGTTAGGGTATAATTAATAATTCTGGTTATTCTTCTGGTTGTACTGTTTCAATTCCAAATTCATCATCACACAATGCTCTATCTGTCAAAACAGCTGAGGATTATATGGCATTGAGGTCTGCCTTGATATCATCATATTTTGGTGTTATTACTGGCTCAGTTAGTAATGCAGAATTGACAAAAGAAGATTAGAATTGACAAAAGAAGATTATGATCATATCGATTATGATCATCTAGAAGAAATGGATTTGAATTGGTAGTATGCTATGCTTATTAAGAGAACAAAGAAATTCTTTAACAGAACTGGGAAGAAAAGGGTGAATCAAGATGGCAAGATTGGGTTAGACAAATCAAAGGTCAAATGTTTCAAATGTTCACTATTTGGACATTTTACTCGTGAATGTCCAAATTCAACTGATAACAAGTCTAGTTATGGTCAACATGCTCATTTGGTTAAGACTTCAACAAGCAATTCTAATCAAAATAAAAAAGCTTTTGTTACTCATGCTAGTACGTTGGAGGAGATATTTTGGCATCCAAATGAATATGTATGGCATGCAGATAATGAAGGTAGAAGGAATATGTATGGTACTATTGATATTAATGAGATACATAATACTGATGAACACAATGATTCCTTAATGACTCATCATCAAAATGATGTGGTTCAGACTCATTCTGAAACAAGTTCAGGAGAGATAACAGCTGAAGTGATTCAAGAAAATGTGGCTCAGAATCAAAACGAATAAGAGATTAAATGTTCTTGGTGTTTTATTTTAAGAAACAAGAATGCAAGTTTGGAAAGCAGCATTAATTTGTTAACTGAAGAAATTGTCATGCTTAAACAAGAATTGGATATCTCTCAGACAAAGTGCTATGATTTGACTACACTTAATGAGAATTTGATGAAAGGAAAAGATGGTTTGTTAGCTGAATGTGAAAAGGCAACAGCTGAAGCTAAAGAAGCTGCTTAAGACTTTGAAGCTTTATTTAAGAAAACTTATCTACTTCAACAAAAATATGATAAAGTCAACAATATTGCAGTTGAAGCAGCTGGTAAGGTGATTTATCTTGAAGATGAAGTTGCAAAGCTCAGAGCTGATAATCTTCTCATTCATGCCAGTTGATATTTTTAAGAAGAAATGGGAAGAGGTCACTGAAAAACTTTTTGTAGAATGTGATTTGAGAAGACAGCATAAATATGAATATAATGAGTTGTCTGAAGAATTCATTGGTTCTCAAAAGGAGTTATTTTCCGCTCAACAACAGATTTCTGAATTAAAGTTAGAGATTCTGGATTTGCAAAGACAAATTAAAAACTGCAATTTGTCTCTGACATTTCTAAACTTTCTGTACAAAAAGGAAAGAAGTGACGAAAGTGCAAAGGAAGCTGATCTTCATTAGGTTCCTGCACCAGTGGATAGAGATTCTGGATTTGCAAAGACAAATTAAAAACTGCAATTTGTCTCTGACATTTCTAAACTTTCTGTACAAAAAGGAAAGAAGTGACGAAAGTGCAAAGGAAGCTGATCTTTATTAGGTTCCTGCACCAGTGGATATGTCTGAACTTTCATCTATTCTTATTGATCCGAAAGCAAGGATGTATGATTATTCTAAATTTTCAATTCTATTATTTGAAAAGAAAAAGAAATCTAAATCTGCAAAAAAGAAAGAGAATGTTGGTGAAGCTCCAAAGTTTACATCTGATTCATCATTATTGGAAAATGAAGTTGTTTTTGACAAGAGATTGTCTGGTAGCTCTGTTAGTACATCATATGAAGCTGAAGCTGCTAAGTCCTTGGTTCAAGAGAACAAAATACCAGAGATTAAAGTAACTTTTACTCAACGCGCACATCAAACAAGTGCTTCTGGTAGTTCTCAAAATGAATCTTCAAAATCACCGGGTTTTAAACACAAAGGGCTAGGATTTATACTTAACGAGATGTCAGTTCAATCTTCAAATCCAAAGAAGAAAGAAGGTGTCAAGAAGGTTAAAGATCAAAAGAAATCACAACCTCTGAAGAAGAAAAATGTTGCTTTATATTCCAAGAATAGTTCTTATTATTCTGGAAGTTCTTCATCTGATTTCAGAGTTTCTTCGCGGAGTAAATCTCCGAGGTATGATTATTATGATGATTTCTTTGATAATTTTGGTTCTGATAATTCTTCATCTTTTAGACGTTCAAATAGTTTTTCGAATTCGTTAAATTTTTTAGAAAGAATTTGCTATGCATGTCATCAACCTGGGCATCTTGCTGCTAACATGTAAGTACACGGTCGGATCTTACTACTCATGATTCGTTCAATCGATGAACAAGAACGTAAATAAAGCTTGGCTTTATTGATTCACAAAGAGATTACAGTTCTAGAGAGAGAAACACTATGAGTACACTTAGTTAACAAGATAGAACTCTCAGAAGACTCTACAGTTCTCTCTAAGATGAACTATTTATAGTAACAACATACTGGCTAGCGTACCAACTAGCGGACCAGTTGGTACGGGCGTACCAATGGTACGCTGGACCAATGGTACGACCACCATGGTATGTTGATTCTCCGACTCACAAAGACGCTCTAATCTAGATACAATACACGAGACACAATGTAGCATACAAATATGCTCTAACAAACTCCCCCTTAACGTGTAGTGTACCTATGTTAACTAAACTTCAGTCTTCAATCTTCAGCATTGCTGCATCCGATCTTCAACTTGACATTTCTTGTCAGCAATAGAACTTGCATGGATGGATCAGAACTTGAACAATCTTTAAACTACAAGATCCATTTGTAAAAGATAATTCAAACTCCCCCTTTCACCATGCTCGAGTCTTGTCATATAGAACCTGCAATTTCAGAAGACAGAAACACGTTTTTTTTCTTTTGAAAATTAAGTTAATCTTGGCGCAAAACTTCTCTTCGAGAATCCAAGATATAGTTTTGAAATCATAATTTCGTATCTTGTATCCATCGGTCGAAAACAAATATGAAATAAAATATTTTTGTCTTTTTGAAACTTTATATCAAAACACACCAAAAATCTTTTTGACTTTTCTAAGTTTATACTAAAACACACCTAAAATCTTTTTGGAATTTTCAGATATGAAACCTAAATGCAATACTGAATCAGACACTATTTTTGTCTTTTAGGAGAAATATCACAACCTGGGATCATATTGAACATAACATATTGAACTACACTTCAAGTTCAATTACTTCAGCACACAAGTCATGTCGATTACTTGTATAATTTGTCCATCTTAAACTCTGGAAAAATCATACTCATAACATCTGGATATGTTATTGTATTGATTAAGTTTGCTTTGACCAGTGTACTGCACGCTATCAGACATACTCAGATATGTATTTGCTTATCACACTTTGTGATTTCACTTGTGATTTAACACATAGTGATTGAATTCATGATATTGTCAACCGTGTTCCATGCAAAAAGAAATAAGAACGTTAAATCGTCTACCTTAAGGTCGATCTTTCGATACGCAGATAAGGCCTCGGATTTAGCAAAATAAGAAAAAAAAACAAGTTAACATTGTATAACTCAACAAAAATCAGGTCGGTCTTGTGGACACGCAGAGAAAGTCCAATGAATTATACGAAACACCAAAGAAAATAAAGCAGAACATCAAACATGGGGCTATGAATACTCACTTGAGTAAAATGAAAAATATATAGTATGAAAGGTCGATAAGTGTACATGTTACACCCCAAAATATAAAAACAACAATGGGGCTATGAATACTCACTTGAAGCAGGTGCGAGAAAATCGAGAGCAAACACCAAAAAGAAGGGAAAAGCAAACCAAGATAATCCTAACGAAATGATTATCCCAAATGAATATGAGATACGAAATGATTAAGGATTATGTTCTTAAGGAATTGAGGAAATTTTATATATTGTGTTTAAAATGTTAAAATTTTATTGTATTGCCATTTTAAACACCCCGAGCATGCTTTGGCCTATCGATTAGTACACGCCCACTCCGTTTCAATACTAATACTACAATATTACATTAAAGTAATCTTTTCTGGACTTTTAATAAGGTTTTTATAAACTATTCTAAAGTTTTGTAAATACTAAAACTAAAGTTTAAATATAGAAACTCCTAAACTTCAAGGTGCAATAAGTATTTTCGAAAACTATAAGATTAAATATGTACTTTATAAAACTAAAGGGTTCCATATGTAGTTTTAGAACACTATAGGGTTCAAAACAGAAATATAATAACTTCGGCATAATTAAATTTTTTATCCTAAAGTTCTAATAATTACATAGATAACCCTAAAGTTTACCAAATTGTATATTTGGTCAAAATCACGATTTCCAACCTAATTGGTCTTGATTAGGAAAAATCCATAACAAAATCATACCATTAATTCACTACTCAAAACCTTTAATTAAAGAGTTATGCATGAAAAGTCATGATTTTTAATGGGTCGAACATGAAAGATTTAATCTTTATGGTCAAAAATAGGTTTTGTTGTTCCAAAATCATCATAACATACCCTTAAAATAGATTATGATCAGAAAATATCATCATCATATGTTTAATTGATTTTTTAGACAAATTCCCCAATTACATATTAAGAACACAGAGTTGACTTTTTGATATAATCAACATGTACAGAAACGAAGAGTAGGTTCTCGAAGGAAATAATAAAACAAACACTTTTCGTGTAGAAACTTACTTGCGAAAACCAAAGGAAGGGTGACAAATCGGATGATCTAAGTCTGACCTGTTGACTTTTGAATCTTCAAACGAGCGGCTTTAGGACGAAATCAAGGGTTGGGAATTGTAGTGTACGATTTTCTAAGACCATATGAATTGGTATTTATAGTGGAAGGTTAAGCTAGGGTTTCGATGTTTGAAATGGCAAGTCTTGGAGACAAAGTCAAATATTTGCATTCAATTGAGGATCAATTATAATCATGATTGATTGTGTATTTTGAAGGAAATTCTTGAAGAACACGTTTAGGGTGAACCACAAAAGAAAACAGATCGAAAAACGGATCAAGAATGAAGTTTCTAGGCCCATATTTGTGAAAAAACGAGCTGGTCGTATTACTCTGCTAGACATGGAATCTGGGCTGCGAAATGATGGTTAAATAAATATAGTAACGGATTAGAACACAAAGGCTCGCTAGGCGTAATGGTTAGAGCGCTTGATTGTAAGGTGGAGGTCGTTGGTTCGATTCCAGCGGCCAACACCCTTTTTATTTATTTTTCTTTTTTTTTTCTTTCTTTTTATTTTGTTCGTTCGCTATCCGTTTCAACTCAAATTGCACAGGCTCTAGGGGTATTGTAACATCCCAAAAAAACTCGTTTTGATTTAATTATGATTCTCGTTTAGATACGTGGTGTCATTGGGGTGAAGAGCGTTTTATGTAAAGACCCAAGAAGTGAGAAAAATAGTTACTTACTAAAGTTATAAATAACTAATAGAAAATCCATGAAAGTTGAGGGTGTTATGTGTTACAATATAAGTAAGAGGCTAAAGTTGATAAAATGGTCATTATAGAGGGGGTCAGTATGCAAATAGTTTATTAAAACAAATTCTAGCTTCCTCCTTCATTAAAAAAAACGCAGATGCGTATGTTGGAGTGGAGGAAGGCTAGGGTGGAGCAAAACCCTTCAATCAAGCTCAAATAGAGGTGAATCTATGGGGGTTTTGCGAAATTGGGAGTCTTAGAACACTTTCTCCACGTTTTTCTCCCTTAAATTCGTGATATGGGTGCTAGGTATGTTCTTTTCTCCAAGTTGCTCATGCATGATACTTCTTAATTGGTTAAATTGAAGTATGAAATCAGTTGTAAAAGCATCCTAGATGTAAATGAAGCCTAATTCTTAGGTTGCATTTGTAAGTTCTTGTGATTTTAGTGGATGATAAAAATGGGTTTAAACCACCTCTTGAAGTTGAAACATGATCATGAGGGTGGGTTAGAATTGCTAAATTAAACCCCAAGTATGCTTGAATATGTGAAAAAGGTTGTAAAGTTTACATAGAATTATAAATTGAGATGCAAGTATGTGAAGAATGGGTAAATTGGTATGTTAAAAGTGTATGTGATAAATTAGGCATTTTCATGCACACCAAGTGTTTGTGAAAATGCCTAAAAGAGATGTAGAACTTGAAAGTGTGTAGTTTTGACGAAAGATAGTTAGTAAGGTACTTGAGAATCAAGTATGACTATGTTGTGGATTATTAAGCTAAGCGCTTAATTAATTATAGGTGAATGTGGTGGGAGCTCAAGCCATCAAGGAATACTAAATTAGAAGACTTGAGGTAACGTAAGATGTGTTTTGATTATTCATGATAAAATATGAGTAATCTTATCATAAATAGTAAGTATGGTTCTTGTCATTTATAAACCATATATTATGTTAGATAAGGAAGGTGGATCGGGATGAACTCCCGAGGATTTAGTGTGGTTATATACATATAAAAAAAGATGTAGATATTAACCCGTTTGGGTAAGATGTATATATTGACCCGTTTGGGGTAAGATGTAGATATTGACCCGTTTAGGTAAGATGTAGATATTGACCCGTTTCGGGTAAGATGTAGATATTGACCCATTTGGGTGAGATGTAGATATTGACCCGTTTGGGGAAGATGTAGATATTAACCCGTTTGGGTAAGATGTGGATATTGACTCGTTTGAGTAAGATGTAGATATTGACCCGTTTGGGTGAGATGTAGATATTGACCCGTTTGGGGTAAGATGTAGATATTAACCCGTTTGGGTAAGATGTGGATATTGACTCGTTTGAGTAAGATGTAGATATTGACCCGTTTGGGTAAGACGTAGATATTGACTCGTTTGAGTAAGATGTAGATATTGACTCGTATGGGTAAGATGTGGATATTGACCCGTTTGGGTAAGATGTAGATATTGACCCGTTTGGGTAAGACGTAGATATTGACCCGTTTGGGTAAGATGTAGATATTGACTCGTTTGGGTAAAGATGGTTGAAATGACCCAGTTGGGTAGGATGTATGAGCCAAAGTACGCTAATATAGTGTATGTTGAATGAACTCGTTTGGGTTAAGATGAATAAATTAAGGTGTGTTTAGTTAAGTGTGTAAGTTGACCATTAAGTAAAAATGGATAAATTATAGTATTATCACGTAAGTTGTGTAAGGTGATCGGTTTGTGTGAAGATGGAATGACACCAATGTGTGTTATACAAAATGTGTACTATAACCCGTTTGGGTAAGATAGAATAGAACCTATGTGTGTTGTACAAATTGTGTAAAATGACCCGTTTGGGTAAAAATGGATAACACCCATGTGTGTTATACAAAGTGTATAATAAAACTCGTTTGGGTAAGATGGGTAGACCAACGAATGTTTATGTAAAGTAGGTTTTATGACCCGCCTTGGGAGTGGATATTTCTAACCCGGTTGGGTAAGAAAACAAAACGGATTTAAGATCCAATAAGTATGACCTTCAGGTAAGACGGGAATCGTATTGAATACGATTCCAAGTATAAAACCTTTGGGTGTAGGTAAGTTACTAGATTGCAACTATATGTTACATTGCAATGGGTAATAGGTGAGAAACAAGGTGGGTGAAGGAATTGATTATTTCCTTGTTACTAGTGGGGGTAATGGGTCAAACGGGTTGGAATGGGTTCACTAACATTTTCCAACTTGTTATTTGACACTTAGTGCAAATGGAAATTGAAGTCTATCTTATAGAATGATTTCATGATTGTATGACATCTAAAGAGGTGGTGGAAATTGAGATATATGGAAGTTTGGGGTAAAGGGGGCAGAATCTGTGATTCGTAGGCTACGAATCAGGGCAGCCTACGAATCTTGAAAGTTGTCTTTTTATGGAAGCTTGGGATGAAGGGGGCAGAATCTGTGATTCGTAGGCTACGAATCAGGGCAGCCTACGAATTTTGCAAGCTGTCTTTTTAAAGAGATTATGTTTCGTGCTGATTGGTTACTATTATGCCATTAATACTAATACGTTACTAGTATTGGTGACAGGTAATAAGAATGAAGTGCAAGCGGGTCCAGGTTGAGCAATTGAATGAAGAACCGAACACTAAAAGGGGGAGTTTTGATGGAGACATTTGTCATTCTATTTTGTTTACTCAAGACTGTGTACTCTGATATATATATTGTTCTCTAGACGGTTGAACTAACGATTAAGTAGGTGTTTATGATAACTATGGTCAAGTATGGGCCCGTATTAAGAAAAAAAAATTTGGGTCAACTTTTTATATACTAAAATTTATAAAAGAGGTAGTGGGGCGTCACAAGTTGGTATGAGAGCCATGGTTTGAGGGATTCAAGTGTTGTGGGGACACTTGAACTCAAACCGAGTGCTCGAGGAATGGAAAGGTGTTCGGTTTAAAGCTCAATCATGTGACCCGGTAAGTAATTTAGTGATATTTACGTTATAAATGTTGTTGACACTATGTGCACAAGCATGAAATGGATAAGCACCATGTGTGCAATCTAAGTAAGAATGTAAAAGAAGGGATGAACTCAAGCACAAGGGGTGATTCTAAAAACATCATACCCGAGTGTAAAAATGTATTAAGGGGCCAGTTTGACCTAAGAGGCATGAATAAGATGTAAGAATGTTAAAAAAAAAAATTCCCTGATTGTGATGTTCACAACAAGGGTAAGATTGAAATAAATAAGAGCGGTGATGAATAATCTACTTGTAAAAAAAACAAGTGGATAGTCAAGGTGAATCTTGTTTCAACATGACAAGCGTAGATTTGTTAAGATAATGCTAACCTATTGTAAGCTTTCAGTCACAATGGTGAATGAATGTGACTAAGGTGGAGCTTTGATGGAAGCCATGCTGGCATAAGTCAAAAAGATCGTATATGATGAGGTTGAAACCTCCGTGGATGCCAGTGTACAACTCCACGTGGGTAAGATGGAGGAAACTTTGATGAAACTCTTGGATAAAAGGTTTGAGGCCTTAAAGAATGAACTGAAGGGAGAGGAATAGCAACGAAGGAAAAAGGGAAATGCACGTACAAAGACTTCATGGCGTGTAAACCCCCCTCTCTATACGAGTGATGCCAATACGATAGGGTGCCAAAGGTGGCTAACGGATATGGAAGATGTGTTTGAAAGAAGCAAGTGTGATCCAAGGGATCAAGTAATGTTCACTACCAGTCAACTGCGGGTGCCAGCAAAGGATTGGTGGGATATGATGAAGATTGAAAAGGGGAGAGAAGTAATTGGCGCTATGGATTGGGGGAAATTCAAAGAATTGTTTGGAAGTCACCATAGCCTCAATTGGAGGTGGAGAAATTGCAAGACGAACTTTCTCAGTTTCGTCAAGAGAAGGGGCAACCAATCGCGGAGGTGATAGGCTTCTTCCTTGACTGAGTAAAGTTTTGTAAAGATGAGCTATGAACTGAAAGGCAAAAAAAATCATCGGTTCAATGGCATGTTACACATGGATTTTGGTTTGATGGATTCAAGTGTTGCGGGAACACTTGAACTCAAACCAAGTGCTCGTGGGGATGGAAACAATGTTTGGCTCGAGGCTCGATTATGTGACCTGGTAAGTGATGTGAATAATTTTTAAAGATTGCATTGATTGTATGAAGTAATGGTTGTATTTTAACGACTACTAAGAGTGGTTAAATCTAATGTGGAAATGTTTGAAAGTTGGGGAAGTCAAGCACAACGAATGGTGTTTTAAGCACCATGCCCGCGTGTGAAGACGATAATGGGGCAAATGAGGGTGAATAAGATGTTAAGAGAAGAGGAAGTAGAATTTCACATCTTTCACATAACATACTAAAATTTTAGTCTACGTGGGGAAATCTCGATGTACGAGTCGTGTAGGGTAAAGTGTGTTATGAAGTAAAGTGGTGCAATTCTAGAGAAACTAACAATGTAGAGTAAGCACACTTGTGATAGGAGTGGCAAATTACACTTATCTAAAACGTGTAAATTAAAGTAGGCTATGGGATAAAATGGTGAAATTCTACTTGTGTAAACCTGTAGGATAAATTATTGTTATGTGGAAAAGTTGTAAGGTTCTACTTGTGCTTGCAAGGTAGAACAAAGTGTGTTGTATGATTAATTGCTGAAAATCTTACTTGTATCTAATAAGCAGAATAAGGTATGTTATAAGAAAATAGAATGTTGAAATTCTACATGTATAAGCAATGTATAATAAGTATGAGGAAGCTAAATGTGGAGATATTTTACCTGGATTAATCTTGTAGAATAGAGTGTGCAGAGAGTGAAGGTGGTGAACATCTAATTTTGTGTAAACTAAGTAGAGTAAACAAGGTAGGCACCTTTAAAAGTGGTATGATGCGTGAGAGGAGAATTTGTTTTGTGATAACAAAATATAAAAGTATAAGTTGCATGTAATTGCGAAGTGTGAGTTAATGTGGAAGGTCGAGTAAAGTCTATGAGCCGAATCGTCGCATAGTGGTCATGTTCATGAAATGATTAAACGTAAGCGTGAAGTGAAAAGGTGGAATAAAAGATATATGCGGATAAACGATAGATAAGGCTATAGTGATGATGAGTCATTAGCTATCATTGCTAAGTGGTGAAAAGTAATGCGGGCGATACGAGTAGACATGTAGGTGACCAATTTGAAGTAAGAGTGAGTGTGTAAAGGGTGCTTAGACATGTATTGGTGATAGCGAGAAGGTTGATGGAGGTAAAACGATGGGGGAAATACCTCTGTAGGAGGTTTAAGTATATGATATAGTTTCGGGGACGAAACTCTCTTTAAGGAGGGTGGAGTTGTAACATCCCAAAAAAACTCGTTTTGATTTAATTATGATTCTCGTTTAGATACGTGGTGTCATTGGGGTGAAGAGCTTTTTATGTAAAGACCCAAGAAGTGAGAAAAATAGTTACTTACTAAAGTTATAAATAACTAATAGAAAATCCATGAAAGTTGAGGGTGTTATGTGTTACAATATAAGTAAGAGGCTAAAGTTGATAAAATGGCCATTATAGAGGGGGGCAGTATGCAAATAGTTTATTAAAACAAAGTCTAGCTTCCTCCTTCATAAAAAAAACGCAGATGCGTATGTTGGAGTGGAGGAAGGCTAGGGTAGAGCAAAACCCTTCAATCAAGCTCAAATAGAGGTGAATCTATGGGGGTTTTGCGAAATTGGGAGTCTTAGAACACTTTCTCCACGTTTTTCTCCCTTAAATTCGTGATATGGGTGCTAGGTATGTTCTTTTCTCCAAGTTGCTCATGCATGATACTTCTTAATTGGTTAAATTGAAGTATGAAATCAGTTGTAAAAGCATCCTAGATGTAAATGAAGCCTAATTCTTAGGTTGCATTTGTAAGTTCTTGTGATTTTAGTGGATGTGTAAAAATGGGTTTAAACCACCTCTTGAAGTTGAAACATGATCATGAGGGTGGGTTAGAATTGCTAAATTAAACCCCAAGTATGCTTGAATATGTGAAAAAGGTTGTAAAGTTTACATAGAATTATAAATTGAGATGCAAGTATGTGAAGAATGGGTAAATTGGTATGTTAAAAGTGTATGTGATAAATTAGGCATTTTCATGCACACCAAGTGTTTGTGAAAATGCCTAAAAGAGATGTAGAACTTGAAAGTGTGTATTTTTGACGAAAGATAGTTAGTAAGTTACTTGAGAATCAAGTATGACTATGTTGTGGATTATTAAGCTAAGTGCTTATTTAATTATAGGTGAATGTGGTGGGAGCTCAAGCCATCAAGGAATACTAAATTGGAAGACTTGAGGTAACGTAAGATGTGTTTTGATTATTCATGATAAAATGTGAGTAATCTTATCATAAATAGCAAGTATGGTTCTTGTCATTTATAAACCATATATTATGTTAGATAAGGAAGGTGGATCGGGATGAACTCCCGAGGATTTAGTGTGGTTATATACATATAAAAAAAAGATGTAGATATTAACCCGTTTGGGTAAGATGTATATATTGACCCGTTTGGGGTAAGATGTAGATATTGACCCATTTGGGTAAGATGTAGATATTGACCCGTTTGGGGTAAGATGTAGATATGACCCATTTGGGTGAGATGTAGATATTGACCCGTTTGGGGAAGATGTAGATATTAACCCGTTTGGGTAAGATGTGGATATTGACTCGTTTGAGTAAGATGTAGATATTGACCCGTTTGGGTGAGATGTAGATATTGACCCGTTTGGGGTAAGATGTAGATATTAACCCGTTTGGGTAAGATGTGGATATTGACTCGTTTGAGTAAGATGTAGATATTGACCCGTTTGGGTAAGACGTAGATATTGACTCGTTTGAGTAAGATGTAGATATTGACTCGTATGGGTAAGATGTGGATATTGACCCGTTTGGGTAAGATGTAGATATTGACCCGTTTGGGTAAGACGTAGATATTGACCCGTTTGGGTAAGATGTAGATATTGACTCGTTTGGGTAAAGATGGTTGAAATGACCCAGTTGGGTAGGATGTATGAGCCAAAGTATGCTAATATAGTGTATGTTGAATGAACTCGTTTGGGTTAAGATGAATAAATTAAGGTGTGTTTAGTTAAGTGTGTAAGTTGACCACTGAGTAAAAATGGATAAATTATAGTATGATCACGTAAGTTGTGTAAGGTGATCGGTTTGTGTGAAGATGGAATGACACCAATGTGCGTTATACAAAATGTGTACTATGACCCGTTTGGGTAAGATGGAATAGAACCTATGTGTGTTGTACAAATTGTGTAAAATGACCCGTTTGGGTAAGAATGGATAACACCCATGTGTGTTATACAAAGTGTATAATAAAACTCGTTTGGGTAAGATGGGTAGACGAACGAATGTTTATGTAAAGTAGGTTTTATGACCCGCCTTGGGAAGTGGATATTTCTAACCCGGTTGGGTAAGAAAACAAAACGGATTTAAGATCCAATAAATATGACCTTCAGGTAAGACGGGAATCGTATTGAATACGATTCCAAGTATAAACCCCTTTGGGTGTAGGTAAGTTACTAGATTGCAACTATATGTTACATTGCAATGGGTAATAGGTGGGAAACAAGGTGGGTGAAGGAATTGATGATTTCCTTATTATTAGTGGGGGTAATGGGTCAAACGGGTTGGAATGGGTTCACTAACACTTTCCAACTTGTTATTTGACACTTAGTGCAAATGGAAATTGAAGTCTATCTTATAGAATGATTTCATGATTGTATGACATCTAAAGAGGTGGTGGAAATTGAGATTTATGGAAGTTTGGGGTAAAGGGGGCAGAATCTGTGATTCGTAGGCTACGAATCAGGGCAGCCTACGAATCTTGAAAGTTGTCTTTTTATGGAAGCTTGGGATGAAGGGGGCAGAATCTGTGATTCGTAGGCTACGAATCAGGGCAGCCTACGAATTTTGCAAGCTGTCTTTTTAAAGAGATTATGTTTCGTGCTGATTGGTTACTATTATGCCATTAATACTAATACGTTACTAGTATTGGTGACAGGTAATAAGAATGAAGTGCAAGCGGGTCCAGGTTGAGCAATTGAATGAAGAACCGAACACTAAAAGGGGGAGTTTTGATGGAGACATTTGTCATTCTATTTTGTTTAATCAAGACTGTGTACTCTAATATATATATATTGTTCTCTAGATGGTTGAACTGACGATTAAGTAGGTGTTTATGATAACTATGGTCAAGTATGGGCCCGTATTAAGAAAAAAAAATTTGGGTCAAATTTTTATATACTAAAATTTATAAAAGAGGTAGTGGGGCGTCACAGGTATTCAACGAATCGAATTTCGAATACTCGAATTAATCGAATCGAATTATTCGAATTTCAAATTTTAAAACCTGGGTTCAAATTCGATTCTAATTCGAACACTGAATCCGGATCGAATCGAATTCGAATTGGATTATTCGAATCGATTCGAATCAGATTCGAAGAAATTCAAACTTATTAGTCAAAATAAAACAAATAAACATAGTTTAACACTCAAAATGGAAACGTTCACTACGTCAAAACTAACCTTTGGCCACGGAAAAAAACCGTGACAAAAGGTGTTTTGTCACGTTTTTTTTTCCATTCCAACCGACACTATAGGTGCCGTGACCATATGTACCCTACGGCCACGTTACAATATCAGTGGCTGAAGCCACCTATAAGCGTGGCTAAAGGGTACTAATATTTGTTGTTGTAATCAAACAATTCTTCAGAAAAGCGTGGCCAAAGGGTCCCAACGGCCACATGTGTTTGGTTAACGTGGCCTTTGGTATTTTATGGTCACGTATATTCGTGTTTTAGCCACATACATTATAAAAATACGTGGCCAAAGGGTTGCTGAAATCATACATTTTGTCACAGTACGAGTGGCCAAAGGGTGGCAACGTCCACGTTAAAATATGAATGGCGTGGCCTTTGGTATTATATGGTCACATATATTTGTGTTTTAGCCACATATGTAATAAAAAAACGTGGCCAAATGGGTTGCTGAAATTATAATTTTTGTCCCAATACGCGTGGCCAAAGGTTGGCAACCGCCACGTCAAAATATGAATAGCGTGGCCTTTGGTATTATATGGTCACGTATATTTGTGTTTTAGCCACATATGATATGAAATAACGTGGCCAAATGGGTTGCTGAAATCATAAATTTTGTCCCAATACGCGTGGCCAAAGGGTGGCAACGGCCACATTAAAATATAATAAGGGTGGCCTTTGGTATTATATGGTCACGTATATTTGTGTTTTAGCCACATATATTTGGGAAAAAAAAGTGGCTAAAGGGTAGTTGAAATCATACATTTTGTCTCAATACGCGTGGCCAAATGGTGGCAACGGCCACGTTAAGATATAATAAGGGTGGCCTTTGGTATTATATGGTCACGTATATTTGTGTTTTAGCCACATATATTTGGAAAAAAAAAGTGGCTAAAGGGTAGTTGAAATCATACATTTTGTCTCAATACGCGTGGCCAAATGGTGGCAACGGCCACGTTGAGATATAAAAAGCGTGACCTTTGGTATTATATGGTCACGTATATTTGTGTTTTAGCCACATATATTTGGAAAAAGAAAGTGGCCAAAGGGTAGTTGAAATCATACATTTTATCTCAATGAACCCTATATTTAATTACAAATCAAATAAAATTTAATTACAAATCAAATAAAATTTAATTACAAATCAAATAAAATTTAACACATATATTTAATTACAAATAAAATAAAATTCAATTACAAGTCAATACAAATGAAATACAAATAAAAAATTAAAGAAAATTACACTGCATACAAGCATTATTCTCAATCTAATTCAATTACAAGTCAACAGCACTACCGCGTAAGTGGTCTTCATCTTCAACTGTCCAGATTTGAGCTTAATTAGGACCATTTTTTATTGTATTCCTTCCTATACCAAAACATATAATTGATAATTAGGTTATGGAAATTGATCATAATATATATAGCAATTTTGAAATACTTACCACCATGATAAATATGGACTGAGGAGTGCCATTTTATTGCAAGTAGTATGGGTCATCAGGTCCTACAGTTCGATTGAGTTTCAGATGAACATTAGATATCCAGATGAACTTAAAACATCCGGATGAAGATCACATTAATTAAGTTCCAGATCAACTTCAAAGTCAGTTGAACTTTGTTTGCTACACATCTCACCATTTGTTCCAACAATCCCTAGCTGGCCCAAGTGTTTGAGGTACCAAATAACATTTAAAATGGGACTACATGACATTACCAAACAGATTACTGTGAAAATATAGAACGGAATGAAACTTGACTGGCAAATATTTACCTTTTTCTTTTCAACCGCTTCAGACGAGGTTGATCGACCACCGATTTCACGTCCTACAGTTCAATTAATTACTTTATGTAAATGAGCAATCAAACCTATAATGAATTTGACAAATACTAACCGTTGTGTGTATGTCAGCATGATTAGTGTTGTGGCTAGATCCAACAAAAATCTCCTTAGAATTTTCCTAGAACAATGTTATTGAATTGGTAAAAAGTTAGACCAGAATAATGACGCAGACCTATCATGAAAGTATTTATTCTGTTTTTTTAATCTAACATAAGTTGTTCCAGTTTTATTCATACAGATTATGTATATACTCTATTTTTTCATATTAACATACATTTTCAATGAATAATAGCAGGGCCCCATTTAACTCATATCTTTGTTTTTACATGAAGTATATATTCTTATGTACCAGGAACTTGCATCTATTTGTGTTCTTCAGGAACAAGAGTTCATCCGGATTGTGTTCTTCATGAACAAGAGTGTATGTGATTATAAGGCACTTGAAAAATAGTATGATTAATTAAGTTGTGATGTAAAGAATTCACCTCTGTAGATGCCGGAGCATTAAGTTTGTGTGGTAACAGTGGTCCAATTGCAGATAGATGAGCTATAAGTAGATCAAGTTTTTTCTCCGATTCTTGAATCTTCAAGAAGAGGGCCTTAATCTGTTCATTTTTTTCATCCCTAAGAAGTCTCTCCTCTTTAAGTTCGAACTCAAGTTTTTCCAATTGACCATCAGTGTTGTTGGATCGATCCTTGAATTTTGTATAATTAACAGAATGTAGTTAGATGCTTTTTAACAAAGTACATAAATAGGAAAGCATGCAGACCCTATTGATTCATTATCTCTTAGTTAGTTCTTAATTATTAATATATCACATAAAGACCCTATTGATTGATTATTTGATATGTTATACACAAATTAAAGACATCTAAAGGGAAGAGTGGAACACATCATGTCTTCAGTGGATATAAACAAACAGTTCACCATTTCTAGCAGAGTAGCAGATGCATGACATCAACATTCTTCTATTCTTCTACAGGGGATTTAAACTAAAATTTCTTTATTTTGTACCCCTCTAACATGAACCTACAAAAAATGTTGGAAACATTCCTATATATGTCCTCTAGGATCATTTCCTAGCTAGTAATGACCAGAGTAACGTAAATTAGTTCTTAGTTATTAATACATCACATAAAGACCCTATTGACTAATTATTTGATATGTTATACACAAATTTAAGACATCCAAAGGGAAGAGCAGAACACATCATGTCTTCAGTGGATATAATTAAACAAACAGTTCACCATTTCTAGCAGTGTACATAAAGAAGAAAGGAGGTTCACCAGTAACATGAATCTACAAACATGTGCATATGCTTGACCTCAACATTCCTAGCATAAAAATAACTAATTTAGCATGCTCCCCCAGTCATTTAAGAAGGTAAATAACTAATTTAGCATAAAATGAATGGGTTGAAATGAATGGAGAGGATATCTGCAATATATATCCCTTCCTAATCAATTCTGTATGAAACGAAATTTTATCGATCTGTAACTGTACACAAATTCAGGGATCCCAAGTTAAACGTGTATCAATAATAAACAAAAGAAACAATTTTATGAAAACAGATTGTAAGTAATGAAACGGAATAACTTGACAATTACCGTTTTCTGGACTGAATGGTCTCCCAAATCACATCCCACTTCTGAAGAATCGATAGCGCTGGCTGTTGAAGCTATTCGTTGTTGAAGCTCCATGGAAGATGTGAATGATATGGATGAGAAAGAAGACCTAGTTATTCGCTGGAGGTTTTTAATTGGAAATTTTCTGATAAAGTGAGAGGGAAAAGTATCTGATGAATCGATAATAAGTAAATTTAGTTCGAAATTTTGGGTGTAGTTTGAACTAATGGTGGGAAATTCAAATTTTTTGGTGAAAATTTTTAACTAAAAGGGGGGAATTGTTCAAACTGATAAAAAAAACCCAAAATTAATATAAACAATATGTATATTAAACATAATTAAACCTAAAATTAAACATAAACATAATTAATTAATTAATTAAATGTCTCCACGTGGCTCTTCCAGCGGGTTCTTCTTGAAGATGAAATTCATAACTGTGATCCTTTAAGCAGATCTGGATGACGATCGGAGTTAAAAGCCCTAATTAACAAAATAATGTTTTAATATATATTAACTTTATTAATTTATTTTAGATATAATAAACAAGATTTTAATAACACGTGCCTTGTGGCCGTGATAACGCAACTACAAAAAACGGATACATTACTAAAACACAACTCAAAAATCAAAATGATAAATTACTATGCAATTCAGAACAAAAATACCAAAAGACGTACCGCCATGTTGTGAATTTCTCATGTATAATAATTTTGTTTCCAAAAATATTAAACGACGTCCAATTAGGATGTTGAGGAGCAATTAGGACCAACTAGACTCAATGAGGACTAAATACTGACAATTAGCGTCATTTATAAAGATACTTTAGTGAAGACCAGTTATGGTCAATTAATATGGTCAATGAATACGAATTAGGACCAGTTCAATGAGAAGGTCGATTATGCTCATAGGACCGATAAGGACGGAGCATGAAGGAAGTGACTAATGAGGATTGATAATCAAGTATGACCAATTAGGACTAATTGGGGCCAATTAGTTAAAATGAGGACCAATGATACCAATAAGGGTAAATCAGGGTTAGTGATCGTCGATTAAGACCAATTAGGTTCAATTAGGGTCAATGAGGACCAATTAGGACCAATAAGGATGAATTATGACTTATTAGGGCCAGTTAGGACCGATGAGGGCCAATTAGACAGAATAAGTACCAATATGGCTCAATTCGGGTTAATGAGGAGCAATTTGAACAAAATGGACCAATAAGGACCAATTAGTGTCAGTTAACCTCAATAAGGACCTACTAGACTTATCGTTTACCATTTACTTTGTAGTACAACAAATTTGAGTCAATTAGGCCCAATTGACCCCAATTGATTATAATTGGTCCTAAATGAGCCTAATTGATCGTAATTGACCGTAAGTGATCTTCATTGAACCTAACCGAGCCGAATAGACTATAATTGACCTTCATTGGCCCTAATTCATCCTAACTGAGTGTTCACTGGCCCTCATTGGTACTCATTTGTCATAAATGACCATGGTCGACCTTAATTCAGTATACTGGTCCTCATTGAGCGTAATTTGGCCCTCAATCGGCCTAATAGACCCTAATTGGTCATATTTGGTCCTCATAAGGGGTCGACATTGAGCAAAATCGACCCTCGTTAATTAGTTATAACTGGTCTTCATCAGTGACCCTAATTGATCCTCATTGACCCAAATTGACCCCAATTTACCCTAATTGGGCCTTGTGGCTTCGTTGGTCCTAATTGGTCCTACTTTATCTTCATTTGTCCTCATCGGTCTTAATCGACCCTAATTGATGTGGATTCAATTAAAATAAATCTTTAATCCTAATAAAGCAATAAAATGATTGCCACATGGCCTTTTTCTAGGGCCTCCACATCATCATGTCCACATGTCAACACTAGATTAAATTAATATATAAATTTTAAAATAAATGCAATATATTATTTCAACTTTATAAATATAAAATTGAACCTTACATTTAATAAAATTTAAATTTCTAATTAATGTAATGAAACTTCAAATCTTTTAAAATTTCTAAACTTAAATAACTTCAACTAAATGGGCAAACTCCAATAACTTCCTCTGTATCAACTCTTAGGGTTCATTGTGATCCAGAAGAACTGCCGTTAGTGTAAAACTGCATTTTCGAAAAACAGTTACCCTCTATTTTCTCTCCAGGTTTCTAATTGGCGATTTAAACCTAAACCTTACTCTCTAATTTCTACCAAATGGCACCCAAATTGAATCGAAAGGCTGCATCAAAGGCTACTCAACTGTTCTTCGCCGAACACAATGTTGTAGCGTACTTCGAGAAGTCTGATAAGTCAAAGCTATTTGATGAAATGAACGATTTCCTCGAGAAATCCAACACTCATTTTGCTTTAACTGTGAATCCTGTAATATGCAAGCAGAGAATTGCTGAATTTTGGGACTCAGCCAAAAAATCTGTTGATAGCAACGGGGTTGGTAAAATTGACTCTAGAATCAATGGGAATGAGATTAGTTTGACTGAAGAAATGATACGGAAGCATCTGAAATTCAATGATGCAGGAGGTGATCCTGATTACAAGTCTGAATTGTACTTGAAGACGTACGAAGCAATTGGGTATGGGGGTGACTTAACTTGTGGGACCATCAAAAAGGGACAACTACCCTATGTTTGGCGATATCTTGCTCATACCATTCTCCACTGCTTGTCTCACAAGAAAACTGCGTGGGATGAACTTGCTGCACCTCAATCATCCGCTTTTCATGGATTGGTAAATGGCCTCAATTTTAACTTTTCAAAAATGATATTTGATGGAATGCTGGAAAATCTAAAACCTAAAAGGATCTTTTACATGTACCCCAGATTCATCCAACACATTCTCAATTGTGAATTTCCAAATCTGCAAATCTCTGATCAACATCTTGAACAAAAATCTTTTACAAGTAAAACATTTTCTAACATGCAAGTGAACAAAACTGTTTTCCTTGGTAAAGACACATCACACCCTATTCCTAAGGCCAGGACTGCTCCTGAGCAAACTGCTCCTGGTGACAACATTGTTACACCAACAAGTGTTGAGCCCACACCAGACCGACCATCCTCTTCCACTGATATACAAATTCCCACCATTCCCACCAAAAGGAAGAGGATGTCCACATCAAAAATCACACCCAAAAATACCACACGCACTCCACAATCACCCAGAAGGAAGAGGACTAGGTCTCCTTTACCTAGACCCTCCACAGGACTACCTCAGAATGAGGGTGGTATATCACCTAGGCCACGTGAAGTAGATTCCCCAACCCTTATTGCAGGGAATATACTGCTGGACTTGGTTCAATCACCCAACCGACATTCTGGTGATAAGGTGACTTGCAGTAGTGATGAAGCAAGTCAGGTGGAAAGGGCTGACACTACTCATGAAGTCCCACTGGACCCTGAGGACAGTGCCAACATCATTAAGACCCAATCCACGGCAACTGTTTCTGTCAGGGAACCTATTCAGGAACCTTTGATTGACAACAGGAATCCCAGGTGCCAAGAAACCATGGGTGCTGAGCATGAACAAGGTCGGCTTGTTTGCTCTTCTTTGCTCTTCTTTGCTCAAAGATACTGGCAACACACCAGTTGAGAGCAGCATGACACATACTGAATTGACGGTTCGATGTACAAAACTTGAAAATGAATTGGCAGCTCTCCGTGCAATTGTGAGAGCTCAAGGAGAAGAAATTGAACGGTTGAAGGCAGGACAATCTGTGAAAGCCACTGATAGGTAAGGTTGTCAACCATGCATACGTTGAAATGAAATTCACATGCAAAACTAGATTTAATTCAAAATAGGATCTTGCACAGGGTGTCTTCCTCAGATGTTGATGAAGTTGAACAAGTTGATCCGGTTGAACAACTTCATCCGGAGGAAGAAGGCCATGTTGATCAGGTTGAACTAGTTGATCCGGTTGAACAACTTCATCCGGAGGAAGAAGGCCATGTTGATCAGGTTGAACTAGTTGATCCGGTTGAACAACTTCATCCGGAGGAAGAAGGCCATGTTGATCAGGTTGAACTAGTTGATCCGGTTGAACAACTTCATCCGGAGGAAGAAGTCCATGTTGATCAGGTTGAACTAGTTGATCCGGTTGAACAACTTCATCCGGAGGAAGAAGGCCATGTTGATCACGTTGAACTAGTTGATCCGGTTGAACAACTTCATCAGGTGCAAGTGACTGCTGATAATCAGATTATCACAAGCGTGATGAGTGATCTGCAAACCACAAATGTGGATATAGCTCCTGAAGCTCTATCTTTCATGAGAAAAATGATGATTAGGAATACTCTTAACTGCACTTGGTTTAGGAGTGCTCCATCTCTGCCCACCATTCCTCTTTTAAAGCCTAGTGCTCCATCTCTGCCCATCATTCCTGTTTTAAAGCCAATCACTGCTGAGGAAATTCCTGAGCAAGTTATCTCGGAAGCCAGTCCCAATGCTGCAACTTCACTTCATGAGTCTCCAAAACCTGCTGATGATGATTCTCTTGATGAGAGAAGTATCTCTGGTTTCACTGACATGGAGGATGATGATAATCTGAGCACAGGAGGTCAGAGAGAAGACATGGACCCTGTTACAAAGGCTCTGTTGGATCAGTATGAAAAGGAGAATGCTGAGATACGAAAGAAGTTCCAAGAACAAAAGGAAATTGCAGAGTTTGAAGAACAGAAACGACTACTCATAGAAGAAGGTATTTATGAGTATGTCATCAACAATGCAGACCTAATGTCCTTCATCAATGCAGCAAGGAGAAGATCTGATCTGTACATAGAAGAAAGAATTGCCAAAGCCGAAGAGAAAGGTCTTTCAGACAGAGTTGAGATGTACAGAAAGCTCTTATGTAATGAGTATAGGATGATTCGGATGAAGAGAAGTGAAGATAACAAAATTTTCCTATGTCAGTTCAGTGTGATGCTCAGAAGCAAGGAATGCTTTACTGATGCATGGGTTGATGAAATGAACGGTGATGACTTGATCAGATGGATGTACATGATCCTAGTCATCAGAGCTGATCAAGCCAATGAGATGAATGTAAAGAGATTTGTTGATAGCTCTTTAGAACAGGATCAACAAGAGAAGCAAGGTACTAGATATCAAACTCTATCTGAGGAGGATGACTTGCTGATTCATAAATGGTACTTCAAGGAAATCTTGGCGAGGGACCCAAAAATAATCAACTCTTGCAGATTGCCAAGGCTGAGAAACGACTATGATGCTATCAGGAAGAGCCAAATTGAAAAGGAAAGAGTTACTGGTGTGAAAAGGCCACCAGGTATGCATGCTCTGTTTGACTCCTTACATCCTGAAGGTCTCAGCTACCTCAAAGAAAAGAAGAGTAAAGCTCCTGTGCAAACTACTCAGCAAAAAAAGCCGCCAAGGATCAACATTATCAAGGAAATGTTTGACACTGTCTCTGATCCTCATCTCTCATCATCTCAACCCTCCACCACAGCCTCACAACCGACTGCTCCCTCATTACCAGGTGCATTTTCTGGTCTGAATAGAACTCTAGCCTCACAGCAACCCAGAAGAAACCCTGCTGCTAGAACTAGTAGACCAGAAAAAAATCCTAAACCTGTAAAATTAAAGCCTATTCCACCAAAGTTTAGAGCAGATAACTTCACACCCATTGTACCACATCCTCACCTAAACAAACCCCGAAAACCCTCATCTCCACCCAAGTCACCAGAAAAACCACCCACCAAGAGAATGAAGTCAGTGGCTAGGAAGGGAAAAGGAAAAATGATCAATGAGGAGGATGAATAAAGAGATGTCCATGCTGAAAGGAGAAGAATCATCTCCTGGAGGTATGATGATGAAGCGAAAGTATACCTGTTCACAACCAGTTCATGTGAGGTACTAAAGTTTACAGCTGAAGAAGCTATGTACAACCTCACTGACCATGAGTTGGGTGATGTTAGACAGTCACGTGGTGATATGAAGGGCGCGTGTTCACAAGAGGAATCCTTAATGCTGAGGATAAGGATGTATTTGGATGAGTTATACGGGGAAGTAGACGAAGCCACACAACGCAGCATTGACAATCCTGTTTCGACACTTGAAGTTGATAAGGATGGAAATTTGGTAGTCTATAGAGCTGATGGGTCATTCACAACGCATAGTACAGTTCCAGATCCAGAATGGAGCCAGGATGACAAAGACCGAATCCATTTAATAATGACAAGTAACAGGCTTCATCAGGTTTTTATTAAGAGAAAAAGGGTGACCAACTGGGAGTATAAGAAAGAAACAAACATGTATCACATTTTCACCAGTGAAGGTGAGACAATTAGAAGCTTACAGGATGCTCTAAATGGGCTTTCTAAAGATGAGATACGAGATATTGTCAGGATTGGTGATACTGAGAGCAGAATAATGACACGGACCTTTCATGAAAGTCTCCTATGTAAAAAGGCCAAATTTCGGTTACAAGCTATTGAAGAGGAGAACAAGATGGGAACCGGATGAACTTGGCTGGAAGAAGAGTTGATCCCTGTATTTGTGTACAATTGCATAAGTTGTTCCAGTTTGTATGTTAACATGATAGTTGTTACAGTTTTATTCATACACTTTTCATCTGTAATTAATAACATACACATTTTCCTCAGGAAGAACAGGAAGAATAGAACCGGATGAACTAGAGTTCTTCAGGATCAAGAGTAATTATTCAGTAATAGAACAGGATGAACTACAGTTCTTCAGGATGAACCGGATAAACTAGAGTTCTTCAGGATGAACTATATATACTATAGTTGTTATTTCTGTTCGTAGTCTATTGGATATTCCCATGTATTTAAACCCATTATCTAGTGAATTAAAATCATTCTGGTTGAATACAATTCTCTATACACTAATATTTAGTCACACAACCTAATATATATATGTAGAAGACTATAACCTTAGGGAGAAGATTTCATCCGGATTGAGAGAAGATGAACAGAAACGGATGAAAATACATTATATTAAATTAAAAATCAATTCATTACATAAAAGGGAAAAGAAGCGGCTGAAGACAAATCCCTCTTTGCTTTCTCACAATTACACACACATAATCCAAAGGGGGTATGATTCCATTAATACATTGATCTATAAAATTACAACTTTAAAACTACTAACTTAAAGGGAAAAGAAGCGGCTGAAGACAAATCCCTCTTTGCTTCTCACATGGTGCTCTAGAGAGATTGTCTGAGAATCATCATATAACGGCTACTTGCTGCTTTCTCACATGCACTTGCTTCTGATCAACTGAAAATGGTGAAGAAGTGGCTGGAAGAAATCAGGTTCATGGGGCCAGAAGCGAGAGAAGCACCAGGACAATACAGGTGCTGCAAACCACAACATGTGCCGGCCCTTGCCGCTGACTTTACAAAATTATATAATAACTTAAAATCTGCTCCCAGGAGTTATGAAGCCGAAACCCTTGGTGTCGTTGAACCACTTCACGGTACCTGATTTCCTACCGCCTTCGTCCGCCATTTTCGTTTTCAGATTGTCTGGGGCTGAGGGAACTGAAAATGGTGAAGAAGCATCTCTTTTGCTACATCTCCTACATCGTTCCCCTTCCACAATCCAACATCGTTATCTGGGCCATTTGAGTGATTGGTACCACCCAATGTTGCAACTAAAGTTAGATCTATTATTAATAACAATAATAAATCATAATTTATCAAGCACATTATAAATTAATCAAGGAATGAGTAAAAGAAAGAAAGGAGGGTAGTGAGATCAACTACCTTGTTCAAGTTTAGGGTTGCAACAAACAGGGCATGCAAACCTCATATGGGCCCTTACTGCTGATTGTTATAAAATTATATAATAACTTAAAATCTGCTCTCAGTAAAGCATTTGTATGAACCATTAGAGACTCCTCGTCTCCATGGTTTCCACAATAACTTAAAATCTGCTCCCAGGAGATACAGAGTACAATCTTTCCCTGCATAAGAAAAAATTACCAAATCTGAGACGAAAATTTCAATCGAACTTCAGTGGTGAAGATGATAACTTACCGTTTTCCACATACGGATGACACCAATTCCACATTTTTTTCCGGCGATGATGGACGAAAAACAGAGAGAGAGAGACTGGGAGAAAAGGGGCATGGTGGAGATGATGATGAAAACTGATACAGAGATAAGTATATATCGATAATCGAGGGGCGTGGTAGATGGAGATTAGACCGATAAAGTAAATGAAATAATCATGATTACAAGCGCCGTCGACTGTTTGTCTTCTTTTAGCCACCTAAAATTAATATACCGTGACCATTTGTCATAATTTGTCACGCAACCAATGTTTAATATGAGTGGCCATATCACAAGATAATAAAAAATGATAAACATATAAACACAAATCTTCTCTTTTTCGCCACGTGTTTAATATTACCGTGACCATAAAATAGATTTTTGTCACTCACAACCTACCATTTAGTCACGGTTAATATATGTGGCCATAGGTAATAGATTTTTGTCACTCACAACCTACCGTGACCATTAGTCATGTAATATTTAGTCACACAACCTAATAACAGTGGCCATATGTACTAGCTTTTAGCCACATAACTAAGTAAAAAGCGTGGCCATTGCTCACATTTAGCCACACATAATATATACTTAATAGTTTTGTTTTCTTTTAATTTACTAAGTAATAAAATCTACTCTTTCGTCACACAACATTATTTAAGCGTGGCCATACATTACTTTTTGGTCACACGAATAAAGAATCATAAAAATTCCGTCGCCGTTTGGTGCATTTCGCCACTCTTTTTTAAGTGTGACAAATAAGTGCCACATGTTTTTGTAAAACAGTGGCTAAAGCCACTGCACCTGATTGGTGTTGTCACATAAACAAAAAAATACGTGGCTAAAAGGGTCCAAAGGCTATATATTTGGCCACGGGTACAAAATATGTGTGGCTAAAACGAGAATTTCTTACCTTTGGCCACGCTTTTTTCAAAACAGTGGCTATGCATTATCAAAAAAAACCGTGGCCAAAGCCACTTTTTGACGTAGTGGTTCAAATTAGACAAAATTTAGTTTAACGTTCAAAACATCCATATTTAAAGCAATTTTCTTAAATAACTATCATGAAAGATAACTTATCATTCAAAAATTCACTTTAAGCATCACTAAAAAACACAAGATTTATAAATTAATTATACATCTAGACAACAAAATAGTTACTGAACATAATATCACTAATTAATTTGGAAAATGATGATGATTGGGTGAATCCACATAATGCCAAATTTCTAGGCATGAAATAGATAATACGTGTTTTCAAATTAGAATGTTTTAAATAGTTAAATTTTTTAAAGATTTTAAATAAGTGTAAATCAGGAGTTGTCCGTGAAAACTAATTTAATATATTTGTATAATTATTTATATTTGTTTAATTATGTATATTTATTTATATACATAATAAATGTACATAGTATATATATGTGTATAAATATATGAATATGTGTAATTCTAATTCGATTCGAAATTCGATATCATACATCCAATCGAATCGAATTCGAATTTGAAATTTCAAACCGAATTCGAACCAATGATTTTCAAATCGAGTCGAGTCGAATTTCGAATATTTTGAATCCAATTCGAAAACTGAACACCCCTAGTAGGCTCGGCATTAAATCAAAAAGTATTCAGATGTGATATTAATTAAATACTAATGCTTGACCAAGTAGACAACATCTTGAAGCGTATTTCAAGATATCAAGAAAAAGATATGTGAAAAAGAAAAATGAGAAGTCACTGTGCAATGTGTGTTCATTTTGCAAAGATTTAAACTTGTTTGATTTTTTTATTTTGTCAAACGATCGGACTTTCTCTGTGTATCGAAAGATCGACCTGATTGTTGTTCGTTTGACGTTCTGATTTATTTTCTTTGGTGTTTCGTATAACTCATCGGACTTTCTCTGCGTGTACGGAAGTACTGACCTGATTGTTATTGGGTTATATAATTTCAACTTGTTTTTGTTTTCTTATATTGTTAAATCCGAGGCCTTATCTGCGTAACGAAAGATCGACCTTAAGGTAGACGATTTAACGTTCTTATTTCTTTTTGCATGGAACACAGTTGACGATATCATGAATTCAATCATTATGTGTTAAATCACAAGTGAAATCACAAAGTGTGATAAGCTAATACATATCTGAGTATGTCTAATAGTGTGGGGTACACTGGTCAAAGCAATCTAATCAATACAATAACATATCCAGATGTTATGAGTATGATTGTGCCTGAGTTTAAGATGGACAAATTATACCAGTAATCGACATGACTTGTGTGCTGAAGTAATTGAAATTGAAGTATAGTTCAACATGTTATGTTCAATATGAATATGATCCCAAGTTGCGATCTTTCTCGCAAAAGACAAAAATAGTGTCTGATTCTGTATTGCATTTATGTCTCATATCTGAAAATTCCAAAAAAATTTTAAGTGTGTTTTAGCATAAACTTAGAAAAATCAAAAATATTTTCAGTGTGTTTTGATGTAAAGTTTCAAAAAGTCAAAAACAAAATTTGTTTCTTATTTTCGACCGATCGATACAAGATACAAAATTATGATTTCAAATCTATATCTTCGATTCTCGAAGAGAAGTTTTGCGCCAAGATTAAATTAATTCTCAAAAGAATAAGAAAGCCGCGTTTCTATCTTCTGAAATTGCAGGTTCTATGTGACAAGACTCAAGCATGGTGAAAGGGGGAGTTTGTATCTTGAAGTTCAAAGATTGTTCAAGTTCTGATCCAGCCATGCAAGCTCTGTTGCTGACAAGAAATTTCAAATTGTAGATCGAATGCAGCAATACTGAAGATTGCAGACTGACGTTTAGTTAGAATAGATACACTACATGTTAAGGGGAGTTTGTTAGAGCATATTCCAATGCTACAATGTGTCTCGTGTATTGTATCTAGATCAGAGCATGTCTATGTGAGTCTTAAGGTCTGTGTACCAGGGTTCATACCAGTTGGTACGCAGCCAACGTACCAATGGTACGTTGGATGGTACGCTGACTTAAGTGGTTACTATAAATAGTCCGTGTTAGAGAGAGTTAGCGGTTCTGCCATTTTTATTTCTTAACTGTGTGAAACTGTGTGTGTTCTCTCTCTATCTCTAGAGTCCTTGTATCCATCTAAGTGAATCAATAAAGCAAAGCTTTATTTACTTCGTTGTAATCGTTGTGACCGATTCATGCAGTAGTAAGATCCGTCCAGGTACTTACAGAACCGTACTGATACTATTGTCAAAATTATTTAAAACTGAGAATGTAAATTGTATATACATTCGTATTGCATATCAGATCACACTTACTAATGCTTATCATTCAACATTGATGCTCACACCTACAAGTGTTGAAGACTGTTAGCAGGAGTCGGGGAAATAGTAACGAGATTTGTTAGTAGCATCAAGTGTGAATAAATTTAAGTGTTGGTTTAAACCTGCCATCCTTTTGCAGCTTAAAATATAGGGGCATATTTTATGAAATAGATCTAGAACATCAATCATCACACAAATTGGCTGCCGCAACGCCCGGTTAGGACTTCTTAGTTTAAACTAAACAAGAAAGCACGTTCGCTGATCTATCTTCACCGTTAGATTGCATTAGATTATTGTTGGAGAGAGGATCTTCTCTGATTTGTAGCATTCATCTTCGATTTCTTTATGATATACTACTATGACTTTATGAGAAAAACAAATGTATGTATGTATGTGATATAGAAACAACAATAAAACTTGCATTAAGATTACAAGAATGACAACAGATTGTTTACAGACTTTGACATCGACATATATATAGAAACGAAAGAACGCCATGTCCATTCCTTGTTCGCCAGCGTTACAGTTTAGGTTAATAACCTTTATAATTGTTAATGTCATTTAGGAATTCTAACTGGACTAACTAGACCCCAACGGGCTGACTTAACCAGACTTAACTATGACGTACAGACTGGACTGTTTAGTTCGAAGGACCAGTCTTTTTAGGAACCCAGCCGAAACAAACATGTGGCCACAACCCGACCTAATAAACCAGTTGTTTAGTGTTTTTGACCTAAACCAAGATGTTTCAAGACTAAAAACTAAATTAAACTAATATTCCCCTTAATCTTTGGCATCTTCACTTGTTGCTTCCTTCACGCTTGGATGATGGTGACCTCATCACCACTGATATGCAAGTATCTATCCCTCTCTATCTCCTATTCATGATCTTCAATTGGCTCCTTTTCTTTGCTTCCTTCATCACTTGAAATATCTATAATGGTGTTTTTTTTGTTCAACCGCATGCATAATAATTAGTCCACAACCAGGAGGGAAGTCCTGACTTGCACTTACTTTGCGCTTCCTCCACTTCGGTTTCTCTACAACTTCTTCAACTCCAAAATTGTTTCTTGCCTTTTCATTTTTTTCTAATAAGGTATTGCATCTCTATCATGTCAAGATACGACGTGTAGATGCGCATCAACGTTGATCCTTCCTCCCAAGGTAAACCCCATTTTGTTAATAAATCAGTCCAACCATTTTCCTTCATAGCCTCTTTATAGCCTACCTTTTCTTTCACAACCATGTATAAATCTAACATATCAACCAAAAAACCATTCTCTAACTTTGGTGGGAATTCTTTGTCGAGGTGCTTGAAACAGCTATTAAAGACTTAAAGTGCCACTTAACCATGTCTAAGAAATCCTTCCTTAGTGAGTCTTTATGCTTAGTTATAATAGACACTGAATGGATAACATGTCTTGAAAGATAGTGAGGATTTCTAAGTCATTTACTTATATCGGGTTCTTTTCTTTATTGAAAATAGGCTCTTCCACAACCACAACCCTAGCAATTCATCTATCCTTTCTTGATGATCATAGTATCCATGCAAATAAGCCTCTAACTTCTCTCTTTCGCGATTGTAAACCTGGTTTCATCAAGTTTTTCAAAATAATTCTTCAGGTATTCGTCTTCCATAGTTTTTTCATCCTTATTTTGAAATAGCATCTTCACTAGCAACTTTTTTTTTCAAACATTATCTTTAGATGACATTTATCACCTGAACACACTCCACTAATCCCTTGATGTAGTAATTGTTCTAGACTTTGGATATTCTTGTCTAATTTTGGTACAAAGTCTAATTTTGGTACAAAATTCACACAAGAGATTCTTTTATTTTTCCCATCAATCTCTAATGGCGTGTGGTTCGTGGAATTAAATGGAATTGGAATTTGAATTTTTTCCTTTTAAAATTGTTCTTGATTGGGTAACAAAGGAATTTGAAATGCAATGAAATCCTTTAATCAATGGAATCTAGTACTATTTCAACATTTCTTAGAAATCCTTCACTTTAACAAATGAAAGTTATATGGCCTCAAATTCCATTGATCAAAGGAATTCATTCCAATTTAAATTTGTCCATAACCAAACTAAGCACAACTTTCAAAGGAAACTTTGTAATTCCAATTCCATTGAATTCTATGAACCAAACAATTCCATGAATGAACACAAAATCATTTCCCTCCTCTTGAATATTTACATCAAAAGTTCTCTTAAAATTAATGAATAACTCCTTATTATCCGTAACATGATGTTTAAATGACGGGTTGACTTCCCATATGTCTGACCACTTTCCCGTGCCCGTCTCTTTGATAATGTATGATTCAAGACTTGAACGAATTTTGTGTTAAGAAACTTAGTAGGACAAACCGATGCTATATGACCTAATTGGTGACTGTAAAAACATTTAACACTTACCCTCGTGTTTTACTTTCCTCTTGCACTCGTGTTGTGTTCTCTATGAAAACATCTTACTTTATCAACCATCCTCTTTGCAATTTTGATTTTCCCTTCTTGTGTCACGTTCTTGACATCCTTCTTTCCTCTTTGATCCTTCCTTTTGTTGAGGCCCCGACTCACAAGACCCCTCGCGATTCCACCACACCCTTTCCTATTTCCGGGATCCTCTTGGGGATCTTCATTCTCTGGCCTAACAGTGACATCATCAAACTCGAAGTTCTGGTCGTATGCTTCTTTCCAAAAATAATGTCGGTCACAAATATGGGCAATGGCTCTCATACCACTGTTTTCGTGGTCTTCATCGTTTGCATCAGATTGTTGTTGGCGATTTTTTCTGATGTTGAAGCATTCATCTTCGATTTCTCCGTGATATACTATTATGATTTTATGAGTAAGACGAATGTATGTATGTATGCAATTTAGAAATAACAATAAAACATATAATCAAATTTGCATTAAGATTACAAGAATGACAACCGGGTAGACTTTGACATTGACATATATACAATAACGACTAAAATGACGCGTCAATTCCCCCATTATCTGGCATTACAGTTTAATTTAAAAACCTCAACTATTAATGTTGTTTAGGAATTCTATCTGGACTAAATGGATCCTAACGGACTGACTTAACTGGACTTAACCATAACTCACAGTCTGGATTGTTTAATTCGAATGGACCAGTGTTTATTTAGCAAGTCAACTGAAACTAACGTGTGGCCTATGACCCAACCGAATGAACCAGTAGTTTAGTGTTTTTAACCCGTTACAAACATAATAAAAAACCCAAGATGTTCAAAGATTAAAAACTAAATAAAACCAATAAAGCCTATTATATTCTAGCTTGGAATCCACGTTTTCTTATTTGACTCGGTTTCCTATATGCAAAATATCATACCAAATAATTAAATAAAATTCTAAAACTAATTCTTAACCCTTGTAAGAAATACCCCTTTAATTTTCACTTTCTCAAAAAGAAAAAAAAGAAAAGAAAGAAAAGATTTATTTCATGATTAAAACTCTTTTCCTCATATATTTTTACTACAATTTCTGGATCAACAACCTCCCAAAGACCAAATACTTTTAGAATTATTTCCATCAAAATTGCCCATGCGGTGTAGGTTCATTTATCAACTTTGGACATTGTAGTGACACATTCCCATGCTCACATATTAATACCCTGCGTTGTTTGCTGCATAATCTCTCATGCTTACTTCTTTAAACTTTCTATTCTTCTGTTCTTTCTTACTGAGATCTCTTCCTTACTTATAGTACTTTATTCTTGCCAATATTTGTGTCTTCTTACTAATTCTTTTTGTTGAATCTAATAGTTTGTAATGAAATAGAGTTTGTATTAGAATGACTTGATGCATTACAAAGAAGAAAAGACACTATTTATAGGAGAATATAATCATTTATACAAGGAAATATATTCAATGGTGGTGTTGGAGAATTTGTGTCGTATGGCTGGAATTAGGCCTTGATTGCCTTAAGTTAATTTGGAAATGATGATAACTTTGATTTGATGAGTTAATTTTCCTTGATTTGTTCGTTCCTTTCAACAACCCCCCCCCCCCCCCCTCAAGTTGAGTAGTAGGATCTCCGATACTCAACTTGTCTAGACAATTTGTGAAGATTTTTATGTTAACTGCCTTTGTTAGTATATCTGCCAATTCATCTTCAGAGCGTATGA
>JBCNJP010000017.1:37887179-37907701 GCA_039602395.1 Deinandra increscens subsp. villosa | reverse complement strand
TAACAACTAATGGTCCGTTAACAATTAACTATTAGTTTTAATAATTTCTCCTCAATAATTCGTGATAAATATTAATTAACTATTAATTAATATTAATACATTTGGTGTCGAGACGTGTGACCCGTAGGCTTAAATAATTTCCAGACATACGCTTACTATTACATGATCATATCCCTACAACTAATGACAAGAACACACTCGAGCTTCCAAATTTCCTTTTCCATGTCTCTTTCATCATCTTCTTCCTTCATCTTGTTCCTCACAGTAACAGGAATGGCAAGATGTCCCCTTTTTTTCCTGTTGATTGGGGGATCAACCCAATCAAAGTAGCCACATCTTGATCCCTGCAAATAATAGCCAAGAATCCATTCAATTTTATAATTAATTGAAAAACGGGCAACAATTTTGAAATCCGACACTCACCTCTGTACCACAGGTGTAAAATCGACAGCCTGGGTTGTTGGAAGTCCACGAAGTTCGAATCACAGCTGGAGCCACACAGAAGCACATGTGGGTTGGTTCATAAGTTTGATTAGCCATCGGAACGGAGATAAGATGATTTTCCGGTGACAAGTCGGTGGCGATATCTCGTATGAAAGGGGGTTGGGAAAATATGGCCGTTAAACGGTGATTAAATAGGGGTGGGGGAGACGAGGTGTAAAAAGACAAAAATGCCCTCACGTGCCGAGCACGTGATGTAAAATTAACGGGCATTTTAGACGGTGTTAGCAAAAAGGACCCAATTGATTATAATTTCAAATGACAGGGATCAATTTGTTGAAATTGAAAAAATGGGACGTAAATAGTTATTTGGTACAAACCACAGGGACGTAAAGAGTAATTTACTCATATAACTTATATAAACAATTTCATGACAAATAACAACGTGTTTAGACGACGACAACGAAACGAGACATGTTTCTTATGAGAGTTTACGATCGGCGTGAGGAAGAAGATGACCGTTCGCGTTTACGATGTCGTTTACGATCAGTCTGTGTTCACGATCGTCAGCGTTTACGATCGGGCTTAGTGTTTACGACTGGACTGTACTTGACCCCGATCGTGAACCCAAACTTGGATCGTAAACCCAAATCTCGATCGTAAACCATTTAAAAGTTTGATTTAAAATCGTAAACAATTAAATAAACACAAAATGGTTTTTTAAAATCTCTTCAAACTTAATTGTATTAAGATAAAATTGAACAAGTTAATTTTAAGAATGTGTGTTTGTTAAAATTGTGAAACAAAATCCAATTCTTGTTAATTTTAAGAATGTGTTTTGTTAAAATTGTGAAACAAAATCCAATTCTTTCTTTTAAAAAGGGGTTTCAATGGAGATTTTAGAACTTCAAAGGATAATGTGTTAATCAATTGAACTTAATTGCTCAATGATGTGATTAAACCTGACACATTTGTCTCGGTTTCTCAGATGGCAGAAGAAATGATTGATGAAGAGATTCACTTTGAAAGAGACCACTGCATACCTGCTTATTTGGATGACCCTCCAGAGAAACACATGCAGTTGTTCTACTCTCTTGTTCCTGGGATGAACGTGTGCAAAATCAGTCATGCTCTCAGGGCGCACGTGCTGATAGATGAACAACTAGTCAGAGAATTCTGGGGAACTGCCAGGGCAAATCTTGATAAAACAAGGATTACTGCGACTGTTCAAAACCGCAGAATCGAGATCATGGAAGAAGATATTCGTCAGCGGTTGAATATTAATGATAAAGCTGAAGACACAATGGAATATTCCAAGACTGCAGTATTAGAGGGTGCACGTCTCTTGGGGTATGAAGGAAAATTCCCACCGATCTTCAAGAAGCTTTTGCCACACTACTGGAGGTGTTTGGCACACTACTTGCAGAAATCATACTTGGGAAAGAGAACAAGCTTTGATCAACTAAACAAGGTGCATGGCACAGCATTTGTTGCACTGGCATTGGATTGGGAATTCAACTTTTCAAAGATGATGCTATTGGATTGGGTTGGTAATGCTGATTTGAGTGCAAGAGAGCAATTCCTCATGACTCCAAGGTTTGTGCACATGATGGTATTGAGGAAGTATCCAATGATTCAGGAAAGGGTTGAGAAGTTGGACATAAAATTCATGGATGATGGTGTTTTTGGTCTGCAAACTCAAGATAGAAAGGGAAAGAGCACTTTTCAAGGAAGACTTGAGTGGGCTAAAAGAGGTGCTTTCCCTGAGATTGTAAGGGAACAAGATGTAGAATCAGAACCCGAACCTGAAGTGCCTCCAGTCAATGTATCTGTTGCTGAAGATCATGATGTTCCAGTGACTGTTCAGGAAGAACCAGAAAACATACCTTCAGATGAAGAGAATGTGATGGATGATATTTTCCCTGAGAGTGAGAATTTGGCAGATGACATATATGGCGATCTAGAGCCAATCAGCCACAAGAGAACAAGGGATGACTTGAGTTCTTCTTCAGGTGATGGTGCAATCCCACAAGAGATAAATATTAATGTTGCTGATGATGATGTATTTGTAGAACCTATTCCTGCGCGTGAACCTTCACCGAGAAACAAATCTGATCCAAGATCTATCAGATTCAAGTTCCAAAAGGCAAGCTCAAGCTTGATGGTATTTGAATCATCAGGTGCAAATGTTGAGAGCACATTACAGGATGATGATCTAGCAGATGTACAAGATACAACTCCAACTCAAACTGAAAGTCCTATTCTGAATGAACACAGCCTAGTTCATGAGGAAAGGCAATTCTTCGAAGTTGATAGCTCGTTTGTTGTGCCCAACCCAGTGAGAGTTAATGTTTCTACTGAATCAAGCCAGGGTCCAATCATTCCAAGCTTTCGTCCATATCCAACACTTGTTGGAGAAAGTGTTCAAACTGGTGATCTCCCGGTAGACCTTCGGATAAGTGCTGATCCTCAAATCAACTTTTTGTTATCTCAAAACAGGAAGAGAGATGGAGAGATAAAACAGCTGAAAGAAGAAAACAAGAGGTTAAAGGAGAAGGAGAGCAAGAATGAAGCAAGCATTGGATATTTATATGTTGGATTCCTTAAGTTAAGAAAGAAGTTGGAAGATTTGAAGGGGATTGATAGTTCAAATGCCCAGAGTTCTTCACAGGGTGCACAGACTGCTGATGTAGTGCAAGAAGATGAAGGTGCTGACTCCATTGAGATCTCAGACTATGTACGAGGAGGAAGATTCATCTCAAAGGCACCAGAAAGCCATGAAAATTGGTTCAAGGATTTCTTTCAGGGACCTACCCCTAAGCTGTACTCAATTGATGTAGGACAAAGTGAAATTGACAAAAGGGGGAGTCGTGAACCTATCCTGTGCTGGCACTACGATGGAGAGAAGAAGCTGTTTGCTGTAATCAGAGATGGCTATAGTCCAGTTGAGTACTACAGAACTCGCAGTCAATTTCACTCCTGAACTGAGACAGGGATGAGGAATTTGTTGAGGCCTCCATTTATTAACAGATGGATGAATGCACATGGAGACCTTGTTCGTAACAATCTGATGAGCCATCTTGAAGAAAACTTTGCTAACTTTGACCTCAAGCAAATAAGATGGGTTCAGACTGGAACTGACCCTGTTACGGATGAGCCTGTTATCAATGCTTGGTGGGAAAGCTGATATATCTTTCACATACACGCCCAGATATAGCATATGTTGTAGGTGTGGTTAGTCAATTTATGCATCGACCTCAAGTAACTCACATGGAAGCAGTATAGAGAATTATGAGGTATCTTAAGGGAACAAGTGGCCATGGTGTCCTCTTTAGATCAAATGGGCACTTAAATATTCAAGGATACACGGATGCTGACTGGGCAGGTGTTGGTCCCGAAACAACAATTGTTCACGATATCGTAAACACAAACAAGTACGGAAACCTTGTTTGTGAGTGATTCGACAAGAAGATGATGAAATAGACTTGATATGAGATGAAGAACAAAGCAACACAATCAAATCTTGAATGAAACTTGGTCAATCTTCTATTAGCACGAGTTCACGATCATAAATAAAAGATATATGCTGAAAATCGTAATCGAGAACTAGTAGTAAACATCAACTACTTGGGTATTTATACTACCCTTACAAAATCCCTAGCAAAAAATCGTAAACCCAATAAGTAGTCCGGCCCATGAAGCTCACATCGTAAACACATCAAGCCCAAACCAATGTAAGCCCACTTCTCTAATGTTCATGCCTCACTATGTATAGCCCAACAATCTTCCCCTAGGCATGAACCATTAGAGTGTCTACGGAAGAAGCAAATCAAATCGGAAGGTGTGAGACTCCTTCCTTGACCACCATTCACGTTCTACAATCCTGTTTGCTGTTCCATAAAAGATTCTCACCCTTATAGCATTTTCAAAATCAAGTTCATCACCTAGGATAAGTTGGGTGGCCAGGAGTTTGATGTCACGTTCTCCAAACCTCAGTAAATCAACTGGATCATAGAAGCGAAATTCTCGCATCTTCTTGCAAACCACCACCACCTCATGAGTTTTTGGATCATAAAACCAATTATCAAAGTTTCTCACAAGTGTACCATCTTCAATCTCATCCAACATGTTGATCACTCAGAGTTCTTTTGGCTGAGTGGTCGCCTCACTTCTCCATATTGGCAACTGGAGAGAAAGTTTCCGAGTAGTCAATCACGTACGTTTGTGTGTACCCTTTAGCTACGAGTCGGGCTTTATACCTCTCAAGAGTTCCGTCTGATTTACGCTTTATTATAAATATCCAGCGACATCCCACGGGTTTCTTTCCTGGTGGAAGAGTACACTTTTCCCATGTGCCATTTTTTATTAAGACTTTAATCTCTGTTTCCATTGCTCCTTTCCAATTCTTGGATTCTAAGGCTTGCTTCAAATTGGTTGGAATCTGTTCAGAATATAGTGAGGCGATAAATGCCTTAGTTCTTGAGACATGCTCCCCCTGACTATGTTTGCTACCGGGTATTTCGATTTTTGAGACTTCTTCTCCGGAGAATACCTTTTAGGTGGAATTCCCCTATTTTCCTGTGGTGATAACACATACCGTTCTGGTGTTTCTTCTGGTTGAGTGTGCTATGTTGTTAGCAGTTCTGTATGCTCACAATGATTATGGTTAGGGGTAACAGGAGAATATTCAGGAATCTCCTTATTACTTACCTCCGGTGTCAGGATGGGTAGAATCTCTTCAGCGACACTTTGCTCTGTAGGTTGTATGTTTGTATCAAGAGGTGATTCTCCTTCGGTACTGTGATCTTTAGATGATTCATTTTCACCACCATGGTTTTCTCTAATTGTTACTTCTTCGGAGAAGGGGAATAGAGTTAGCAAACTCAGTGTGTCTAACTTATCTGATTTCTCCCCTTGACCACTAGGTTGGGTATGATAGAAGTATTCTGTTTCAAGAAAGTCAAGGTTCATGGTGGTGTACATGTGATGAGTTTTTGGGTTATAACACCGATAGCCTTTCTGATCAACTCCATAGCTTACAAACATGCATTTTTTGGCACATGGATAAAGTTTAGTTCGGTTGGTTTTGGGTACGTGAACAAAAACGGAACAACCAAAAATGCGTGGTTTAAGAGTAAGAGGAGGAGGGATTTTGGTAAATGCTTCTAGGACTTGTAAAGGTGTTTTAAGTTTGAGGATTTTGGTAGGAAGTCGATTTAGGAGATACACTGAAGTAGCAACTGCTTCAGGCCAAAAAAAATTTGGAACTTCAGATTCAATTAGAAAAGCCCGAGTCATCTCAAGAATTATACGGTTTTTGCGTTCAGCAACTCCATATTGTTCGGGGGTGTGTGGACATGTGGTTTGATGAATTAACCCTTTGGTTTGAAAAGAATTCTTTCATAGATGTATTGACGAATCCCCCCCCCCCCCCTGTCAGATCGAAGAATTTGAATTTCTTTTTGAAATTGGGTACGAATCATAGCATAAAACATAGTGAATTTTTCAAAGACTTTAGGCGTTTGTTTTAAAAAATAAACCCAAGTCATACGAGTATAGTCATCCACAAATATCAAGAAAAAACAAAATCCCTGTCCTCTGGTAATAGGAGCCGGACCCCACACATCAGAGTGAAATAATGAAAAAGGCACACTAACCCTTGTATTATTTGATTTGAAAGTTTGTCGATGGCTTTTGGCAAGGAAACAAGTTTCACAATCGATTTTAATAATTGGAAGGGAAAAGTTTATGGAATAAAAGATGCAAATAACCAGTGGATGGATGTCCGAGTCGCCTATGCCATAACCATGCTTCTCGGCCTATAGTTCCATGAGCAAGCATCACAGTACCTTGTTGAGCCACCTCATCCACATAGTACAACCCTTGACGCTCAATGCCACGTCTAATGATCATCCCCGTCCTGATATCCTGTAGTATACAAAAAGTAGGGTGCATTAGTACTGTGCAATTAAGCTCTTTCGTCACATGACTGATTGATAATAGTTTATGTGATAATGAGGGCACATAAAGACAATTTGATAGTTTTAATGTGGGTGAGATTTCAATGGTTCCTCCTCCTTTAACATGCATTATTTCTCCGTTTGTTGTCTAGATGTGCATTTTTCCCGGTGTAGATGACGAGATATATCTGAAAATTCAAATGTCATCGTGTCAGTTGCACCAAAATCAAGAATCCATGATTATCTGAATTCCACAGTAATTATCAGCCATATTAATCTTGCCAATTTTTGTTGAACCACTAAAATCTTTAGGGGTATTTTTTGCCAAATCTGCCGAATTAGAAGACACATTTTGAGATTTAGAAAGGGAGAGGCTTGAGGAAAATTCCTCAACCCTATACTTGTTCTGCTTATCCATTCCCTATTGTTCGTCTCCGCTGCAATACCACCGACCCTATCTTCATGGTTGTTGCCGCCAATAATGGTGGTATTACTGCAGCCCATGGTGGCGGTGGTTCTTCTCCCATCTGGTATGTGGATGCCTTGTTGTAGCAAACTTCCGAAGACGGTTCCAAGAATCGTTTGGTAAGCCGCCTCAGCCGTTGAGTCACCGTCTTGAAAGGAAAGGCCGTTTGATTTTGGGTTTTGATTATCGGAATCAAGGTTATTTTTTGTAAGGTTTGCGAGCTGGGTTGTTAGATCTTCACTGGTTCTTGCTGTATACGTTGAGTCACCGACTTGTTTGGACATGGAGACTTTAATTGAAAAAAAAATGACAAGGTATTATCGGTAAATGATATCCTAGAATCATACACGGCTCTGATGCCATAATAGTTTATAGTGAAATAGAGTTTGTATTAGAATGACTTGATGCATTACTGTTGGTCTGATATCAACAACTGTTCACGATATTCTATCAATCACGAGTGCGGAATCCAAGTGATTGAATGATTCAAGATAAGAGATGAGAAGAATACCAAGAAAACGATTAATAAACGATAAAAACCTGATCTTGCACACAAGATGAACTTGTCGGGTACAAATAAGAAATCGTAAACTTTATCTCTCTCTAGTTTAAGATTACGATCATAAACACCTTGTGGTTGCTCCTGAGATCGTAATCAGCAACCCTTACAATGGTAAACACATGGGGTTTATATAGGATCCCTAATGGATCTTAAACCCTAATGGTAAACCCCAAGCCCAATAGTAAACCCAAGCAAACTAGTCTACTAATCTAATTAAACCCTCTAAGCCCATCCCAACTAATTTAATATTACAAGCCTCATAATCTAGCCTCTACAATCTTCCCCTAGGCTTGTGATATTAAATGTCTTCAATCTTTGAAATTCTTCTTCTTGACTAGCTGGCATAGATGTTGATGAAGATTCTTTTCGTAGATATCTTCAATGGGTTTCATGACGGGCACTTGGGACTTCCTCTTGATCAGCATCAGCTCGAACTTCTTGAAATGAACAAGTTAATGAGATGGAGGATTCTCATTGACTTGCTTCTTTTGAAAGAACTGGTTCTTGCTGAATCTTTGGTAACTGCCTCGAATCTCCAAAAATTAGAGGGTAAGATTTTGAAAACCTCTAACTATGAAGAACTTGATTGTTGATCTTCAAACTTCATGATCTCTGACTGCTCTCTGTATCATTTTCTTCATCAAAGATCGACTTGAAATCTTTAACTTCCCCTAAACATGTGAACATCTTCTTTGAAGCTCTTTTGAAGCTTTTGAAAACTTGTAAAGACACCAACAACTTCCCCTGAACAGTTGCTTTTTCAGATGGAAATCTTGTCCGGCTGGTTCTTTAACTTTGAGCAGCAGCAGCAGCATCAGCAGCATCTTTCTATCATCAACCTGTCTGACACACATTTAAAAAAATATACTCCACCAGACATTTGATGACTGGTCTTTGGGTTAGAAGGTAATTATCATCTGTTCAGTTGATTCAAATTAAAATAATTTTAACCAAAAACCCTAATATAGATTACGGGTTTTCTATAAAACTTCCCCTGAACCCAAGACCTCTAAAGACTTCCCCTTAGCTGATAACTTCCCCTCAGCTAAGGACTTCCCCTGAGATAATACATATTATCTTCGAGTTCCCTTCAGATACTATGTATTATGGAAGTCTTTTCATTAGACAATAAGTATCATCCTCGAGTTCCCTTTGGATAATACTTATTATCTTCTCTCAAAGACTTCCCCTTAGCTGATTACTTCCCCTCAGCTAAGGACTTCCCCTAAGATAATACATATTATCTTCCAGTTCCCTTCAGATATTATGTATTAAGGAAGTCTTTTCATTAGATAATAAGTATCATCCTCGAGTTCCCTTCGGATAATACTTATTATCCCCTCTCCTTCCCCTAAAAATTTGGCAAGATCTATCGGGGGCATACTGACATGCATTAAAACCCATGAAAACACATTTTGACTTCTCAAATTAACCTGGCCAAGACGTAAACACAACCAAAAACAACTTAAAGACTCACACACGAAAGATAAAAATAAACAAATACTTACCAATATCAAACATGAGAAAGTTTACAAGGGATCAAACCGTATGAATCTGACTGAGGAACCCTTTTCAGCTTCAGTTACTCGACTAGTCCAGGTGATTGCGGTATGTTTGTCCGCTTTAAACTCAAACCCGTTTGAACCCAACCAAATGCATCATACTAAATAGATTACTAATTACCAGCATGTTTAATCGTCCCCACACCCAATTGTACATAGCATAAACACGTGGATATAACATACGGAAGCCTTGGTTCTCTCTGGTCCTAGGGCGATTTTGGTGATTTCTAACTCCCAAGATCGTCTTTCTGTGGCTCGATTCCTGCTTTGATCTTGTTACACTGTCTTGCGGTTGTGATTAGCACCTAGTAATCCTGTGATTTCTTCCTCTAATCATTAACTTAGTACGAGTGTGTTAGTGATTTCTGGTAAATTAGGGTTTGAGTCCTTCAAGTCCTGGTTTGTTCGTTAATCGTATAGCACCCTGTGATTGAGTTAGTTGAGAGATTGAGAGGCTACGAGTATTGTTAGCGGCCCTATTGCATCGTATACGGTGTAAGTTTCTGTCGGGCAATCCTTACTCATTTTCTTGGTTGATTAGGGTTTGTTCTCCGTTGTCTGGATTCACTTTTTGCTCGCCTTGTGTATAACTCTCGGTTCTATTATCCACATTGAGGTAAGTTGCATCTGCTGTAGATCCTTAACTTGATTTGGGTGTGGAACTTACATGTTGGCACTGTTGGTGTGTGATTAGGGTTTCAACGGGTCTTCGTGTACGTCTCGTGCATGGCTACCAAAAACCACCCACCTGACAAGAAAAATTCAACTTCGAACAAGTTTACGAATCTGAAACAAGTGGATGGTAAACCAATACCTTCTCGTGGGCTAATGAAGAATATTAGTGAGGGGACGAAATTGGGTACTCATGTGATTACGTCTAAGGATGATAGTGGGGTGAAGGTAGGGATGACGTCACTCGCTAAGGAGGGGACCGGTTTTAATGACTCGCTGGTAACTTTGTCTCCTGGTATGGATCCCAATTCAGAAATACAGCCTCCACGGGTTGTAAATTCTTCAAAAAGCAATAGAGAGGATAACCCTGGTAATAAGGATGGAAAATTGAATGACGAGAAAAGAACTGAGCTGAATAAACAACCTTCGGCCACTACTGGCAATGTTTCATTCGCATCTAAGGTAATGGGTGTGTCAGCGTCACGCACAATTAACTTTCGGGCGTTAAGCTCGTCACACACTCAGGATGGGATTGATGTTGTGCTGCCTAAGGAGTCTATAAGGAGTGTGCAACAGAAGCTCTCCTACACATTGTTTGGTTATTTTTTGGGGGATAGGATTGCTTTTCCTGTTGTCGAGTATTATGCTAAGCATAATTGGAAGAAATATGGGCTTCAGAAAACGATGACGAATGCAAACAGGTATTTTTTTCTTTAAATTTGGTGATGAACAGGGAATGATTAAGGTTTTGGAAGGAGGTCCTTGGCAGATTCGAAACAGGCCCCTGTTTCTTAATTTATGGAGCCCTACTACTCAGCTCAAAAAGGAGGACATTAAGAAGGTGTCGGTTTGGGTAAAATTTCATGATGTCCCCCTGGCTGCATTTACTGCTGATGGGTTGAGTATGATAGCCACTAAAGTCGGTGAACCAAAGAGACTGGATGCCTTAACGAGTTCCATGTGTTATGATTCATGGGGAAGAAGTAGCTTTGCTAGAGCGTTAATTGAAATATATGCTGATCATGAATATAAGGATTCTATAAAGGTTAGTCTTCCAGATCCTGATGGTGAGGACTACCTTGTGGAAACGATACATGTTGAGTATGAGTGGCAACCTCCAAGGTGCAACAAGTGTTGTGTGTTCAGTCATGATACGGATCATTGTCCCCATAGTGTAAAAGCACACCAAAAGTATCCTATGAATCAGATGGACGAGGAAGGGTTTGTGGAGCCTAATAAGAACAAGGTAGCTAAAAAGGGTGTACCGATTAAAAATCAAAAGTCTAAGCTTGTTTATAGACCTGTGAACATCAAAGCTTCGGGTCAAGGGGCATCTTCGAGTAGTAAACCGATAACAGATAGCAAAGAAACACGTAAGGAATCGATGGCTAATGTATCAACACATAATCCGTTTGACATATTGGAAGGGGGAGAGGACCGTGTCATTCAGATGGATGAGCTTCAGAACTTGGCTAGGAAGATAAGGGATGGAAATAACAAGCTGAGTTTTTCGGACATTGATGTGTCGGATGAGACTAATGAAATCGCATTATTTATGGCCTCGGGGCTAAATCTGAACAAAAAAGGGGCAAGCACTCCTTCAGGACAGGTTCTCCATGATTAGTCTTGGTACTTGGAATATTAGGGGGTTGAACCGCCCTCTGAAACAAAAGGAGGTTCGTTACTTAGTCCGGGAACAGTTCTTTAAACTTGTGTGCTGTGTTGGAATCACATGTGAGTGTTAAGAAGCTGTTTAGGGTGTGTGGTGATATCTTCAAATCGTGGGACTGGGCTTCTAATGGTGGGGTTTCGCCAAAGGGAGCTCGTATTATTGTGGGGTGGGATAAAACTGTCATGGATATCATGGTCCTCTTCCATTCGGATCAAGTTATGCACCTACAGTTGATTTTCAAACATGATAAAAAAATTATCTTCTGTTCGATTGTTTATGCGGGAAATTACTACATAACAAGACGTCAGTTATGGGATGATCTTCTCAGGTTCAAAAGTGTTGCAAGTACTAGCCCTTGGATTGTGATGGGGGATTTCAACTCTACCCTTTTCCTTGATGATAAGGTGGCGAGCTCCTCATCTCTGTATTAGCATGCGTGAGTTTAGGGACTGTGTCACTCGGTGTGAATTAACTGATCTTAAAGGAATGGGAATGCACTATACGTGGACTCAAAAACCAAGGAAATGGATAGGGACGCTTAAAATAACTGGATAGGATCTTGACGAATGATAAATTTGTGGTGGAGTTCCCTAATGCTTTTGCGATGTTTCAGCCATATAGAGTGTCTGACCATGCCCTAGTGTTGTTAAGTTTACTTGCGACAGGCCTCCAAAACCGAGGACGTTTAAATTTGCTAAATTCCTTACGTCCAAGCCTGGATTCATGGAAACGGTTCAACAAGCTTGGGAAATTAATTTCAAAGGAGTTCCTCAATTTTGTGTTGTGAAAAAGCTTAGGCATTTGAAATCTCCCCTTCGTTCTTTGCTATTTAAACAAGGAGTCCTGCATGAAAAAGTGAGTAAGTTAAGAGAGGAGTTGGACGAAGTTCAAAGGGCTATGGATGAGGACTCGTTCAACCTGATCCTGAAAGCGAAGGAGACCAAACTCCTTAATGAATTCCAAACTGCTAGTCTTGATGAGAAAAGTTTCCTAAAGCAGAAATCCAAGGTCCATTGGCTTGCCGTGGGCGATCGAAACACCTCCTACTTTCATAAATCTTTAAAGATAAGGAACCATAGGGGTCGGATTGATGTTATAAAGGACACTGCTGGTGTTCTTCATGAAGGTGCTGACGTTCCTACCATTTTTGTGGCTCACTATACCAACTTTTTCGGAACCCAAGGTGCGAGTACTATTCTGCCGCCTTCCTCTTTGTTCACTAAAAAACTTGATAATGAGGCTGCTATGCACATGACTCGTCCAGTTGAGGACTGGGAGATCCGGGCTGCGATGTTTGGGATCGATAATGATAAAGCTCCGGGTCCGGATGGCTTTACTTCAGCTTTCTTTAAGAGTGCTTGGCCGATTGTGGGGAAGGATGTTACGCAGGCCATTCGTGATTTTTTCCAGTATGGTAAGCTTTTGCAAGAACTCAATAATACTATTATTGCTTTGGTGCCTAAAGTGACAACTCCTGTCAACATTACTAATTATCATCCTATTGCTTGTTGCAATGTCTTGTATAAGTGCATAAGTAAAATTATAGCGGATCGGATCAAGGGATATTTGGGGGATATTGTGGGTGCTGATAATCTACTTTTGTTCCGGACGACTCATTGCGGATAATATTTTTTGTCTCAGAGCTTATGCATAACTACCACCGGAATGTGGGTGAGCCAAAGTGTGCTTTAAAGGTTGATATCCAGAAGGCATATGATACTGTTGACTGGGGTTTCTTAAATCACATTCTTTGTTGCTTTGGGTTTCCGGATTTGATGGTGAATTGGATTATGAATTGTATATCTACTGTGTCTTACTCGGTAGGCTTAAATGGTGAGCTCCATGGATACTTTAGAGGTAAGCGGGGGTTAAGGCAGGGTGATCCAATGTCCCCCTATCTTTTTACCTTGGTTATGGAGGTCTTAACTCTCATGCTTAAACGAGATGTGGAAAGGGATCCTTTTTTCAAGTTTCATAAGAAGTGTAAGGATCATAAGATTATTAACCTCTGTTTTGCAGATGACCTGTTCTTATTTGCTCATGGAGATACCAGATCTGCTACCTGCTTGATGTGGTCTATGGATGATTTCTCAAAGCTGTCTGGTTTAGTTCCCAGTCTCCCGAAAAGCACTATATTTTTTTGTAATGTGGGGAATGATACTAAAGCTGCTATCCTAAACCGTTTGCCCTTTAAAGAGGGAAATCTTCCGGTTAAGTACCTTGGGGTGCCTTTGCTCTCTTCTGGATTATGTTATCGGGATTGCCACCCGTTATTAGAAGCTGTTGATAATCGTATTTCAAGTTGGAGGAACAAAAGTCTTTCTTTTGCTGGTCGTCTCCAACTCATCCTCTCTGTCCTTTCCTCCATGCATATATATTGGGCATCGGTCTTTCTTCTTCCTGCTAGAGTTGTTAATGAGCTAGAGGCTAAGATGAGGGGTTTTTTGTGGTCCCAAGGAAAACGTGTGAAAGGGGCTGCAAAAGTATCATGGAATGTGGTTTGCCGGCCAAAAAGTGAAGGAGGGCTTGGAATCCGATGTATTACAGATATGAATCGGGCTCTCCTCGCTAAGCATGTGTGGAGTATCCTCACAAGAAGGAATTCGCTTTGGGTTGATTGGATATATACTTACAGATTGAAAAACCGCACTTTCTGGAATTGCAAAACTGATGTCTCTAGTAGTTGGAGCTGGAGGAACCTCATAAAGATTAGGCCCCTTATCCAAAATTACACCTGTATTGTGACATCCGAGAATTTCAAGGTTTACTTCCGTTAGACAATTCCGTTAGTTACGTTATAAGTATTAACTTAGTAACTAATTCTCAACTAGGCCGAATACGTCCACGTCCTTTGGTTGATCACCGAACCCGTCCATATGTGTTATGTGTTTAACTATTTATTGTCATTATGTGCAAAGTGATTTAAATACATGATTTAGTACTATGAATAGCATGACAATTTATGAATCGTGTTTATCTTGCTTAAAATGTGAAACTGACCACTTTTGGGTAACCAGCGAAACTACCGGGCGAAACTATAATGTCGCCCGGCAGTCTATTGGTTCACTCGTGATCAGAGCCAGTTTCGCCCTGAAGCCAGCGAAACTAGCCTCTGATATAAATAATCTTAATAAACCCTAGTTCTCCCATTTTGCCTCATTTACACAAAAACACACACACTCTCCTGAGATATTCTGGACCAGCTGATTCCAGCCAAGAATCATCAAGGAACCATCATCTCATCTCATCCATTTGGCCCTAGATCGAATCGTGAGTCCCCAAAACCATTCTTTATGCATTTATATGTGTTTTTCTTGGTATTTTACTTTAAAGCATGACCAAACCTCCATGGAATCACTTGATCTTCTGATATGTTGCTTAGGATTGGTAGATCTGTTATAAAGTTTATAACTTTACGTGTGAAATCCATCCATGTTGAAGATTTATGCTAGATTAGGTCATTTTAGGTTAAAATGTGTTTTTGGTGATTTGATGATGAAAATGCATGTTTAAGGTGTTAAAGCTTACTGATTTATGTTGGTAAATGGTTATGTATGCTAGATAATGAATTGCATGTAATATGGAAGCTGTTAGATTGATTTTTAGGCTGATTTATGTGTTTTTCGCGACCAGCGAAACTGTACATGTTCTCTGGGCGAAACTGTCCAGCGAAATTATGCATATCTTCAACCAGCGACACTATGCAGCGAAACTGCAGTGTCGCCGGGTAAACCGACCAGACCAGCTCGAGCGAATCTACCGAGCGAAATTCCCTGAACGAAAGTTCAAACCAGTTTCGGGCGAAACTAGGCTAGCGAAACTGTGCCAACAGTTTCGAGCGAAACTAGCCTAGCGAAACTGTGTCATCGGGTATTGCCTAGCGAAAGTGCTGCCCGTGCACACAGCGAAACTGCCTAGCGAAACTGCTAGCGAAACTGAGACCAAAATTCAAACTTGTGCATTTTGCTTGAATGTTATGCCATGACTTACATGATTATGCCATGATGATACATGCTTTGATTTCTGATATATATGAACCCTTGTTTATGATCAACCATCGGTGTCGTGTGTCGTATGTCGAGTCATAGTTTCAACGTACTATGTTATGGGCCATAATGACGTTAAGTAAAGATTAGACACCAAACTAATACTTAAGACCTAAACGTGTTCATAGGTCTTCGTTAAGCAAAACTTGGATTATATAACAAGTGTAGCAGTGCAACCAAAGGTGAGTGTCACTAACCCGTTTACTGTGACCCCTTTGGGACACATTGAATAACTTAATGGGAAACAATGCTGACAACTTTACGAGTGCTATGCACCACTTGATAAAACTGAAAACTTAGAATGCTATGCATCTACTTGATGAACTTGAAGTGTTCTATGGGAAACACTTGTGAAACTTACAAACTATTTCTGAAACGAAAACCGTTTTAATATGGCTAGTGTAGGTTAAAGTCTAAACCACATGATATCACATGATTTCTAAGGATTGCCTTTTCAACTGAAAAAGTCCTCAACTTAATTGTGCCATTAATTGTAAAGCGAGGGGATGTTGGGTAGATCTACTAGAGTTTGACAAACTCCGCCTCGTGACACTGGAGGTGCACGGAGGAACAATATCAGCCTATTTGACCGTGATCCCGAGAGGACACGGGGGAGGCAAAGCCGCGATGACGAATGTCCGCAAAACAAAATGGCTGAAGGCTCTGCCTCTACGATACTAAATGGTCAGCTTTGGTACAAACTTCCTTAGTGCATGGAAACAACGGATTAGCTACCCGCGATATCGGTTGAGCACTTTAATTATACAAGACTAGTACATACCTGATAACTCTGTTACGGACAATAACTCTACTAAATAACAAATGTTTATGAATTGGCGTATATAACTGGGCATTGCTTTTCACAAACAAATATTACGAATACATATGTTGACACGATTATGATTATGAGACCGGGCCAATGCATGACATGCCCACTGTGAACTCACCAACCGTTAGGTTGACACTTGCGTGGTTTTCACTTTTGCAGATCGTTGAAGAGTATCCATTGAAGGTTGGCATGGCACGTGAAGACTTTTACTTTCATTTAACTAACTGGGGATTTTGATTTGAAACAATGATTTGTAAAGCACGTGGCTAGTGCTAAGATACTATTGTTTTTATTCCGCTGCGTAACTTTTGAAACTGTTTGAAATGAATGTTTTGGACTTTACTCTGATTCGTTTAGTATTTGTAACTAATGGTTGTGGTCCTGGTTTGCTCGCACCCCTTAACGGTATAAACTCCGTTAGTGGTTAATTCGGGGGTGTGACATGTATTACCGTTGGGAATGGCCTGGGCACGTCTGCTTGGTATGACACTTGGAGTGATATCGGCCCCTTGGCTAATATTCTCACTTCTAGACAAATTCATAATGCGGGGTTTAACATCTACTCTCGTCTTGCTGATGTTATTATGGATCCCAATTGGAATTGGCCGTTGGATTGGGTTACTCGTTCTCCTATATTAAACAGTATCCATATCCCGGAGCTTAGTGATGGTGCTGACAAACATTGGTGGAAAGTGGCAGATACTCGTGTTGAATTCTCCACTAATACGGCTTGGAACTCTCTGAGGCAACCCCACGCTGAAGTCCCTTGGAAATATCTGGTTTGGTTCACGTCATGCATTCCTAAACATGCTTTTTGTCTTTGGCTGGTTATTAATGGTAAACTGTGAACCCAGGATAAGTTGCTACGCTGGAACTAGAAAAAGGGGTGTATGAACATGATGTGTTGTCTTCTATGTTACTCTGACATAGAGTCTCATAACCATCTCTTTTTTTAGTGTCCTTTCTCCAAGAAGGTTTGGGAGATGGTTAGGAGAAACATTCCGATCAAGATGCCGACGAACTGGACTACTGTTCTCAATTGGTATGAGTCAAATCCGCAATCCAAAGCTCTCTCTAATGTCGCTTGTAAGCTTTCTGTGGCAGCTGCTGTTTATCACGTTTGGAGGGAACGAAATTAATCGGTTTCATGGTAACATAACTCGACAGCCGAACAAGGTTGTGGGGGATATTATATCTGATGTTCGCTACAAATTACTGGGATTAAAGTGCAAGTCTGGTGGTCGGGATAAAAACGTCCTGCTCATCTGGAGTACTCTGGGAAGCGTGGTTTTTTATGATGGAGGCTAATTAGTCTAGTGTTGTTTATTTTTCTTGGTATGTTGCCAGTCTGTAGCTGGGTGTGCTTTGTTTTTATTTTTGTTATCCTCTTTGGGGTATGCCCCTTAGAGAACTAGTATAGATTTCACTCTACTACTTGTGCTCTGTTTTTGGTTTGTTAATATATAAATCACCGGGGTAACCCTTTACCCAAAAAAAAAATTGTACATAGCAAAACCTACCCAACCTCAGAGTTTATTGAGGATTCACAAACCCCCAACTTGAGGAACCATGCAACACCGTTATGACTACCACTTATTTCATTAATCATCAGTCGGTGATCAGGTCGGCTGCATAAGCACGCAAAGAAGACCAAACTAGAATGATTATTTTTATTTTCTTTTCTTTTTCTTTTCTTTTACTTTTCTTTTTCATTTCTTTTTCTTTTCTTTTCATTATGTGGTGTAGTCATAACAGCCGAAACATGGCGTGTGAGAGAGTGAATACTAGGTATAATTACCACTATCAACCCGTTTTTGCAGGGACTCAGGTTTTTAAACCATGCAAACCGAGATGGGAAACTAAACATATATATATTTTAAGTTCATTGCACTTACATTGGTGGTCATAAAATTAGGTCGAGCCTACCGAGCATATCACCGTGGAGCTTGCTTTTCACTTCCGCTTTACACGTGTCAGTCATCTCCAATCCGGACATATTTTACTTCCCTTAGCCTTCTTAGAAACAGACACAAAGAAACTATTAAAAATTGAAAAGCACACTATTTTTGAGGGGTCAACTTTTTCTTCATCTTTACATTTCTTCCCCTTGCTTTTTGATTTTTTAATGTCACAAATTTTGTGTACATCATTTTTTTAAACACGAACACATAAGCAGAGCAAATAACTTCACACACATCTGGCCAAGCTAACCTTCAAAGTATGGATTTGAAAATTTTTAGAATAATGGGTTTTATAGCATGCATACCTCATTGTTTTTTTTTTTAAATTGAACAACCAAACACCAACTGAAAACTTTAAGGAATTTGGTTTGACACAAACACCCTTTACCGCTTCATCAAACAAACAACCAAGTTAAGAACAGTACCTTTCATTCTTAATTTGACCTTTTACCTCTCAAGAAAACATATCCTCCATAAAAAATTGCTTGTCATGACATAAAGATACGTCTCCTAAACTGTGCCTGGAACAATCACTTATCAACAAACAAATTAATAAAAAAATGTTAGTGATAATCCTCCTTGACTATTCCTGCACATAGTGAGAGATTAGTTAGCCAATGGTACCCAGGCCATTGTTTTTCTGGGTACACCTGAGGAATCAATAAAAGATACTTCTTGTAAGAACATCCCCTTTGAGAAATCAGGAAGTTGGGATGGAGTTGCCTTGATTTTTGATTTCCAAGTTCCAGGAACATTTGTTTTAGTCACTTTTGGAGTTGTGACTTTAGGTATTTCAACCTTCTTCGTTTTAGATTCATATTTTAAATCAGTTTTTGTTTTAGTCACCTTTGGAGTTGTGACTTTAGGTATTTCAACCTTCTTCGTTTTAGAATCATTTTTCAAAACAGTTTTAGTTACCTTGGGAGGGGTAACTTTGGTTTTTTCAGACTTTGGTTGTTTTGAAAATGGTTTCTTCACCTGTTTTTGGAAATTTTTGTAACTTGGAAAGCTGTTGTTTTGATTTATAGATTTTCTTTCAGCTTTGGCAGCGCCCCAGTGTTGATCAGAGGGTTTAACCTTAGGAGTAACAGTCTTCATTGCCTTAGGTTTTTGCACCATCATCGGCTTAGACTTCACAGACTCCTGAGATGAAACCCTTTGAGTTTTCGGATAATAGGGTTCATAGGGGCGATAAAGACAGTTTCTAGCAATATGACCAGCATTGCCACAATTAAAGCAAGTCTGCTTCTTTAGATAGAAGTCAGACGTGTACCCATTTGTCTTTGGTGGCTGATATGGGGCAGGTTTCCCTTGTGTCTGCTTCTTTGCTTTGTGTGCAGCTTCATATTTGACTTCCTGCTGGTTCCTAGAAGCCTGTGTTGAACCTGTCTTTACTGTCTTTGTGCTTCTTTGATTCTTTGACGTTGAAGCCCCATTCTTGCAATTACAACAGCAACTGCATGATCCAACTGAAGAAATGGGAGACACGGCTACTCCTTTGAGTTTTTCATTCTTCACTCCAGCTGTTGGTTTCATACTCGGATGCTTGATGATGATCTTTGGCCTCTCAACTTCAGCTTCACTTATTACTCCATCAGTTATTCCCTTGAACTTGGAGGAGAAGGATTGTAAGTCATATCCAACATCTGGTTCTTGGTCAAACATTGATCCAGATGTCATAAAGATCTTCCCCTCAGCCCGTGTCGTCAAGATCACCTTATCCCTTTTGACTTTATCAATTACTTTAAAGTATGGGGTTTCAATTTTAAGGTATGGTTTCAACTCTATCCCAGCATTATCAGACTTAGAGTTATGACACCTGTTGTATTTCTGGCACTCAGCATCATTGTTTGATATATCCTCTACTCTCCCTTCACCATAAGTCATGTTTGCCTCATTATCAATTTCTTCTTGAGTCAATGGTGTAGTTCCAACCAAGACACTATCAATAGGAGGAGCAACTTCTTTATAATCAGACTTGGTTCGTTCAACTTGATCCTCACTAAGAAGTGTTCCTATAATGTCTCTGGGAACTGGCGGAGGAATAATGCTGTTTACAGCCAAGGATTTATCAGTTTTCTCTGACCCAAATCCAGATGTGTCTTTCCCAACTTGACCAGTCACAACAGCATGCGACAAAGCCTTTCCTGCATCGAGCATTCGCTGATTTCTTTCCTAATTGCAATCATACTTGACTTGCAGCTCATCACACTTTTGTTGTAGTTCAGTTAATTTATGTGTCAGCTCATATATCTCAATCCTAGCCCGATCATATAAAATAGTCTTCTCCATTGCTAGCTTTTGATTGTTGATACATAATATGTGCGCCATGTGAAGTATCTGAACGAGAT
>JBCNJP010000017.1:37808131-37886679 GCA_039602395.1 Deinandra increscens subsp. villosa | reverse complement strand
TACCGTTGGGAATGGCCTGGGCACGTCTGCTTGGTATGACACTTGGAGTGATATCGGCCCCTTGGCTAATATTCTCACTTCTAGAAAAATTCATAATGCGGGGTTTAACATCTACTCTCGTCTTGCTAATGTTATTTTGGATCCCAATTGGAATTGGCCGTTGGATTGGGTTACTCGTTCTCCTATATTAAACAGTATCCATATCCCAGAGCTTAGTGATGGTGTTGACAAACATTGGTGGAAAGTGGCAGATATTCGTGTTGAATTCTCCACTAATACGGCTTGGAACTCTCTAAGGCAACCCCACGCTGAAGTCCCTTGGAAATATCTGGTTTGGTTCACGTCATGCATTCTTAAACATGCTTTTTGTCTTTGGCTGGTTATTAATGGTAAACTGCGAACCCAGGATAAGTTGCTACGCTGGAACTAGAAAAAGGGGTGTATGAACATGATGTGTTGTCTTCTATGTTACTCTGACATAGAGTCTCATAACCATCTCTTTTTTTAGTGTCCTTTCTCCAAGAAGGTTTGGGAGATGGTTAGGAGAAACATTCCGATCAAGATGCCGACGAACTGGACTACTGTTGTCAATTGGTATGAGTCAAATCCGCAATCCAAAGCTCTCTCTAATATCGCTTGTAAGCTTTATGTGGCAGCTGCTATTTATCACGTTTTGAGGGAACGAAATAATCAGTTTCATGGTAACATAACTCGACAGCCGAACAAGGTTGTGGGGGATATTATATCTGATGTTCGCTACAAATTACTGGGATTAAAGTGCAAGTCTGGTGGTCGGGATAAAAACGTCCTGCTCATCTGGAGTACTCTGGGAAGCGTGGTTTTTTATGATGGAGGCTAATTAGTCTAGTGTTGTTTATTTTTCTTGGTATGTTGCCAGTCTGTAGCTGGGTGTGCTTTGTTTTTATTTTTGTTATCCTCTTTGGGGTATGCCCCTTAGAGAACTAGTATAGATTTCACTCTACTACTTGTGCTGTGTTTTTGGTTTGTTAATATATAAATCACCGGGGTAACCCTTTACCCAAAAAAAAATTGAACATAGCAAAACCTACCCAACCTCAGAGTTTATTGAGGATTCACAAACCCCCAACTTGAGGAACCATGCAACACCGTTATGACTACCACTTATTTCATTAATCATCAGTCGGTGATCAGGTCGGCTGCATAAGCACGCAAAGAAGACCAAACTAAATGATTATTTTTATTTTCTTTTCTTTTTCTTTTCTTTTTCATTTCTTTTTCTTTTCTTTTCATTATGTGGTGTAGTCATAACAGCCGAAACATGGCGTGTTAGAGAGTGAATACTAGGTATAATTACCACTATCAACCCGTTTTTGCAGAGACTCAGGTTTTTAAACCATGCAAACCGAGATGGGAAACTAAACATATATATATTTTAAGTTCATTGCAATTACATTGGTGGTCATAAAATTAGGTCGAGCCTACCGAGCATATCACCGTGGAGCTTGCTTTTCACTTCCGCTTTACACGTGTCAGTCATCTCCAATCCGGACATATTTTACTTCCCTTAGCCTTCTTAGAAACAGACACAAAGAAACTATTAAAAATTGAAAAGCACACTATTTTTGAGGGGTCAACTTTTTCTTCATCTTTACATTTCAAAGTATGGATTTGAAAATTTTTAGAATAATGTGTTTTATAGCGTGCATACCTCATTGTTTTTTTTTTTAAATTGAACAACCAAACACCAACTGAAAACTTTAAGGAATTTGGTTTGACACAAACACCCTTTACCGCTTCATCAAACAAACAACCAAGTTAAGAACAGTACCTTTCATTCTTAATTTGACCTTTTACCTCTCAAGAAAACATATCCTCCATAAAAAATTGCTTGTCATGACATAAAGATACGTCTCCTAAACTGTGCCTGGAACAATCACTTATCAACAAACAACTTAATAAAAAGTGTTAGTGATAATCCTCCTTGACTATTCCTGCACATAGTGAGAGATTAGTTAGCCAATGGTACCCAGGCCATTGTTTTTCTGGGTACACCTGAGGAATCAATAAAAGATACTTCTTGTAAGAACATCCCCTTTGAGAAATCAGGAAGTTAGGATGGAGTTGCCTTGATTTTTGATTTTCAAGTTCCAGGAACATTTGTTTTAGTCACTTTTGGAGTTGTGACTTTAGGTATTTCAACCTTCTTCGTTTTAGATTCATTTTTCAAAACAGTTTTAGTTACCTTGGGAGGGGTAACTTTGGTTTTTTCAGACTTTGGTTGTTTTGAAAACGGTTTCTTCACCTGTTTTTGGAAATTTTTGTAACTTGGAAAGCTGTTGTTTTGATTTATAGATTTTCTTTCAGCTTTGGCAGCGCCCCAGTGTTGATCAGAGGGTTTAACCTTAGGAGTAACAGTCTTCATTGCCTTAGGTTTTTGCACCATCATCGGCTTAGACTTCACAGACTCTTGAGATGAAACCCTTTGAGTTTTCGGATAATAGGGTTCATAGGGGCGATAGAGACAGTTTCTAGCAATATGACCAGCATTGCCACAATTAAAGCAAGTCTGCTTCTTTAGATAGAAGTCAGACGTGTACCCATTTGTCTTTGGTGGCTGATATGGGGCAGGTTTCCCTTGTGTCTGCTTATTTGCTTTGTGTGCAGCTTCATATTTGACTTTCTGCTGGTTCCTAGAAGCCTGTGTTGAACCTGTCTTTACTGTCTTTGTGCTTCTTTGATTCTTTGACGTTGAAGCCCCATTCTTGCAATTACAACAGCAACTGCTTGATCCAACTGAAGAAATGGGAGACACAGCTTCTCCTTTGAGTTTTTCATTCGTCACTCTAGCTGTTGGTTTCATACTCGGATGCTTGATGATGATCTTTGGCCTCTCAACTTCAGCTTCACTTATTACTCCATCAGTTATTCCCTTAAACTTGGAGGAGAAGAATTGTAAGTCATATCCAACATCTGGTTCTTGGTCAAACATTGATCCAGATGTCATAAAGATCTTCCCCTCAGCCCGTGTCGTCAAGATCACCTTATCCCTTTTGACTTTATCAATTACTTTAAAGTATGGGGTTTCAATTTTAGGGTATAGTTTCAACTCTATCCCAGCATCATCAGACTTAGAGTTATGACACCTGTTGTATTTCTGGCACTGAGCATCATTGTCTGATATATCCTCTACTCTCCCTTCACCATAAGTCATGTTTGCCTCATTATCAATTTCTTCTTGAGTCAATGGTGTAGTTCCAACCAAGACACTATCAATAGGAGGAGCAGCTTCTTTATAATCAGACTTGGTTCGTTCAACTTGATCCTCGCTAAGAAGTGTTCCTATAATGTCTCTGGGAACTGGCGGAGGAATAATGCTATTTACAGCTAAGGATTTATCAGTTTTCTCTGACCCAAATCCAGATGTGTCTTTCCCAACTTGACCGGTCATAACAGCATGCGACAAAGCCTTTCCTGCATCGAGCATTCGCTGATTTCTTTCCTGATTGCAATCATACTTGACTTGCAGCTCATCACACTTTTGCTGTAGTTCACTTAATTTATGTGTCAGCTCAGATATCTCAATCCTAGCCCGATCATATAAAATAGTCTTCTCCGTTGCTAGCTTTTGATATTTCTCAATTTTTAGTTTTTGGGCTTTTACATTCTCTTCACTCATTTCCCACCTACCTTTAAATGAACTCCTAGAACATTGCATATCAAAAAGTTCGATTTCAGCATTTTTCTAGAGTTGTCTTAGGCCAGGAATTAATCGAGCACAAGTAAGATTGGGGCATATCTTAGTTTTGTCAACTTCAGCTGTAAAAGCATCCTTGTTCTCAACCATATTCTTTTCTTCAACCACTGAACTCATTTTCTTTCTTTAGATATGCAGCTTCTGAAAATTTGGCAAAATCGGTAAAAGTACTATTCAATGAATAGTGTCAAAAACTTAAAACACGAAAACGGAGGCCTTCGGAGTGGAATATGGGGGTCCAAATGAGCTCCCCTGGACGTTAGTCAGGGGTAATTCTAGGGCTCGTTGTCACGAACGTCATGTTAAAATTGAGCTTCTAACTCCAAACGAGTCAAAAATTATGTCCGTTTTCGTGAAAGTGTGAAATAGTGACTTTTTGCCGCAAACTAGTTTCCGATCGTAAACCCTGTTTCCGATCGTAAACAGTGATCGTAAACACCCTGAGTAGTAAACAGTGAGCGTAAACACCCCGAGTCGTAAACCCAATCGTGAACACGATTCCGATCGTAAACTTAGTCGTGAACTACTCCGAGTCGTAAACACGGTCGTAAACCCAATTCCGATCGTGAACTCAGTCGCAAACACCTCCGGTTCGTAAACGAAGTCATAAACTCCTAAAGACTCGATCTTGAAGTCGTAAACACCATTTTCTTAATCGTAAACGCTCAAAGTTCGAATCTTGAAGTCGTAATCTCCAATTTCCAGGTCGTAAACACCAAACTGATGAAGAACACTGATCGTAAACACCAACAGATCTCGTAAACACCAAGAATAGCCCAGAAAACTGAGAAAAACCTCCGCTTTTTCAGCCAAACACTTGAATCTAATATCAAATGAAGAAAAGACACTATTTATAGGAGAATACATTCATTTATACAAGGAAATATATTCAATGGTGGTGCTAGAGAATTGGTGTCGTATGGCTAGAATTAGGCCTTGATTGCCTTGAGTTAATTTGGAAATGATGATAACTTTGGTTTGATCAGATAATTTTCCTTGATTTATTCTTTCCTTTCAATAGAATCTTCTTACTTTAAAACTTTCTATCTTGATCTTACTCCCACTTGTTGAATTTCCTAGGCTGTGTTTGGCGCGTCATAAGCTAGCTTATAAGCTAGCTTATCAGCTAGCTTATAAGCTAGCTTTTTGACGTTACCAAACTGGGCTTTTTTAATAAGCTAGCTTTTTTTAAAAGTCCCGTTTGGTAACGTCAAAAAGCTAGCTTTTGAAAAGCTAGTTGGAGTAGCTTTTCAACTAGCTTTTATAATATTTCTAATTTTACCCTTCCCTAACTAATAAATAAATATCTTTATTTACATTTATGACATGTACTTTTATGTCATTTTATATTTTTAAGCTAGTTTATCAGCTAGTTTTTACCAAACGTTATTTTTATCAGCTAGCTTATAATTTATCAGCTAGCAGCTAGCTTATCAGCTAGCAGCTAACTTGTCAGCTAGCTTATCAGCTAACAGCTAGCTTCTCAGCTAGCAGCTAGCTTTTCAGCTAGTGCGCCAAACACAGCCCTAACTTGCTGCTAATTCACTCAATAGAATCTTCGCTTCTTCACTCTTTTTATCCTTGTTGATTTGCCAATTCTTGCTTACATGTTGCTTCGGTTGTGATTACCTGTTGATTTCGATAAGCCCTTTGAACACACGGTATGAGCCAACCAAAGGCTCTAATGGAAATTGTTGGCACAAATGATAAACACATTTAATATTCAAAGAACAAAGGATATAAACAAATCTTTGTTTAACACAATTATTTAGAAACCAATCGGAATTTACAAGAGCACACGAAAGCACCACCACGACATCCATATTGAAACTAAACAAGACTATTGAAAAACAACAAAACCGGTTGGAATCCACATTTCCTTATTTGACTCGATTTCCTACCCTTTCACTTTATTTTATAAACGACCCATTTCAAGATTAAAACATACAAACACTTGGTTAAATATTTATAGAAAACAACTTTTAAGTAGTGAACTTTATAAACATGTATATATATTGGTTTAACTGTGATAGATAAACTTCTTTTTCTCTTTCCCCAGACGCCGCCGACCAGCATCAAGTACAAGTATTTTTGCTTCATAACCAACATCTTCTGGTGCAAATGTTACTAGTGTTGAGGAATTTGATGAGAATGTTAAAGACACTCACTCATGCCCTATGGAGGGCCCGATGGTCTTTGCTTTTTCTCTAAGTACAAATTTTAGAACTTTTCCCGTTGAATTCACAGGCAAATCCCCAAAACTAACGTTTACGGGGATCATGATCCGAGGCAATAAGTTATCCTCACAGATTTTAATGATGTCATTGCTTCTTAAACAACAATCGTTTTTCAATGTAACAAAAGCACACGGAGTTTCACCAATGACGTCATTATTAGACTTCCCAACAACAGCAACCTCCTTTACAAATGAATGACTCCTTATGACTCGTTCGATCTCAATCGTGCTCACAATCTCCCCCTCAATGTTAATGCTATCTGACGCACGGTCCTTCATCACTATATCTCCATCAGGGTTTCTAATCCCGAGGTCCCCAGTCCTATACCACCCACCCTTAAACGCCTTTTGTGTCCCTTCCAGGTTTTTAAGGTACCCTAACATTACAACATTACCCCTAAACATAACCTCCCCTATTGTCTTCCCGTCCGATGGGACACTGGTCATGGTATCCGGGTCTTTCACGTCAACATCTTCCATTAAAATGTTGTGAGTTCCTTCTCGACATCTTATCTTTGCAAGCTCATTATTATGGTATTCTTTCTCGTCACTCGTTCTTAACGATCTATCCGTCATGGGACCTAGAGCTTCCGACATTCCATACCCGTGGTGTATATCAAACCCGAATTTCTCAACCTTCAATATAACCTCTAACGGAGGCAATGGCCCTGCCACAATTACATCTACCCTGGTTGTAATCGCCCCTTGTTTGTTATTATTCAAATCAGCAATCTTTTCTAAGATTGAAGGCGGGCCACACAAGTGTGTCACCTTATGGGTCACAATCGACTTAAATATCCCCTCTGCCTTCACTTCTCTGAGACAAACATTTGTGCCACCCAATGCTGCCATGACCCACGGGAAGCACCACCCATTACAACGAAACATATCAACGGTCCACAAGAAAACTGGCATTTTCTTCATATCGTATCTAAAGATAACCGCCAGCGAATTTAAATACGTTGATCTATGGCTATATATAACCCCCTTTGCCTTCCCGGTCGAGCCTGAAGTGAAGTTTACCGAAATGGGATCGCACTCATCATTTGGATGTATAATTTTGAAATCTGATTTCCCTAAAGAAAGAAGATCATCGTAATCAAGAGTGTCGGGTGTCACGTCCGTGTAATTCTTTCCACCGATCAGAACCACCAGGCAAAATGGTGTTGGAGATAGTAACTTGAATGCTTCAGTAACAATTTGAATATATTGATGGTCAACAAATATGACTTTGGGTTCTAGTTGTTGGAGAGTGGTTGCTAATGTTGGAGGATCAAGGCTTGTGTTGAGTGAAGAAATGATCGCACCAGCCATCGGAACCGCAAATTGAAGCTCGTAGTGAGCAGGAACGTTTGGGGCAAAAGTTGCAACCTACGTGTAAAGCCATGTAAGTTAATTTTATATCTAACTCTTCCAATATGTAAATCCAAAATCTTGTTAATAACTATACCAAGTCAAATGATATTAAAAAATAGATATCATTATTTTTGTATATCTTTAATTAATAAATAGAGAGGTTGGTCAACGTACAAAATGTTTCTTAGCATATAAAACCTAAAAAACCATCAGAACGTAACATGTGACGCTAAGGGTCAATGACATACAATTAAATAATTACGCAATAATTACTTAAAGTAAGATATGTTGAGTAGTTATTAACAAATATTATGTAATTATTATTAAAGGTGCATAATTACTCAAAGTATACCTGATTACCTTTATTCATAATTATTCAACCTGTGCTTTCATCAAAATCTTCAATCAAAATTTTCGTATTGGTTCTTTTGTTATTTGGAGATTGCCGGTCTTGAATTTGGCTTTTTAAATTGGTGCTTTCCTTTTATGTGCCACCACCCCGAGTTAACTCGGTTATCACTATTACATATCAAACATGAGAATTAACCTAGAAGACTAGTTTAATGGGTTAGAAGACCATTTGGCCTATAAACCCACATTAGTTACCCATAAAACTAATATAGGACAAGTCTTATACCTTTCGATGAAAACACCAAAAGATAGAAATTGATTCGAGTTGGTTAATCTTTCTAAGAAACTAGAGAGAAACAATTAAGAGCACTTTTGAGACAATTTTTTCTCCACTTTCATTCATAAAATCTAGGGAAAGTAGGTTGTAGAAATAAACAAAGGCTAGTCAACCTTTAACTAATCTTGGTTTGGGTGTTGGTTTGGGTACATTACACAATTATGTGGGTCCAAGGGTGAGAGATGGAGAGGAGAACAGAGCTAATCCATAACAGAGAAAGAAAAAGAAAAACAGTAGAGTGCGGTGGAACTGAGGTGGGCAGCTATGGCGATGCGGGCACAAGGTAACGATGTGTAAAAAACATGATAGGGTAAAAGTTATGGAGATCGGTAATAAAATTTTAGAATCAGATCGCATATATAATAATAAAAAAATCCATGGCGCCAAAGAACGACTCTCCCACTACAATCAAATCAGCCTTATAATCCACTATAAGATTTGGATAAATGTTGGGATTTGACCCATTAATTAGTAATAATCCAAACTTTCCAAACTCATCTTGACGTGGAATTCAACAAAACGGCGGTTTAAAGAAACTTGAAAATGATGACGTCTTCTCCGGACCCTGTTTCACTCGTAGCATTTAAATCCTTATCGTAGGATGAAGCCATCGGTAGCTTACCTGGGACCCATCAGCCGAAAGTAAAGATGGGTTCATTTACTTTATCGGTTTATCCCTATTTTTTTAGAGCTAAAATCGATTCGCAGATACATTAGGATGGACGGAGTGCATGCCGTTTGTCTAGGCATGGGGTGCAGCATAGCATTTGTCGAACTCGGCAAGTATACCCCCTCCCATATTTTCGGCATCCGGCGTCGATTTTGAGTCCCAACGGCATTCAATTGCCGAGCCATGCCGAACCGTTTTGACCGTTTACGTTTACCGTTGCCTCTCACAACGGCTCGTTTTTTTTTTTTTTTTTTTTTTAACCAAAACCCCTATATCATGCCTTAGGCAAGCATACCACCTATCAAATCATCAAATATACATCAATCTTCTCTCTCCTGTTGGCATGACCTTATTGGTCAGAATTTCATGCCTAAAGCATGCCTTAGGCAAGCATACCCCCCACCTTTATCAATGTATGTTAGCCTAGGACGAGCATGATTCGGTTCGATTCCGTTTTGTTTTTGGCTTTAAGGGTGGGAGAAGTGATAGAATTAAGTAGTAGAATTATTAACCAATAGGATTGTATCATGTAAAAGAAAGATAAAAGTAATAGAAGTAGTGGGTGGTGTAAAAAATAGTAGAAGTATATATTTTTTTTAAATAAGTAGAATAAACTACATACAATAATTAAAAACATAATTTATATTTTAAAGGAATTATTGAATTAAATTAATTATTAAACTAATAGAATTAATTATTAATTACTTAACTAATAAAATAGAACGTTGATAACAAAATGGATTTAATATATATTTTACCAAATTCATTAATTATTTATTTAATTATTTAAATATTTTATCAAACAAAGACAAAAAGTCTTTTTCATATATACTTTTTAATTATTTATTTAATTGGTATGACAAGGAGTGGGTTGCCACTAATGCCATGGAGGGTAGCCGACCTCCACTCCTCTCACCCTAACCGAATTGAAAATTAAACTTTTTGGTTCCTAGAAGTAAAAACTAATCGGGGGTTTGGATTCGTTTTTTAAGCTTAATATGTGGTTAATAAACTATATAGGGGTGTGCACAGTGCGATTTTGTTCGGTCTTTAGCTCAAACCAAAAACGAAACTAAAAATTTTGTTTGTTGTGGTTAAAAAACCGACTAGTTCAGTTTTTTCGGTTCTAAACTTCATTCAGTTTAATTTTCGGTTTATAACCAAAATCCTTATGATCTGTCCACACCGATTAAAGAACCAGGTTCGGTTCACACTCAATGGCCCGAGTTGGAGGGCTTTGATATTGTGGTTCAATATATAGAGAAGGAGAAGCTTGAGAATTGCTCAAGGGGGCAATGTGGGATTGGAGATTACAAGCAAAGTGATTATATAGCAAGGGGGAGCTTCATATTTGTTGCTAGTGGTGATGTGCGATTGTTTGGGTTACAGGACAATAAAAGAAGAGGGAAGGAAACTTGTTTCGTAAAACAAGAGTAAACTTCGTTTTTAGTCCCCAACGTTTGCACATTTTAACAATTTTAGTCCCAACTTTTCGAAAATCCCAATTTAGTATCTTACATTTCACTTTTTTTTAAATTTTGGTTACAACGTTAACAATCGTTTAAAGGGCCGTTAGACTACCCTCACATGGTCACCACATGAGGGGTATTTTGTTATTTCCGTTTGTTTTAAAGTATGAGTTAAAACAAACGAAAATGACAAAAGTATACCTCATGTAGGGACCACCTTAGGGCAGTTTAACTCCTTTAAACAATTGTTAACGTTGATACCAAAATAAAAAAAAAATGAAATGTGAGACACGAAATTGAGATTTTTTTAAAGTTGGGACTAAAATTGTTAAAATGTGCAAACGTTAGGGACAAAAAATAAAATTTACTCGTAAAACAATGAATATGTGTAGAGGGCGTGGCCTTTCGGTCACATATCACACATCATTCAAGAAGAAACCAACTGGTGTAGGAGAGGTTTTGTTTTCATTCGCAATTACTATATTCTTATCAAGGTCATGTAGGATATTATGCTTAAATAAAATATAAAAACTATATAAATTTTTCATTGGGTTTGGTTCAATTTTTTTTTCCTTACCCAAAACTGAAACCGAACCAAAAGTTTTAGTTCGGGTTTTTCGGGTATTTGTTTAATTTCGGTTTTTTAATTCGGTTTTTGTGGTTTTTTTTTATTTCGGTTCAGTTTTTTTGCTCACTCATATGTTAGTCACACCACCATTATGTTATCAGTACAGGAAGAAATCGGGCATCGTAAAAAAAAAAAGAACCTTAGCGTCAGGATAGAATTGGTCATTTATTAGTCGGTGAAACTTGCACATTTAGGTTGTGATATTAAAATCTCTAATACTTAATTTTAACAACTTGTATAATGACTTAAAAAATATTAACTCGTGAAACTCGAAACCTAAAGTGCATATAAGCGAGTTTAGTTATAAAAACATTAATATAAAATTTATTAAGGATAATTTTGTCTCTTTCAACTTTTAAAAACCAATATAAAAAGATAATCATATCATTCTAAATGTATTATAATATTATATAAATAAATAAATACATTAAAAATACATGAAAACATTGATTTCAAAACAATGATAATATAAGAATTTAACCGTTTGAGTCCATTTTTTCAAATTATTAACAAATCTTAGCCGTTAGATATTCAATCTAATTAAAAAGGATGGACAATTTAGTCTTAGTCATATTTGTTGCCTTTTATAAGTTCCCCCCTTCATAACTTTTACATACGCAATTATTTTTATAAAAAAAAATTACACCATTAAAACGAGCATTTTTTAATCTCTAAAATGCGTACAATGTTGCTATATATAAAATTTTAAAAGTTACTCTTTCGATTTGACACAATGATCTGAATTTTTAACGCGATGATCTGAACATTTTTGACACAATATGACACAATGATCTGAACATTTTGAGACAATGATTTGAACATGACAAAATGACGAGTATTAACACGATGATCTGAACATTTTTTACACAAAATGACACAATGATCTGAACATTTTGACATAATGATCTGAACATGTTCATATCATTGTATCAAATCAAAAGAGTAATTTTTTAACTTTATATATAATAACATTGTACGCGTTCTAAAAATTATAAATATCGTTTTTATGGTCTAATTTTAAAAAAATAATAATATCATATTTAAGAGTTGTGAAAGTTTAAAAAATAGGGGAACTTGATAAAAAGTAAAAAATGTCCTTTTATTTTTTTTTTCTCTAATTTTTCACAGAAAAACTTTGGGTTATTGATCTTAATTTAATTGAATAGCCCATGGCTAAGATAACTTTTTAGGCTTCTTATCCTAATGTAACTTTTTACAATAACATCACCCTTCTAAAATAACGAAATAATATAGTTAATCAAATGTTTTAATGGATTAATAAATGTTTTATACACATAGAAGTAGATTTAAAGGATCTTTAAGATAATCGTTTTAAAGAAAATTTGAGTAATACATGGTTATGAATTTTTCAAGGAATGAGCTAAATTAGTATAAATACTTTCTTGTTTTCTAACTTTCTTATTTTCTGAGGCTTTATTTGACCGTTAAAAAGAAAAATACATGGCTATGGAGGTTAAGTGTAAAATAAATAAATGCTAGTTATTAAATAACACTTCTAGGGATATTTGTTTCATAGAATAATAAGTACTTCACAATCTTTTAGAAGAATATGCAATAGGTTAACTTTAAATATTGGGATTTTGAACGGTTTTAAAAGATGGGTAGGAATATTATTTTTGTTTCTAACAATATAATATATTTTTTTCTTCCAATTATGCTCATACGTGTCGGAAACGTTGTCTCACTTGTTTTGAGAGTATGAAGTTATAGCTAGGACGTGAAATGCGATGGATAAATGGCTTGATATGAAAATTTCTATTCTAGTATTTCTAGTGAGATTGATGTTTTAAATTGATTCTATCTTGATGAATAAAAAATGGAAGTTGGGGTTAGAAACTATGATCATGACGACCTCATAAGTGCTTTGGTGTTTCAGACTAACATGATCTTAATCGCAATGTGTAACATCCCAACTCTTGGGCGAGATTTAAATACTATATTATAGTATTTAATTATATTTTTACATATAAAAGTTTTGGTGGCAACAAGTGAGAATTTATATTATCTAGCTATAACGTAACTTATGTTTGTAAAGTGGGAGCACGAGACTTAATAGTTGGAGGACTAAACATGTTATAGAGTGAAAGATGTAAAAGACGTAAACTTACATCTTTAAATGTAATAATTATAAAATGAGGGACCAAATGTGTAGAGAATGGAAAGAAGAATTAATAAGAGGGAAAAAAAAGAAGAAGAAAGAGGCGTCGATCAAGAAAGAGCAGGAGGAGGCAACAGGCAGAAGAGGGCGATGACCCCTCTGCGATCTGATGAAGTCGCGAAGCAGAAATCGAACCCCTAGGGTTCGATTTTAAGGTGGTGGCTGCTAGAGACTAGCATCTACATCCGATTTTGTGGTTTTGGTGAGTTATCTATCTCTTGTGTTGTAGTGAAAATCGCAAATTAGGGTTGGAAATAAGGGGCTTGCGAATTTACTTGCAATTGGGGGGTTCTTGAACTCAATCTTAGGGTTAGAATCCCTTAATTTGATGTGTGATCTTGGTGGAAAGTGCTTGCATGTTAAGAATATTGATACGGTTCGTGCGATTCATGGCCTGAACATGTGATTTTTGTTGAATTATAAGTAAATGATATATATAAATCTTATGATGATAAAATGCGAAGCGATAAATGTGCTCGTAGTGGACTAACATCGTTTCTACGATGTTGTTTACTTGTGGATAACATGTCTTCAAGTGTTTTTAGGGGTAGGAAGTTGGATGATGATGAAATTAGATAAATTTCATGTATATTGTTTGTATGATATACTAGTTGGCTAACGTATAACAATGTTTCTCACGTGTTAGCCTCGTTAAGAGTTTCATGGATGCTAGTTTTATTATGAATGACAATATGAAATAAGTGGATGATAATAGCTGATCTCATCTCATGTGTTTAGAAATAATGGGGCTTTATGTGTAAAGATGAAGTATGATATTATTGAATGGTGTGATATTGAACATCTATCTAGTCGGCTCTATGTCACTAGATTTATCGTGTAGACCGGAGAGGTTTAATAATAGTTGGTGTTTGATAACCTCGTATTCGTATGGTTAAAGAAGAAAGTGAAGAAATTGGAGTTCATGTTATCTTACATGATTCTTAAAAGTTGATAAATTGTTATGGTTGCGTGTTGAGTTATCTAGTTATGATATATGTATCTTGACAATTCATGTGGTATAGTAGCTAATGAATGGTTTAACTACGAAATGATACAATGAGTGCATGTATGCTTGTTGACTAATGATCATGGTTGATGACAACCTTGATCTTAAGTGGTCGGGTAAATAATGACCTTGTACTATGTGCATTGGGAGTTCTATACTAACTTTCAGATGTACAAGTTGAATTCAGGTAGAGCAAGGTTTGAGAAAGTGCAGGATAACTCTGTGTTCGAGTATTAAATCTGTATGATGATCTAGCAAAGGGCTGGCTAGCAGAGTTAAAGGTTGGGGTGCATCATTCAAGGTTATAAGATCACACGTGGCAAAGGTGAGTAACCCAACTTGCATATATACATTATGTCGGATGGTCGGGTTTATCCTGAATCATCGTATCGTTATTATCAATTCATCCACGATTTTTAAGATGACGTATTCGCATGAGTTGAGTTCGAAATATTATAGTAGATTGTAGATTGTCAAATATAAGAATGTGATGAGATAAAAACTAAACATTAAGACGTTTGAATATGATTATAAATTGATCAAAGGGTGGGGAGTAGGGGCTCTCGTGAGCTAAAAGACTCCCCATGTTGCTAGTGGTACTGTTGGGTAAGTTGGTGATTATGTGGGCTATTTCTATGTCTTGGTTGATAGTAATAGAGTTTATATACTACCAACAAGTTGATAAAGCCGTAAAGTAATACTTAACAAGGTTATCCCAAAAGGTAGTGTTATGAGTGGAAATGTGATTATCTTGTCAAACTAAATTATAAGATGATATAATCATGATAATCGATATGATGTGTTGGGGTATGTAGATGGTATATATAAGATTACTAATACCTAGACATGTAGTAGTTGTTCTTATAAAGAAAACGGGTTGGGTGAGCCAACTGGCATGATAGCATACGCACGGCGGTGTGTAGGCAATCAATGCCGAATACAAGTGTTGTATATTTGTGGTACTGTTGCTGTTGTTGTTGAGTAGGACATGGAAATCACTCCTTAGCTTCCTGCTAGGTTGAATTTGGTTTGGGAGAGATAGCAAAAGGTAATTCGATGTCTTACTTTTCATATTATTAATTGGTGGTGTTACCCTTAACGGGGTCACTTAATTAAGTAAGAATTTACTGCCTAAGTAGAAGATGTTCATAACTTATGTTGTGTTAAATGTTGTCTAACGAAATTATGAGTGGTGTGTTTTCCTGTAGCTTTGGCAGGTCCTCAAGTGGCTGTACATAGTAGATGGGTGGTGATCTCTGATGGGTCAATCACATGTTGGATATATTATTTGTTATAACAGTGTATGTTGGTATTGAACAGGTGGATCGAATACCAGATAAGTGTTGTTAAGTATATACGACATCTATGGGTCCTCGTGTGTTGAGCCTACCATGCACTTGAGTAATGGCATGGTTTGAGATATATGATTGTTATGTTCATTCGAATAATTATGTGTTAGATGAATGATTTAAATGTTGGGTTCTCACTTAGCATTGGCTAACTTATTTGGTGTGAACCATGTAGGTAGTGAATGTGATGACTAGGACGTGATGCAGCCAAGCCTTATGAGCCTTGGTGAGGAATTGAACCGGGTGAAAGAAATGGAAGATGTACAATTTAAAGATAGGTGGGTCAAGGCTCGTGGAATCAAGTCTCAGGAACGGGTCAACAAAGTGGAGTGTAAGGTCACACGTTGATCGTGTAGACTTTAATGGGTCATGTTAACCCTTTTGGTTGTATTTTGGAGTTAAGCTCCTTGAGTCTCTTGGTTGTTTGATTTTGTAATTACGTGGTCAGTTCTAGTCATGTGTGTTGAAGTTGTGTCGTGTTGATGAACAGGTTGACCTTCGTAAGGATACTCAAACTTACGAATAGGTCATGCCGAAATTTTGGTTGAAAGTTGTCAATTAAATAATATTTATACCAATGGATTTTATACAGTATGTTTCAATCCTAAAACTTTGTTTTGGGCATAAAAAAAATGGGCCTATCTTCCTCAAAATTGGTAATCATTTGAATTATGGGTAACGGGTGTTACACAATGCCATATTCGACTCCACGATAAACAGTGTTTAAAACCCACTTTGAACCGTCTAGTTCGATCGGTTGAACCGGTGATCTGAGGTTAAGCCGGTCCGGGTTTGCCCGGTTTAGTCTAATTTCGAGCTAATTTTTGGTTTGACAGTTTTTACAGTTCAACCGACCGAAACCCAGAACGGGCCACTAATTGAACTGGGTTTTAAAACTTAATTCACGTTACGTTAGAAACTAAAATTCTATAAAGAAGTTAGGGTTGGCGAATATTTGCATACGGTGACTTCACTTCATTAAACAATTCAAGGTTCGACTTGTATTTTATTCTATAGTTTATTCGACTAGAAGTTTAAAACAAAATCCTTATAGTTTATTAAAACATATATTATTAATTTTTTTTTTGGATAATTGTAATTGTTTAATACTTCATTGAAGTTTTTTTTTAATTTTATATTTGTCGTGTTTGAAAATTTATAAAGTGTATACTATAAATTTAGACATTTGAATAGTAAATCCGGTTCAACCTTCGTAGTCAACTGGTTGAACCTTTTTCAACACAAATCCGATCCGGTTTAAAATCCGAGTAAAACACTTGTTATTAATTATATGTGCTTGTTGTTTTCTAATAACATAGTAAGATTAAGATTAACGTTGTAGAGTGACTAAGAATCTAGTCATGCTTTAGTAGTCGTTTTTAGTAGTTTTCTATATACAGGGGAAAGTTATGGTACAAAGGCCTTTTTTCGTACCTCTGTACGAAAAAAGGAGGGGTCAATCCCTTCCGTTTTCTATATACAGGGGAAAGTTATGCTAAATTCACGATGGCTTCATGTATGAAAAATCTGAATTGTCTCATTGTCTCAGGCCACTTACGAGGTACTAACGATTTTATTAATATTGCTGACGTATATGCTCCGCAGGGAATTTATGACAAACGGGCTCTTTGGAGGTTTATTGGTAACAAAATAGATTCCATTGGGGGGTTCTGGGTTCTTGTCGGGGATTTCAACTCGGTCAGGATCCCGAAGGAGAGGAGGTTTTCCGCGTTTAACCATAGATGTGCCTCAAACTTCAATGACTTTATTTTTGACAATGATTTGCAAGAATATAACATGGGTGGTTCCAAGTTCACTTTCTCCTATGGAAAAGGAATCAACTTTAGCAAGATTGATAGAGTCCTGGTTTCTAATGATTTCTTCACCAAATGGACTAATGCTTCCCTTACGGTGGTTCATCGCCTTTGGTCGGACCATTCTCCTCTGGTTTTCAAATGCTCTTCAGAAGTCTTCGGGCCTATACCTTTCAAATTCTACTCTTCTTGGCTGAAGCATGGGGACCTAGTCGACCGTATAAGGAATAAACTGAGGGAACCTTATTCCATGATCCTCCCCCCGGATCTGGTTCTAATGGGAAAACTGGGTGAAGCTAAGGCCTTATCAAAGATTGGATGTGTATCTTTAAGGATGGGGTGGCTAAGGAGGAAGCTGATCTCACTGTTTTTTGCCAAGAGATGGACAAAAGGAGTGAAGTTTCTCTTCTCTCGGACGAGGCGTTGGATGAATGGGCGGAGGGGAAAACTAAGCTTATGGAACTCTCAATAAATAGATAGAAAGATTTAAAGCAAAAAGCAAGAGTTAAGTGGGCTACCGAAGGTGACGACAACAGTGACTTCTTTCACAGATATACTAAGGCCAACCAAGCTAGCAACATAATCAACGGGCTCTTGATCAATGGTGCTTGGGACGATGATTCGGATCATATAAAAGAGGAAGCTTGGCTCTTTTTCAAAAACGTTTTTAGTAGGAAAAGAACAAGAAGGCCCTGCTTGGATTGTAGTGGCATAAAGGGGTTAACGACGGAACAAGGGAATGACCTCATTAGACCATTCACGAGTGAGGAAGTTAAAAGAGTTGTTTGGCTTTATGAAGGGAACAAAGCCCCGGGTCCCGATGGATTTAACTTCTTTGACTTTATCAAATTCTTTTGGGAAGATCTGGAGGATATCTTTTTTCTTGTGATGATCTCTTTCCACTCGACGGGCTCGATATCAAAGGGATGTACCTCATCTTTTATTCACTTGATCCCGAAGAAGGGGGATGCCCAAGGTTTGGGAGATTTTCGCCTGGTTAGTCTTATTGGATGTCTATCTAAAGTTATCTCCAAAGTGGTTGCGGAAAAGATGAAACTAGTTTTGGACTTGATCATTTCGGAGACGCAGATGGCCTATGTGTCGGGGAGGAACATTGTGGAGGGGCCTCTTATGGTTAACGAAATCTAATCTTTTCTTAGCTCAAGTCCTCAAAAATGGATGGCATGTTCTTCAAAGTGGACTTCTCAAAGGCTTTTGACTCGATCGACTGGAATTTCATTGATGATGTCCTTAGGCATATGAACTTCCCGTGTGTTTGGAGAAATTGGATAAAGGGGATTCTCTCGTCGGCCCGTGCTTCGGTCCTTATAAATAGCTTTCGACGAAAGAATTTCAGTGCTTCACGGGGGTTAGGCAAGGCGATCCTCTCTCACCCTACATTTTTTTGATTGCTATGCAGGCTTTGGACCACATTTTCATAAAGGCCAGGAACAACAGGATATTCGAAGGGATTCATCTTTTGGGAGGAGGGCCGATGCTGTCCCATCTCTTCTTCGCGGATGACGTCATCATCATGGGAAGATGGACCCACGCTAATCATGCTAACCTCTTGTGTTTGTTTCATTCTTTTTACCTTGTTTCAGGATTAAAGCTCAATCTCAACAAATGTGCTCTTTATGGAATCAACATAGAGGAGGAAGAAATACAAGAGAAGGCTGATCTCATTGGGTGTTTGGAGGGTGAGTTTCCCATGACTTACCTTGGAATGAAGGTCGGCGCAAACATGAATAGGATCTCGAATTGGATGGACATGGTGGAGGTATTCGAGTCAAGGTTACCAAGATAGAATGCCAAATTAGTCTCGCTCGGGGGTAGATTGGTGCTCGTCAAAAGTGTCCTTGAGAGTTTACCTTCTTACTATTTTTCCCTCTACAAAGCGCCAAAGAAGATCATTGATATGTTGGAGAGGATCCGGTTCAAGTTCTTATGGGGTAGTTCGGAAGACAAAAGGCCTATCCATTGGGTCAAGCGGGAATATGTGTACAAGCCTAAAGATAAGGGAGGGCTCGGTTTGAACAAGCTCATCGATACCAACACAAGTTCTTCATACAAATGGCTTTGGAGATACAAGAACGAAGAGGAAAGGCTTTGAAAGACGGTGATTGACAACATTCACAAGAGAAGGAGAAATGATGACTTCTTCTCTTTTAAGCGTAATATCACAGGAGTATGGAATAACATCATCAAGGTTAACTCCGCCTTATCTCATCACAATTTGGGGATGCATCAGCGGATGGTTCCGATCACGGGAGGGGGCTGGTCCAGGGCTGGCAACAGAGACACCATTTACAACAGCATGGACATGAAGACGTTGTTGTCTGATGATGGATCTGCTGTGGTAACTGACGTGCATGTATGGTCCAAGATAGTTCCCCCTAAAATTAACCTCCATGTCTGGCGTGTTAGAAGAAAAGCTATCCCGACAACCGACACTCTGGCTACTCGTAACATCGTCATTCCGAATCCGAAGTGCAGGTTTTGCGATCATCCTTCCGAATCTGCTGAACACATATTCGTCCGCTGCCCTTTTGCTCTCATGATTTGGTCTTGGGTGCTCATTTGGTGTAAAGCCCCGGTGATCGCGATTAGCTCTCTGGATGATTTACTCAAGATACACTTAGATCCGGGCATTGGTGAAAGAAGAAAAGATCTCGTCTACGCTATCATCCTTATTTCTTTCTGGAGCATTTGGGTTGAGAGAAATAAGGCGACCTTTGGTGAAGGATCTCCCTCGGTGAACAACGTAATTAAAAACATCAAATGTTGGAGCAAACTTTGGATTGGTAATTGTTGTAAAGATAGCATAGATTGGAATATTGTTTCTATGATGTAATTTGGTGCCTTTGGTGTTTGTCCGTTCGTGCTTTTGCCGTCAGGCTTCCGGGGTGTTTTTATTATATTTTTCGTTCCAAAAAGAAGGGTAAAATTGTTCGTGCGCGTTTGAAGATAATCACACAAGTTATATTGATAATCCCGAAAACTATATTTAATAATCACGCAAGCTATACGAGGACACCTAAACAAGTTTTAAAAAAATGGTTATTTATTTAAAATAAAGTATAGCAATATTATATTCAAATTAAAGAGAATAAAATGCTTGATTTTATGGTGTATTGTTTTCTTTTAAAATGATGTCATATAAAAAAGTTATTGACATTTAAAAAAATAGGAGAACTTAAAAAAAATCAACAATTATAGGCTATAGTTATTTCACCCCTTCAACTCTTTTCACGTTGAAGTTTCCTTTTTTTTTTTAGATCTAGATTAGATTAAAACTTGATCTGAACTGTTGATTCCATAGATCTATTGTTAGAAATCCGTGTTACATTTCGCATGAAAAAAAGCCCTTTATACTATATCTTTCATCTCTCTCTACGTATATATAATTCTACAGTTTAGAAAAAGTTAAAAATAATTTTGTTGACGTACTCTAGCCCGTAAATCAAGTTGATAAAGAACGAAAACAAAACATTATGGCCCCATTAGAAAATATTGTTTATGGTCCTAGTCATACAAGATGTTAGGAGAGTGTGGAATGGGGTAGGACCTAGACCAAAATACTTCCAACTTTGAGAGAGCGAGATGACTTGGTATCATATATTGGTCTTTTTAGTATTTAGTATGAGCTAATAAAATTAACGATATAATGTAATGTAATAATCAAGGAAATAAAATGAGTTATTATCAACCAATTCTCCTGTTTAGTTATCCTCTAGGAATGAAATAACTAATTAATTTGTGTTGTTTGTTATTAGTAAAACAAAGGAATGTAATACAATTCTATAGACATTTCTTCTCAGAATGACTTTATCCATTGTTTATTTTATTTATGTTTAGTGTTGTATTTTGTTTACCCATTTAGCTTTTTTATTTTCAAATTTCAAATTTTTGTTATTTTAAATTTTGAATATTGATTTTTATTACTAATTTTTTATTTTTTTAATTTCATAAACTTTTAAGAAATAAAAATAGGTTGAATAGAAAATTTTCCACATATGCCATTACTCAAAGGATTAAAAAAAAACACTTATTCCCCAAGAAATGAAGGAGCCTCAGTTCTTTTGTAATTTCCTTTGTATTTCCATGTGAGAATAAATATTTCACTTTACACTACCTAAAATATTCGTAAGTGTCGTTAGTTTATTTTCTAGGCTAAAAGTTTGTTATTTAGTAGAGAAGTCTTTAGCTTACATCCGACTCTTTTCGAAAAGTAAACTTTATCTAATTTATGCTATTGTTAACCACGTATATGCCAACCCATCACAAAATATGAATATACTTAAATTATTATTATTATTACTATATATCCATCTAGATAGCTGTTGACATTTGAGCATGGAGTTCCTTATCTTTTCAGAAATTTGAGAGTTGACTCTATATATGATTTCATTGTTTCTATCACCAGCAATTTTGCAATCATTAATTATCAATTAAGTTAAAAAAGCAAAATGTGAAAGGAAATACATTTTGCCTTTCTATACAATCTTTAAACATGTTAGTTGTGTAAATCATCTAATATGAAAGCCATAATAACATGAAAAAGGAGACGATATAGTGTAGGTTTGAACTTACAACGTGTTTGGATTTAACTCCTATTATCGAGAGAGCAGAAGCGAGTTTCACACATCGGTTGCGTGTTTCTTTCCATGTATAAGTAATATCATCGTAAATAATAGACGGGCTTTTCTCGTAAACAAATGCTGCCCTTTCTAGAAAGCTAATAGGTGTTAAAGGCACATAGTTAGCTTCACATTGATAGAAACCATCCATTAGATGTAGAAGTTGGATGTTTTGGTCTTCTCAAATAATAAGTTGCATCATTTATAGGCAATATGAATGGAGATGTACGTCAGAAATGAGATAGTGGGGATGACGTGTACTCAGAATTCTTATTCTTATAGTAAATATATAATTTATAAACATAAGTGGGGAACTAAAAGATAATAGAATACTGAATTAATATTATTGATAAACGAGATTACATTATATAGATAATGAACTCTAAGCCCTAATATCTAATGGGCTCGTGGCTCATATTAATTAACCCTAATAATATAATATATAATATTCTAATAATATATAACCGAGTGCTACTGCTTTTCAACGATTATGTTTGAGTTGGGTAGTAAACTTAACACAAGAAACATATACATTATCAAAGTAGAGGCATACATTATGGAGTCTTGATGCATGAACTCGGTTTTAGCGATGACAAGATGATAGTTTATTGGGTTTAGGAGACCGTTGATGAAGGCAAGCCATAGCTCTCTATTTTAGCTCGTTTGTTAATTCTCATTTTCTAAGTTTGTAACCCTAGTTAGTCTCTATAGCTTGTACTTGTAATTCCTCACGGGTGAGACATATTAATAATAAAGAATCTCTGGTTGCAGCTCATGGGTGTAGGTTACATCGACCGAACCATGTAAAATTTTTCTGTTCTTCATTTTTTACTTTCTACATTTTGATTGCGAGAGAGAGAGAGAGAGAGAGAGAGAGAGTACATGAATCCCTAACAAGCTGTATGAAAGCTTAGGCTCAATTACACGCGGGTTCCACAATCATGCAAGGAAAAGATCTGGATCTAACGTTGGTGCTGGCAGCTGCCATCGTCACCTAATAATCGTCCCCCCCCCCCCCTCATATTCTGTCATAATTTTGCCAGGGTTGGTCGTCGCCACCATTGTGGACTGATTTTTCGAGACCTGCCGTTAGTAGGAATCTTGGGCGACATATGATGGTTTATTGGGTTTAGGAGACCGCAGATGAAGGCAAACCCTAACTCTCTATTTTAGCTCGTTTGTTATTTCTTATTTTTTTAATTTTGTAGCCCTAGTAAGTCTCTATAGCTTGTACTTGTAATTCCTCACGAGTGGGAGACATATTAATAATAAAGAATCTCTGGTTGCAGCCCATGGGTGTACGTTACATCGACCAAACTATGTAAAATTCTTATGTTCTTCATTTTTTTACTTTTTGCATTTTGATTGTGTGAGAGAGAGAGAGAGAGAGAGAGAGAGAGAGAGAGAGTATATGAATCCCTAACAAGTGGTATGAAAGCTTAGGCTCGATTACACGTGGGTTCCATAATCATGCACAGAAAAGATCTGGATCTGGCATTGGTGCTGGGAGCTACCATCGTCACCTAATAATCGTCGGAGTTCGCCCCCACCCCCTCATATTCTGTCACAATTTAACTAGGGTTGGTCATCGCCTCCATTGTAGACTGATTTTATAAGACCTGTCGTTAGTAGGAAGCATGGACAGCGATACCATGATGTAACATCCTGTTACATATTAATGACACGTCTCGAGAAAGAAGCCCAGAAACCTTATCCGTCGCTAAGGTGAGTTTGCGACCAGAAAACCATCGATGTGTATAGCCGTTTCAGATAAGAAAGAAAACAAGACACCAGGTTGATTCGGGTTAGGTTTCATTTTTTTTGTTGTTGCTGGTTTTTGGTTATTCGTCGAGAGTACTTTTGACTTGGTTGGAATCACTAAGAGATTAGAAATTAGGTTTGTCCAATAGAACAATTGTCAAGTTCAGGCTTGTGTTAGTTGTGTCTGTTCACTGTTTTCTCGATCTTATTTGTTTTCTTATTTTGTCATCTTAGATGACAGAAGACAAGAACGTTTGGGTTGAGGAGTTCAACAAGAAGTATTTTGGTTGGTAGAAGATGTAGATAGAGGATCTGTTGGTTCTGAAAGACTTGGATTTGGCTTTGGGTGGTAAACAGAGAAGATGACACTGCTCGAGTGGGAGACCTTAAAAAAAGGCCAAGACAGTTATTAGATTTTTGTTTGATGAAAAATGTTGCATTCAACATTCTTAAGGAAACCCCAGTGGAAGGGATCATGTAATGGGGACGTCTCAAGTAAGTGGCTTAGAAAGAAACGAGTCCCAAGGTGGTTCACTTGTTGTTACAATGGGAACCATGTTAAGACTGACCCTTGCAAAGAAAGGTCTTGGCAAGGAGGATATGGTTGTATGAGAATGTTTACTTCTGGTACTTGCTAATATAAGCAACACAATTAGACTCACCGCATGAGGGGGCCTCTTATGATCAACCTCCGTAATAGAGCTATTGGTAGGTAATAAGTTATAGAGAGAAGGAAAGAGCATTCGTTAGAGATGTGAGAATGAGATGCACTTACCATTGGTATGTTCTTTGATTTATACTAGAGGTTTAGTTTATCCATGGATTTGAGGCTTGTAGGATCGTGGTTAAATCACTAAGAACCTAACAGGATTACTTACAAGAAAAACCAGGCAGAAACAAGTCATCCTTCACTCATGCACTCACTTTGTTATATATAGTTAATCGTCGATATAGATTGAAGTAAACAAATTGATTGAAAATTTAAGAGAACACAAGTAAATAAACTCGACACTATATTGCATTAACTCAACAACAGATTACAAAATACAAGCTGTGATCGGATATCTATTTTGCTGAGTACTACCATGCTATATATAGTGCTAAGGGAAATCAAGGAGAGCCCTAGATTTCCATAAGGTCATCTAGGACCGTTAAGTACAACAATATTTATTACTTAGAACTAAGGAAATTCTTCATTGGACAATGTTGCTTCTTAGACAGTTTGACTTGATCTTCTGAGGAGAAATCTTGCTTTTAGTGACTCCGATCTGCACCGATTGACTTTTTATCAGACTGGAAGAAATACAATACAGTTGTTCTTTCGGTTCAACATATCTTTCGGATCAACTACCGCTTCCACTTGAACTTTAGATCTTTAGGTCCATCTTCCTCACCCAGAACTCTTTGTTCTTTCAGCAGATTGACTTCCGGTTGAACTTCAGCCAGATCTTGAGTACTTAAGCAATTCAACCGGAACTCCCAGTTGATTAATTCCGTCTAGTCTCCCCCTAAGATGATGCTGCTAAAACATGTCTTTTCATACAATGAGTATGTACAGACAAAACTTTGTTTAAAAAAATTCTTCAAAACACCATCACTCAAGCTTGGCTCTCATAGTTGCAGCAGTTTTCAAGTACGAGTCAATAACTTCTTGATCTCTATTAGGATTGAATGAGCACAATCTCTTCCATTCATCTTCATTTGTCCATTCACTCTGAATACTGATAGATTTATGCCCGGTAACCATTATCTCTGTGCACATAATACAACTTATCAGCTTCATCGTAGACATCGTATCTTATCCTGGAATGAGAGCTTGAGTCTTCATCATCATGAGCTTCTTCATCCACTGGTTTGTTCTTATCGATGATGAAATTTATCCTGAAGTATAATAGACGCTCAATTATGCTCATGTTTTTCTTTGAACGAGCAAGTAGATAGACATCAATAAGTTCTTCTTCAGACAGATTCAACACAACTTCTTCTTTAGTATATGTGAGGGTTACAATTTCATTGGTGGTGAACTTGTATCTTTTGGTCTCCTCATCATAACTCCAGTCAACTATGGTCTTCTGGTCTCTTCTGATTCTTTAGTATCTTCATCAGACCCTTGATCAGACTTAGTTGCTTTCCTCTTCCTCTTCGGTATTCTAGTTCTCTTGGAGATAGATTTCTTTCTCCCAAATATTTTGACAGGTGTTTCACCAGAAGTTTAAGTAGGAGGCTTGGTTGGTTCTTAAGTGGGTGATGGTGTTGAATTTTGAGTGCGTGGTTTGTTGGCTTGAGAAGTAGGTTTGGGTGGTGTTAAAGTGGTTTGGGTTGAAGATGGTTTGAGTTTAGGATGAATGATTGGTGTTGGAAGGGTGTGTGTGGGCTGAGGTTCTTGAGGAGGAATGTGAGTAAAATTATCAAAAGAAATTTGTCTAAGGTTAAGCTTAGGGTTCTTGGAAGGTGGAGGTTTTGATCTGTTGGCTCTAGTTGGATGCTTTTTGGTTTTGGTGAGAGGGGTTGTGTGGTAGGAATTTGTGGAGTGGAGGAAAAAAGAGAAACAATTAAATTTTGAGGTTAAGGAGGAAGAGAATGCATACATGAGAATGCACCATCAGGTTTTGGGAATCCAAGCCTGTTGGTCTGGGAACAATAATCGTTCACGATATCTAACTAATCTAAGCGTGCGGAATCCGGTTAGATTAGTGATTCAAGAAAGAGATGAGAAGAAAACCAAGAAAACGATTAATAAATTAAATTATATATTAACTTCGAGTTCCCTTCAGATACTATGTATTATGGAAGTCTTTTCATTAGATAATAAGTATCATCCTCGAGTTCCCTTCGGATAATACTTATTATCCCCTCTCCTTCCCCTAAAAATTTGTCAAGATCTGCACGGGGCATACTGTCATGCATCAAAACTCATGAAAACACATTTTGACTTCTCAAATTAACCTGGCCAAGACGTAAACACAACCAAAAAGAACTTAAAGACTCACACACGAAAGATAAAAATAAACAAATACTTACCAATATCAAACATGAGAAAGTTTACAAGGGATCAAACCTTATGAATCTAACTGAGGAACCCTTTTCAGCTTCAGTTACTCGACTAGTCCAGGTGATTGCCGGTATGTTTGTCCGCTTTAAACTCAGACCCATTTGAACCCAACCAAATGCATCATGCTTAAAAGATTACTAATTACCAGCATGTTTAATCGTCCCCACACCCAATTGTACATAGCAAAACCTACCCAACCTCAGAGTTTATTGAGGATTCACAAACCCCCAACTTGAGGAACCATGCAACACCGTTATAACTACCACTTATTTCATTAATCATCAGTCAGTGATCAGGTCGGCCGCATAAGCATGCAAAGAAGACCAAACTGAATGATTATTATTTCATTTTCTTTTCTTTTTCTTTTCTTTTTCATATTTTTTTTTTGTTTTCATTTTTCTTTTCTGTGGTGTTGTCATAACAGCAGAGCATGGCGTGTGAGAGAGTGAATACTAGGTATAATTACCACTCTCAACCCGTTTTTACTGGGACTCAGTTTTTTAAACCATGCAAACTGAGATGAGAAACTAAACATTTATATATTTTAAGTTCATTGCACTTACATTGGTGGTCATAAGATTAGGTCGAGCCTACCGAGCATATCACCGTGGAGTTTGCTTTTTACTTCCGCTTTACATGTGTCAGTCATCTCCAATCCGGCCATATTTCACTTCTCAGAAACAAAACACAAACGATTAAAAATTGAAAAGCATACTATTTTTTGAGGGGTCAACTTTTTCTTCATCTTTACATTTCTTCCCCTTGCTTTTTGATTTTTAATGTCACAACTTTTGTGAACATCATTTTTTTATATAATTTAATTTTTTTTAAATAACACACACACACACACAAACAGAACAAATAGAGACACACACATCAGGCCATGCTAACCTTCAAAGTATTGATTTGAACATTTTTAGAAAAATGGGTTTTATGACATGCACACTAAATTGTATTAGACGTCAAACACTTCAACAAACAAACACCAAGTGAAAATTTTAAGAAATTTGGTTTGACACAAACACCCTTTACCGCTTCATCAAACAAACAACCAAGTTAAGAACAGTACCTTTAATGCTGAATTTGACCTTTTACCTCTCAAGGAAACATATCCTCCCTAAAAATTGCTTGTCATGACATGAAGATACGTCTCCTAAACTATGCCTGGAACAATCACTTATCAATAAACAAATTAATAATAAAAATGTTAGTGATAATCCTCCTTGACTGTTCCTGCACATAATGAGAGATTAGTTAGCCAATGGTACCCAGGCCATTGTTTTTCTGGGTATACCTGAGGAATCAATAAAAGATACTTCTTGTAAGAACATCCCCTTTGAGAAATCAGGAAGTTGGGATGGAGCTGCCTTGATTTTTGGTTTCCAAGTTCCAAGTGATTTAACATTTGTTTTAGTCACTTTTTGAGTTGTGACTTTAGGTGTTTCAACCTTCTTCGTTTTATATTCATTTTTCAAAACAGTTTGTAGAAGCATATATAGTGTCTAGTGCTAGGTCTTGTAATTATGATGTTTTGTGTAATCTGGTCTCAGCGGACCAGGGGCGGACCAGATGGTACGCCCGGACCATCTGGTACACTGGTTAGTTGGTCCGCTGGACAGAATTAGTATAAAAAGGTTTAGCTCGTTTAGAGGAGGGTAGTTGTGAGGTTTGAGTTCTAAACTGTGTGTTTTTGTAAGGTGAAACCTGTTTACTTTCTCTCCCTAAGCACAAATCGCAAGGATTTAATGCTAAGTTCCCAAGGAGAGAGGCACAACACATGTCCGATGATAACATTTCACTTGATTCAGGATCTCATTTTCCTGTTGTGTTTGTTGATAGAAGGAGATGTTATCACTGTTATTAGAAAGGTCACATACACAATCGTTGTCCTGTTTTGGCCGAGAAACGAGCTTCCGCTGCTGAATCAAAGAAATCTGACAATGTTTCTGAGCCAAAACACACAAATGGAAATGTGGTTACAAAACATTTTTTCAAAAGAGAAAAATTTTCAAAAACTAAAAAATCGGTTGATAGTTCATCTTCAGATAATGTCACCACAGCTTCATCTGTTCCAATAATCAGGCAAAAGTGGCTGCCTAAAATGACTTCTAAAGCCACTGAAGATTTTTCAGAAGACACAAGTCGACCCAAAGCTGAATGCTTGGGTCCAGATTCTCACTAACTTTTTGCTACTATGTGTAGGGTGCTCGAAAGCCAGCTGTCAACAACTTTTGGGTTATTGATAGTGGAGCATCCAGGCACATGACTGGTAATCTCTCCTTGCTTACCGATGTTAAACCAATCAATGGTGGGGGAGTTACCTTTGCTGGCCATAAAGGAGGTAGAATCACTAGAGAAGGAAAAATGGGAAATGACAAAGTTACATTTGACAAAGTTCAATTTGTGGAAGAGTTGCAGCACAATCTCTTGAGTGTCTCACAGATATGTGATAAGCAGTACACCACTGCGTTCACAAGTTCTGAATGTATCTTTTTGAAGCCCGGATTTCAAATTCCTGATGATTGGATAGTGATGCGTGCACCTCGGTTTCGAGATTTATATGTTTTGAATATGAATCAGACCTCGTCTACAGTGTCGGCTACATGTTTCTTATCCAAAGCCACTGAAAAAGAGTCGATATTGTGGCATCGCCGTATGGGTCATCTTAACCACCGCAAGATGGATTATTTAGTTAATCACAATTTGGTTGAGGGAGTTTCTAAGAATCGTTTTTCGATTGATGATGTGTGCGTTTCATGCAAAAAGGGGAAGCAACAGAAAAAGTCTCATCCGTACAAACGTGTTAATTCCATTGTCACTCCGTTGGAGCTACTTCATATGGGTCTTTTTGGTCCTATGAATGTAAGCAGTGTGGATGGAAGTTTTTACTGTTTAGTAATTACAGATGATTTCTCGCGTTTCTCTTGGGTCGCGTCATTACATTCAAAGGATGAAACTCCAGCAACTATTCAGCGTTTATTGTCCAAGTTTGAGAATCTATACAAGCACAAGATTTGTCGTATTCGTACCGACAATGGTACTGAATTCAAGAACGCAACGATGAAAGCATTTTGTGATTCTTTTGGAATTTCACATGAATTTAGTGCACCATACACTCCACAACAAAACGGAGTGGCTGAGAGAAAGAATCGAACTTTAATAGAGACCGCACGAACTATGTTAGCTGATGCAAATCTATCAATCATGTTCTGGTCTGAGGCGGTTCATACTGCTTGTCATGTGCTTAATAGAGTTCTTATTGTTAAGCGGTTCAACAAGACTTGTTACCAATTGCTCAAAGGTAGAAAGCCGAATTTAGACTTTCTGGAACCATTTGGGTGTTTATGTACCGTTCTCAAAGGTGGTGGTAAATTTGAAGCTAAGGCTATGGATGGCATCTTTGTTGGTTATCAGTATCCAATGAAACGTGTCTACTTTCCGTCTTCAAAGACCATTGAGAGCCATTTGCATGTGGATTGTCGAAGATATAGTTTTCTGAAACCCAAATCGGTTGATGGTTCTATTTTTGATTATAAGACATTCTTTGATTCTTTCTTGGATGCACACACTGAATCTGCTGATGAGCTTACTGATGATATGACTGGTGTTATTATTCATACCATGCTTAATTATGGATCATGTATTCCAAAGTTTTCAACTGTTTCTGGTTCTGCTTCATCTAGTCAGACTGTTTCTGATCTAGAAACCATGAGTTCATCTGATGATGATGCCAATACATTTCATGAAGCTGAATCAATACCCTTGGTTGATCCAATTCCTTTACCAAGCACAAGTTCGTCCGTTCCAAATACTTTATTTCCTGGTGAATTGTCAAGCTCAGAGGATGCAGATGCTACTATTAATACTCTTGCTGATACGGTTGAGGTTCCTGATTCGACTAATCTCCGAATTCATTCTATTCATCCTCAAGAGAATATTATTGGAGATTTGACTTCTGGGGTGCGCACATGCCATCAGTTATCTGATAATGTGGATGCTTTGATTGCCGAAATTCGTGATTCGGGTGTTCAGAATGATATGTTTCATTCGTGTTTTCTGTCTCAAGTTGAGCCGATCAATGTTGAACAAGCGTTGGAAGATTCTTCTTAGGTTGAGGCCATGCAGGAGGAGTTGCAACAATTCTAGAAGTTAGGCGTCTGGCATCTTGTTGATCTTCCCAAAAATGCTAAGAAAGCGTGTGGCACTAGATGGGTGTTTAAGTGTAAGAAGGATGATCGTGGCATCATTGTTCGGAACAAAGCTCGATTAGTGGTTCAAGGATTTTCTCAAATTGAGGGCATTGATTTCAATGAGGTCTATGCTCCAGTTGCGCGGATTGAAGCTATTCGAATCTTTTTAGCTTTCGCAGCATTTCATGGATTTAAAGTATATCAAATGGATGTTAAAAGTGCCTTTCTCAACGGGAAGATTCGTGAAGAGGTTTACGTGATGCAGCCACCTGGATTCTATGATCCCGACTTTTCTGACCGTGTGTACAAACTCGACAAAGCGTTATATGGTCTCCATCAGGCCCCGAGAGCCTGGTATGAGACGCTTTCTACACATTTGCTCGACAACGGTTTTCGTCGTGGCACTGTAGATTGCACACTTTTTTCGAAGCGGTTTGGGAAAGATTTACTGCTTGTTCAGGTGTACGTGGATGATATTATTTTTGGGAGCACGAATGACACATTGTGTAAAGAATTTGAGCGTGTCATGCAAACGAAATTTGAAATGAGTTCAATGGGCGAGATGGGATTCTTTTTAGGTCTTCAAGTCCACCAATCGGCCAAAGGCATCTTTCTACATCAATCGAAATATGTTACTGACATTTTGGCTCGGTTTAAGATTGGTGATGTTCGGATTCCAAGCACTCCGATACAGGTTTCTCATGGTCTTGGACCAGATGAGTCTGGTGCCAAAGTGGATCCAACATTGTTTAGGGCTAAGATCGGTTCTTTAATGTATTTAACTGCTTCTCGTCCTGACATCATGTTTGCTGTGTGTTTATGTGCTAGATATCAAGCTGCTCCGAAGGTTTCTCATATGATGGCAGTGGACAGAATCTTTGCTTATTTGAAGGGTAACCAGGATCTGGGTATCTGGTATCCTAATGATAATAAGTTTGATTTTACTGCATATTCTGATTCCGATTATGGTGGATGCAAGATAAATTTCAAATCTACAACCGCCGGGTGTCAATTTTTGGGAGAACGACTAGTGTCGTGGCAGTGCAAAAAGCAAACCTCGGTTGCAACGTCGACTGCGGAGGCTGAGTACATGGCGGCTTCCAGTTGTTGTTCACATGTTTTGTGGATACAACAGCAGTTGCGCGATTATGGTTTGACATTTCTAACTACTCCCATTTTTATTGATAATCCAGCTGCCATCTCTATCACGAAAAACCCCGTGCAACATTCCAAAACTAAGCACATTGATATCCGTTATCACTTTATTCGTGATTGCTACGAAAAGAAATTGATCGATTTGCAAAAAATTCACACTGATTTTCAAAGAGCTGACTTGTTTACAAAAGCGTTTGATAAAGTTCGCTTTCAATTTTTATTGAAAATCAATGGGGTTACTCGCTTAACTGCTATTTGATCTAGTTCAGTTTATCGTTTTTGTTTTGTTTTTCTTTTTGTTTTTCTACTTTTTAGGGGGAGCATGATTGAAAAATACAAAAATAGTGTATTTTCTGTATTGAAAAAAAAGGAAAAAGCATAAAAAAATTGAAAAAGCTAAAACATAAAAATTGAAAAATTAAAATTGAGAAATTTTGATTCGACCTTGTGAGAAATGATGGTACATCATCATACGTTATCTGCCATGGATAGAGTAGAAAGAAAGGCTGTAGGTACTTGTTTGTTTTGATTGAATGTGCTGAATAGTCTGATATATGTGAGTATGATATAAAGATAATGCCTGCTTGATAATTGTGGTTACACACCGTGATGGGTACTGTGTAAATCTGGCATAAAAAGATGAGAAAATACCAAAAACAGAATAAAGAGATGTTCTGATGTATGCTTGCTTTATTTTGAAAGATTTAAACTTGTTTGATTTTCTTTATTTTGTCAAACGATCGGACTTTCTCTGCGTATCGAAAGATCGACCTGATTGTTGTTCGTTTGACGTTCTGCTTTATTTTCTTGGTGTTTCGTATAATCCATCGGACTTTCTCTGCGTGTACGTGAGTACCGACCTGATTGTTGTTGGATTATACAACTTCTGCTTTATTTTATATTTCTTATTTTCCTAAACAATCGGACTTTCTCTGCGTGCCTACCGGCCGACCTGATTGTTGTTTGTTTAGGGTTCTGATTTCTTTTTGCAAGAAACATCATGAGCAAGATATCTCTGTGGAAATCTATTCTGTATAAGCAAGTTTACATTATCAGTATGAGAAATCTGTTGCAAGTAACTTGGCTTGAATAAAGGAAAATATAAAAATGAAATAAGCAATTTGCCAGTATTCCTGATCGTGTGGGTACCATGTTATTAATGCTTGATATATACACTTAATTTCATATCAGAAAGCTATAAACATGACTTACTTTAGCTGAAATAAACCAAATGGTTGTATTCTCAGACAACTTGGCTTGCATGCTTAGTATTTTGAAATTGAAGTGTGTATGATGCGTTATGTCTGATATGATCTCACGTTGTGATCTTTCTCACAAAAATATAACTTATTGCGTTTTAATTTCCTGATTTCTGTTGGTTTGCTGTTTTGCTTATTTTAGAAAATATCAAAAAGATTTTAGGTGTGTTTTAGCATAAGTTCGAAAAACCAAAAAGATTTTAGTGTGTTTTGATATAAATTTGATAAAAATCAAAAATATTTTCATTCTGATTTATTTTTGATCAACTGAATTCGGTGATGGAAAATTCTTGGTTAAATGAATCACAATCGATGCTACATCAGCTCATCATGTTTAAATTTTTTGAAGAAATTACAGTTTTGGGTTCAAAATGATCAAATTGAAAGTTGAAGGGTGAGAATTGTCTCAAAGTGGTCCGGCGGACCATGTGGTACGCCAGGCGGACCACTTTGAAGTATAAAGGGACATATCTGGTCCGCAATATTCATAACTTGCGGACCACTTTACAAACACTCTGAAAAACCCTAACAGTCTTTAAACTGTTTTTTCTCGATTTCTCGGTGAATAACGAACGGTTGAACGAGATTTTTGTTGCTACAGGTAGGTTTCATCTTGGCGAATCCGATGATGGTTTTAATTTGTTCATTAGTGATTTACATTGCTTGGTTGATACAAGTTTGTGTCTCGGTTTTGAAGAAAACTGTCTCCGAAGGGTTTTAGTGCTAAATATTCACATTTCACTAATATTAGAGCACATGGTTATGGTCGAAATCACTTCTAGACCAAAACCTTATTGTTCGATTTCACAACAAACACTCATGAATGCGTCAAATTTGAGATTTGTCTCTTCGGCTTTCTGATCGTCCGCCGGACCATATGGTCCGCGGCGGACCAGATGATCCGCCATCATTTCTGATCCGCAATCTGGTCCGTTTGACCAAATCAGATCCGTGGTCAATATTTCTGATCCGCCGGATCAGATGATCCGTTAGATCAAATCTGATCCGCGCGCAACAAATTTCTGATCCGCCGGACCAGATGATCCGGATGACCAAAATTGATCCGCTGTTTGGTCCGCTCATCAAATTTTTCAAAAAAAAAGTTATTCGTTTGAGCGTTTCACATAAAATCAGAGTTAGTCATTGATAATTATGATTATATTGAATGATTTTAATGATGGTTTGTTTTGATGATGTGTACAGAAATGGCAGATTTCAAATCAATTGGTGAACACAATGTTTGTGCATTTCTAGATGCAGCAGAAAAATGGAAGCCTCAATTTCTTAATATCTTTGATTTCATTAGACGATCAAGGATATTATATGCTGCAACTCATGTGTGTCCTCCATATAAAGATTTGCTGGTGATGTTTTGGAATTCAGCACAAGTGGATTGTTCAGTGGATCCATCAGTAATTCGTGCAAGAATTCTTGAGACAGATGTGATTATATCTGAAGCTGATGTGCGAAGAGTTTTGAGATTGAACGATGAAGCTGATTATCCGACAGAGTTTCATGAAGCTGATTTGATAGCTTTACTCAGAAGAATTAAATATGATGGTCAATTATATGTTCCGTGGTATCTCAAAGCCAATCTGAGTCCTCCGTATAAGTATTTGATGCATGTAATCATTAAGTGTTTTGGAAATCGAACAAGGGGTCAGGAAGAATTTGATCTGAGAGTGTTATCATTTTTCTGTGCATTGGTGTTAAATCGAGAATTCAACTTCTCTGGATGGATTATTAATTACATGAGGGAGAATATCTTGGTGAAACAAATGAGAAGTATTATGTATCCAAGATTTATACAAATGATCCTGAATGATTTACATCCAAATCTTCCAAAGAATGCTGCTGCAATTATTGATATGAAACATATGAACAGAGTTGCTGTTGGGAAGATTCCTATATATTACAAGTGTAAAGGAAACAAAGCTGCTCCACCGGTTAAACGTTTGATTGGTCATCTTGTAAATCCAGATTATGTAGCTCCAGCTGATGGAGCTGCCAAACATCCTGATAGTTCTGATGATGAGTTGGAATATGATGACAAAGGTTTTCCTGTTGAAATAGCAGAAGATGAAGAAGAGAATCAAAGTGTTCCTGTTAATCAAGACCACGTACCTGTACAGCAACAACAACTTGAGCCTATAGTTCATGAGAATATCGTTGAACCTGAAGCTGTTAACCTGAAGCTGTTAATCTTCAAAATGATGAGATACTTGATGATGCTCCTATGTCTAAGGGTGATGATGTTATTGAGAGTTCTTATGAAACTGATTCAGATTCTGGTGATTATGTCACAATTTTACATAATACCAGAGAAATTCCAGTAAAGAGAGGTTCTAAGGCTCACATTGCCTATTTGAAGTCTCAGAATCAAGATACTTCTCTATATGAGTCTAGAACCAAGCAGGTTGAGGATAACGATGATGATCCGTTATATACTCCTGTGATGGAGGAACCTGTTACAAAGTCAAAGCCAGTAGATAAAGGTAAAGCTAAAGTAATTTATTCTGGAAAGGTCAAACATATGGCTAAGAGACCTGCTGTGCAACAAGGCTCATTTCTGGGTGATGCTAGAAAATCTGGTCAGAGTCCACCTGCTAAGAAACAAAAGGTTCCATCTCAGTCTTCGGTTCCAGTGCAACCAACGACACAAAGTGTGAATGTTCAAAGTTCTTCTGTTCTACCTGCTAAGAAGTTAATCATCAGAAGACCGTCTACTACTGCTTCTACTTCTGCTACTGCTTCATCTACTGCTGCTGCTACTCGATCAACCATCTCTTCTGCTGATCTGAAGCTGGCGATTCATCAGACTTGACTTGATGAATTAGAATCAACGAATCGTCAGCAGGAAGATGAAATTAGAGGTTTAAAGAATCTAGTGGCGGAATTCGTGTCTCGGGATCAATCTAAAGATCGTGAGATTGCCAGTTTAAAGTCTAGAGATGAAGAAAAGGCTCGTGAAATTGCAAAGTTACAACAATTATCTCTTTCTCTGTGTGACATCCGAGAATTCCAAGGTTAACTTCCGTTAGACAAACTCCGTTAGTTACGTTATAAGTGTTAACTTAGTAACTAATGCTTAACTAGGCCGAATACGTCAACGTCCTTTGGTTGATCACCGAACCCGCCCATATGTGTTATGTGTTCATTTATTGATGTCATTATATGCAATGTGATTCAAACGCATGATTTAATATTATGAATAGCATGACAATTTGTGAATCGTGTTTATCTTGCTTAGAATGTGAAATTGACCACTTTTGGGTGACCAGCGAAACTACCGGGCGAAACTATAATGTCGCCCGGCAGCTTGTTGGCTCACTTGTGATCAGAGCCAGTTTCGCCTGGCCAGCGAAACTGCCAGCGAAACTAGGCCCTGATATATAATAACATAAAGCCCTAGTTGCCTCATTTTGTTGCACCATTCTCTCCAAAACACACACACCTCTGGAAATCTGGTCAGTCGAGAAACACAACCAAACATCAAGATCTCAGCCTCAAGACAACATCCATTCGATTCCTTGATCGAATCGTGAGTCCTAAAACCTTTCTTTTATGCCTTTTCTTTGAGTTTTCTTAAAAAGCATGCTTAAACCTTCATGAAACTGCTTGATCTGCTAGTATGTTGCTTAGGGATGCTAGATCTGTTATAAAGTTCACAACTTTGCGTATGAAATCCATCCATGACAAAGATTTATGCTATTTTAGCCATTTTAGGGTTTTATATGTATTTTGGGTGATCGGATGACAAAATGCATGTTTAAGGTGTTAAAGCTTACTGATTTATGTTGGTAAATGCCTATGTATGCTAAACAATGAATTGCATGTGAGAATGGAAGCTGTTAGGTCAATTTTTAGGCTGATCCGTATGTTTTTCGCGACCAGCGAAACTGTGGTGTTCTCTGGGCGAAACTGTCCAGCGAAACTATGTATATCTCCTTCCAGCGACACTATGCAGCGAAACTGTAGTGTCGCTGGGTAAACCGACCAGACCAGCTCGAGCGAATCTACCGAGCGAAATTCCCTGAACGAAAGTTCAAACCAGTTTCGGGCGAAACTAGGCTAGCGAAACTGTGCCAACAGTTTTGAGCGAAACTAGCCTAGCGAAACTGTGTCATCGGGTGTTGCCTAGCGAAAGTGCTGCCCGTGCACACAGCGAAACTGACTAGCGAAACTGCTAGCGAAACTGTGACCAGAATCTAAACTTATACAATTTGCTTGAATGTTATGCCATGACTTACATGATTATGCCATGATGATACATGCTTTGATTCCTGATATGTATGAACCCTTGTTTATGATCAACCATTGGTGTCGTGTGTTTGTATGTCGAGTCATAGTTCCAACGTGCTATGTTATGGGCCATAGTGACGTTAAGTAAAGATTAGACACAAAACTAATACTTAAGACCTAAACGTGTTCATAGGTCTTCATTAAGCAAACTTGGATATTATAGCAAGTGTAGCGGTGCAACCAAAGGTGAGTGTCACTAACCCGATTACCGTGAACCCGTTTGGGTCACACCGAATACCTAAAAGTAAAACAATGCTGACAAACTCGAGAGTGCTAGGCACCTCCCTGATAAACTTGAAAACTTGGAGTGCTCGGCACCCACTTGATGAACTTGAAGTGCTTTATGGGAAGCACTTGCGAATTACCAAAACAACGATTTCTAAAACGAAACTGAAAACACTTTTGAGATTCATGAGAATCCAGTAAACCGTTTTAATATGGCTAGTGTAGGTTAAAGTCTAAACCACATGATATCACATGATTTCTAAGGATGCCTTGAAAACTTAAAAGTCCTCAACTAATTTGTACCATTAATTGTAAAGCGAGGGGATGTTGGGTAGATCTACTGGAGTTTGACAAACTCCGCCCCGTGGCACGGGGAGTGCACGGAGGTACAATATCAGCCTATCTGACCGTGATCCCGAGAGGACACGGGTAGGCAAAACCGCGATGACGTAGGTCCGCAGTACTAGATGGCACGACCACTACAATAATTCATAGTCAGCTTTGGTGCAAACTTCCTTAGTGCATGGAACAACGGATTAGCTACCCGCGATATCGGTTGAGCACTTTAACTTTACAAAACTAGTTCATACCCGATGACGTAGGTCACGGACAATTCCTTTATAAACTAAGACATAACATTTAGCATTGCTTTCCACAAACAAATATTATGTAAGTATACCTTGATACAAATTATGATTATGAGACCGGGCCAATGCATGACAAGCCCACTGTGAACTCACCAACCGTTGGGTTGACACTTGCGTGGTTTAAACTTTTGCAGATCGCTAAGGAGTATCCGCTGGAGGTTGGCATGGCACGAGAAGATATTTATCTTTGTTTAAACTAAACTTGGGAATTTTAAAACAATGTTTATGTAAAGCACGTGGTTAGTGCTAAGACAATATTTTATTCCGCTGCGTTGTATTTGAGACTTTACTTTATAACTGATTTTTGAACTAACTCTGATTCATTTAGTATTTGTAACTAATGGTTGTGGATCCTGGTTTGCTCGCACCCCTTAACGGTATAAACTCCGTTAGTGGTTAATTTGGGGGTGTGTCAGATTGGTATCAGAGCCATAAGTTGCAGAGAACTGGAATCATTTTGAAAAACGATTTGGAAACTGCAACTTGAAACCTTAGTTACAAACGAACAAACAAATTTCCAAAACCAAAATAATTACGTGCCAACCTGGGATACTCGCTCTGCTGTGTAAGTAAAAACTTAGTACGTATGTATATATATATATATAAATATATATATAGACCGTGTCTAGGAAGTCTAACGGAAAACCTTAGGAAAATTTTCACACACGAATACGAAACGCGAACGCTACTACGCGCACTATGCCGGGGAAAGCGACAACGAAACAATGCTACGCGTTATGTCCTGATTTCTACTGCGATGACTATGCCGACGGTGACTTTTATGGGGAAGCCGACCTTCGACGACAGCTACTTACGACTTACGACGTTCCTCGACGACGCCCGATTTTGCACAAAAATTTTCTGGACTAATAGAGGGATAACGGGGATTGTTAATATACATATTATGGGATATGTACAAAGTATAACTGTGACTGAACACTAGCTACTTAAACTGTTCAGCAAGATGTCTGGAAGAGGACACGGAAGGAACAACATTAACATGACGCCTGCACAGCTGCAAGCGATGATCAACGAACATGTGCAAGCCGCGGTGGCAGCCGTCCAAGCTGCATATGCCGCTCAGGGTAACTATTATGCCGGTTAAGGCACAAAGCGAATTATATTTGACCTGTTTAAATTTGAAACCCGAATTATTATTGCATCAGGAAACCATCACTGCACGTTCAAGTCCTTCATGGACTGCAAGCCACTAACGTTCTCCGGCGAAGAAGGAGCGGTAGGACTCCTCCGGTGGATCGAAAAATCTGAGAAGGTCTTCTCTATGTGTAACTGCCCCGCTGAAAGCAAGGTGAAGTTTGCTACTGGTACCTTTGAGGGAGCTGCTCTCTCCTGGTGGAACGCCGAGATTCAGATGATTGGGATCGACGCGGCTAACAACATGCAATGGGAAGCATTCAAGGAACTAATTATGGATGAGTACTGCCCTCGTGACCAGGTGAAGAAGCTAGAGGGAGAATTCTTGAACCTGAAGATGGTTGGGTCTGAAATTGAACAGTACACTGCGCGTTACCATGAGTACGCGGTCTTGTGCCCCACAATGGTTGATGCTGAGTTCAAACGCATTGAGCGTTATCTGGAAGGCCTCGCGCCTCAAATCAAGAGTTTGGTGACCGCCAGCAACCCCGCAACCGTGCAGCAAGCCATCCGTTTGGCTCACAAACTTACTGATCAGGAGGTTGAGAAGGGTACACTTCCTGCGAAAGCCACTGAGAAGACTGCCCTTAGTGGCAAAAGAAAAGCTGATGATGAAGCTCCTGAGAACTCAATGAACAATCAGAGTGTTGGAAACAGCACTGGGAGGTCTTTCAACTCCCAAAGCCAAAGCAAGATGTTTGGAAACAACAGTGGTAACTACCGCCAGGGTGGCAATGGTCAAGGCAACTACAAAGGTAACCTGCCTTTGTGCAACAAGTGCGGAAAGCATCATGCTGGTAATTGTAAGAAGAATCTGAGCTGCGAAAGGTGTGGCAAGGGAGGCCACGAAGCAAAAGACTGTTGGGCAACTCTACCTGAGCAACAAAACCGCCCCAGGAGGAACAACAACAATCATGGAAACAACAACTATGGGAACAATCGGGGTAATGGGAACAACAACGGTCAGAACCAGAACAACAACAATGGGGGAGCCCGTGGCTGTTTTGAGTGTGGTGCTCAAGGTCACATTAAAAGAGACTGCCCGCAGCTGAGAAGACATGGTAATGGTAACCAAGGAAACAACGGTGGGAATGGTAATGGTGGGGGTAATGGTAACGGGAATGGCAACGGGAATGGTGGAAATGGTAGAGGTCGAGCTTTCGTCATGGGTCAGGGTGAAGCTCGTAATGATGCCAACGTGATTAACGGTAAATTCATCCTTAATGGTTTCTTTGCTACTGTATTATTTGATTCTGGTGCTGAGAGAAGCTTTATTTCCACTAAGTTTGCTAAGTTAATTAATGCTAAACCGATTGCCTTAGATGCTAAATATGTGGTAGAGCTAGCTAATGGTAAACTTCATGATACGACCCAGTTAGTTAAGGACTGTAAGTTAGAACTAGCTGGCCATACATTAGGAATCGACCTTATGCCTTTCCCGATTGGTAGTTTTGACGTTATAGTAGGAATGGATTGGTTATCTGAGAATCGAGCTGAAATCTTATGTAAAGAAAAAGTGGTTCGTATTCCGCTCGAAGACGGTAAAGTGTTAACGGTCCAAGGTGAAAAAGGTGGAACAGTAACTGGTATTATTTCGTTTCTCAAAGCTCAAAAGTGCCTTCGTAAAGGTCACTTCGCGATTGTTGCAAACGTCACCGATTCGACACTTCCCGAGCGCAGAATCAACGATTACCCGATCGTCCGCGACTTCCAAGATGTATTTCCTGAAGATCTGCCTGGTTTGCCTCCATTTCGACAAGTAGAGTTTGGAATCGACTTGGTCCCTGGAGCGTCTCCGATCGCACGCGCACCTTACCGTTTGGCGGTAAGTGAACTCAACGAACTCTCCGCGCAACTTCAAGAGCTGCTCGACAAAGGATTTATTCGTCCAAGTTCTTCTCCATGGGGAGCACCGGTATTATTTGTTAAGAAGAAGGATGGAACGTTCCGAATGTGTATTGACTACCGAGAGCTTAACAAGGTTACGATCAAGAATCGGTATCCGCTTCCTCGAATCGACGATCTCTTCGATCAGCTACAAGGTTCCAGTTACTTCTCAAAGATTGATCTACGGTCTGGATATCACCAGCTTCGCGTTCGAGATGAGGATGTCCCCAAGACTGCTTTCAGAACTCGGTATGGTCACTACGAATTCCTGGTTATGCCGTTTGGGCTAACTAATGCGCCTGCCGTATTTATGGATCTGATGAATCGAGTGTGCAAGCCGTACCTCGATAAGTTTGTGATAGTTTTCATCGATGATATCTTAATCTACTCCAAGACAAAGGAAGAACACGAGGAGCACCTACGTCTTATCTTGGAATTGCTCCGCAAGGAACAGCTTTATGCTAAGTTTTCGAAGTGCGATTTTTGGATTCGCGAAGTCCAGTTTCTTGGACACATTGTTAATGAAGAAGGAATTCATGTCGACCCAGCCAAAGTGGAAGCTATCAAGAATTGGCCTACTCCGAGAGCGCCAACCGAAATCCGACAATTTTTGGGACTTGCCGGATATTATCGAAGATTCATTAAGGGTTTCTCGCAATTGGCTCAACCCTTAACAGCTCTAACGCACAAAGGAGTGCAATATAGATGGGGTGAAAAAGAAGAACGCGCGTTTCAAACTCTTAAAGATATGTTATGTTCAGCTCCAATTCTCGCGTTGCCCGATGGGATTGACGACTTTGTGGTCTATTGCGACGCATCCATCCAAGGACTCGGTTGTGTGTTGATGCAACGAGACAAGGTGATTGCCTATGGGTCCAGGCAACTAAAGGATACCGAAAAGAATTATACAACGCATGATTTGGAATTGGGAGCAGTTATTCATGCACTCAAAATTTGGAGACATTACCTCTACGGAACAAAGTGCACAATATTTACCGATCACAAAAGCTTACAGCACATCTTTAATCAGAAGGATCTCAACATGCGACAACGACGGTGGGTCGAGCTACTGAACGACTATGACTTAGCAATCAAATATCACCCGGGAAAAGCCAATGTTGTGGCTGATGCATTAAGTCGGAAAGAGTATGAAAAGCCTCGACGAGTGCGAGCGCTGCAACTTACCATCCACACGGGATTGCCGGATCGGATCCGCGATGCCCAACAAGAGGCTCTAAAGGAAGAAAACTTCGCAGCTGAAGCACTGCGTGGTGTAGATGGTAACTCCGAAATTAAGTCTGACGGACTCAGGTATTATAATGACAGAATTTGGGTTCCTTTACTTGGAAATCTCCGTGAACTCGTGATGGACGAGGCTCACAAGTCAAGGTATTCGGTGCACCCTGGATCGGATAAAATGTACCAAGATTTGAAGGGTTTGTATTGGTGGCCGAACATGAAAGCCGACATTGCACGATATGTGGCTAAGTGCTTAACATGCTCAAGAGTCAAGATTGAGTACCAAAAGCCTTCTGGGCTGTTACAGCAACCAAAGATCCCAGAATGGAAATGGGAGGATATCTCAATGGATTTTGTAACGGGATTACCTCATCGATCAAATCGACCAGATGCGATTTGGGTTATCATTGATCGATTGACCAAATCTGCACACTTCATCCCGATGAGAGAAAGTGACAATATGGACAAGTTAACTAAGCTGTACATTGACCGGATTGTGGCACGGCATGGAGTGCCTAAGACTATTATCTCTGATCGAGATCCTCGATTCACTTCCCGACTATGGCAATCTATGCAAGAAGCACTGGGAACCAGACTGGATATGAGTACAGCTTATCACCCGCAGACCGACGGTCAGACGGAACGAACTATTCAGACTTTAGAAGACATGCTCCGAGCCTGCGTTCTCGACTTTGGTAAAGACTGGGAGGCTCACCTTCCGTTGGTGGAGTTCTCCTACAACAACAGTTATCATTCAAGTATCGGTGCTGCGCCTTTTGAAGCCCTTTATGGCAGAAAGTGTAGATCGCCCGTGTGTTGGGCCGAAACGGGTGAGAAGGGACTCACCGGACCGGAAATCATTCATGATACAACCGAACAGATTATTCAGATCAGAAAGCGGATAGCCGCAGCACGTGACAGACAAAAGAGCTACACCGATAAACGCCGCAAACCTTTGAAGTTCGAGGTAGGCGACAAGGTGCTATTGAAGGTATCTCCCTGGAAAGGTGTGATACGCTTCGGAAAGCGTGGAAAATTGAATCCTCGCTATATCGGTCCATTTGAGATTATTGGGGAAGTAGGCCCGGTGGCCTATCGATTGCAACTCCCTGCCGAACTCGATGGAGTTCACAACGTATTTCACGTCTCAAACTTAAAGAAATGTCTGGCTGAAGACATCGAAATAATTCCTTTGGAGGAATTGGAAATTGACGAACATTTGAGATTTATCGAGCAACCGGTAGAAATCATGGGACGCGAGGAGAAAGCCCTCAAACGTAGCAAGATTCCGATCGTCAAGGTGCGATGGAACTCAAAGCGTGGACCTGAATATACTTGGGAACGAGAGGATCAAATGAAGAAAAAGTATCCTCACTTGTTCGAACAAACGTCCACGGAAACTCAAGGTATAATTTAATTTTGGGGACCAAAATTCCTGTAACAGGAAGAGGATGTGACAACCCTAAAACTTTTGCTTTCTTTCCCCAGCAACGACAGCCGATGCTGCGAACGCTACGACGCAAGAATAATTTTCGGGACGAAAATTCCAATTACAAGGGAAGGATGTGACATCCGAGAATTCCAAGGTTAACTTCCGTTAGACAAACTCCGTTAGTTACGTTATAAGTGTTAACTTAGTAACTAATGCTTAACTAGGCCGAATACGTCCACGTCCTTTGGTTGATCACCGAACCCGCCCATATGTGTTATGTGTTCATTTATTGATGTCATTATATGCAATGTGATTCAAACGCATGATTTAATATTATGAATAGCATGACAATTTGTGAATCGTGTTTATCTTGCTTAGAATGTGAAATTGACCACTTTTGGGTGACCAGCGAAACTACCGGGCGAAACTATAATGTCGCCCGGCAGCTTGTTGGCTCACTTGTGATCAGAGCCAGTTTCGCCTGGCCAGCGAAACTGCCAGCGAAACTAGGCCCTGATATATAATAACATAAAGCCCTAGTTGCCTCATTTTGTTGCACCATTCTCTCCAAAACACACACACCTCTGGAAATCTGGTCAGTCGAGAAACACAACCAAATATCAAGATCTCAGCCTCAAGACAACATCCATTCGATTCCTTGATCGAATCGTGAGTCCTAAAACCTTTCTTTTATGCCTTTTCTTTGAGTTTTCTTAAAAAGCATGCTTAAACCTTCATGAAACTGCTTGATCTGCTAGTATGTTGCTTAGGGATGCTAGATCTGTTATAAAGTTCATAACTTTGCGTATGAAATCCATCCATGACAAAGATTTATGCTATTTTAGCCATTTTAGGGTTTTATATGTATTTTGGGTGATCGGATGACAAAATGCATGTTTAAGGTGTTAAAGCTTACTGATTTATGTTGGTAAATGCCTATGTATGCTAAACAATGAATTGCATGTGAGAATGGAAGCTGTTAGGTCAATTTTTAGGCTGATCCGTATGTTTTTCGCGACCAGCGAAACTGTGGTGTTCTCTGGGCGAAACTGTCCAGCGAAACTATGTATATCTCCTTCCAGCGACACTATGCAGCGAAACTGTAGTGTCGCTGGGTAAACCGACCAGACCAGCTCGAGCGAATCTACCGAGCGAAATTCCCTGAACGAAAGTTCAAACCAGTTTCGGGAGAAACTAGGCTAGCGAAACTGTGCCAACAGTTTCGAGCGAAACTAGCCTAGCGAAACTGTGTCATCGGGTGTTGCCTAGCGAAAGTGCTGCCCGTGCACACAGCGAAACTGACTAGCGAAACTGCTAGCGAAACTGTGACCAGAATCTAAACTTATACAATTTGCTTGAATGTTATGCCATGACTTACATGATTATGCCATGATGATACATGCTTTGATTCCTGATATGTATGAACCCTTGTTTATGATCAACCATTGGTGTCGTGTGTTTGTATGTCGAGTCATAGTTCCAACGTGCTATGTTATGGGCCATAGTGACGTTAAGTAAAGATTAGACACAAAACTAATACTTAAGACCTAAACGTGTTCATAGGTCTTCATTAAGCAAACTTGGATATTATAGCAAGTGTAGCGGTGCAACCAAAGGTGAGTGTCACTAACCCGATTACCGTGAACCCGTTTGGGTCACACCGAATACCTAAAAGTAAAACAATGCTGACAAACTCGAGAGTGCTAGGCACCTCCCTGATAAACTTGAAAACTTGGAGTGCTCGGCACCCACTTGATGAACTTGAAGTGCTTTATGGGAAGCACTTGCGAATTACCAAAACAACGATTTCTAAAACGAAACTGAAAACACTTTTGAGATTCATGAGAATCCAGTAAACCGTTTTAATATGGCTAGTGTAGGTTAAAGTCTAAACCACATGATATCACATGATTTCTAAGGATGCCTTGAAAACTTAAAAGTCCTCAACTAATTTGTACCATTAATTGTAAAGCGAGGGGATGTTGGGTAGATCTACTGGAGTTTGACAAACTCCGCCCCGTGGCACGGGGAGTGCACAGAGGTACAATATCAGCCTATATGACCGTGATCCCGAGAGGACACGGGGGAGGCAAAACCGCGATGACGTAGGTCCGCAGTACTAGATGGCACGGCCACTACAATAATTCATAGTCAGCTTTGGTGCAAACTTCCTTAGTGCATGGAACAACGGATTAGCTACCCGCGATATCGGTTGAGCACTTTAACTTTACAAAACTAGTTCATACCCGATGACGTAGGTCACGGACAATTCCTTTATAAACTAAGACATAACATTTAGCATTGCTTTCCACAAACAAATATTATGTAAGTATACCTTGATACAAATTATGATTATGAGACCGGGCCAATGCATGACAAGCCCACTGTGAACTCACCAACCGTTGGGTTGACACTTGCGTGGTTTAAACTTTTGCAGATCGCTAAGGAGTATCCGCTGGAGGTTGGCATGGCACGAGAAGATATTTATCTTTGTTTAAACTAAACTTGGGAATTTTAAAACAATGTTTATGTAAAGCACGTGGTTAGTGCTAAGACAATATTTTATTCCGCTGCGTTGTATTTGAGACTTTACTTTATAACTGATTTTTGAACTAACTCTGATTCATTTAGTATTTGTAACTAATGGTTGTGGATCCTGGTTTGCTCGCACCCCTTAACGGTATAAACTCCGTTAGTGGTTAATTTGGGGGTGTGACACTCTGGGTGAGCAGTTAAATCTCTTGCTCAAAGCTTTACCTGCTCAGGGGGAGAAGCCGAATGCTGATGAAGGTTGTAAAGATGATGATATATTGAAATATTTGAATGATGATCCTGATCCTGAAGGAGGTGTGGGTGGTACTGGATCGGGTACTGGGGCAGCTGGTTCATCTGCTGCTGTTGGTCCGTCTACCACATCTCAGGGGGAGTCTGATGATCATGTTTATGATGTGACCCCGATTACAAGAGTTGAGTTAGGAGAAGGGGAGTTTGTGAATCCTTATACAAAAGAGCAGCTTGCTGCAATTTTTGCTCTAAATGTGGAAGATGTAGATAATGTTCCATTTGCTGATCCGTATAATGAAGAAGATTCAAAGGAACATGTTGATTATGAAGAAGAGCAAGTAGAGGTAGAAGATATCACTGCTGAAGAATATCCTACTGATCCGAAGGTTTATAGAAATTTTACTGATAATGATCAGTCGGGAGGTTTCAACTTCTTTGGTGAAGATGATGAAGAAAATATTGATGAAGAATTGAAAAAGAAAGAGTCTGGGAATCAATCTGAACAACCAGCATCAACCAAATCTGAAAACTTATCTGAAGAACAAGAGAAAAAAATGTTATTTGATGCGTGGTTGAAAGAGCAAAGGGCGAAGAAGATACCGGTGAAATCATTTACAAAAGATGTTGATCAAAAGAAATTCTTTGAAAGAAAAGGTAGAGAAGCTTCTGGCAGAATAATAAGTTGGATGTATGATTCTCAGCTTAAATGCTATGCAATCAAGAAGGAGTTTGGGATCATTTATCTGAAGTATGCAACCAGATTCAATACATTGCCAGTTTGTGATGTGAGGGATCTATCTAGATGTCCATTCCTGAATTATGGTGATGATACTTTGGCTAGAGTCTTCAAGGATAAATTGATTGAAGAATGTCAAGGAAAATTTCAGTTTTTAACTCCTCAAAGACCGAAGTTTGTGAAGTCTTCAACTGATGTCAACCCAAAAACTGGAAAGCCAATGATTGTAGTGAAATACAAGAAGCCAGTTCAATTGAAGAAGATTCCGTTAAAGAAACTTGAACAAGACTTTATCAAATCATTGAGATGGTGGTATTACGATGAGAATACTGGTGAAGCAGTGATAGTGGTGGAAGAAGAAAACAAGGTAGTCAGACTGTACGACCCGATGTGGTTAATCAACTTGTCCAAGAATGACATTGACAAACTCTATCACAGCAACATTTTGTATAAGGCTGAGCATGCTGAACAAGCCTTACAATTTCAAAGGGTGACTAGAGTATGTTTCGCGTTCGGGATTCACGCTTGGAATAATCAAAGACAACACTGGAAAGAGACTTGATCAAAAGCTTCTGAAGACTAGCACAAGACAAGGGGGAGTTTGTAGAAGCATATATAGTGTCTAGTGCTAGGTCTTGTAATTATTATGTTTTGTGTAATCTGGTCTCAGCGGACCAGGGGCGGACTAGAGGAGGGTAGTTGTGAGGTTTGAGTTCTAAACTGTGTGTTTTTGTAAGGTGAAACCTGTTTACTTTCTCTTTCTAAAGGTTGAGCAATAAAGAAGTGTTATTTACCTTTGTGTTTACCGAATTGATGATCGTTATGCATTAGCAATACCGTTCCTATGTTCTACACAGTTTTTGTTTTAGTCACCTTTGGAGTTGTGACTTTAGGTATTTCAACCTTCTTCATTTTAGAATCATTTCTTAAAACAGTTTTAGTTACCTTGGGATGGATAACTTTGGGTTTTTCAAGCTTTGGTTGTTTCGCAAGTGGTTTCTTCACCTTTTTCTGAAAATTTTGGTAAACTGGAAAGCTGTTGTTTTGATTTAAAGATTTTTTTCCAGCTTTGGCAACACCCCAATGTTGATCAGAGGGTTTAACCTTAGGAGTAACAGTCTTCATTGCCTTAGGTTTTTGCACCATCATCGGCTTAGACTTCACAGACTCCTGAGATGAAACCCTTTAAGTTTTCGGATAATAGGGTGCATAGGGGCGGTAAAGACAGTTTCTAGCAATATGACCAGCAATGCCACAATTAAAGCAAGTCTGCTTCTTTAGATAGAAGTCAGATTTGACTTTCTGCTGGTTCCTCGAAGCCTGTGTTGAACCTGTCTTTACTGTCTTTGTGCTTCCTTGATTCTGTGACGTTGAAGCATCATTCTTGCAATTACAACGGCAACTGCATGATCCAACTCAAGAAATGGGAGACACAGCTACTCCCTATAGTTTATCATTCTTCACTCCAGCTGTTGGTTTCATATTCGGATGCTTGATGGTGATCTTTGGCCTCTCAAATTCAGCTTTACTTATGACTCCATCAGTTATTCCCTTGAACTTGGAGGAGAAGGATGGTAGATCATACCCAACGCCTGGTTCTTGGTCAAACATTGATCCGGATGTCATAAAGATCTTCCCCTCAGGCCGTGTCGTCAAGATCACCTTTTCCCTTTTGACTTCGTCAATTACTTTGAAGTATGGGGTTTCAAGTCTAGGATATGGTATCAACTCTATCCCAGCATCATCAGACTCAGAGTTATGAAACCTGTCATATTTCTGGCACTTAGCATCATTGTCTGATATATCCTCTACTCTCCTTTCACCATAAGTCATGTTTGCCTCATTATCAATTTCTTCTTGAGTCAACGGTGTAGTTCTAACCAAGACACTATCCAAAGGAGGAGCGGCTTCTTTATAATCAGACTTGATTCGTTCAACTTGATCCTCACTAAGAAGTATTTTTATAATGTCTCTGGGAACTGGTGAAGGAATAATGTTGTTTGCAGCCAAGGACTTATCAGATTTCTCTGATCCGAACCCAGTTGTGTCTTTCCCAACTTGACCAGTTACAACAGCATGTGTCAATTCCTTTCCAGCATTTAGCATTCGCTTAATTCTTTCCTGATTGCAATCATACTTGACCTGCAACTCATCATATTTTTGCTGCAGTTCAGTTAATTTATGTGTCAGCTCAGATATCTTAATCCTAGCCTGATCATATAAAATAGTCTTCTCCGTTGCTAGCTTTTGATATTTCTCAATGTCTAATTGTTGAGCTTTCACCTTCTCTTCACTCTTCTCCCATCTGCCCTTAAATGAACTTCTAGAACATTGCATATCAAATAATTTTGTCTCACTATTTTTCCAAAGTTGTCTAAGGCCAGGAATTAAACGAGTACAAGTAGGATTGGGGCATATCTTAGTTTTGTCAACTTCATCTGCGAAAGCATCCTTGTCCTCAACCATATTCTTTTCTTCAACCACTAAACTCATTTTCTTTCTTTAGATATGCAGCCTTTGAAAATTTTGAAAAATCGGCAAAAACGACAAAAGTACTATTCAAAGAATAGTGTTAAAAACTTAAAACGCGAAAACGGAGGCCTTCGTAGTGAAATTTGGGGGTCCAAATGAGCTCCCCTAGACGTTAGTCGTGGGTAATTCTGGGGCTTGTTGTCACAAACATCGTGTTAAAATTTGAGCTTCTAACTCCAAACGAGTCAAAAGTTATGTCCGTTTCCGTGAAAGTATGAAATAATGACTTTTTGCCGCAAACTAGTTTCCGATCGTAAACCCTATTTCCGATCGTAAACACCTCCGGATCATAAACTCGGTCATGAAACTGATTCCGATCGAGAACAGTCGTAAACAATGATTCCGATTTAGACAAGTCGTAAACACGATTCCGATTGAGAAAAATCGTAAACTCAATTCCGAATGAGAAAAGTCGTAAACGCGATTCCGATTGAGAAAAATCATAAACACTCAAAGCTCGGATCTTGAAGTCGTGAACTCGAATTTCTCGATCTTAAACGTCCAAAGATCGCGTCTTGAAGTCGTAAACTCGAATTTCCAGTTCGTAAACACAAAGTTGATGAAGAACACGAAGAACACCAAATCGTAAACACCAAAAACTGCCCAGAAAATGTCGTAAACACCATAAACTACCCAGAAAACTCAGAAAACTCGATCGTAAACCTGAAAAACTCAAGAAAAACTCACCAAAACCGTTAGATCTCTTGAATCAATATCGTGAGTGTCACACCCCCAAAATACCACTAACGGAGTTTATACCGTTAAGGGGCGCGACTAGACCAGGATCCACAACCACAGTTACAAATACTAAACGAATCAGGGTTAGTTCAAACACAAATTATAGATAAAGTCTCAGATACAACGCAGCGGAATAAAATATTGTCTTATAGCACTAACCACGTGCTTTACAAAGTTAACATTGTTTTAAAATTCCCAAGTTAAGTTTTAAACAGAAATAAACGTCTTCTTGTGCCATGCCAACCTCTAGCGGATACTCCTTAGCGATCTGCAAAAGTTTAAACCACGCAAGTGTCAACCTAACGGTTGGTGAGTTCACAGTGGGCTTGTCATGCATTGGCCCGGTCTCATAATCATTGTTCGTATCAATATGTACTTACAAAATATTCATTTGTGAAAAGCAATGCTTGTAATTAATTCTCAGTTTATAAATGTTTCGTCCGTGACCACGTCATCGGGTATGTACTAGTTCCGTAAAGTTAAAGGACTCAACCGATATCGCGGGTAGCTAATCCGTTGTTCCATGCTCTAAGGAAGTTTGTACCAAAGCTGACTTATTTTGTGGGGGCCGAGCCATCCCGTACAGTGCGGACCAAGTCATCGCGTTTTCTGCCTCCCCCGTGTCCTCTCGGGACCACGGGCAAATAGGCTGATATTGTACCTCCGTGCACTCCCCGTGCCACGGGGCGGAGTTTGTCAAACTCCAGTAGATCTACCCAACATCCCCTCGCTTTCACAAATTAATGGCACAATTAAGTTGAGGACTTTTAAGTTATAGGCATCCTTAGAAAACATGTGATATCATATGGTTTAGACTTTAACCTACACTAGTCATATTAAAACAGTTTTCGTTTCAGAAATCGTTTATTCAGAATTCACAAGTGTTCCCATAAAACATTTCAGTTCATCAAGTGGGTGCCAAGCATCCCGTGTTCTTATGTTTATCAGTGAGGTGCCTAGCACTCTCGAGTTTGTCAGCATTGTTTTTCGTTAAGTTATTCGGTGTGGCCCATCGGACTCACGGTATGCGGGTTAGTGACACTCACCTTGGGTTGCACTGCTACACTTCAAGTAAATCCAAATATTGTTGTTTAATGAAGACCTAGAACACGTTTAGGTCTTAAGTATTAGTTTCGTGTCTAATCTTTACTTAACGTCACTATGGCCCATAACATAGCACGTTGCAACTATGACTCGACATACCGACACACGACACCAATGGTTGATCATAAACAAGGGTTCATTTGAATCAGATATCAAACACATTTCATCATGGCAAAATCATGCAAGTCGTGGCATAACACTTAAACAATTTCACAAGTTTGGTTTTTAGGTCAGGCCTTAGTTTCGCTAGCATAGTTTCGCTAGGCAATTTCGCTGGGTGCACGGGCAGCACTTTCGCTAGGCAATGCCCGGTAACACAGTTTCGCTAGGCTAGTTTCGCCCGAAACTGCTGACGCAGTTTCGCTAGCCTAGTTTCGCAGGGAAACTGGTTTGAACTTTCGTTCAGGTATTTCGCTCGATAGTTTCGCTCGAGCTGGTCTGGTCAGGTTCCCGGCGACACTACAGTTTCGCTGGTCAGTGTCGCTGGAAGGACACACAATTTCGCTACTTAGTTTCGCCCAGAGAACAACAGTTTCGCTGGTCGCGAAAAACATACGGATTTGCCTAAAAATCAACCTAACAGCTTCTGATCATACATGCAATTCATTATCTAGCATCCCTAGGCATTTACTAACATAAATCAAGCAACTTTAACAAGTTTAACATGCATTTTGATCATCAAATCTCTAAAATGGGTTCAAAACCCTAAAATGGCCTATTTTGCACAAATCTCTAACATGGATGGATTTCACACGTAAAGTTACCAACTTTATCACAGATCTAGCATTTTAAAGCATGTATACAGAAGATCAAGCAATATCATGGAGGTTTGAGCATGCTTTAAGAAGAAAACATGTAGAAAACACATAAAACATAGTTTTTGGGACTCACGGTTGATCCTAGAATCGATAGAGGAGAAGAGATGATGGTCTAGAGGCTGAGATCTTGGTCTCTTGATGGTATTCTCGGCTGGTCCAGAAATCTCAGAGAGTGTGTGTGTGTTTGTTGTGTGGTTGAGCAAATGAGGCTACTAGGGTTCATTATGTTTATTTATATCAGAGGCTAGTTTCGCTGGCAGTTTCGCTGGCTGGCGAAACTGGCTCTGATCTCGGGTACATTGATCAGTCTAGCCTGCTACCGGGCGAATCTGTAGTTTCGCTCGGTAGTTTCGCTGACTACCAAATTTAGGCAATTTTCACATAATCAAGTATTTACAATAAATCATGCTATACACAATAATAAGTCATGTATTTAAATCACATTTCACATAAAGATAATCAATGATAAACACATAACACATATGGACGGGTTCGGTGATCAACCAAAGGTCGTGGACGTATTCGGCCTAGTTATGCATTAGCTACTTATAACGTAACTAACGGGTTTGTCTAACGGAAGTTAACCTTGAAATTCTCGGGTGTCACATCATTCCCCTGAAATTGGAATTTTCGTCCCGAAAATTATTCTTGTGTCGTAGCGTTCGCAGCATCAGCTGTCGTCGTTGCTATCGTCGCTGGGAAGGCAAAATTTAGAGTTGATCTCCGTGGACGTTTGCTCGAACAGGTGAGGATACTTTTTCTTCATCTGATCCTCACGTTCCCAAGTATATTCAGGTCCACGTCTTGAGTTCCATCGCACCTTGACGATCGGAATCTTGCTACGTTTGAGGGCTTTCTCCTCGCGTCCCATGATTTCTACTGGTTGCTCAATAAATCTCAAATGTTCGTCAATTTCCAATTCCTCCAAGGGAATTATTTCGATGTCTTCAGCCAGACATTTCTTTAGATTGGAAACGTGAAACACGTTGTGAACTCCATCGAGTTCAGCAGGGAGTTGCAATCGATAGGCCACCGGGCCTACTTCCCCAATAATTTCAAACGGACCGATGTAGCGAGGATTCAACTTTCCACGTTTTCCGAAGCGTATCACTCCCTTCCAAGGAGATACCTTCAACAATACTTTGTCACCTACCTCGAACTTCAGAGGTTTTCGGCGTTTGTCGGCATAACTCTTCTGTCGATCACGCGCTGCAGCTAGCCGTTGTCTGATTTGAATAATCCGTTCGGTCATATCGTGGATAACGTCCGGTCCAGTGAGCCCTTTCTCACCTGTTTCAGCCCAACACACGGGCGATCTACATTTCCTGCCATACAGTGCTTCAAAAGGTGCAGCACCTATACTTGAATGATAACTATTGTTGTAAGAGAACTCCACCAGTGGAAGGTGAGTCTCCCAATCTTTTCCAAAGTCAAGAACGCAAGCTCGGAGCATATCTTCTAAGGTTTGAATCGTTCGCTCCGTTTGACCGTCTGTCTGCGGGTGATAAGCTGTACTCATGTCTAGTCGGGTTCCCAATGCTTCCTGCATTGATTGCCATAACCGGGAAGTGAATCGAGGATCTCGATCAGAAATTATAGTCTTTGGCACACCGTGAAGCTTCACAATTCGGTCAATGTACAGCTTTGTCAACTTATCCATATTATCGCTTTCCTTCATTGGAATGAAATGTGCAGATTTGGTTAACCGATCGATGATAACCCAAATCGCATCCGGTTGATTTGATCGATGAGGTAATCCCGTTACAAAATCCATGGAGATGTCCTCCCATTTCCATTCTGGGATCTTTGGTTGTTGTAGTAAACCAGAAGGCTTTTGGTATTCAATCTTGACCCTTGAACATGTTAAACACTTAGCCACATATCGAGCAATGTCGGCTTTCATATTCGGCCACCAATAAAGATTCTTCAAGTCCTGATACATTTTATCCGATCCAGGGTGCACCGAATACCTTGACTTGTGAGCCTCGTCCATCACGAGCTCACGGAGATTTCCAAACATTGGAACCCAGATTCTGTCATTGTAATACATGAGTCCATCGGACTTAACTTCAGAATGGCCATCTACACCACGTAGTGCTTCAGCTGCGAAGTTCTCTGCTTTCAAAGCTTCTCGTTGGCAGTCACGGATTCGATCCGGTAATCCTGAATGTATCGTAAGTTGAAGCGCTCGTACCCGACGAGGCTTTTCGTACTCTTTTCTGCTTAGGGCATCAGCCACAACGTTGGCTTTTCCAGGATGATACTTAATAGCCAAATCATAATCATTCAGTAACTCGACCCACCGTCGTTGTCGCATGTTGAGGTCTTTCTGATCGAAGATGTGCTGTAGACTTTTATGATCGGTGAATATCGTGCACTTTGTTCCATATAGGTAATGTCTCCAAATCTTAAGTGCATGAACAACGGCTCCCATTTCCAAATCATGCGTTGTATAATTCTTTTCAGTATCCTTTAGTTGCCTGGACCCATAGGCAATTACTTTATCTCGTTGCATCAACACGCAACCGAGTCCTTGAATCGATGCATCGCAGTAAACCACAAAGTCGTCTATTCCATCGGGTAACGCAAGAATTGGAGCCGAACATAACATATCTTTAAGCGTTTGGAATGCGCGCTCTTCCTTTTCACCCCATCTGTATTGCACTCCTTTGTGCGTTAAGGCCGTTAAGGGTTGAGCCAGTTGAGAGAAACCTTTAATAAACCTTCGATAATATCCGGCAAGCCCTAAAAACTGTCGGATCTCTGTTGGCGCTCTTGGGGTAGACCAGTTCTTAATTGCTTCCACTTTGGCTGGATCTACATGGATTCCTTCCTCATTTACAATGTGTCCAAGAAACTGGACTTCGCGGATCCAGAAGTCGCACTTCGAAAACTTAGCATAAAGCTGTTCCTTGCGGAGCAATTCCAGTATAAGTCGCAGATGCTCCTCGTGTTCTTCCTTTGACTTGGAGTAGATCAAAATATCGTCGATGAAGACTATTACAAACTTGTCGAGGTACGGCTTGCACACTCGATTCATTAGATCCATAAATACAGCAGGTGCATTGGTTAGCCCAAACGGCATAACCAGGAACTCGTAGTGACCATACCGAGTTCTAAAAGCAGTCTTGGGTACATCCTCATCACGAACGCGAAGCTGGTGATATCCAGACCGTAGATCAATCTTTGAAAAGTAGCTTGAGCCCTGCAGTTGATCGAAGAGATCGTCGATTCGAGGAAGTGGATACCGATTCTTGATCGTAACTTTGTTAAGCTCTCGGTAGTCGATGCACATGCGGAACGTTCCATCCTTCTTCTTAACAAACAGTACCGGAGCTCCCCATGGAGACGAACTTGGACGAATAAACCCCTTGTCGAGTAGCTCTTGTAGTTGCGCGGAGAGTTCGTTGAGTTCGCTTACAGCCAAACGGTAAGGTGCGCGTGCGATCGGAGCGGCACCTGGAGCTAAATCAATCCCAAACTCAACTTGTCGAAACGGAGGCAAACCAGGCAGATCTTCAGGAAATACGTCTTGAAAGTCGCGAACTATCGGGTAATCATCAATTTTGCGCTCGGGATGTGTCGTATCAGTGATGTTTGCAAGAATCGCGAAGTGACCCTTACGGAGGCATTTCTGAGCTTTAAGGAATGAAATAATGCCGGTGACTGTTCCACCTTTCTCGCCTTGAACCGTTAACACTTTGCCGTCTTCGAGTGGGATACGAACCACTTTTTCTTTACATAAGATTTCAGCCCGATTCTCGGATAACCAATCCATTCCTACTATAACGTCGAAACTACCAATTGGGAAAGGCATAAGGTCAATTCCTAGGGTATGGCCCGCTAGTTCTAGCTTACAATCCTTAACTATCTGGGTAGTATCATGAAGTTTACCATTTGCTAGTTCTACCACATATTTAGCGTCTAAGTCGATTGGTTTAGCGTTAATTATTCTAGCAAATTTAGTGGAAATAAAGCTTTTCTCAGCACCAGAATCAAATAAAACATTAGCAAAGAAACCGTTCAAAATAAATTTACCATTGATCACGTTGGCATCATTGCGAGCTTCACCCTGGCCCATGACGAAAGCTCGGCCTCTACCATTTCCACCATTCCCGTTTCCACCATTACCATTGCCATTCCCATTACCATTTCCTCCACCGTTACCATTCCCATCGTTATTTCCCTGATTACCATTACCTTGTCTTCTTAACTGAGGGCAGTCTCTCTTAATGTGGCCTTGAGCACCACACTCAAAGCAGCCACGGGCTCCCCCATTGTTGTTGTTCTGGTTCTGACCGTTGTTGTTCCCATTACCCCGATTGTTCCCATAGTTGTTGTTTCTTCTGGGGCGATTTTGTTGTTCGGGCAAGGTCGCCCAACAGTCTTTTGCTTCGTGGCCCCCTTTGCCACACCTTTCACAGTTCACGTTCTTCCTACAAGCACCAGCATGATGCTTCCCACATCTGTTGCACAAGGGCAGGTTACCCCTGTAGTTGCCTTGACCATTGCCACCCTGGCGGTAGTTGCTACTGTTGTTCCCTGATCTCTTGCTTTGACCCTGGGAGTTGAAAGACCTCCCAGTGCTATTACCCACACTTTGAACATTCATCGAGTTCTCCGGAGCTTCATCTTCAGCTTTTCTTTTGCCACTTAAGGCAGTCTTTTCAGTGGCTTTCGCAGGTAGCGTACCTTTCTCGACCTCTTGATCAGTAAGCTTGTGAGCCAAACGAATGGCTTGCTGCACGTTTGCGGGGTTGCTGGCAGTCACCAGTCCCTTGATTTGAGGCGCGAGGCCTTCCAGATAACGCTCGATGCGTTTGAACTCAGCGTCGACCATTGAGGGGCACAAAACCTCATATTCGTGATATCGTGCAGTGTATTGCTCAACCTCAGACCCAGACATTTTCAAATTCAGGAATTCACCCTCAAGCTTCTTCACTTGGTCGCGGGGACAGTATTCTTCCATAATCAGTTCCTTAAATGCTGCCCACTGCATATTATCAGCCGCTTCTAGCCCAACCATTTGAATTTCAGCGTTCCACCAGGAGAGTGCAGCTCCTTCGAAAGTACCAGTGGCAAACTTAACCTTGCTTTCAGCCGGGCAGTTACACATGGAGAAGACCTTCTCGGACTTCTCGATCCATCGGAGGAGTCCTACAGCTCCTTCTTCGCCGGAAAACATCATCGGCTTGCAGTCCATGAAAGACTTGTACGTGCAGTGGTGTTGGTTTCCCTGTGCGGCATATGCAGCTTGGACGGCTGCCACCGCGGCTTGCACATGTTCAGCAATCATCGCTTGCAGTTGTGCAGGCGTCATGTTTATACCGCCTCTTCCGTTTCCTCTTCCAGACATCTTGCTGAACAGTTTAAAGTAGCCAGTGTTCAGTCACAGTTATATCTTTTACATATCCCATAATATGTATATTAGCCAGTTCCCGTTATCCCACTATTAGTCCAGAAAAATTTTGTGCAAAATCGAGGCGTCGTCGGAGAATGTCGTAAATGCTATCGTCGAAGGTCGGCTTCCCATAAAGTCACCGTCGGCGTAGTCGTCGTAGTAGAAATCAGGACGTAACGTGTAGCATCGTTTCGTTGTCGCTTTCCCCAGAGTAGTGTGCGTACTTGCGGTCGCATTTCGTATTCGTGTGTGAAAATTTCCTAAGGTCCTTCCGTTAGACTACTTAGACACGGTCTATATATATACTTATATATATATATATACATATATCTGTACGTACTAAGCTTTTACTTACACAGCAGAGCGAGTATCCCAGGTTGGCACGTAAAAATTTTGTCTTTGGGAATTTGTTTGTTTGTTTTGTAACCAAGGTTTTCAAGTTGCAGTTTCCAAATCGTTTTCAAAAATGATTCCAGTTCTCTGCAACCTATGGCTCTGATACCAATCTGTCACACCCCCAAAATACCACTAACGGAGTTTATACCGTTAAGGGGCGCGACTAGACCAGGATCCACAACCACAGTTACAAATACTAAACGAATCAGGGTTAGTTCAAACACAAATTATAGATAAAGTCTCAGATACAACGCAGCGGAATAAAATATTGTCTTATAGCACTAACCACGTGCTTTACAAAGTTAACATTGTTTTAAAATTCCCAAGTTAAGTTTTAAACAGAAATAAACGTCTTCTTGTGCCATGCCAACCTCTAGCGGATACTCCTTAGCGATCTGCAAAAGTTTAAACCACGCAAGTGTCAACCTAACGGTTGGTGAGTTCACAGTGGGCTTGTCATGCATTGGCCCGGTCTCATAATCATTGTTCGTATCAATATGTACTTACAAAATATTCATTTGTGAAAAGCAATGCTTGTAATTAATTCTCAGTTTATAAATGTTTCGTCCGTGACCACGTCATCGGGTATGTACTAGTTCCGTAAAGTTAAAGGACTCAACCGATATCGCGGGTAGCTAATCCGTTGTTCCATGCTCTAAGGAAGTTTGTACCAAAGCTGACTTATTTTGTGGGGGCCGAGCCATCCCGTACAGTGCGGACCAAGTCATCGCGTTTTCTGCCTCCCCCGTGTCCTCTCGGGACCACGGGCAAATAGGCTGATATTGTACCTCCGTGCACTCCCCGTGCCACGGGGCGGAGTTTGTCAAACTCCAGTAGATCTACCCAACATCCCCTCGCTTTCACAAATTAATGGCACAATTAAGTTGAGGACTTTTAAGTTATAGGCATCCTTAGAAAACATGTGATATCATATGGTTTAGACTTTAACCTACACTAGTCATATTAAAACAGTTTTCGTTTCAGAAATCGTTTATTCAGAATTCACAAGTGTTCCCATAAAACATTTCAGTTCATCAAGTGGGTGCCAAGCATCCCGTGTTCTTATGTTTATCAGTGAGGTGCCTAGCACTCTCGAGTTTGTCAGCATTGTTTTTCGTTAAGTTATTCGGTGTGGCCCATCGGACTCACGGTATGCGGGTTAGTGACACTCACCTTGGGTTGCACTGCTACACTTCAAGTAAATCCAAATATTGTTGTTTAATGAAGACCTAGAACACGTTTAGGTCTTAAGTATTAGTTTCGTGTCTAATCTTTACTTAACGTCACTATGGCCCATAACATAGCACGTTGCAACTATGACTCGACATACCGACACACGACACCAATGGTTGATCATAAACAAGGGTTCATTTGAATCAGATATCAAACACATTTCATCATGGCAAAATCATGCAAGTCGTGGCATAACACTTAAACAATTTCACAAGTTTGGTTTTTAGGTCAGGCCTTAGTTTCGCTAGCATAGTTTCGCTAGGCAATTTCGCTGGGTGCACGGGCAGCACTTTCGCTAGGCAATGCCCGGTAACACAGTTTCGCTAGGCTAGTTTCGCCCGAAACTGCTGACGCAGTTTCGCTAGCCTAGTTTCGCAGGGAAACTGGTTTGAACTTTCGTTCAGGTATTTCGCTCGATAGTTTCGCTCGAGCTGGTCTGGTCAGGTTCCCGGCGACACTACAGTTTCGCTGGTCAGTGTCGCTGGAAGGACACACAATTTCGCTACTTAGTTTCGCCCAGAGAACAACAGTTTCGCTGGTCGCGAAAAACATACGGATTTGCCTAAAAATCAACCTAACAGCTTCTGATCATACATGCAATTCATTATCTAGCATCCCTAGGCATTTACTAACATAAATCAAGCAACTTTAACAAGTTTAACATGCATTTTGATCATCAAATCTCTAAAATGGGTTCAAAACCTTAAAATGGCCTATTTTGCACAAATCTCTAACATGGATGGATTTCACACGTAAAGTTACCAACTTTATCACAGATCTAGCATTTTAAAGCATGTATACAGAAGATCAAGCAATATCATGGAGGTTTGAGCATGCTTTAAGAAGAAAACATGTAGAAAACACATAAAACATAGTTTTTGGGACTCACGGTTGATCCTAGAATCGATAGAGGAGAAGAGATGATGGTCTAGAGGCTGAGATCTTGGTCTCTTGATGGTATTCTCGGCTGGTCCAGAAATCTCAGAGAGTGTGTGTGTGTTTGTTGTGTGGTTGAGCAAATGAGGCTACTAGGGTTCATTATGTTTATTTATATCAGAGGCTAGTTTCGCTGGCAGTTTCGCTGGCTGGCGAAACTGGCTCTGATCTCGGGTACATTGATCAGTCTAGCCTGCTACCGGGCGAATCTGTAGTTTCGCTCGGTAGTTTCGCTGACTACCAAATTTAGGCAATTTTCACATAATCAAGTATTTACAATAAATCATGCTATACACAATAATAAGTCATGTATTTAAATCACATTTCACATAAAGATAATCAATGATAAACACATAACACATATGGACGGGTTCGGTGATCAACCAAAGGTCGTGGACGTATTCGGCCTAGTTATGCATTAGCTACTTATAACGTAACTAACGGGTTTGTCTAACGGAAGTTAACCTTGAAATTCTCGGGTGTCACAGTGAGAACCACGAAACACTCGTTTCTTGGCTCTGATACCAATTGTTGGTCCAGAATCAACAACTGTTCACGATATTATCTAATCTAAACGTGCGGAATCCGTTTAGATTAGTGAGTCAAGAAAGAGATGAGAAGAAAACTAAGAATACGATGAATATAAACGATAAAAATATGATATTGCACACAAGATGAACTTGTCGGGTACAAAATCGTAATCGTAAACTAGCTCCTCTCAGGTTTACGATCGTAATCACCTTGGCTGCTCCCCTAAAATCGTAAACCAGCAACCCTTTTGATGGTTAACTCATGGGGTTTATATAGCCACCCCATGAGTTTACAATTGGGCCCTTAAACCCTAATGGTAAACCCAATCTTAAACCCCAAGCCCAATAGTAAACCCAAGTAAACTAGTCTACTAAACTAAATAAACCCTCTAAGCCTAGCCAAACTATTTAATATTACAAGCCTCATAATTTAGCCTTAACAAAGTTAATTGCACTTACATTGGTGGTCATAAGATTGGGTCGAGCCTACCGAGCATATCACTGTGGAGCTTGCTTTTTACTTCCGCTTTACACGTGTCAGTCATCTCCAATCCGGCCATATTTAACTTCTCATAGCTTTCTTAGAAACAAAACACAAACAACTAAAAATTGAAAAGCACACTATTTTTGAGGGGTCAACTTTTTCTTCATCTTTACATTTCTTCCCCTTGCTTTCTAATTTTTAATGTCACAACTTTTGTGAACATCACTTTTTTTTAACACGAACACATAAGCAGAGCAAACAACTTCACACACATCTGGCCAAGCTAACCTTCAAAGTATGGATTTGAAAATTTTTAGAAAAAATGGGTTTTATGACATGCACACTAAATTGCATTAGACGCCAAACACTTTAACAATCAAGCACCAAATGAAAATTTTAAGAAATTTGGTTCGACTCAAAACTCCTTTGTTGCTACAACATTCAAACAACCAAGTTCAGATCAATACCTCTCATGCTGAATTAGACCTTTTACCTCTCAAAGAGACATATCCTCCAATGTATAACTTACTTGAGAAGATTTGAAGATACGTCTCCTAACCTGTGCCTGGAACAATCACTTATCAATAAACAAATTAATAATGAAAATATTAGTGATAATCCTCCTTGATCGTTCCTGCACACAGTGAGAGATTAGTTAGCCATTGGTACCCAGGCCATTGTTTTTCTGGGTAGACCTGAGGAATCAATAAAAGATACTTCTTGTAAGAACATCCCCTTTGAGAAATCAGGAAGTTGGGATGGAGCTGCCTTGATTTTTGGTTTCCAAGTTCCAGGTGATTTAACATTTGTTTTAGTCACTTTTGGAGTCGTGACTTTAGGTATTTCAACCTTCTTCGTTTTAGATTCATTTTTCAAAACAGTTTTTGTTTTAGTCACCTGTGGAGTTGTGAATTTAGGTATTTCAACCTTCTTCATTTTAGAATCATTTTTCAAAAGAGTTTTAGTTACCTTGGGAGGGGTAACTTTGGGTTTTTCAGACTTTGGTTGTTTTGAAAACGGTTTCTTCACCGGTTTTTGGAAATTTTTGTAACTTGGAAAGCTGTTGTTTTGATTTATAGATTTTCTTTCAGCTTTGGCAGCGCCCCAATGTTGATCAGAGGGTTTAACCTTAGGAGTAACAGTCTTCCTTGCCTTAGGTGTTTGCACCATCACCGGCTTAGACTTTACAGACTCCTGAGATGAAACCCTTTGACTTTTCGGATAATAGGGTTTATAGGGGCGATAAAGACAGTTTCTAGCAATATGACCAGCAATGCCACAATTAAAGCAAGTCTGCTTCTTTAGATAGAATTCAGACGTGTACCCATTTGTCTTTGGTGGCTGATATGGAGCTGGTTTGCCTTGTGTCTGCTTCTTTGCTTTGACTGCAGCTTCAGATTTGACTTTCTGCTGGTTTGTCGAAGCCTGTGTCGAACCTGTCCTTTATGTCTTTGTGCTTCCTTGATTTTTTGACGTTGTAGCACCATTCTTGCAATTCCAACGACAACTGCATGATCCAACTGAAGAAATGGGAGACACAGCTACTCCCTTGAGTTTTTCATTCTTCACTCTAGCTGTTGGTTTCATACTCGGATGCTTGATGGTGATCTTTGGCCTCTCAACTTCAGCTTTACTTATTATTCCATTAGTTATTCCCTTGAACTTGGAGGAGAAGGATGGTAAGTCATATCCAACATCTGGTTCTTGGTCAAACATTGATCCAGATGTCATTAATTATCTTCCCCTCAGGCCGTGTCGTCAAGATCACCTTTTCCCTTTTGACTTCGTCAATTACTTTGACGTATGGGGTTTCAATTTTAGGGTATGGTTTCAACTCTATCCCAGCATCATCAGACTTAGAGTTATGACACCTGTTGTATTTCTGGCACTCAACATCATTGTCTGATATATCCTCTACTCTCCCTTCACCATAAGTCATGTTTGCTTCATTATCAATTTCTTCTGGAGTCAATGGTGTAGTTCCAACAATGACACTATCAATAGGAGGAGCAGCTTCTTTATAATCAGACTTGGTTCGTTCAACTTGATCCTCACTAAGAAGTATTTCTATAATGTCTCTGGGAACTGGTGGAGGAATAATGCTGTTTGTAGACAGAGACTTATCAGACTTTTCTGAACAAAACCAGTTTTATCTTTCCCAACTTGACCAGTTACAACAGCATGTGACAATTCCTTTCCAGCATCGAGCATTCGCTGATTTCTTTCCTGATTGCAATCATACTTGACCTGCAGCTCATCATATTTTTGCTGCAGTTCAGTTAATTTCTGTGTTAGCTCTGATATCTCAATCCTAGCCCGATCATATAAAATAGTCTTCTCTATTGCTAGCTTTTGATATTTCTCAATGTCTAGTTTTTGGGTTTTTACTTTCTCTTCACTCTTTTCCCACCTACCTTTAAATGAACTCCTAGAACATTGCGTATCAAAAAGTTCGATTTCAGCATTTTTCCAGAGTTGTTTTAAGCCAGGAATTAATCGAGCACAAGTAGGATTGGGGCATATCTTAGTTTCATCAACTTCAGCTACGAAAGCATCCTTGTTCTCAACCATATTCTTTTCGTCAACCACTGAACTCATTTTCTTTCTTTAGATATGCTGCTTCTGAAAATTTTGAAAAATTGGCAAAAAATGGCAAAATCGGCAAAAGTACTATTCAAGGAATAGTGTCAAAAACTTAAAACGAGAAAATGGAAGCCTTCGGAGTGGAATTTGGGGGTCCAAACGAGCCCCCTTGGACATTAGTCGGGGGTAATTCTAGGGCTTGTTGTCACGAACGTCGTGTTGAAATTTGAGCTTCTAACTCCAAACGAGTCAAAAGTTATGTTCGTTTCCGTGAAGGTGTGAAATAGTGACTTTTTGCCGCAAACTAGTTTCCGATCATAAACCCTGTTTCCGATCGTAAACAGTGATCGTAAACACCCCGAGTCGTAAACCCAATCGTAAACTCCTCCGGATCGTAAACTCGATCGTAAACTCCTGCGGATCGTAAACACCTCCGGATCGTAAACTCGATCGTAAACACCTCCGGATCGTAAACAGAGTTGTAAACACGATTCCGATTGTGAACACAGTCGTAAACACTCAAAGCTTGGATCTTGAAGTCGTAAACACCGTACAGAATCGTAAACGCGGTCGTAAACACTCAAAAATCCAATCTTGAACTCGTAAACCCAGATTTGATGAAGAACACCGATCGTAAACACCAAAAAGTGCCCAGAAAATGTCGTTAACACCAAGAACAGCCCAGAAAACTCAACAAACTCGATCGTAAACCTGAAAAACTCAAGAAGAAACTCACAAAAACCGTTAGATCTTCTTGAATCAATATCGTGAGAACCACGAAACTCTCGTTTCTTGGCTCTGATACCAATTGTTGGTCCAGGAACAACAATCGTTCACGATATCTAACTAATCTAAGCGTGCGGAATCCGGTTAGATTAGTGATTCAAGAAAGAGATGAGAAGAAAACCAAGAAAACGATTAATAAACGATAAAAACCTGATCTTTGCACACAAGATGAACTTGTCGGGTACAAACAAGAAATCGTAAACTTGCTTCTCTCGAGTTTACGATCGTAAACACCTTGCGATCGTAAACACCTCTGGCTGCTCCTCTGAAAATCGTAAACCAGCAACCTCTACAATGGTGAACTCATGGGGTTTATATAGCCACCCCATGAATTTACAATTGGGTCCTTAAACCCTAATGGTAAACCCAATCTTAAACCCCAAGCTCAATAGTAAACCCAAGCAAACAAGTCTACTAAACTAAATAATCCCTCTAAGCCTAGCCCAAACTATTTAATATTACAAGCCTCATAATCTAGCCTCTACAAAGCCTTTCAGCCTCTTGAATCATCTTCCTCTTTAACTATGTAAGATTAACAATCTTTATCACATAATGAAGCATACTTAAGGTGTCACACCCCGGTCAACGGGTTTGGGTGTGAGCGATATAGAATCATAGTCGCAGATACATAGAACGACTTCTAATAATTTCAAACTTTATAAAAACATTACATCATTTCATTGCAGCGGAAAGAGTAGTGGAAATGACAATGTTCTACATTTAAAAGCATAAAATTGTTTATTGGGATAGTTTGGGACTATGACTCCAGAAGCAGGTCCGATAGCATGATGAAGCCCCATTTGCATGTCTTCCATAGTTTGCATCAATTACCTAAGAAATCATGAGTTTAAAAGGTCAACATAAAGTTGGTGAGGTTCACAGGTTTATGACTCTACGTTTGAAGTTGGTAAAACAGTTTCACTATACTTAAATATTACATCGGTTTACCGTTGTGGTTGTATGAACTCACCTGAACCTTGATGTCAAATACTAACGGTTTACCCACCTATAGTATCTCGCCCGAGAGATACGAAACAGAGTAGAATAACTGACGTGTATCCCACGACAATCCGGAGTCAGAATTAGAGCTACCAATTAGGGTAGGATTGTCAACCCAAATAGATCTATTTACTAGCTATGGTTTCGTACAGAACTAATTGAAATCAATTAATGGTGGGATATAGTTGTACAAACGTTTATAACGATAAGGTATCATAGTTGGGCAATCAGTAAGAGAACAAGCAGTCATATGGCAAACAGATAAACCATAATATTAAGTAAAAAGTATTTATCAGGTTTCATGATTTCTCCCCCAAAAGAATAAAACAGTTAAAAGAAAAAGGGCCGTGAAACTCACTGAATCAGCAGGTAGGATGAATAAACCGTGAAGTAGTGGTAGCAAGTAACGTCCTAATTTAAATATAAGACATTTGCATAAGGTGTACAATCAATTGAGTAACATAAGTCACCCAAGTGATACCGGTCAAGTCTTGACGTTTTAATCCCTTTTGTATTCGTTTGAAAACCCGTTAGTTAGTATTTATTAAATAAATACTTTCGTGATGTTTTATATTTATGTTCAATAAATATAAAAAGAATAATCATTTGATAATTCAATCAAGTATTGAACATCGTGTTAAAAAATAATAATGTTTATTATTATTTTCATAAGCTTGTAAGTTATAATTATTTTTAATTAAATAATAATGATTATCAATTCTTGGTGAATAAAACATAGTCTAAAACTTTTGTAAATAATTATTAGCCAAAGAATAATTATTTAAAGTTTATTTTATTTTAAAATATGAATCATTTAAAGGTTACATTTTGAGTCACGTCGTTTAATAATTTCAAAATCATTTAATATTTCATTCGTATGAAATATTCATTTCCTTTAAAACGTTGTTTCTTAAATATTACATGATGGCACTTGGATTTATAAAAGTTTATTTATTTTAAACTTTTAGATTGTCTTAATAAAACATTATAAGTAACTTGGTTTAAAATTTCCAAACATTTACGTTCTCGCGTATATCGCCGTATGGGTCCCGGTTTTATTACTACGCAATGTATTTACATTTGGATTACTTTGATTCATCAAAGTAACAATAAAAACTTATAAAAATATTTAAAGTCAATTGCTTGGCTTTTGGTTATTTTTATAAAAATCTTTTATTAAAACATATTCATTCTACAAATGTCTTTTTATAGAAAATTCTCTATATTTATAACATTTTTTTAATTGGTTAAAGTTTGTAATAAATCCAAGAATTTATGTCAAATTAATCATTTGACATAAATTTTATTCCTACTATTTTTAGGAAAAATTTTGTAACATACTTTTTGTTTTAAAAGATTTTTATAACACTTTAATGTGTTAGGTTTTTACCAAAACTAGTAATTTCCATATGTTTCTTTTACTTGCTACAAAATGTTAGCCAATTCTTATCATAAACTTCATATGTATCCATTTTAACCATTTTATCTTGTTAAAAGATCCATTTATTTAATTAACATAAACTTGAACATATGACAAGTCTAATTAGTATTTTAACATAATCCATGATTAAATCTACTAACACATGTAGTGTTAGGATCAATCAATACTATAAACATGAAATGCAAATAAATCAACTAACACTTAAGATGTGAGGACAAACTGAGCATAAACATAAATAATTTAAAGATTGTTAGTTAATGCTCATTTTAATTGTTCAAGTCACTTACTAGTTATTTTTGTTCACCACAGTTATCTACTAACTGTCACACCCACAAAAATCCACGCGCGGAATACCACCGCATGGAGCGTGACAAACCAGGATCGCCGTCCATTAGTTACACTAAACGACCAATAATTAATAAAAACGTTTCATATTTTATTAAAATATAAATTCAGAGTTTTACAAATTCGGAAGCGTAAATATAACGAAAGTATCTAAATAGAAACATCGTCACCTAAGGTGACGTGACTCGTCCAAAGACGCTAAAAGTATTTCAAAGACTCATGCATGCGTACTCGTGATACTCGAACATCTGCAACCTGAGAAATAACATGCTAAAATGTGTCAACACAAAGGTTGGTGAGTTCACAGGTTTATCAGTTCTTAAGCAGTTCCAGTTTAATGTAAATCGACTGCTCAACAACAGTTCAAGTTCATGTTCAAGTTCAGTTTAAAATCCAGATAATATATCAATAGCTAGCTAGGCTATTTTCAAGAAATCAGTGCACGTTCGACTAGATAAACTAGCCATCCAGTTACTGAAGCTCGACAAGTTCAATTGTGCCTCGTTAAGATTAAGAAGTTTATAACACCCGTTCGATATCCGATCGTGCCAGGGCGACTGACCTGGGTGGGGCTGTCAAACCCAGTAGATCTACTAAATAAGTTCCCGCTGATGTCACATTAACAGTAACTCTAAAAGTGAGGACTTTATCATAAGTGTGCCACTATCATTTAGGTGATATAATTATCTAACAGTTCAAGTGTTGCATGTTAATCTCCCCCAACAGGATTTAAAACAGTAAAATGGGGCCGTGAAACTCACCTTAGGTTGCACAGCAAATATTCCAGTTAAATAGTACAGCAAATAGCAAGAACGGGCCTTGCCAAAGCAATCAATCACCTAACGAGCATACCATTATAAGTGTGTGTTTTAACAATGACTAAGTCTAACGTAAATGACGAAAACGAATTATCGTGAAGCCCAAACAAGTCGAGGATGACATGTTTGCCAAATCCGAGTGATTATCGAAATACGTGAAAAATATAATGTATATATCAATAATATGTACTTTCTAAGTTTAATGTTTCAAAATAAATATTGATATAATATATATAAACCAAACGCGCAAATGACGCTAATAACTGTATTCAACGATGATACGATTAGTTACTACATAAAACTACAATTTATATTAAATTACGTATCCAAAAACCGTGTACTTTATGTTTTAATTCAAAACAACACTTTTATAATTATCTAAACCATTTCAATAGCTTACGGGTTTTATAATTTATCAAGGTATCGATTTATGCAAGTTTTAACTCAACAAATGGCCAAAATCACAAAAACAAAGAAAAAAAACAAAGAAAAAACGAGGTCACAAAGGTTTGAACACATGACCTCTCAATCATGAGTCCAAATCCTTAACCGGTGGCGGCGGCTAATGCTTTGTTTACCAACCAACTGAAATTTTCATATCCAGTTCCAACGAACCAGATCACAGGGAGAGAAAAAAGGAAAATGCGTAGGACAGGTTTCGAACCCACGACCCTAACTTTAAAACATGCGTACCTAACCATTGAGCCAAAAGCTGCTGTTGATTTAAAAGAACGGAACATCACTATTATATTAAGGCCCATCGCGATGTCATCTTCTTCCTTAAAACTCCGGTGATCGGAGTTTTATTCCGGTCACCGGAAAAACGCGAAACATGATACGAGGTGCTCTGGAGAGTGCGACTAACTTGGAGGAACGTTTACCTTGGTCGGAGATGAGAGATTTATGTGTGTTTTGATGCCGAAAACGAACCCGAATCTCAAACGCTAACACCAAACACGGTCGCGATTCTCACTTCCAATTCCTTCCAGTTCCGCGACAGTGACTTACGGTCACTGTATGGTGGTCGATGGTGGTGTGGACGGCCGGAAACTTCTCCGGTTATGGTGGTGGTGGTGCGCCTGTTTGAAGAAAAACAAGTGAGGCAGAATATGAGAGAGAACGATGGTGATGGTGGTGTTGCTAATGATCAACAATGATGGGAATAATGGGATAGAAGTTTCATCGGTTTGAAGGAGGCCGGCTTTACCTCGGTGGTCGGTTACGGAGGTGAAGGGCCGATAGTCGGTTACATACTGACTTTAATTCGACTATGGAACAATGACTGAAATGGTCCCTCATGCTAATTACAATTTGGGTTCAAACTTTCAGAAGTTACAAAGTGGGTCCTTACAGGTTAGATAAATAGAAAACAAGTTTAAAAGTTAACAAGGTTTACCCCTCAAAGTTTAGACTAAAGAGTTTGTGCTAATAGGGTTAATGAGGAATAACTTTAACCGTATAAATACGTTGTGTTCGTCCAAATAAAATAGCCATATAACTTTTTTTTTAAATATATACCTTGATTCGTCACATAAAATCATGAACATAATTCCATTAATGTATATATTTTGAGTTCACATGAAATTATGAACATAATTCCATAACGATACGTATATAACTGACATGAGATCGTAAAAATTTACGTGACACATTATCACATAAAATCATAGAATATATATATATATATATATATATATATATATATATATATATATATATGCGTGTGTGTGTCACATAAAATTATAAATTCAATTGTCGCATAAAATGAAAAAACGTTCATATGAATTCATATCATACGATCCTCTTAATATCACTGAATATAAAACGTCTAGACTAAAGTGCATGCTCGTATAGTAATTGTTACACAAACCCTAGTTGCTATGGTCCACACAAGTCAAACAAGTCAAACACATAAATGTACACTAACACATCCAAGTGTTAGGATCAGTTAATCAAACAACATTTTTCTTATTCAAGAACATTTAACTCATTTTATGAGTTTTATGGATAATATCCATTTAGGGTTTTGTTCTTGATTAAAACATAAGTAAAAGCATAAAAATAAACATGATGATTCTTGGTGCATTCGAATACTTTAATATGATTTCTTCAAGTCTTTCACCCATTCCCTTGGCTACTTTAAGTTCCTAGAACACCAAGGTGAATGTTTAGATCATAGAAGAATGAGGATAGAGAAGAGATTAGATTGATGACTAAATAAAATATTGGTGGTTTATATTCATTGTCAAGACTTGGCAGGTTTTTCTTGGGTGATAAAGCATGTGGAAAAACATAGAAGAAATGGGGTTTTAGAGAACTCACAAGGGTTTGTGAGTGAGAACCGAGATGAGAGAGGAGGTCGGTGGTGGTATCCGGTGGCGGCAGTGGGGCTGAGCAGCGGCGGCAGGGGGTGCGCCGGTGGTGGCAGCCGGCGGCTGCGGTGGTGGCTGGGTGGTGTTCGGCCGAAAAGAGGGAGAGGGAGGGAGAGTTTGAGTGTGTTGTCGGGTGGAGAAAGTGGGTAGTGGCGGCTTTCTCTTATAACTAAAATTTGGGTTATTAACCCTTGGTTAATGCTAACTAGTATGGATTGGAGGTGCTAGATTAGCCTTATTGTCAACCTCTCATTCACCCAAGTTTTAATAAGTGTAGGTGATTATTTATATAAATTTGCTCATGTTTATTAAATAAGTAGGAGCTTTTATAAAATATAAAGGGGTTAGTGATGATTAAAAATCATAACTTTTAAAAATATAACCTAAGCATATATAAACTACACGGGTGGTGAATTTTTATAAAGTTGATGGGCTACATTTTTAAAAAAGTTATAGTGAGCTAAGGTTAAAATAATTCATGGGCCAAAATAATATAAATGATTTGGGTTTGGAGCTGGGCCGAAGCCCAAGAGGTATGCGAAAAGGGGTGGGTCGAAGCCCAAATAAAAAGGGAGGTTGGGTCGGGTTTTCAGTTGGGCCGCGAGGTGGAATGGGCTGGGTTCGGCTTTGGGCCGGTTTTCCAAGTGGGCCGGGTGGGATCAAGGGGGGCCGGGTTCGGCCCAGGCTATTTAGGCTGTGGGTTGGGCCTCCGGGTTAGGTCGAACATTCGTTTAGTCGAGTCGGGTTACCGGGTTAAGTTTCGGGCTTGTTCAGGTCGTTTTGGGCTTGTTGGGCCTAACTGGGCCCGAACGGGTTTGTCGGTTTTCGTTTGGCTAAATCTTGACAACATAAAAGTTTATATCACACTTTTAGTTCATAAAAGTGTTTAGGGTGAAACAAATTATTTCGGTTTTCGATAAAATATAAAAAGTCTAATTTTATATTTAATTTTCTTATTATTAAAATTCCATATTTATAATATGAAAACTTTCATATTTTACAGGTGTATGCTTCCAGTACAAACACGGGATTTAGAATACGTCATCAGTTATTAGTCTAATGTAGTAATTTAACAGTTGGATCATTTAGATAAAGCACATAATTATTAAATTAAAAGTCAAAAGAGAGAGGGTTGGCCTGGTTTTGGACGAGGTATCACATAAGGTCTAATTAAACAAGCCTATGTACACATTCATCAAATAATCAATTTCTCACCCATGGGTCAAACCCATTTCATACTTTCATTAAAATCACAATATTTAGGAATATGCATCCTCCTATATTTCATTTATGTATAACTAACACTTATAACTTATTTGCTCAACTAAATCGATGAGATTAAAGATTTTCTACGTAGATATCACATGGAGGTGAACTTACTTGATAAATATATAGAAATTGAGAAGGAAAACATGAATTAGGCCTGGAGGCTAGCCCCAAATCTGAACCCACTAAAAGAATTCTCCTAATTTCGGCCTTGAATCACCAAGAATTGATGGACCCTAGCCTCCCTCTTTCTTCCTCTCCCGTTTGCGTATTTCTCCCTAGGAGAAATCTATAAATTTTCTTTTAAACAAAATATTACATATTGTCCCCTCTATAATAGCCTCTCTCTTTCTTCCTCTCCCGTTTGCGTATTTCTCCCTAGGAGAAATCTATAAATTTGGTAACTAATAAAAAGACAAATTAGATTTTAATAATCCAAACTATGACCTATTGGCCGATAACAATCCAAACTATCACTTTGGGCGGCAGCAGTCCCAACGTTCATTTTCGTTATCAGCAGCAGTCTTAGTCCCGAAACATCATACATTTACACATGATTTACACTTGTTTTTCGTTTGTTTTTGCTTTTATGATTCCTTATTTTGTTCAGATTCATCATTACGAGCCAAAAATCAAGTGTAATGTATGATGATTACGCTACTTGGATTGCTCCTGATAACGAAAATGAAAGTTGGGACTGCTGCTGGTGTCACACCTCGGTCAAAGGTTTGGGTGTGAGCGAGACGGAATCATAGGTGCAGATATACAGAACAACTTCTACTAATTCAAACATTAATTAAAACATAATATCATTAATGTCGCAGCAGAAAATAGTGGTAAAATGATATAGTCTTACATTTGAAATTAAAAGTCTTAGTTTGATTATTGAAAATCATAAAGCATTTATTTAGGACAGGTTGAGACTACGACTCCGGTGAAGCAGGTCCGAATGTTACAGCAACGTCCCATTTGCTCGTCTTCCATAGAAAGCTTAATTACCTAAGAAATCATGAGTTTAAAAGGTCAACATAGAGTTGGTGAGGTTCATAGGTTTTGGACTCTACAGTAAGTTTGTAAAACAGTTTTCAGAATACTTAAATGTTACGTTGGCTTACTGTTGTGGTTGTATGATCTCACCCGAGCCTTGATTTCAAATACTAACGGTTTACCCACCCATGGTATCTCGCCTGAGACTCTGAGAAATACCGAACAGAGTAAAATAACTGATGTGTACCCCAAGCCAACATCCAAAAGTCAAAATTGGAGCTACCAATCAGGACAAGGTTGTCAACCCAAATAGATCCATTCACTAGCTATTGTTTCGTTAAGAACTAATTAAAATCAACTAATAGTGGGATTCAGTTGTACAAATTTTATAACGATAATGTACTAGGTGTTGGGCAATCAGTAAGAGAACAGATAATCATACGGCTAACAGGTAAACCATAACATTAAGTCAAAACATTTATCAGTTCATGATTTCTCCCCCATAATTGTAAAATAGTTTTAAAGAAAAGGGGGCCGTGAAACTCACTTGAATCAGAGATGGTGATGAACTACCTGATGGCAACTAGCAAGTAAAGTCCTAATTAAACATAAGACAATATGCATAAGGGTCCACTTAATCATTTGAGTAATGAACGTTACCCAAATGATACTAGTCAAGTCTTGACGTATGATCCCCTTTATAGTGTTTGAAAATCCATTGATTAGTATTTATTAATACCGTTGTTAAAAAAAAGTATTTATTAATATCAGTAAATACAAATGTTCCAATATATATATTTATCCATGTAAAATAAATATGAAAAACGAATCATGAAAACATATCATCTAAACCAGTTCAATCAAGTCTTGAACATTGAGTTAAATAGTAATATTTATTGTTATTTTTGTTCGTTCGGTCGATTGTTTATTTAATGGCGTCAAGTTATAAATATACAACTATAGTTTATAATTATTATTGAAATAATTATCCTTACTTGTCGGAATAATTTTATTAAATTATTACCAGTCGCACGATTAAAATATTTTAACACAAGTTAGTAAAATATTAAAGATTATTTAAAATTTATACTCATGCTAGAAATTAGGGTTCTAGTTAATATATATAATTATTATTACAATAATTATTATTAACAAATCATGGTGAGTTTTGATACATTAGGGTTTAAAACTTGGCACGAATAATGATTTGTCAAAAATAAATATTAGCATTGTGTTACATTCGAGTCAAAACGTTTAATATAAAACATTTGATTCGGTTTAAAACATTTCGATTATTTTAATTTTATTTTAAGTATATTTTTCATAATTTCTATAAGTTTTTTGAATTTTATTTTAAGTTAGGGTTTTTAATAATAGGACTTTTATAGAAATCTTTCCAACATAAAACATTTTTCATTTTTAGTATTAAATCCAAGATTTTATACCATTTAAATCATTTTTCATAAATAAGATTATTTACCATTTTTGGCATAAAATATATTTATATATATTCTGTCCATTTTATTTTTATAAAATCTAAAACAATTCATTTAAGTCTTATGTTTTAGAATTCATATTTTTATGAAATGTGATCATTTCATATAATTATTCCCATGACCAAATTTTATGGATAAATTAGTCCAAGTAAAATATATGTTTTACTTAAATTTGTCATTTGTCAAGATTAACCCTTTTTAATATGTTAGGTTATCATTTTATGTCCAAAATCAAATTTAACATCTCAAATGTCTCATAATAGTTCCGTAACAAGTACTAGCATTTTTTTTGGGTCCATGATTATTGTTACTAATGATTTGTTAAGTCCATAACACACATATATCATCAACATAACCAAATGAAATTCTAAGAACTATAAACATCCTAGCAACACAATTATAGCATAATCTAACCACAAGAAATGTAATAATAGTAAGAAAATCACCAAAGGTTTATTTTAAAACACCTTGTTAGTTAATTCAACCATAAGTTTTGTTTTTAAATAAAACACTAACACTTAGGTGTTAGGAAAAATCACATGGTAAGTTATAGTTAGCTAACAAAACTCAAGTTTTAAACCATGTGATTTCCTTGGATGAACTCATCAATGTTTGTCACCTTTGCAACCATTTCATCATCAAAAATAAAAAAAGAAATAAAAGGAGATGGTTAGTTCATCCTAGAAAAAAGAAAGAAAACATAAGAGTTTAGACGATTAGTTGTCAAGACTTGGATGATCATTTGAGTGGTTTAAATGTAGAAAACATAGGAGAATACTATGGTTAAAAGACTCACAAGGAGTGTGAGGGTGGAAACCAAGAGAAAGAGAGGAGATGGTGGCGTGAGTGGTGGTTCACGACAGAAGCAGAAGCAGCAGCTCGGCGGCGGCAACAACAGTCCAGCGGCGGTGGTGTGGCTGTCCAGCGGTGGCAGCGAATGGAGGAGGTGGTGGTTGGTTGCTTGGCCGGAAAAGAAGAGGGGGGAGAGGGAGAAGAGAGTGAGTTGAGGGAGGGTTGGTGACATTGTGTGTATGTGACGACCGAGAATTTTTTCTTTTCTTTACCTTGTGACTAGCTCATTAACTTTTACCGCGTTACGCAATTTTTGAGAACGAAAATTCTTCAACAAAGGGATATTGTGACAATCCGTCTTTTTAGGTCATTTTCTGACATGAACTGGAGATAAAACATTTTAAATGTTGTGTGAACATTTATGTGATCGACTGTGTTGACTTTAGCAATTAGGGTTTTGTGTGATCATCACTATACGAGCATGCACTAAGTTCAAACGTTTGATATTCTGTGATTTCACTTTATGATTTCATGTGATGTATTTGTATGTGTCACATGGTATTTTATCATTTTAGGTGAGTTTTAACTTCAAAAGTTTATCATTCTAGGTGAGTTTTAATTATTAAATCATATTTATATATTTATGATTTTATGTAAACCTAAAGTATATATTTATAAACTTTTAATCATAACTTTACGAGACTTTAAGGATATAGATTACAACTTGAATATATATACGTGGAATTATATCTTATGATTTTATGTGAGTAAAATGGGATTTATATTTCTTATAAACGTCATACGATTTATAGAAGATTTTGGATGTTCCTCGTATATTCGTCACTAAAAACATTTTCGGTTAACTCCATTAGAGCCAATATGTCACACCCCCAAATTAACCACTAACGGAGTTTATACCGTTAAGGGGTGCGACCAGACCATGACCACAACCATTAGTTACAAATACTAAACGAATCAGAGTAAAGTCCAAACATTAATAATAAAACAGTTAACAGTACGCAGCGGAAAACATTATCTTTAGCACTAACCACGTGCTTTACATAAACATTGTTTTAAATTCCCAAGTTTAGTTTAAATAAAAGTAAACATCTTCTTGTGCCATGTCAACCTGCTCCGGATACTCTTCAGCGATCTGCAAAAGTTTAAACCACGCAAGTGTCAACCTAACGGTTGGTGAATTCACAGTGGGCTTGTCACGCAGTGGCCCGGTCTCATAATCATAAACGTATCAACATGTACTTTAAGTAATATTTATTTGTGAAAAGCAATGCTTTGTAATGACCAAAATCATAGTATCGTGGTTTAGTAAAAGTATTGTCCGTAACCTACGTTATCGGGTATGTACTAGTTTTGTATAGTTAAAGTGCTCAACCGATATCGCGGGTAGCTAATCCGTTGTTCCATGCACTAAGGAAGTTTGTACCAAAGATGACCATAAATTATTGTAGTGGCCTTGCCATCAGTACTGCGGACCTACGTCATCGCGGTTTTGCCTCCCCCGTGTCCTCTCGGGATCACGGTCAGATAGGCTGATATTGTACCTCCGTGCACTCCCCGTGCCACGGGGCGGAGTTTGTCAAACTCCAGTAGATCTACCCAACATCCCCTCGCTTTACAATTAATGGTACAATTTAATTGAGGACTTTTAAGATTCAAGGCATCCTTAGAAATCATGTGATATCATGTGGTTTAGACTTTAACCTACGCTAGCCATATTAAAAAGGTTTACCGGATTCTCATGAATCTCAAAAGTGTTTTCAGTTTCGTTTTAGAAATAGTGGTTTAAGTAATTCACAAGTGCTTCCCATAAAGCACTTCAAGTTCATCAAGTGGGTGCCGAGCACTCCAAGTTTTCAAGTTCATCAGGGAGGCGCCTAGCACTCTCGAAGTTGTCAGCATTGTTTTTATTTATTTATTCGGTGTGACCCGAACGGGTTCACGGTAATCAGGTTAGTGACACTCACCTTGGGTTGCACTGCTACACTTGCTATATAATCCAAGTTTGCTTAACGAAGACCTATGAACACGTTTAGGTCTTAAGTATTAGTTTTGTGTCTAATCTTTACTTAACGTCACTATGACCCATAACATAGCACGTTGGAACTATGACTCGACATACAAACACACGACATCGATGGTTGATCATAAACAAGGGTTCATATGCATCAGAAATCAAAGCATGTATCATCATGGCATAATCATGTAAGTCATGGCATAACATTCAAGTAAATTGTACAAGTTTGGATTCTGGTCTCAGTTTCGCTAGCAGTTTCGCTAGTCAGTTTCGCTGTGTGCACGGGCAACACTTTCGCTAGGCAATACCCGATGACACAGTTTCGCTAGGCTAGTTTCGCTCGAAACTGTTGGCACAGTTTCGCTAGCCTAGTTTCGCATGAAACTGGTTTGAACTTTCGTTCAGGTTGGTTCGCTCGGTAATTTCGTTCGAGCTGGTCTTGGTCAGTTTCGTGGGCGACACTACAGTTTCGCCAGCACAGTTTCGCTGGAGGGAGATCTATACAGTTTCGCTGTATAGTTTCGCCCAAAGAACTTAACAGTTTCGCTGGTCGCGAAAAACATACGGATCAGCCTAAAAATCAACCTAACAGCTTCCATACTTCATGCAATTCATTGTTTAGCATACATAGGCATTTACCAACATCAATGTAGGACCGTTGATTACTCAGAGAAATAATCAGAACAAGAACTCTTTACATGCAGATCACAACCATGCGGAATAAAGTTGTATCATACTTGTTTTTACTTAAGCTTTGTTTTACTTATACTTGTAGTTTGATTGTATTGATTGCATAAACTAGTGAACACAAGATAATAAATTTCTCGGTACTATTTGCATTAACTCAAGTTCAAACTGTTA